>NW_004624737.1:20206232-20236005 GCF_000247695.1 Heterocephalus glaber
ATGGCAGAAAACTTCCCAAGCAGGGGAAAAGAGCTTGACATACAGATAAGTGAGGCATATAGGACTCCAATTAGCCTTGATCAAAACATCACATTGGTCTTCATAAATATGTAAAAATATTATGTCTGTCAAAAACATAAATATGGTTTTAAGTGAGTAAGTTATTTAAATCTATTGATAGTTATGTGTTTTCTTTGTATACTGACGCACCATAAATTGTTTTTTCAAATATCACTAGGTTTATCTTTAACTTAATGTACAATTTTTTTACAGTAGTAAGACATTTTGTTGAATCTACTCATGGACAGCTTTTCTAGAAAAAGAATAAAAATGTTATAGGCATAAGTATAAAGTACTGCAATATTTGATATTTCACTCTTTAATTTATCCCAAAGTTCCATTTTTTTTAGCCAAGAAAATCATTTTTTAGATGCTTTACTTCCCTCACCAGTAGTGATTTTATTTCTGGTGTTATTTTCCCCAAAGAAACAATATTTCAAAAAAAAAAATCACTTCATGAGAGCTGTGGACTGAGAGATGGCCTTTAGGGAAGAAGAAAGTTTTGAGGCAGCCTGAGCAGACAGCAGACTGGTGGGAGCAGAAGGGTGTGTAAGCTGAGGGAATGAGTGTGCATTCAGAGAAATCAGCAGCAGCCAGGGCTTTAAGAGGATTTGTCGCTACCACCAAGACAATAGAGGACCATTGAGGAATTCTACGGGGGTTTGGTGATATAGAGTTTAACTTTGCCCCGAAAGAGTCTGGTCTTTGCCTCAGCCTCTGGATAGTCAGTCATCTTTAAGCCCCTGAAATGCTATGTCTGTTTTGAGTTTCTGGTTGTCTGGGGTCAACCCTAGTGCAATACTATGTTAGGTGGGGACTTTGGGTCACATTTTATCAGCCAGTTTCTGTAGGAGCTGGAGATAAAGATCAACTTCACGGATAATCAATTGTGCCTATGTGATGGATCCCCAATAAAATCTCTGGTCATCGAGACTTGGGTTAGTAACCCTGGGTGGCAATGTTTTGTGCATATTGTCACATGCTGATGCCAGGAAAAAAACACTGTCCATGATTCTACAGGGAGTGGGCAAAGGAGCTCCATATTTCCTCCTTTTCCTGACCCTGCCCATGAGCCTCTCTCTTCCTCTGGCCAATTTTAATGTATATCCTTTTCCTGTAATAAATGATAACCTTGAGTATAACAGCTTTCAGTGGAGTCCTTCCAGAGGATTATCAAACCTGGGGTGGGGGAATCTCCCAAACCTGCCATTGATGTTGGATATGGGAGCAATCTTAGAGACTGTTCCTTCTAGCTTTGCAGTTGGCTAACCTTGGGAGGGGTGGTTTAAGATTTTCAACCGCTAGCACTTCAAAAAATAGACTTTAAATATTATAAGTTTAAGTATATCCATTATGGAAATTAAGAAAAATATTTAAAGTATAAAAATGAGAGCAAAATAATGTGTGACCATAATTCTCTTTCTCTTGCATATACATGTGTATGTATACACATATGCTACCTGTTAGATTTTTTTTCTTTTAGCCCCAGTACCTAGTCCAACCGCAGGGTGGCAACAGTGAGGGAAATGGTAAGAAGGAAGGAAAGGTAAAAACCCAAGCCTTACTGAGCTATCAAGAACTTCATAAGAAAGCACAGCTGCTGTTTTCTGACAGTCTATATAGGACCACTATGTCAGAAGAGTTGGTTAGAAGTTAGAAAAGAGATTATTAGCCAAGGTCACTTTCTGGTTTCTCTCTCTTATTAGCTAAAAATCTACTGCATAGGACATCAGCTCCTGTCCTTTCTGTGTTTTGTACCAGTCTCTATAGGTGGCCATTGGAGAAGCCAGTGCCTGCTCTGTGGCTCAGAGCTTCCACTGGGCCTGGAAGTGTGAGGAGGTGCTACCGCCTATGTTGGTTTGTTGATGTGGACCTACTGCCAAGCAGTGGGGCCTGAGCCCAAGTTCAGCCCTTGCTTTGGGTGGCTGAGGCAGCAGGTGGGATCAGGAAACTAGGGCATGGTGGCAGCAGCTGAGATTCTTGATAAATAAGAAGCCAAGTCACTGGGTGGGAGATTCATGCAAACTGAACCCACCACATTATTTTTCCCATTTAACTATATGCATTATTATGTTATTAAACATGTATCTTATTATAGCATATATATTATTTCTAATGGCTATGTAATTTATCATTTGTAATGACTTATGTACAAATGCTATATTGCTAGGCATTTAAATTGTTTCCAATAGTTTTGAATTTATCAGTGTTCTAATGAATGTTATTATACATGCATTTGTTGGACCACACTTCCTCAGGGTAAGTTTCTAGAAGTAGAAAAGCTAGGTCAGAGAGGAAAATTGTGCTTTTTAAATGTAAATAAATGAGGTTTTTATGTCTTGGACTTTGGAATGAGTTTCTTGAGCACTTGATGGATTATCTGTGCAGATTCGGGGCAGAGCTGCCCCAAGAAAGGGCTGAGGATGTTTCCACCTGGCCAGGGACATGAGGTCTCACAGTGAAGTCCCTGATTGAGAAGGGAAGGGATCTGACTCCAGGTTACAAGATAAACTGTCCACAGGGCCCAACAGGGGTGCCACTGTGGGGCCGGGTGAGGATGAGCTTGAGGGCCTTGATAGACCTGTGCAACAATAGAGAAAGTACATTTGAATGGTCAGATTCCTGCAGGTGAGATTATTCAAATTCAAATTCATAAGAAACCTAAGCAAGACTCCTGTGCTGGCCCAATGAAACTTGCCTCAAGGCAATTTTGTGACCCTGTCTATTGTATGGTAAACTTGGCCAGCCTCCCAATTTCTCCGAGCTTCCACAGAAGAGGAGGAATTACTTTTGTCTATCTCGAGGCATCTTTTAGAACTGTGCCTCCCACAGATCTTTGCAGGGACAGTACATTTTATTAAGCAGCAGTTGGTAGTTGGTGCTACCACAATGAGTGGTTAAGGGACAACCTAAAACAATTTTAAAACTGGGTATTTTAACCAGCTTATACAGCCTTAACTCTGGTAAGTACATAGGAAATAAAAACAAGAGACCCCATTTTCACCTTTTTGGCCATTTAGGAACCACTTGCTGGGATTCTGAAGCTCAGCTTCTCAGCTGAACTGGTTGATTTTCTTCATTTAATAGGAGGCCGGCTCTCAAGGATGGCTCTGCCTCTTCCTCTCCTTAGCAGGGCAAACTCACTGGCCACTGGCCATGCTTGTCTTGGGCGCTGGAGAGAGGGCTGAGGCATGCATGCTTCTGGCATTGGCTTGCTAGCCTGTTTTGCCCTTTATTCCTCCTGGGTGGAAGGCATCTTGCACAGCATTTAGGTGCAAACTCCGCTCAGAAAGGTGAAGTAACTTGCTTGAGGTTGTGTGGCCATTAACCTCCCCCACCCATTGAACCCTGGTTGGTCAAATTCCCAAGCAAGGCATTAACCATCCACTTTCCACTGGACTAAACTGGGGGAGGGGCCTTACATTAGGGAAAGCTCTATCTAAGGAGGGGGTGAGTTGAGTTATGAAAGGTATGTTGGATTTTTCCAGATGATCAAGTAGAGGGAGGGCAACTGAGGGCTGGGGTATAGCTCATTTGTGGAGTGCTTGCCTAGCACATGCAAGGCTTGGGTTCAATTCCCAACACTGCAAGAAAACAAAACAAAAACCAAACAAAACAAAATAACAAAAGAGCAACTGAAAAGGCACATGGGAGACTGGAGTTGGCAATGCCAGATAAAAAATGAATCTCAACTCAGGTCAGGAGCCCTCAAGAATGGGATTAGTGGCCTGAAGAAAGAGGACTCAGAACTCGGAAGGCAGAACCAGGAAGATTTTATGTTCCAACCTGGCTTGAGCAATCTAGTGAGACCCTGTCTCAAAAAATAAAAAATTGCTGGGGATGTAGTTCAGTGCAAAGATCCTGGGTTCAATTCCCATTACTGGATAAAATAGAGCCTCCTGCCCCATCATCTCACCCCTTCCACTTGATGAGGACATAGGTGTAGCCTATGAACCAGAAAACAGGCCTTACCTGTTACTGATTTTGTTGGCAACTTAATCTAGGACATCTGAGCTACAAGAAAAAAAATTTCTGTCATTTATAAGCCACTGAGTGTACGGGGTTTTGTTGTAGCACTCTGAGGGGGTCTACCACAGGGACTACTACACCAGGGGTGGAGGTGTAGTATTGCAATAATGACAGTATGCTGACCATGCCATCTGCAAGCTCTCCAAGGTCAGGCAGCAGAATGCTTTTCCCATAATGGGAGGGAGGAGTAAGCAAGGCTCCAATGGACTGGGCAAGGGAGAACAGGTTTGTAACAGTGAATCCAGATGCTTTTTCTGAGAGCAGCTGATTCTCAGGAGGGACTATTCAGATATACTAATCATTATTCAAGCACTCAAGGGCAAACCTCATTTCAGGGTCCTTTGAAGAGCAGCCTGACAACATTTGGCCAAGTTAGTGGGCATTTCATCCAGATTGGCCAGTAGGGCTAAATAGGCAGCAATTCTTTGATGAGACAGAGGGGGAATCTGTGTGTTTATGAGCGTATCTGTGACTGGGTTTGGCATAAGTAAACAAGGGGGCATCTGCATGTATTATCTTAGTTCTATGAAGAAGGAAGGTTTTTTTTCTGAAGCACAAAAACATTGGTAGGGGCGGGATTTCCTGCCACTGCTGTTTTTCAAGCCAGCAGTGCTCAGGTGAGTCCACTACTGTCATTAGGAGCAGGCATAAATATTTATTCGAGGCCAAAGAGGTTGATTGGCAGTTGGGAAGGTTAGGTTGTAAGTCAGGGTTGAGCCACAGAGCTTAGCAAACAAAGGAGGAGGCTGGGGGTGGAAACTTGGGTGCTATGGCCTTGTGTGTCCTTGTCACGCTCACCTACACATGTGGCTTTTGTTGGCTGGAGTTCTCAACTTGGTGGAGTTGTTCTCTTGAAACTGTGTCCCAGATCTGGCTTCCTTGATAAAGCAAAGCTGGAAGGTGTAGCTGGAGAATCATGTGACTGCCAACAGGCTCACCTTCACAAGCGACTCACTGCTGGGTGTTTGGGTTCTTGGTTTGCCCAGACACGTTGTGTAAGACTTTGAGGCTGCATTGCATTGAGGTGCGACTTGGATGTAAGGGTGCAGAAGAAGGTCCTAGAAGTGTTGTGAGACTAGTTCATCTTCTGGACTGGATTGGCAACAGGTACTTGTCTGTTTGGTAAGATGGATATTTCAATTAGAAGCCTGTGCCTAATAATTGTCTGTCACGCCAGTTGGTCTTTGCTTTGAAAGAGCCATTTAATTGTCTTTGTTTAAAACCTACAGGGTGTAAATGGAAGCATCTGTAAAGAGAGGCTACTAGAAAAATTCACAAGCAATGGGCAAAAACACCAATTTCCTTTTCTGTGGTTGACAAAGAACAGTTTTGGGGATTCTGATGCAAGCTGCTTGAGAAAAATGTTGGGCTTTAGAATGCTTTGGTAGCTTTGGAGATCTCTGAGAAAGCTATGGCTGGTGGTAGTGAGAATGCACCAGGGATGGGTTCATAGGTGGATTCAGATTCCAGCATCCAACCAGCAACCTCTCCTGTTTGTTGGGTCCCAGATAAAGGGACTATGCACCAGACATGGGCATTTCTGTCCTTTCACTATTAAACTGTCATTGGCCCATGACCTTATTTTAATTTCATAATAATTACATAAAGGAGGCACTAGTGGCATCTGGCATTTACAGATACCATTAAAATATAAGCACTGGAAGGGCAGAGAGTTTTCTCTCTTTTATTACCTCTTATATCCTCAGGATTCCCCCCAAACACCTGGAACAATAATAGGTGACAGAGCCAGAGTTGAGACTGGGGATTTCCCTCTTGTTTTGCTTGTCACATTGCATAACTTTGTCCATGCAAATAGAAAATAGTATGGACATTTTTACCTTCTGCAAGAATAGAGGAATGGTCAGACCACTTTTAAGGCCCCACCAGCTGGATTTAGGAGGCTGAAAAATCATTGGTTTTGATCTTTCCAGGCATTAGTTTGTTCTGACCTTTGAATAGGATTTTTTGCAATGATGACTTCTGAGCTGCGGGAGGAACTTCCTAGCTTTCCTTGAAGTGATCTGGGAGTTTGGACTCATCCAGACTTCTCTTGCACTGCTGAGAAGCTGCTCAGGGGCAGAGCCCACCAGGGAACTTGCCAAGCTTTCTGATTCTGCCTGGGGTAGGTGAGTGCAGATGCAAGACCTGGCTCTGGTTTCTCTCAACTTTCCTCCTGCTCCCTTGGCCTGGACTGACCTTCTGACCTCCTCTGTCACATGCATGAAGTCAGTGCTGTTTCAAGTCTTGGCCTGGGACCTGGACTCTGTCTGATTTCTGCTATCCAATATTGCCCATGTGGAACACCATTGTGCCTTTTATCTGTGATGCCTTAAATCTCAGGTGCTCACATTCCCTTTCATCTCACAAAACTTCCTCTTTCTTCTTTTGCTTCCTTTTCTCTTATTGTCTGGCCCCAACTTTTTCACTTGTGTCATTGCATACTGTTTTCTATGTGCTTAACTGGATACTGTATCTTCCTAGACACAGAGATGAAATACTTGGTGAAGTCATCCACTGCTCCCCAGGTAGAGCTCAGGAATTTCTGCTCAATAATCATGTATTAACATAACAGTGGCCTCTGCCAGATGGCTTTTTTTTGGTGGTAGATGTACTACATCGTGTTCTCCATAGCATTCATATCAGACTAGTGTCTGGCAGGTAGCAGGTGCTACCAGAGTGACATGGAAACTTCCCACATAAAGGGAACACTCACTTAGCAAAGGGGCTGTTCTCAGGACTCCTTTGAGCAGGGACTGATGCCTAAGAAAGATGAATTGAGCTAGTCTCTTGTTGGCACCACATTTTTGGTTCCATGAACTGAAAATGTGTAATGGGTGGAGTCTGGAAGTCTCAGGTCTACCCTTTTCTTTGGAGTAGACAGCAGCTAACAGAGAGAGAGGCTGTAATGTAACCTTTTGGGGAGATGGTGAAATGTAGGTGTTGAGGGGGCTCATAGTGCCAACTAGTCATCTACTGCATTTCAAACAGAAGGAGAGAGACAGACACACGCATGAACACAAACACACACACAGACAGACACACAGACGTAGAGAGACAGAGAAAACCAGGCAAGTAGAAGTCAACCCCTCACATTTCCTGATAATAAGAAATACCATACAGGACTCCCTTCCCTGCACCATTGCCATGGAGGTCCCTGCCTTTCTCCTGACTTATAGGGCTGGAGCCCCATCAAGAGACAGGAGATATAAAGTGCTCTCTGCAATCCTGGGCGATCCTCAAAAGATCGGAAGGGTCCTCCTTCCCTTCCTTGAGGATTTTCAGCTCCTGGGACTTGCCCTTTTGTATATATTAATTATTTTCCTCATTGCTGGGACAAAATACCTGACACTCACAATTAAAGGAGGAGAGGTTTATTTTGGCTCATGGTATGTAAAGGTTTTAGTTATAGTTGGCTAGGTCAAGGCAGAGCAGCATGGTGGAAGGGTCTGGGTGGAGGAAAGATGCTCACCTCAAGGCATTCAGGAAGCAGACAGCAAAAGCAGGAACCAGGAAGGGTGGTAAACACTTTCAGGCCATGCCCCCAGTGACCTGCCTGTTCCAACTTGACCCCGCTACCTAAAGTAAGTCAGCTATAAGCTCTCAAAATCCAATCACTTTCCAAAAGCTCCACGTATGATCACATGAGGGTTTAGGGGGACATCTAGATATAAACCATTGTCATTCAAGCTTTTAAGCCAAAGCACATGGCACTGTGATATAGTGGGGTCCAACTCAGAACATGTACCCATTTACTTTGACTGCCTAGGAGCACAGGTGTGGGAACCATGTTGTTTTGATTATTGTCCTGGCTTCACTGCTGACTGCTTTACTGTCAGGTAAAAGGGCTGAAAACCAATACCAGACCAGGCCACAACAAGCCTTTGTTAGGGGAATAGATCTGCCGTGCTGTCTCTGAACAAAGGAGAGACAAAAGCAATATGGCCGGGGCAGGGAGTCTTTTATAGAGACTGCGGTGGGGTTTGTAGGGGCTGAGGCGGGGTTGAGTGAGGTAGTGACTAGGGAATGGAGGAGCCGGTGATGTCACTAGATGGTAGGAGGTGAGCGAGTATTAGGTTACTCTCTAGGCGGGAACAGGGGCATGCTGGGAAGAAGGGTTTATTCTTTGGTGGGAGCAACCACCTTGGCATGATGTCACACAGGGGAGGGGGCAAGGCACCATAGGAAGAGGGCAGCTACTATACATAATAGCTGCTGAGGTAGTGGGAGACCTATCATTTACATCCTAAGGAAGTGCCTTCACCTCTTTGGTCTTCACCTTGGTCATCACTAAAATGGGGGTAATAACAGTTTATTCCTTAGAGAAATTGTGAGCATTAAGTTAGACAATGCACACACATGAGATGCTTAACCCAGTGGCTGGCACATGGCAAGTGTTAAACAAATACTACTAGTTATTTTTACTTTCTGGAGCTAATGATTGCTACTACGTCACCTAGCAATGACTTCTAAAGCCCCTGTTAGTACAAGTCATACAATTTGTGAACAGCAGATTTCAAAAGACTTCTCCAATTCTCACATTTTGTGGTTCACTTTGACTCTGCTCTGTTATGAATACTTACAGGAAATGAAGGTCAGCCTTCTTATTTGGTGAGAATTTGGAGAGCTGGGGAGTCCCAGCTCCTTGTTCTCTAGGACAAGCCCATGTCACATGTCCTCCCCAACTTCCTAGAGGACTGGAGACTCAACCTTCCTCAAAAGAGCCTAGCTGGCTATATTGTGACTCACCTGCTTCTTCTCTACTTGTCATTCCCTGTCATATTGCATCACAAGTGTGTGTTTATAACTGATTTCTGCTCTGATTTTTATTTCTCTTCCTTTCCTTACTGTAGGGTTAAATTACTCTTTCTTCTCTATTATTACTAAGGTTAAGTGACTAATACAGTTTTTATTGTCTCTAATATATGCATTTAATGTTGCATTTTTCCTCTAAGCACACCTTATACTGTATACCTCAAATTTTCATAAGTAATACACTCATGTTCATCAAGTGGAAATATTTTTAATTTATCTCAACATTTCTTAAACCATATATTATTTAGAAATGTGTTGCTTAATTCCCAAATATCTGTAGATTTCAATCTTTCTTTCTGTTACTGATTTCTAGCTTTATATCTTTATAATCTAAGAACACACTTTGCGTGGATGCTGGTCTTTGAAATTTGTTAAGGTGTGTTTTGTGGCTCACAATGTGATTGATACTGGTGAATATTCCATGAAAAGAATGTATATTCTGTTGTTGTTGGGTGGGGTAGTCTATTAATGGCAGTAAGATCAAGTTAATCTGCTGATTAGGTCTACTTTATCCTGATTTTCAGTCTGTCTGATCTATAAACAGGAAAGTACTCAACTCTCCAAATATAGTAGTGAATTTTTTGTATTTTTCCATTCATTTCATTCATTTGTATCAATTTTGCCTTATATATTTTGATGCTGTTAGGTGCATACATATTTAGGAATGTTATGTCTTCTTAGAGAACTGATCCTTTTATCATTCTGTAATATCCTACATAATTTGCCTTGTTTTAAAATCTTTGCTTGGAATTAACATAGCTACTCCAGCTTTCTTTATTAGTGCTTTCATTCTTTCTTCATCTTTTACAATGAACTTTTTAAAAAGTCAGTTTTGTGTAGACAACACACACTGTATCTCTCCTTCCCCATTCCTCTCTGTCTTCCTACTATGGTTCTTAAATAATTAATAATGTTATTGATATATTTGTATTAATATTAATATCTACCATGTTTGTAACTGTTTCTGTTCATTGCCAGGGGATTTCCTCTGCCTTTTGTCATTTTTATTTGAGCATTATTTAATATGATTGTTTCTTAATCTGCTCTCTTAAGGTACCAGTTATACTTCTTTCTTTGAAAAAAAAGTTTGTGTTTTCTCTAAGAGTTTACAAACTGATCTAGGTCTATGTTCAAATAAAATTATTCTGCTTTATGTGTAATGAAAGTATCTTATAGAAGTAAATTCCCAGTTTTCCCCTTCCATCCTTGTGATATTGCTGGTATTCATTTCACTTATTTACTTGTTATAATCTCCCAATAGATTGTTGCTATTGCTACTTCATATAGTTTTCTTTTAAATCAATTAAAATTAGGAAAAGAAAAGAGTTTAGTTTACCTTTATTTCTCTTCTAACACTTTTTTTTTGTACTGGGGATCGAACTCAGGTCCTTGCACTTGTGAGGCAGGTGGCAGAACTACTGAGCTAAATCCCCAGTCCTCTCTTCTAAATCTTTAAAAAATAATTTTATAACTTTCTATTGATTTCACAAAAATTTGGGTTTCAATGTGGTATTTTCATATATGTATATAATATTTTGATCATCTGGATCCCTCATATTACCCTCCTGTATACCTTCCTTCCCTCCCTTCTCTCTACATTTTTTTCAGATTCCACACATTAGGAAAATTATGTGATATTTGTCTTTCTGAGTCTGGCTTATTTTGTTCAATATGATGGTCTCCAGTTCTACCCATTTTCCTGCTAGTAATATAATTTTATTCTTTATTGACTGAACCTTTTAAATTTGATTTATTGATTCTTGCTATTATTTTTCTGTGCTGTTGGGAGTCCTACTCAGAAAGTCTTTGCCCTTACCTGTGACTTCCTGTGTTTTTTCCTATATTTTTATACAGGGGAGAGAGGGAGAGAGGGAGAGAGAGAGAGATCTAGTTTCAATCTTCTACATATGGATATCCAGTTTTCATGGCACCACTTGTTAAAGGGGCTGCCTTTTCTCTAATATGTGTTTTTGGCTTGTCTGAAAGTCAGATAGCTGTAGATGCATGGATTTGTATCTGGGTCCTCTATTCTATTTCATTGACCTATATGTCATCTTTAAAGTTAATACCATACTCTTTTTATTACTATGGCTCTGTACTAGTTTTGAAATCGGGTATTGTGATCCTCTAATCTTGCTCTTTTTGCATATGATAGCTTTGGCTATTCTGGAAGTTTTGTACTTCCATATGAATTTTTGGATTGTTTTTCCAGTTTTGTGAGGAATGTCATTGGTATTTTGATTGGAATTGCACTGAGTCTGTATATTACTTTACATAATGTAGTTATTTTAACAATATTAATTATGCTGATTCATGAACATGGGTGGTCTTTCCATCTTCTAGTGTTTTCTTCAATTTATTTCTTCAGTGTTCTGTAATTTTCATGGTAGAGATCTTTTACTTCCTTGGTTAGGTTGATTAGTAGGTATTTTATTTTACTTTTTGTAGCTAGTGTGAATGAAATTATCTTCCTGATTTCTTTCTCAGCTAGTTCATTACTGGTGTATAAAAAGTTATTGATTTTTTAAATGTTGATTTTGTATCCTGCCAACTATGTTTTTCTCTGTGTAGATCCAAATTTTTAACCTGTATCTTTTCTTTACGCTTGAAACAGATCTTTTAACATTTCTTTCAGGACAGATCAGTTGGTGGTGAATTTCCTCACTTTATGTTGGTGTGAAAAATCTTTACTTCTGTTTTACTTCAAAGGATAATTTCTCTGAATATGTAATACTAAATTAGTGGGTTTTTCCCCATTTCAACAGGTTTTTCATCCTATAGTCTATTCCTTGTGTGGTCTCTGATGAAGTGACCACTATAATTGTTTTTCTGTACATAAAGTGGATTTTTCCCCTATTTTTCATTTCTTTCAAGATTTTTTCTTTGTCTCTGGTATTCTGCAGTCTAAACATTGTATGTCTGGATATAGTTTTTGTTATTTATTCTGCTGATGTTCTCTGAAATTTAGAATCTGGGGTTGGGTATCTGTTATTAATTTTAGAAAGTTCTTGGCCATTATTACCACAGATACCTCTTCTATTCCCCATTTCTTCCTTCTGGTCTTCTAATTTTGCATTTGTTACACCTTCTGAAAATTTTCCATCATCAGATGTTCTGTTCTGTTTGTTGGTTTCATTCCTTGCATCAGTTTGGAACTTGCTATTGATCTATTTTCAAGCTCATTGATTCTACCTTTGTCATGTTCTATCTTTCCTGACTATCTATAGTACTTGTACATATAAATTTGGTTGTTAATATTAATGAAATAAGATATAAAATGAAAGAACTAATTAAGAACACAATTATCAAAGATCATCTTCATATCTCTTACAATGTTTTCTTCATTTCTTCTATTTCTTTTGTATTTTTTTCTTAGAATTTCTGTAGCTCTCTTACATTTACCATCTGTTCTTGCATATTGTCCATTCTTTCCATTAGTCTTTATATATATATATATATATATATATTTTTTTTTTTTAACCTTATCATATTCCCTAGCAGATTGATCTTATTGAATCAGTCATATTTGCAGGGACTGTACAGTGCTTAGCACATTGAAAACTCTCAATAAGTATTTGTTGAATGAATGAATGAATGAGTATTAACTTGCCTCTCTGTGGACTTGGCAGGAAGTTCCTCCATGGGAATATTTCTTCTTCTTTCATTGCAAGAGGACCATTCCTCTCTCTTGTAACAAAGTGACACAGATATTGCCCAATCAGTGTGGATACCTGTGAGAGCTGGGACAGGCTGATGCTGTCCAAGAACCCAGAAATGTACTGCAAAAACCTCCAGGGGCAGGTTAGTTAGACAATTCTGGCTTTTTCCTCCATGGCCTGAGAGATAGTTGTTCTTCCTTCCCTCACTCAGCTCTGGAGAAATCTCTGGCTTGATGGCAAAGGTCTTGAGCTCTTGACTGTAGATGACTTTTGTCTTTTGTCCTGGGGGATGGAAATGGTTTTGAACAAATGTACATCCCAAGTAGGCAAGGGGGCATCGATGCTGGAACCAGCCATTGAGGCCTGACTCAATGTCTGTATGGACGTTCTTGAAGTGCAGGGGGAATTCATCCCTTCTGAAGAATTTGTTGCAGGTGAAAGTAAAGGTGGAGCTGCTCTTGTTGTGTCTCCTGGTCACACACTCACTGTGGAGCTCCACATGGAGTTCCCCCAGGTTAGTTGTGCTAAGGAGGTCAGCTAGCACTGTCCCAGAGGAAAATTGTTTGGCTCAAAGTTGTATGTCTTTGTGGCAAAAGCCCATCAATGCTCCTGGATTCAGAGATGATGTGGCCTTTGAGTTCTCTTTCCAAAGCACACTGGAGGGTGGTCTTGATGAGATCTGATTTGGGCAGGCCCTCTACAGTGATCCCCAAATCTGAAGTATCCACAGCCTTGTGTTCACTTGGCCTGCAACTCAACGTGGCTTCTCCAAGCTGAGCTCGCTTTCCACAGTAGCTCACAGGAACTTTGAAGGTATACACAGTCTTAACTTCTTGAGCCTCGAGGTTGCCATAAACAAAGTCTCTCTCCTTGGGTGTACAGGCAGGTATCTGACCAAAGTGAATGAGCATCCGCCCATTGTGCACTAGATACATATTATAGTCCTTTGCATCCACAGCTCTTTTCAGTCTTTCCAGGACACCATCCTGCCAGGGGGCAAGCCCTGTCTTTTCTATGACTGCAGACAAGTTCTGTTGCTTCTGGTCTTCCTGTGGTTCTATCCCTTTGGCAGCACCTTCTGTGTCTGTCATGTTATTGCCATTGGAACTCTGTTCTTTCTCTGCACCTTTTTCGCTCTTGTTTTCACTCCTTGTTGATGTACTTGTTAAAGCAGAGGCTGCATGCTCTTTGCTGAACATGTTTTCCCACTGGTCAAACTTGGCCAGGTCCATCCCTTCTTTGGTTTTGCCTAATGCCTCTCGTTCTTCTTGGCTCAACTCTATCATTTCACCTTTAGCTGCTGCATGTTGTTCCAAAGTGGCACCTGCTCCACCCACTGCTCCTGCCATTTCTTCCCAACTGGTTTCACCATTCATAGAGAGTTCCTCCTCAGTGGCATCTCTAGTTTCTGGGAAGAGTTCTACCATTTTCAAGGATTTGAAGAGGACCTTCTGGTCCTGTAAGGCGGGGGCTGTGTCCAAACACTCCTCACTCGGAGCCTCTTTCATGATGTTCTCATGAAGGATTGTGTCTGATTCCACGTTTGGCCAGCAGTTCCATTCCATGGAGCAGCAGACTACACTGGCTGGGCACACCTGCAGGTGCTTGGCCAGCTTGTGACGGGACATGGAAAGGGGCAGCCATATTCGGAGTTGAGGCACGGAACCTGCTCTAAAGGACACAGGAGCTCGTGCTCTGTCTCTTTGCACATGTGGAAAGTTGCACCACACAGCAGGTGGCAATTTATCACCCGGCAGGAGACACCAGGCTCCACAGGAACATGGCAGCGGCGGTTGATGCATCCCTCACAGTGCCTGTGTTGCCCAGGTGAGGGCCTGTGTACCCTGCCCATAGCTTCTCAATTTGTCTTGCTTCTTAACTTAAGCATGGGCTGAGTCAGCATCTGCTGCAACTGGGTCCCTGGATACTGAGCAAGATCACAGGCAGGTGACTGTCAGTGGATCAGCTGTAGCAGAGCACGGAGTTCTCGGGATCAGACCTTTATTGTTTTCTCCTGTAGGTTGAGTCTCGCAGCCAGCTCTTTCCGGAGGTTCTTATCTGGGAACGCAGTCTGGCTAAACAGAGCCTCCGCTCTTTATGCTGCTTATGAGTGAATGAGGTGCGTCCTTGATGTTTCTTCCAAATGGTGGGATTGTGTTGGACCTGTGGTGTCCATTACGTCCTGGGATCATCTGGGCTGATTAAAGTGTCTGGCTGGAGAGTCACAGGAGGCATTCTGTTTATCGGGGGTATGGGACCACTTGAGACCTGTGCTATCAAATTCCTGCCAACATAATTCTGGTTGAGGAAACAGTCTAGCTGAGGATTTTCTGGGGCCATTCTGTTCTGGGTTTTTGAAATCTGGGATGAAAGACCTGTGGTGAATTTCCCTGCAGTGCCCATTTTCAGTCCAACTTGGTGAGTCTCTCTCAAGCAATGCAGTCTCCCAATTGCCTCCATTAGAGTCTTTAACACATTATGGATATTTTATATTTCCTATCTGATACTCCAACATTTCTGTGTTTCAGTTGCTTTTCTTGTTGCTGAAACAAAATACCTGACACCCAAAGTTAAAGGAGGAAAGATCTATTTGGCTCACAGTTTGTAGAGCTTTCGGTCCATAGTTGGCTGGCTCCAAGCCAGGGTGGCATGGCAGGGGGGCATTGCAAAGCAGAAAACAAGCAGCAGCAGCAGCAGCAGCAGTTAGCAACCATGTGAGAATCAGCAAGCAATGGCCGCAGCTCTTTCTGTCCCTTATATCTTATCCGGGATACCCGCGCTTAGGGTGGGTAGCACTCACACTCTTAATCCTAGCGTCTCAGGGTGAATCAACCCCAGCATCATGTCCTTGATCCCAGCAGCACAAACCCTAGATCCAGCCACCCCCAAAAAGCCCCACCTATGACCGCATGAGGCTTTGGGGGACATCTAGATACAAGCCATAACGCTGGTATATGAGTCTGATTCTTACTTTTTCTCTTCCAGGTTTTTTTTCTTTTGGTTGCCTTATATTTTTTCCATTTCACAATTTTTAAATTATTCATTGGCATTGAGTACATTCACAGTGCTGTGCGACTACCACTGGGCAAAGGCAAGGTGGGCTCTCCCTGGCATTTTTATTGTAGCCCAGCCTAATGGATAGTGGTTGCCTATTAAGCCTTGCATGAATAAATATGAAGAAAGGACATCTGTTTTACCTTTTTTTGGTGGGTGGAGGGGAGCTGGTCATATTTGGGCCCAACACATTTAAGGAATAGGAGCCATGAACCTTGTTATTTAGCCTCATGCCTCTCAGGCACTGGTGAGCACAGTTCTCTAGGATGTTGTTAAAGCTGAACCTGCAGGTCTGGGTTGGACCCTGAGGCTCTACAGCTGTGGGTTCCAGGTCACACTGTGGGCTCCTGATCATACTTGGAGTCACTCTGACTTAGCTGTTTTTCTGACTTTGGATTTGGTCTCCTTAAAGGATGAATGGTTCCCCAGGAAAAGCAACAGAGCTATGTCGAGGTTGCCTGGCTCTTTTGGAGCACCATGGAAATAGACTAGGATATTGATTCTCCACAGAGCCTCTGAGGAGTTGCTAAAACACAAATATAAGTGGCGTTCAGTCCCCAAATTGCAGACTGTGAGTTAGAGTTAGACTCCTCAGTATCAGGAGTCTCTCTGGGATTAGGATAGTGTAAAGCCAGGGGAGGACATCTATGAGGCTGTGACTCTCTCCACACCCCAAAAGGAATAACAGCATGAACTTCAGAGGCTACACAGCCACAAGAAGAGGCCTAGAAGCAGGATGTCATGTCACTTCACTTTCTCTTTCAAATATCTCCTTCAGATGAAGTCTTCCAAAAAGAATATGCATATTCAGAATGTTAGGCTTAGTGGTTTAGTATCAGTCCCCTTACTTGAGACTGTAGGAGATGGTCTGTCATCCTGCAAAGTCACCTGGTAGAGAAGCTCCTATTTTCCATGTTATAATTTAGATAAAACAGGAGGTCTTTTGTGTGGGCAGATGACACCTTTAGTGCTCACAGAGTGGGATGTTAGCTGATAGCTACAAGGCTACATATCTGTGCTCTCCTCCCACAGTTGGCACTTTGAAAACCTAACTATTCAAAATACTGTTGGTTGTTCAGTGAGTGTTGCAGTTTTCTTGGTAAGAAACATGGAAAACGAGGCCAAATGTCACATGCATTGGCAAGAGGAAGTCAGCCTTGGAACGTGAGAGTCTGGAGTACATTTGGAGTGTTAGACCCGCCTTTCTTCTGTAGAGCACATCTGTTCTGTCCAATAGGTACCATGGGAATTCGTCCTGTGGTCACTGTGGGTACATTCTGACAGCTACAATTTAAGTCTGTTCACAGTGATCTTGTAAATGGTGTACACCCTTATACCCTAACTGCTTGGGTTCCAAGGAAACAATTACAACTCCTATGGTATTTTTTATTAACCTCAAAAAATGGAAGATGTGAACTGTAGACACAGGGACACTTGTTTGACATGTCAATGAGTTCTAGATATACTCCCATACAGCAGGAAAACTCAACACATGCTTCAGCTGGACACCAGCTTCCTCCCTGGTAGGAACCAGAGACAGAGAATCTGTGCTAAGAACCCCACATGTGAGGCTGGTTGTGACAACTGTTTTCTTGTGATAAAGGAGTTTCCAAGCAGCTCAAGAATGCCTTGTTTGTCATCCACCCCCTTCCCAGCTGTGACCTGTTGGAGGGCCAGCTCAGGATCATGAGCTCCCTGGGGTCTACAAGCCACTTTTGCTTCCCTTGGAGCCTTAATACTCTCACTCCATATATATTCCATATATCTAGGAAAATCAAGGGTCCATCTGAGCCCCTCTTCCCTGGGCTCATGATTGCTAAGTCCCCAGACTTCCATTCACTTTAAAATGCCATGACTCTTCTTTGCTGGATCAAGAGTTATTTAACATTGGAGGCAGGTGGGAAACATGTTTTTAGGAAAGCTGACTTGTCTGGTCCTTTATCTTGGGCTGTTGAATTTATTGCTTCTCTATTCCTGTAGGTGTAAAGGAATACATTAATACAAAGTTCTCTCCTAATTTCTTGATTCCAATTAATTGCCTTTGTGCATCTGAGCACTCATTTTTATGTTTGAAGGAATGACAATGCAAACAAATGGGGTGGCTGTTTTGGATTTCAAAAATACTTTCTCATGGTTGAGAGAATTCAGAAGTACCCTAGCAGTTTCCATAAGGAGTGGCAGTCTCTGACTTGCTTGGGCTCCTTGGTTCAGAGAACTCACTGGATTGGCTGGATACTTGGTACCATGTAGGGCTTGTATTGTCCAGTTTGAAGCCCACCAGCCAAATGTAGCTACAGAGCACTGGAAATGTATTGTGAGTATAAAACACAGCCTGCGTATCAAAGACTTAGTAGGAAAAAGATGTAAAAGTTCTCATTTAATACTTATATTGATTGCATATTATAAGGACAACAGTTTGGCTATATTGAATGAAAAATATTAAAATTAATTTCATTCACTTCATTTTTTTACATGGCTACCAGATAATTTATAATATGTATGTGGCTGACTAGACTTTGGTTTCACAGGGTTAGTGTATATAGTTCATGTTATTGTGCAATGCATGCAAGAATACACGTCTCTTCAAAAATGGCATCAATAATCTCTGGGCTTATTCACACTTCTGTTTTCCCGCTGCTGAGAAAGCCTACATGATATGCCAATTTGCTGGAAACTGTTTTTAATACCCAGGCTATAGTGCTATTTGAAGAGTTATAGCCTTTTATAAAAGAACCCTGGGAATTTTCTGCTGCATGTGGAATATAACTGGTTATTAGCATTAGCTTGATCTTCTTGATGTCAAAGAGAAATTCTAATAGCAAATGATTCAATCATGAGTTCAGATGAGCCACACATCTGTTTATTGAAGGCAATGGGTGTTGCCTTTCTTTATGAAAATAAAAAATTCAGTTGGAGACTGGAATCAGTTTTGAAATATGTATTTATTATATGGGTAAAACCAAATGAATGCAAAAAATAGAGAAGCTTGTATTAGAGAAGACAAAATTGAGATTAAAAAACTATTAATGGGGAAATATGACAGTCTTAAGGAAACTGTTACTGTAGTTTATAAAATTGATGTATCTTGTATGTAATGTAAATTGCAATAGCAAAACCCTCTAATGGGTTAATTATAGGACATTATGTCTCTCACAACACTTTCCCCAGATGATTCCAGACTATTTTTGTGAATTCCTCAAAGGCTTCCAGATTTAGCAAATAAAAGTAAAGGACACTCAGTTAAATTAGAGTATCTGATAAATAAGAAATAGTTTTTAGTATAGGTATGCCCTGTATGATACTGGTATCATCTTATACTAAACAGTCACTAATTGTTAATCTGAAAATTATCTTACATGCAAAAGGGATTCTGCAGATGCGTTTAAGGCTCTCACCCTGGGGGCATTTCTGTGAATTATCTGGGTTAGTCCAAGTATTTCAAAGGATCCTGAAAAGAGGCAGGCAGGTCAGAATCAGAAGGTGTAAAGAGGGAAGTAGAAGTCAGAGAAGGGCACTCTAGAGCCAAGGAATAGGAAGAAACAAGGGAACACTCTCCTAAAGCCTCTGGAAGAAACCCAGGCCTTGATGTGAGCTCTGTGAGACCTATTTTGGACATTTGAAATGCAGAGCTGCAGGAATAAATTCGTGTTGTTTTTAAGCCACTAACTTTGTGGCAATTTGTTATAGAAGCAAGAGGAATGTAATAGTTTGACTTTCCTCTTGGCTCCTCTGAGTCCTACTGAAACCAAGGGAAAACCAAAATATAAATAGAAGCTTTACTTGCTTTTAGTTGACTTAAAAAATTCCCAATTTTGGAGGTCATATAGCTGTGTAATATATTAGTATTCTCCTACTACCTTTGCTGTCAATGACACCTGTGATGTGTGAGTTAGGGTGATGATGGCCACCTATATTACTTTTTAGGGTCTCAAAGCCTACCCCTGTCAAAGGCACTGATGGGTGGGCATCTGGTGGTTGAGTAAAACGTGGTGGCAAAAGTTGGCATCTCTACCTTCACATTGTGTTTGTCTCCCTTGCTAACTTGACCTTTGGGTCAGAATGTTTCTGCTCAAGTCTTCATCTAGACATATTAATAATTTAAGAAATATTTATCACAAACTAGCACCTAAAATACTCTCATTCACTGTCCTTGGCCTTCAAGGCTGAGGATGCCAAGATAAGAGTAGCTATTATGATAGGCAGATAACCAAACACCAAGTTTTGCAACATCTCAGTCCAGACCACTGCAATGGTGTCTAGAAGTCTCCAGTCATCAGTCCTTTCCTAGCCTGAGCACCTTCTTTGTTTCTCTTGTTTAAACTTGAAATTAAAGCTGATTTTTTTTTTTTTTTTTTTTGCTAGTCTACCTGGCCTATTGTTATGTTTCCTGGCTAACTGAATAAATTTTTTCCTATCTGCATCAGCTTGTCCCAAATCCATTGAGCCCTCTTAGAGCAGAAGTAAAGGGACCAGATTCCAACTTTTAGAAAAATATTAATTCATGATCCATGGTCAAAAGTCATAAGTAGAATCACAGGCAACCAGTGGCAAGGTTACTTATTGGCCCTCCAACCTGGGCTCACAGTGTGCTTCCCTGCACTCCCCAAACAAACTGGCTTTAGACCCCAAGACTAGGAGGACACTCTCCTGCCTGCACCCTAGTACAATGTTTGTCCAGGTTTAGTCTCTTTATCACCACTGATTTGCCTGCCAGCAGCCACAAGACAGGAGCACGTCTCTCCAAGCTGGGTGGCCCTGTGTTAAATCTGACCTCTAGGCTAGGGTGGGCTGAGGTGAGCCCAGGTGACAGAGGGGCCTGGGTGTCCTTTCTGTAGAACTTGACATCTGTTCTCATCATTCAGCCACTGCTCTGAGAACAAACACACAGCTCTGTGGAATAGCAATATTATACACTCAGGCTTCAATATCTGCAGGTTCCACATACATGGAGCTGGCTTCTTTAGGACTAAGGAACAGATTACATCAAAATGCAGTCAAGCCCCTCTTGGTCAGCAAGAAAATTCCTTACACATATAAAAGAATTTCCCAATTTCTTGTCTGAGTTAAAAAATGCTCTAATGACCCATTTCACTGAAGGCTACCCTGTTAGGTGGTTTGAGAGTAAAGTGGACTTGGCCGTTGTCTTCCAGGCTCTGGGAGGGATGTCCAGAAACTTGGAGCAAGTGATTTTAAAATTTAACAGTGGGTGGGAGATTTTGTTTTTACAGAGCAGGAGGTCTTCAACTCTGGTAATTTACAACTATGTATCATGCACCTATGTATATTGGTTAGTTATTTAGTATTGCTACTCTAGTGGGTGAATTTCCCTGATCTTTTCCTCTTTCCATCATTTCTTAATTTCTTGCTAAAAATATTTTTGCTGAAGTAAGATTGCCTAGAATTTTGTGCCTTAGGCATAGTTTGTGTGGAAAACCTGTTTTAAATAGATGATGATTGGGAGGGAAACTGAGGAAGAGGATCTACTTCATGAGTATATGTAAGATTTCTAGGGAGCAGTTTGAGAAAAAGGAAGAAAAAGAGTCTTAAGGGCTTGAGCTATGAGTGAACAAAAGTCTGGCAGTTGCTGTCCTAAAAGGTTCTGATTCTCCTGTGGGGTTTGGGAGCTCCAGGCATCTGATCAGCCTGTATCCCATATCAATACATTGCAGGAAGACACAGTGAGCCCCGTGAGAGGCAGGGCCCATTTCCTTCCCAACCGCTTTGTGCATAACTTGCTGTAAAGTTTTTCCTTGGAGGTGTTGAGGGGGAAGTCATAGTGGACGTTTCAAATCACACATGTAAAAATGCCAAAAACAAAAAAACCAAACCAAAAAGCCTCCCCAAAATGACAGGGATAAGTTTTCCAGGGGGAAATGTTTTCTTTTAGAAATTAATGGTCATATTGAAAGAAAAGCTGTAGCAGACAGGACAGCCCCACAGCCAGCCACCTCAATCTGCCTATCACCAAGGTTTTTGCTTCTGCAGGATTGCAGGGGTCTCTGTGCTAGAGGTAACCCCAAACATAGAGCAGCTTAGTCATAGTTTTTGTTCACTTGTCCCAAGTCAAATGGAGTGGGAAGATTTTCCTTAGACCCCACAGGCAGCTGGTCAAGGTTTTCACATTATACAAATAAATATAGCACATGTGTACTTTAAAATTATATATATCACAAACTATATTTTTTGCAAAATACATGAAAATTCAGCCTTGAATTAGTTTAATAACGGCTTCACTTTTTTCCCTATCGTTACTATAATGGACTAAAAAGATTCAACAAGAAAGTGCAATAGTGCACAGGATTATCTTATTATCTTCATTAAACATTTCATAAGAAAGTGCTAATTATTATAGTCAAACTGTCAAAGCCCAAATGAGTCACAAGACAAATATTATGGTTAAACTCTTTAGTTCCTCTAACGTAGGCATTTTGCCTATAAAATATAGGCTTCTTATTCCTTCTAACTAGAAAGGAGGGCTTTTTCAGGTATGATAGAAGTAGGATTTACTTACCAAGATATTCCACTTAAGAAAACTTGCAAATTGTGGATATAAACTATTTATGGTCATGTAATGTCGTTTTCTGAAAAAGAGTTTTGAGAAATATTCCAGAAGACTAGTAGCTGCATAATTTGCGGGCAAGACATACCACCCTGGAGTATTTGTAAATATATTTATGAGCATAAATGCCAGAGACATTTGCATATTATAATTTTTAATTGGTCTGGTGATTCTACATGGAAACCTTTACTTGAAGGGAAATGGTACTCCTCCCTCCTCTAGACAAAAAGTTTCCTAAAATGTCTCTAGAGGATGACTTACAAAAGAAAAAAGTACTCACTTGAATCATCTTTCCCAGCAGATATCTGACTTTTCCTAGTAGAGCAAGTTGCTTTCCCTGCCAATCAAGTACTGTAAGAGACATGGCAACTTGGCGATGCCTCAGTGATACCGTGGCTCTCTCAGTATCTCTTTATTTCTACTCCTCTTAACCACAAAGGCCCCAGACAAGGGCTGATAATATAATTTGTGGGGCCCAGAGCAAAATAGCCACTTCTTCCTAAATGGAGAGAGAAAAGAAGATAATACAAGACTATTCTAAAAGACTCTTTTCTGTCTGTTGTATCAAGTATAACCAAATACCATGGATGTTGTCTGCTGGAGATATGTTTACATTGTATTCTAAAATAAGGCTGCACACTGTCTAGCTATGTCCAATAGCCAGACCCCTTCCCAATAATTCTTCAATGCAGTGGAGTCAGCACCATCGTGGGGGAGGTTGGCTATTCCATGCCATGCAGTCTTTACTGCAGCAAACTTCCTTAACGCATCCTACCTTTTTTGTTTGGCTGTCTCATGTCTTTATAGTTACTACCTTAGCATCTAAGTACTGATCATAGGTTTTATGTATTGGAAGATGTTTTGTGATCTTTTCACATATATTTGATTCTTGTGATGACTGTGTATCTACCTGCCTGGCCAGCAGCCTGAGACCCTGGGAAGTTGAGTGATTTTTCCAAAACCATACAGACATTATGTTGGGGCCCCAAATGATCTCCTTTGAATGTCTCATATAGTTCTCTTTCTTTAGTGTGGGACATAGGGTGAAGTTTCTCACTGGGCAGCTGGACAGTGTGTATTAGTCAGCTTTTTGTTGCTGAGACAAAAAAACCTGACATATACAGTGTAAAGGAGGAAAGGTTTATTTTGGCTCACAGTTTCAGAGGTTTCAATCCAGCTGGCTCCAATCCAGAAGCATCATGATGGAGGGCATGGTTAAGCAAAGCTGCTCACCTCATGGCAGTCAGGAAGCAGAGATAGGGAAGTAGGAAGAGAAGAAGGGGCCTAGGACTATATATAGTCCCCAAAGTCATGCCTGCAAGACCCACCCACACATACCCAAGTGTACTTTACTAATCTCATAAGTATTTCTCAAGCCAATCAAGTTGATAATCAAGACTAATCAACAGTGCCATTTTGAGAGAGGCAAGTCTTTTTTTTGTGGATTTGGACTTAAGGTCTGGCTTGTAGCATCTGGCTGAGTGTGGTCTTATCCTAAATACCCAAAGAGTGGGATTTTCATCTTCTGAGGTGTTATACCCACAATGGTGTTGGGTGGGTTTTATGACCATGTCCATGATGGCACTCATCAATAAAGCCTTGCAAGTTAACCATCTGATGGAGAAAGTAACAACAACAACACACAAAAAAAGAAAGCAGAGGGAGGCTGGAAGAGGGAGATAAGTTATGCCAAATGTGTACTTATCATCACAATAGGGGCAGTGCCACAAGCTGAGTGGATCCTATATTTTTCTGTTAAATACCTGCTGTTCTTGTCATTGTGCGGTGATATCCATTCTTGTCACTAAGAACCCATTAGTCTTACGTACATCCATGCTTCCATTCCTGTCACAAAGAACACATTAGCCTTACACAAATCTTCAATTATCCTGCTATACAGTGAGGAAGCCAAGTTATTCCAGTTGATGGAAAAATCTCCTTTTTACTCTCCCAATGATTCAAATAGAGATATCAGATCCCAGAACACTAGTCACTTGTTCTTATAGCTCATAAAATGGAGAGAAAAATCCATAAAATGGATTTTCACATACAACCTGGGCATAGTTGGCTGTGTGCAGGGGCCAACTCTTTCTAGTCACTCATTCAGAAGACATCTGTAGAGTTACTATGTGCCAGGAATTTGGGTAAGTCTTGGGTGTTTTATCCATACGACAAGGGGCTCAATGTTTTGTCCAAAAGAATAGACACATTTAGGCTTGTTGCCAATTCACCCTAACAGAAAGAGTGTTATTTACAACACTGTTGTGACGTTTCGTCTACTGGTGATAAACTCATCAAAGAGCTTAAATGTTTTTATGGTTGACTTAAAAAACTTAAAAACATTTACAAAGTTACAGGAAATTCACAGAGAAACACAGAGTGCTGGTTTTTTAAACCATTTGAGAATAAGTTGCTGAGTTGATTTCTCATCTTCTCTGAATACTTTGGGGAGTTCTTTATAGAAAAGGTGTTAATTGAACTAAATCATAAAAATGGAGAGAATTTAGATATGCAGGAGTATCCCTGATAGATGGATTAACTTGAACAAAGGCAAGAAGGAGGAAAATTATGGAGCATATTTACAAGAGTAAAATCAGGAAAAGCAAGGCCAAATCATGTGTCACTTAAGACTGTTCTGGTTGTAAACGATAAAACCTAATCCTAACCAGCTGGAGATAAAAGGAATCTATTGTTTTATATAAATGAAATGTGGATGCTTTTCAGCATGACTTAAAAGATGTCTAGACCTGTTCCTCCCCATTTTGTCCCTTGGCATCTGCTATGGGATTCATCCCAGGACAGTCTTGCCTCTTACATCACAGAAGAGGTGCAGCAGCTCTGGACTTTGCTTTTTTCTCAGCAGAAAATACTGAGTACAGCTTTCCCAGGATACTTAGAAGATGTCTTTTTGCATCTTGTTGCCTCTGATTAGTCATATGGCCTTCTTTGAATCTCTGTGTCCCAGGAAATATGATCTATGTGGAGATTTTCTTAGATGTGAGCCTCACTCTGTACCTGAGATGAGGTCAAATCTCCAATAACAAGGAATGAATTTGGTAGAAGAGGTTTCTCAGTGGAGAAGTAAGAGTGTGGTTACAAAAGGAAGGAGAATAGATTCTAGGGGATCACAGAAAAGTCTGAATAGTCACAGCCAGCTGAAAGTCTGTCAAGTCCAGTCCAGGATTGCTCACTCTGGACACATAGTTCTGAGGTCAGCCTTGATGTCTATGCATAATAACAATGGTGATGATAGCAATTCGCTCTGTGTTGGACATTGTTCCATTTCTTTTACTCACATTCTTTAAATTGTTTGTGTAACTAGCATACTGCAGGACACACATTGACCACTGAATAAACATTCACTGACTGGGACCACTGTTTAAAGATGCTCACAGACAAAAAGCCACAAAAGAGCCTGGGATCAGAGGGTGGAGAATCAGCAATTCTAGGCTTGTAGGATGCTCTTCTTGTTGACATGCTTGGAGCTCAGTAACAGGTAGCCTCTGGCTGTGAATGCCTCTTCTCTAATAAAATCAGACTCCAATGTTTGACAGGAATACCTGAAATTAAAAAGTATAGAATTTATACATTGCAAAAAAGACCAATGAGAAGACAGAGTATCTCATATTGGGGACAAAATAGTGAATTATGATAAAGAGCTCAAAAAAGCCAGAAAGAAAATAATAGAACAAGAGAAAACTATCAAGCAGCTACTAGACCACAATAAAAAGACCAATCTAAGGCTAATCAGAGCTAGAGAAAATCTAGAAGACTGCATAGATGGATTCACTAACACACTTTCAGAAATTATGGAAGAAAATTTCCCAAATAAAAGAAAAGAGTTTAAAACACAAGTGATGCTTGTAGAACACCAAACAATTATGATAAAAGGAGAAGACCACCAAGGGCTATCTTCATTAAATTCATGGATATCCAGCAAATAAAACAAAACAATTTAAAAGGCGTCCAGAGAAAAACAAAAAATTACATATAAAGGTAAACCAATTAGAACCACAGCAAACTTCTCAGCACAAACCCTGAAGGCCAGAAGAGCTTGTAGTGAAGTATTTCAAGCTCTAAGAGCAAATAATTTGCAATACTTACCTAGCAAAGCTATCCTTCAACACAGATGGAGAAATAAGGTATTTCCATGAAGAAGACCAGCTCAGAAGATATATGAGACCTGAACCAGCTCTAGAGAAAATACTCAAGAACATGTTCAACAGAAATAAGGAATTGGACCTAACTAAAAATACACAAGAAACTAGTGAGGTCAATGGATAAACATCAGGAAAAGAAAAACAAAGGATTCACTAACTGATAAAGAAGACAATGATAGCAAATAACCAACACATCTCAGTAATATCTCTTAATGTTAATGGCCACAACTCTCCAATCAAAAGACATGGACTGGAAGACTGGATCAAAAAAACAGGGCTGGGGATTTAGCTCAGTGGTTTTGCCCCCTGCCGTGCAAGTGCAAGGACCTGAATTTGAACTCTGGTAACAACCCCCCCCCCAAAAAAAACAAAAAACAATCTGTTCCATTCAAGAAAATCATCTAATCCCAAAAAATATTTATAGACTAAAAATTAAAAGGCAGAAAACAGCATTTTATGCACCAGGACCCTGAAAACAAGCAGCAGTAGCAATTCTAATATCAGATATGGTAAACTTTCATTAAAGCTGATTAGAAGAGACAAAGAAGGGCACTACATAGTAGTTAAAGGAACAATCCAACAAGAAGAGATAACATTGATGGGCACTTTAGTACTGGGTGCATATATGTTTATATTCATAAAACAAAAACTTCTGAAATTAAAAGATCACATAAACATTAGCACAATCATAATAGGCAATTTTAACACCACTTGTGCAAAGAGATGGATCAACTGAACAAAAAACAAATGAAATTTTAAAGCTGAACCACACCCTTGAACATATGGGCTTAATGGATATATATAGAGTATCGGACCCTGATGCAATAGAGTATACATTCTTTTCAGTAGCACATCATAGTTTTTCTAAATAGATCACATACTCCAGAGGAAGGAGTTTCCAGGGTGCCTTTCCACTGCTCCCAGCCCAGAGGTAGGGGCATCTGGGCGACAGTTCCACTGCTCCCAGCCCAGAAGAAGGGGTTTCTGGGCTCCCTTTCCAATGCTTCCAGCCCAGAGGAGGTGAGCCACATGGGCTCCAATAGCACCTCACCCACCCCCTTAGAAATGAGAAGACATGTGAACAAGTCTCAAAACCAAACTTCCAAATCACCTACAGCAACCCCAAAGGAAAATGAGATGGAACACTCTGATACTCAACCACCTGGACTCCCTGAACTGGCAACAAAGGATCTGGAAAAAATGAAATCAGAAATAATTTCTCAGATAACAGCAGAGATTGTACTCATAGTGCAAGACATGACTAATCTAGAGAGGAGCTGAGGAACATGATGGAATCCCAACATAGGAAACAAATGGAATCCATGAAACAGATGCAAACAGATTTCCAGGAGATCAAAAACTCCACTGAAAGTCTACACAGCAGAATGAGCCAATGTGAGGACAGAATTTCAGATATAGAAGATAAGATTGCAATTAGTGACCAGGAAAAGAAAAATTGCTTCAAAATTATAAGGAAACATGAGAAATCAATCCAGCAGCTGCTAGATGATGCAAAGAAGAATAACATAAGACTGATTGGAGTCAATGAAGAAACAGGAGAGAGTGCAGATGACATAAAAAATCTCTTCACAGAAATAATGGCAGAAAACTTCCCAAGCAGGGGAAAAGAACTTGACATACAGATAAGTGAGGCATATAGGACTCCAAATAGCCTTGATCAAAAGAAAACTACACATAGGCATATAATTGTTAAGATTCCAGAAACCCAACAGAAGAACAAAGTTCTACAAGCAGTTAGAGAAAAGAAACAAATCACATACAAAGGAAAACCCATCAGAATCACAGCAGACTTCTCAATGCAAACTCTCAAGGCAAGAAGAGCTTGGAGTGACATATTCCAAAACCCAAAGAAAAACAGCCTCCAACCCAGATTGATGTACCCTGCAAAACTATCTTTCAAAATGGATAGAGAAATAAGGTACTTTCATGACAAAGAGCACTTTAGGAACTTCATGAATACCAAACCAGCACTCCATAGAAATTTTAGACAATATCTTAGGAACAGACAATGAGGATCACAACCCCAGGAAGCCCAGCAGAATGAACCCATCAGGCACGACAAGAAATTAAATGCAAAGGGGGAGAACCCAACAAAAAGAAAAAGTCATGACAATGGTAAGTCAATACATATCATTTATAACCATCAATATTAATGGTCTCAATTCACCAATCAAAAGAAATAGACTGGCAGAATGGGTCAAGAAACAAGATCCAACAATATGCTGCATACAAGAAACACACTTAATTCAAAAGGAAACTCATAGACTGAAAGTTAAAGGGTGGAAAACAATACTCCATGCAACAGGAACCAAAAAAAAAAGCAGGAGTCACTATCCTCTTTGTAGATCAGGTAGATTTCAAATGTACACTTATTAAGAGAGACCAAGAAGGACACCAAATCCTTGTAAAGGGAACAATCCAACAGGAAGAGATGACAATCATAAATATCTGTGCACCAAACACTAGTGTGCCCAACTATATAAAACAAATAATAATGGTCATGAAAAGTCATGAATGCATAATACAGTTGTAGTGGGGGACCTCAATACCCCAGTGTCACAAATAGATCAACTAGACAAAAAACAAGTAATGAAATACTAGAACTCAATCAAACTCTTGAACAAATGAACTTAACAGATGTTTAGAGAGTGTTCAACCTCACAAAATCAGAATACACATTCTTCTCAGCTGCACACAGGTCATTCTCCAAAACAGACCCCATACTCACTCATAGAACACGTTTAAGTAAATGCAAAGTAATGGAAGTTATCCCCTGTATATTATCAGACCATAGTGCGATGAAATTGATAATCCATAGCAAAAAAAACTGCAAAAATTTCATAAACACGTGGAAATTGAACAACATACTTCTGAATAACCAATGGGTCACAGAGAAAATTAAAGAAGAAATCAAACAGTTCCTTCAATTAAATTACAATGACAATACAACATAGTGGAATCTATGGGATACAATGAAAGCAGTCTTATCACAGAAATTCATAGCAGTGAATACACATATTAGGAAAACAGAGCAAGCCCAATTAAACAACCTGATGCTGAACCTCAAGCTTCTAGAAAAAGAAGAGCAAGACAAACCCAAACCTCATACAAGGGAGGATAAAGATCAGAGCAGAAATCAATTCAATGGAGACTAAGAGAATGATACAAAAAATTAACAAAGCTGAATTGGTTCTTAGAAAGAATAAACAAAATTGACAAACCCTTAGCCAACCTTATCAGAAAAAGGAAAGAAAAGGCCCAAATCCATGCACTTAGGAATGAAAAGGGTGAAATTGCAACAGACCCAGCAGAATCCAGAGGATCATCAATACCTACTTCCAGAACCTATACACCAATAAGTTTGAAAACACAGAAGAAATGGACAGATTCCTAGATACATATGAATTACCAAAGTTGAA
>NW_004624737.1:20239651-20255709 GCF_000247695.1 Heterocephalus glaber
TGAAGGGAGGGCAGGGGATGGGGAAAAAATAAGAACCAAGAGAGATTATATAAAGGTGCAAATTTCCAATAATGAATGTCATTATATTGTATACCCAAAATGTTCCAATGAGTAAAATGAATAATTGATAATGTGAAATAGGAAGAAAAGGTCCAAAGGGGTAGGGGAATTGGGAAGGGTTGGGGAAAGGAAAGAAGGGAAGGGAAAAATTAGGAGAAATGGAAAAAATGGAAACAAAGTCTTTGTAAATAAGGAAGGGTGGAGGGGTGAAGGGAGTGCAGGGAATGGGGAAAAAATAACCAGGATACATCATGTAAAGGTACAAGTTCCCAATGAGAAATGTAATTGTATTTTATACCTAAAATATACCAATAAAAGAATTAAAAATATAAATAGATCAGATACTAGTCCAGAAAGCTTGCTTAAAAGAACTGAAATCACCCACTGCATACTATCCAACCACTATGAAATCAAAATAGAAATTAGTGACAGAAGACATTTCAGAAAAGGCAAAAGTTCCTGGAAAATTAATAGCATACTCCTAAACAAGCAATGGGTCACAGAAGAAATCAAAGAAGAAATTTTAAAATTTCTGGGTGTTAATGACAATAATTGCACAACTCAATGAAATCTCTGGGACAGTAAGAAAGAGGAAAATTCATTGCAATCAATGCTCACATTAGGAAAGCAGAACAAGCCTAAATGAATAAACTTACGAGAAATCTTAAGATGCTTGAAATATAAAAACAAATCTGCCCCAAATTGAAATTAAGGATGGAAATTATAAAGATGAGAGTGGAAATTAATGAAATTGAGAGCTGGTTCTTTGAAAGAATAAATAAAATAAATAATCCCTTACCAATTAAGAATGAAAAAAGTGAAATCACAATAGATGCTGTCAAAATCCAGAAGATAGTAACTACTTTGAAAAATTACATTCTAACAAGTTAGTAAATTTTGAAGAAATCGACAGATTCCTAGGCACATACAAACTACCAAAACTAACCCAAGCAGATATAAATATGCTTAACAACCCAATAATAAGAAATGAAACTGGCTCAGCAATAAAGAGTCTACCAACTATAAAAGCCCAGCATCTGATCAATTCACTGCTGAATTCTACAAACCTCTAAGGATGTTATATCACCAATATTCTTCAATTTCTTCAAAGAAATTGAAAAGGGTGGAGTGCTCCCAAATTCATTTACGGAAGCCTGTATCTCCCTGATCCCCAAAGCAGATAAAGAAGAGAATTATAGCCCAATCTCTTTAATGAACATAGATGCAAAAACTCCTTAACAAGATATTAACATAGAATGCAGCACATTATCAAAAAGATGATACATCATGATCAAGTAGGTTTCATTCCGGAAATGCATGGATGGTTCAACATACATAAGTCAATAAATGTAATGCATCACTTAAACAGGAGCAAGGTCAAAAACCACATGATCATATCAATAAATATAGCAAAGGCTTTTGACAAAATCCAACACCCCTTCAGGATAAAAACCCTTAAGAAAACAGGTATAGAAGGACCATACCAGAACACAATAAAGGCTATTTATGACAAAACAATAGCCTGCATTATACTAAATGGGGAAAAACTAAAAGCATTCCCTTAAGATCAGGAACAAGACAAGGTTGTCTACTATCACCTCTGCTATTCAACATAGTACTTGAAACATTAGCCAGAGCAACTACGCAAGAGAAAAAAATAAAAGGGATACATACAGGAAAGGAAGAACTCAAATTATTATTTGCAGATGACATGATACTCTACATAGAAGATCCAAACAACTCCATCAAAAACTCTTAGACTTAATAACCAACTTTAGCAAAGTGGCAAGGTAAAAGATAAACAGACAAAAATCATTAGCATTTGTGTATACCAACAATGACTGAGATGAGAAAAAAATTATAACAGTACTATTCTCAGTCACTTCAAGAAAAATGAAATATTTAGCAATTAACCTAACCAAGGAAGTGAAAGAGCTTTACAAAGAAAACTACAGTATTGTGAAGAAGGAAACTGAAGAGGACATCAGAAAGTGGGAAGATGTCCCTTTCTCCTAGATAGGCAGAACCAATTTTGTCAAAATGGCAATACTTCCAAAACTATTACACAAATTCAGTGCAGTCCCAATCAAAATACCAACCGTATTCTTTAGAGATCCAGAGAAATCAATCCTAAAATTCATATGGAACCAGAAGAGACCCAGAATAGCAAAAGTGATATGGGGCAAGAAGAGCAAAGCAGGTGGCATAGAAATACCTGACTTTAAGCTATACTACAAAGTAATAGTGATAAAAATGGCATGGTGTTATAACAAAAACAGACATGTGGATCAATGCAATAGAAGTGAGGATACAGAAACCTCCACAGATACATACAACTATTTGATTTTTGACAAAGTGTCCGAAAGCTTATGTTGGAGGAAAGATAGCCTATTCAAGAAGTGGTGTTGGGAAAGCTGGTTATCTGTAGTGGAATGAAACTGGACCTTACCCTTATCTCTAATATACTAAATTAAAATAAAAATGGATCAAACATCTAAACATTAAAACAGAAACATTAAACCTTCTGGAAGATAAAATAGGTAAAATACTTGAAGACATATGTGTAGGAAATAATTGTCTAAACAAAACTTCAATTGCACAAGAAATAGCAAGAATCAGCAAATGGGATTATATTGGAGTAAAGCTTCTATATAGCAAAAGAATCAGAGTCATGAGACAACCTACAGAATGGGAAAAAATTTTTGCTGGCTATTTCTTAGACAGAGGACTAATATCTAGAATATACAAAGAACTAAAAAAAAATCAGGTAAAATTAAAGACCCAGTTAAGAAACAGGGTAGAGAAATGAACATACACTTCACAGAGGAAGAGATACAAATGATCAACAAATATATGAAAAAATGTTCAATGTCTCTGACCATTAGAGAAATGTAAATTAAAACAATGCTAAGATTCCATTTTACTCTGGAAAGAATGGCAAACTTTAGGAAAATAATAACAAGTGCTGGCATGTGGTGAAAAATGTGGTGAAAAAGGAACTGTTCTGCATTATTGATAGGAATGCAAACTAGTACAACCATTATGGAAATCAATATGGAGATTTCTCAAAGAACTGATATTAGAAATTCCATACAACCCAGCTATCCTTGTGCTGGATATCTTCCCCACAGAGCTTAAGTTGTCATACGCTAGTGATACATCATAACAGCTAAATCCTGGAAACAGCCTGCATATCCATAAACAAATGGCTGGATAAATAAATGTGATATATATATATATCACGTTATATATATATATATATATATATATATATATAAATACTACTTAGCTATTAATGACATGTTTGAGACATTTGTAGGAAAATGGAGGCACCTGGGAAATATAATGTTGAGTGAAATAAACCAGACACACAAGCTTAAATACCATATGATATCTCTCATTTGAGTGAAGCAAAGCACAAAGGAAATGATAAAGGACAAATAGAAAGGGACAAGGGGATGGATGTCTTGGAAGCAGGAAGTGGTCCAAGGGAACAAAGGTGAGGGGTGAGGAGGAGGGGAAGAGGAAATGAGAGGAATAAAGATGCGCCATGTACAGGAACCTAATAACCCCAACTAGTGCAAACACTACACGCCATAACATGAGCTGAGACAAATGATATCAGAAGTACAAAACAGGGGATGGGGAACCTGAGGAAGAGGGAGAAGGGAGAGGAAGGGGAAAGGGATTTTTTTAAAGCTGTAATATGTACATGTAACCACTCCCCAAGATGATTGTAAACTGCATGAATTGCAAACACGTACTAATAAAATGAAAACTTTTTTTAACGTGGCAAGAACAAGTATGTTTGAAAAGAGGGGGAGTGTTTGAGGGGGATTAATGGCAATGTGTCTTTTACTAAAGTAAATTTTAAAATTTAAACATTCACCACCTATTTTGATCACATCTCTATGTGTGCGTGTATGTGTGTGTACACACAATCAAAAAATATATTTACTATAACAGAGGTAAAGGAGATTATCCTATTAAAAGAAGTTTTATAATTTGGCTATCAGAAAAATTCAGCACTATGCTATATTTAAGAGGTACATAAGGAAATCCAGAGACATTAACAATTAAAGAACGGTCAAAATTATGCCATGGAAAACAATACATAAATAAAAATGAGATAAAAGTACAAGATGAAACCTTAGTATTTAGTAAGATAGGATTCAGATCAGAAAGTATAAGAGGCAAAGAGGACAATTTATAATGTCAAGGCATACAATTCACAATAAAGTGAATCACAGTCACTAATATTTGGATACCCAGTTACGTGCAACAATTCTTATATTTCAGAATCAAATAGAGATTCAAGAAGTGGTCAAATATATTAAAGTCAGTGTTAATCCACCTCTCTCAATCAAAGGAATTCCACATGGATAAAAAATTAGAATATAGAGACCTAATTAACATCATCAGTAAGATAAATCTTACCTTCTGATATCTAAATAATACAAAACATCTTTTAAAGTACATATGTGACATTAAAAAAGCTGAACTAACCTTATCCCACAAAGAAGATCTCAGAGAATTTAAAGGAACACAAATGATACAAATAGACTTCTCCACACAATATAAGTTAGGAAAAATACTATTAATTATTGTTTTAACTGGGACTAGACAAGTAGCTTGTGAAATTTATTTAGAAGAGCATATAAGATTAACTAGGAGACCATGGAAGAAGATGAGCAATAAGTGTGGGGAACAAAGGCTAAACATACTATACATTTTCAAAAATGAAAACATATCATAAATCCTTTCTAGCAAAAATGGTGTAGGTTTTGTACATAAGTAGACAAAATAACTGATGGAGCAGAATAGCGAAGTCTAGGAAGAAAACCAACTCCATATGGCAATTTAGTCCGTACTTGCTTGAGACTAGATTACAAACCAGTGTGGGAACAGCAGGGACATGCTGTGGCTTTGGTCAGAGGAGGGTGCACTGAGTTAGCTAGAGTTTCCCAAAATGCTTGCTCTTCTCAAAATGCAACCTAATTTGGAAGTAAGATTATTGCAGATGTAATTGTTTAAGATAAGATTATACTGGGATTAAGAGGGCCCCTTAATCCAATATACTAATGTTCTTCTAAGAAGAGAAGAAGGAACACAAAGAGAGGCCATGTGACTATGGAGGTAGAGATGGGGAGATGTGTCTACAAGCTAAGGAATGCCTGAGAGACGAGTGTGCTTCCCTAGAAGCTTTAGTGTCTTATTTTTCTTGTTGCTGAGACAAAATACTCAACACCCAAAGTTAAAGGAGGAAAGGTTTATTTACCTCACAGTTTGTAGAGGTTTCAGTCCATAATTGGCTAGTCCCAAGGCAGGGTGGTATCAGAGACAAGGATTGCAGAGGAGAAATGAGTTCATAGCAGACAGGAGGCAGCAAAGCAGAGAAGTAGTGAGCAGCAAGTGACAAGTAACAATCCTCTTTCTGTCCCTTATATCTTATCCAGGTTACCCACGCATGGGGCAGGTAGCACTCACACCCAGGGTGGGACAGCCTTAATCCTGGCATTGTACCATGAAGCAATCACAGCATCACATCCTTGATCTCAGCAGCATACACCCTAGATCCAGCCACCATAGAAAACCCCACCTATGACCACATGAGGCTTTGGGGGGACATCTAGATAAAAGCCATAATATTTAGAGAGAGCATGTCTTGTAAAAATCTTGATTTCAGTCTTTTAGTACGCAAGATGGTGAATCAATACATTTCTGTTGTTTAAAGCCATTCAGTTTGTGGTGCATTGTTTCAATAGCCCTAGGTGACTGATGCACTAAGTGTAGAGGCTGAGAAGCTGCTTCATGAGAGCCATGATCCTGTCAAGTATGATGACCCTGTGGAGCTGAGGAGTCAGGGACATAAATATTCTGATCTTACTTTCAGTCCTTATGTCTGATCTCCTGAGCTGTCCAATATGGTGGCCACTCTTGTCACCCATCCACAGGGCATCTGGACACGCCACTAGTGGGAACTGAGATGTGCTGTAAGCACTGCCTGCACCCTGGATTGAAAAGGCTTATCATGAAAAAGGGATTGTAAAACATTTCACTAATTTAGCACTTTTAAAATATTGATTGCATGTTGCTATGGTAATATTTTAGATATATTGGGTTAAATATATTGTTAAAATTAACTTCACTTGTTTCTTTTTGCTTTTAAAAATGTGACTATGGTAATGTCTTAAATTTTACATGTACACATGTAAGGTGGCTTGTATTTTATTTCTGTTGAACAGCTCTGCTAACAAAGCTGGAAGGCAAGTGAGTCTGCTACAACGGTCCTCTAGGGCAGCCCTCTGGGCCCAGGGCAGGGGGAGAAGAGAGGAGAGTGGATCCATAGGGACAAATGACAGAAATTCTGTAGGAGCACCTACTGTATGCTGGGAAGAAGCTTAGAGATTGGGAGTAAGGAAGTGAAAGTCTAGGTGAGAGATGACAGCACCTTGGGGTGGTAGTGGTGAGGATGCAGCATAGATCATGGTGGGACTATTTTGGAGGCAGGATGGATGGGACCTGGAGACTGGACTGGTAAAGAGGAAGAGCCAGGCTTTTAAGTGGGTGGTCCCACTTCTGGAGATGGGAATTGCTATAAGAAGTGGGTTTTGTTTGGAGAGAGCACGGATGGTTTCCATTTTTGGAAATGAGTTAGTTTGCAGATGTGGTTAAGTACATGGGACCAGAGCTTAGGAAAAATCATGGACTGGAGATTTTAATTTTTGACACTAGTTATTTGAGACATAAATGTTATAGGACTAAACTGCCCAACTTGTCAAATGAAGAAACTTTATGCAGTGCTAGGGATTTAACTCAGGGTCTTGCACTGAGCTGGATCCCCAGTCCTTTTTTATTTTTAAATTTTGAGGGAGTACCTCTCTAAGTTGTCCAGGCTAGGCTTGAACTTGTGATTATCCTGCATCAGCCTCCCAGAGTTTTGGGACAGGCATGTGCCACCACTCCCAGCCAAATAAATGCTTTTAACAACCACAGACCCCCCCTGTCCATTCTAAGGGAATTATTTATACAACAAGAAAATAATATATATGACATATTTATCATTATATAATTACCTATACTAATGTCTCACAAATCTTATCAATAGAAGTCTGAAAGTTTCTGTTTGTATCATTTACACATTGTGCTAAATCTAGGCACTGGAAAATTATGGGCCAAAAATGCTATAGATGCTAATAGGCATCTCATTATATAACGAACCAAATAGCTCACAAGAAATTAAAGTGATAATGACGAAGTCAAACTAATAGAGATTTCTAATTAAAATGGAATAATAGCAGCAAACCCAAACCACAACAACTAAAGGCAATGCTGATGGTGCATTAATGACAAAGCACTGTCCCAGAAAATTCCAAGCGCTTATTTGCACAGGAAGTAGGAGAAATACTCTCAAGCAGAATAGAGAGCAGGGCCCTAAGTAAATTTTAATACTGGTTTGACTTCTGTTTAAGAACTCCAAATTTAGAAAATCATTTAAGAGTAAGTCTTAGTCTTGTAAAATACTTTGGAACTGCATGTCATTTGTCTGTTAGGAAAGAAAATGATTTGTACAAAAATATTTGCATACGTGTATTTTCAGCCTCTCATTCTCCTTCCAAGGGCTATTCTGATATTTTCTTTTGGAGCCTTTGTTGTGTTGATCTATGCAATGAGTGAAGGAGAAAAGGGGAAAAGGTGGACTGAGTATTTAAAGAAAGGGGATAAACGTTTGTGTAGAAAAGAGGTGTTGCTAAAGCTAATTGTGGGCTGGAGGTTTCTGCAGGAAACCTAAGAACTGAGAGAGATTCTGGCACCCTGTTTGCTTTGAGAGGTGGGGCTTAAGGGAATTTGGTCATCTTACGGAGAGCCCTTCCATTCCTTCTTTGCCACCAGCATGGAAGACTTCACTAACAACCTAAATGGAGTTGCAAATTTTGGATGTTGGTCTTGTTTTTCTATTGCAAAGATCCAAAGTCAGTGGCTTTGAAGAGGCTGAAACTTTGTGAAGACCACAGTCCTCTCCACAGAGTGCTCAAGGTACTTTAGGGAACAACTTGGAATCTTTTGAACTGATTCAGATAAGGAGGGAGATATTTAGCATGAGGTCTGCAAAACTAAGAGTGGATTTTCAGGACCCCCGTTTCTGTGAGACCCCAGCTGCTTCTTGCTTTCTTTTCTTTGGTGGGGAGGGAGATCTGGAACCTTCCTCTTGTAATCTGTGTAAGGCTGGTGCATGAGAGTAGGTGGAGTGATGATAGTGTTGACCAAGCAGAGTATGTTATGAACAGCAGTCGTCAGACACTCTTGAAAAGGATTGATCCAGGTGTGATGCACAACTGTAATCCCAGCACTCAGTGAGGATAAGGCACTAGGATTGAAAGTTTGAGCCCAGCTTGAGCAACTCAAAAACTTAGCAAGACCCTGTCTCAAGATAAAAAATAAAAAGGTCTGGAGTTGTAGCTCATCGTGAAGGTCCTAGGTTAAAAACAAAAATAAAAATAAAAGAAACACAAAAAATTACACATAAAACAAAAAAGCCAAGAACTTTTGTTAAAGTGAGTTACATCTATTGAGATGTACCACATTAAAACGTGCCATTGAAGTATCAGAAACATTAATTAAAAAAATAATAGCAAAGCCATTACATATTAACATAAATAAATAAATTAAAACTAGCTCTATTATTCAAGGAAAAGATAGAAGTTTCAAGTTGGGAATTATCAACATATACAGTATTATGAATCACTGTACCTTAGCTATTTTTTACATTTTTTTCTTTTCAGTTTTTATATTTTATTAGTATGTGTTTGCAGTACATAATAATTATAGTCCTTGTGGGGAGTCGGTACTTCTAAATAATACACCTTAGTTCTTTTTTCATCCCCTTCCTCTCTCTCCCTCACCTCTCCCTCCATCTGTCCCCTTCCCTTTTTCAAAAGATCTATCTCCTTATTTCATATTATCTTGTGCTCTTTATTTATATTTTGAGTTTTCATGTAAGAGAAACCATTCAATAGTTAATCTTGTTTGTCTGATTTATATCACTTAACATTATGGTCTCAAGGTGCATTTTGCAAATCTCTCTAATGTCTGCCTTAATAGAAGACAGCTACATTCTCATATCTGCTTTTTTGTGCTATGAGTTGTGATGATCGGTTGAAGTATAGGAGGAAAATCTGGCCGTAGGTAGGTACCTGGAGAAAGGTTGACTATTCTAATAATTGTAGATATTTTTCTTTTACACTGTATCAAAACTGGACAGTAGTCGTTTCCCAAAAGTTAGTGTAGGCATGATTTTTATAATATCATGCAGCAGCCACATGAAAAATTTTTGTTTCCTACGTTAGGCAGTGCTTACAAATGTTGACATATTTCATTAGGCATTATCAAAAAATATTTGTTATTATCAGCATCAACCACACTAGAAAGTATTTAAATATTGGAAAGCTGTCCAGCTCATGATGGCGAATACATGTTTTCCAAAATCCAATTTTCACTTGAAAGCTTGAATTTTATCTTTGGCAACAAATAATATCCATTGTTTTCCTTGAAGTGACAGGCTCAGCTCATTCACTCCTGAGAAAACATCTGCAGATTACCCGAGTCTGAATGACCAGTCTGTCAGAGAGTCTTTCAAGTCGAGGCAGTGTTCCATGGAAAAATGGCGAGGGCAGGCTACAACTTAAATAATTGCCCAAGGTCTTTTATTCAAGACAACTAGTGAATTATTCTAGTTTATGTGCAGTAGTATTTTATGTGTAATTCCCAATGTTATCATAAGGGATCTTAAAAGATGTGCTTACATAGGTAGAAATAAAACGTTAATTTTTACTGCTTCATCCAAAACATTCTCAAGTGAAACTAGCTTTTTACTTTCTGTGAGTGCACGGGGGTGGGAGTTAGGTGGGTGGGTGAAGAGCACCTGGTGCCCAGTGCTGGCAGACTCCGTGGACTTTCACTGGTCACTAGGCACCTACTGTTTGATCCACCATCTCGCAAACATCAACACAGAAAAACGCAAATAGCATCTTGGTAGTACTATGGTATTGGTTTTGATTTTACAGATTCTCTGAGTCTCAGGATCTTAGGGGTTCAAATATCCTATTTGTTGAACTTTCTGCTACAGTCAAACCTCATTACTCACAGATCCAATACCTGAAAATTCACCTCCTTACTAAGACTTATTTGTAATGCCAAATCAATAGTTACCTGCTCCTGAGGTCATTTGCAGACATGCACATGTGCAGAGTGTTTTAATCCTGAGTCATTCAAAGCATATGTTCCTGGTTAAAAGCAACAAGTCAGCACTCAGAGTTCTTGTGTAGGCTCTTAGGCTGTAAACAAGTCCCCTTTAAGTAGTTTATTTAGTGCTACATTTTTCATTTTTGTGCTTCTTTGTTGGTGATTTTTCTGGGAAAGCTGTGTTCACGCCCAAGTTGTAGTGCTGTTGGCTGTGTTTAATGTTAATGAATCAATAATATGTATTAAATAGGCTGTCTTCAAACAGAAATACACACGACACAAGGTCATGTCTTGATCAGTTGATGAAAATTTTATGACCAGAGGCTTGCAGGAACCTAGCCCTGTATTTCTCTTATGAACAGTGAGTTGGTATTTTCCAAGTCATTGCTCGGAGCGACTTTTTAGAACTAAGGAAAAATGGCCCAGGATGACCATCTGCTCATTAGGTGGGAACAGCCAAGTTGTGCTGCAATAATAACAAGCTCTGACTTTGAGTGGCTCCAGGTACTAAAGATTTAGTTTCTTGGTCATGCTTCATGTGTTTTGTGGGTACCTGGGGTTTTCTACATGCTTCTCTCCTTAGATCCTCAGCACCTAAAAGACCGCTGGACATGGTGGCAGCAGAAGGCTATGTGGCTCAAAAGCATTCAAAGGTGTGTTTCTGTAGGGGGCATCGTTTCTGCTGGGATTTTGTTGGCCAAAATCAGTCACACAGCCACAGTGAGTTTACAAAGGAGAGCTAAGGGCAATCCTACTCTGAGTCAAGCAGAGAGCTGGTAATATCAATACTGAATAAATAGCGCTAAGGACTGTTACACTTAATATATGTCATTAATTTAGGATGCCATGAGTTGAAGATACATCATTGTTTTATGTACTATCAATGAACAAAGCAGGAGACTAAAGTGGTAAAAACAGAAGTTGTAAAAGGGAAGAGTTTAGTATGAACTAAAATCAACCTGGATTTGTACACAGGGAATTGGGTAAGTGGAGACTTAGCAGAGTCTAGGAAGTGAAAATTTACAAAGGGTTAGTCATTGTGCACGCCACCAGGCCAGGCGTGTTTGCTGGCTGGCAATGTTCAATGCACCCTCCCATAGAAACTGGGATACAGGGTTTCTACCAGGTATTGGTTGGAATAAATTGCTGCTTTTGGTAGCTTTGAGTTTTCTCAGGCAGGTACTTTAAGAAGGGTTGGGATCATCTCAAGGATCTGGCCTTGAGTTGTTAGAAAATCAGGATTTTCTCAGTCTTTATAAGCTAATGTTGAGGCGAAACTGAGGAGAGGCTCAGAGGAGCCTACTCTTTGTCAATACCAATAAAAAGGAAAAAAATGCTGCTAAAATTTCATCTATCACTAGACTTGTCTTTATTTTAAGGAGATTAAGATGCAAAAATGCTGAAATGTAAAACTGAAGAAATATAGAAGATTATGGATGAAAACATTGGATTTAGATTTAAAAAGTAATACAAATTATAATTGATGTTTCCAGCTTACTTATAATGTCTTATTACCTCAGAACATAAAGGTTACTATAACTATTAATAATTGTGGGTTTGAGTAAACCTACTGGTATGTTATTGTTTTAACTGTTTTGAGATTATTATAGATTCACTGTTAATTGCAAAAAAAATATAGAGAAGTTCTACATAGACTACTTTTCTCTAATGGTAACATTTTATGGAGTATGATATCACAATCATAGAGTTGATATTGTCCAATCCATAGAGCTTAATCAGATTTTATCAGTTTTACCTGGACCTGTTTCTGTGTGTATGCTTTTTTTATGCATTTGATTAATGTATAGATTACTACAACCTCTACCCCAATCAAGATACAGACCATTGGTATGTTTTATGTGACACTATAATAAAATCTGTATACAGGAGCTCAGTGTTCAAAAATATGACTCATATAAAACATTTGACTGTTTGTACCTTAAAATAAAATTGGTAGGCACATGGTTGATGATCTTGTTCCTTGAAATACTTTGGATCAACTTGGGCAAGTAGGGTTGTCTAAAATAGGAATTCTCTGCCTGGAAAGTAATTTGTGAAAGATTGCTAAAAAAGAGCTATAGAGGTCTGTTAATTTTAGAATGAGATACAGGAAGCAGTGGGGAGTTTAGGAAAGGAAAAAATAAAGAACATGTATGATTTTCATATCAAACTCTTAGATTTTTAGATCTATTTTAAGAAAGAGGGCATGAGTTATTACAGATATCTGTGATTTTAAAATGTCCAGTATTTTGCAAGTTGCATAAAGAATCTAAAACAGTGCATGGGATTGCAACCCACTTCTAGCCACAGTGTCCACTCAGGTACTGCTTGCTCTTGGCCAGACCCAGCCACAGCCATTATGTTCATTGTCTCATTTAGGGTTATGGTTATGGTTAGGGTTAGGATAATGAAGTAGGATTCCTCTGCCCCCTACTCTACCATATTTCAGAGATGAAAAAACTGATTTGCAAACTGTAGATCTAAACAACTTGCCCTATGTCACTCAACCAGCAAGTGGCTGAGCCAGCCCCACACACAGCTTCTTTGACTCTCATGTCTGTGTTCTTGCACTGGATAATGCTGTTTATCCCCTTTGTTGGGCATTTCACCATGATTTTCCAGTAGATCAGGAAGGGGAGGTCATCAGAACTTTGTGGATCCTCTTGCCTTGTCAGTTGCCAATTTGTAGAATGACACACAGGAGTCAGACTTGAACCTACTGGTCAGTTCCATCATCCTTTTTAATGATTGGTTCACTGTCACTTCCAAACTCTTCTTTAGGGCAGTGCACATATAGATAGCTATGTGGGCCTCTCTATCCCTCAAGCCATGCAACTATGTTGTGTGCTGGTCGTGGTTGTCTTGGTCTTAAATGGAGCCAATAGAAGTGCAAGGTTGCACAAAGCAGAAAAAAGCGGCTACCACCAGGGGGCACTGTAACCCTTATGTGGTTGGTACCTACAGGACAAATGGTCCCATCTACTTTCTCAACAGAGAAAGATGATTTCGCTGAGATTTACATTCTCTTTTGGCCCAGACACTGTCTTATGAGGATAAATCACAGTGGATGGTGCATGTTATGGAATCCTTATGTGCTCTGCTAGCATACTGCGGTTAAAAGAAAATGAGGCACTTTAAGGCATTTCCCTGTTCCATCCAGCAGTGATGAATGAGGATTGCTGAGGCTGCCTTTCCCAAAGCACAAATGTATTCAGCTGATCTCTTTAGAACCCTCCATTCAATTGATTCTGACACTAAAATATAATATATAGTGTCAGAGAAAGGTCAACAGATTGCTTGGAATTATTGCAAGCAAAATCTTATGCCTCCTGGTCCTTGTTGATTTTAGTTAAGTGCAGTGTTTACGTGCCAGTCAGCAGCTCAACCAACTAGAAGGGGAGCTATAGCTCGGGATGGGAAAGTGAAAGATTTCATCAAACAATGAGAATTACTCTTATCTCTAACATCAGGCTACTCAAAGGTAATGGCCTTAAAATTCTTTTGACCCAGTAGAGACATTGATGTTGAAAAATACAAAGTGATTTGAGCATCATGGAAGGGCAAACACTGAATGAGTATTGTTCTGGTGCACTGACCTAGAATTGGTGTGTGGATGAATTAAATAGATGGTTATGATAGAAACAGATATACTTTTAATAGATATCAATGCATACTTGTTTTTAAGCCAAGATATTTGTATACTATGTATAATGGCCTTTCCCAAAAATATCCTGTATGTGTCCTCCCAAGGGAGAAGAGACACTTACCCAACTCATTCTGACAGAGTTCTATAGCACAGTAGTAATGAAGTTCATTGAGCGATTCCAGTTGGTGGACATTTAGGAGATCTACAATTTTTTTTTGCCATTTCAAGACTGTGGTGGATGTTTTCTTACAAATACCCCTGACTGTGTGAAGTTGCTGGATGGAAAGGTGTGCATGTATTAAAAATGGTCCCTGTTTATTTTAAATAGGGAATTTTGGATAAGAACAGGTGTAAATGCTGAAAAAAATGGCCATCAATGGCTATGATGGGATCTGCAGAGCACCTGGGCTGTGGAGAGCTGGTCCTGCTCACCTAGAGGTTCCCCCCACTCCCCCACCGTTTGGTCCTTGGGGGAGGAACTGGTGTGTTCCCTTTACATTTGAGGAATACATTACACATCCAGAGACTCAACATCCAGTCTTTAATTGAGAAAGATTAGACAGCATCCCTAGTTCCTCTTTCAGTATTTGTAGATTCTGGACAAGGAAGTGTCAACAGCGGTGGGAAGTCTCCTTCAGCCTGCCCTATTCATCTTAAAGAAGGGAGTTCATCTGGGAGAATGAGGGCTTTTCTGTCTTCTTCCTTTATATAGTCTCTTGGGGAAATATGCACACATACTCTCACCCCCAATGTTGTGTCATTTCAAATCAACTATGACACTTTTCAAACTGCACTTTGCTTTGTGAATTTTTGCACAATACACACTCCACTTCTTTAAGACAGCAGTCCATATTGTTTATTTTTCCAGCATAAAATCAATATCAAATGTTGTATCTCTCATACCTAATAAAAAATCCTACCCAAGTAATCTCACAGTTTTTTGGCTCATAAGACCTATTGATGTCATATTTTCAGTGCTATGAAATAGCCTCCCAACATGGTGGCTTCTTTTGGCATAAGGCCAGCAGGAAAGGATAACTAGAGAGCAGTCAGTTTAAATTACATTTGCTAAAGATTAAATAATGTGCCAAAAGAAATAGAGCACCCACTAAGGGTCACACATTGTTAATTGCTGGGCATGCAGAGGTGATGAGGATAACCTGTGAACTTAGAGCAAATGTACTACCCAGAGAAAAGACAGTTGTCTGTGGAAAGTCATCAAGACGTAGCCCTGGAAAGGTTCACATTCACCTCAATAAATGGTGGAATCCATTGTATAGATGAAGAGGCCTTATTATAGAGAGGTGAAGGGGTTGGCCTTTCTGACTAGAATCAGGCCTGCTGGCTTGTGCTCACTGCCCCATGCAATGCTGGGGTTTGATGGGAAAGTTAGTTGACGATGCAGCATGTCATCTCTGAGGTATAGAGGGCTAGTTCTCAAGCTGGAGTGTCCAGAGGAGTGTCACAGTATTGGGAAGACTAGGGAGACAGGGCAGCCACTAGATGACTATGAGTTTCCCTATTTTGCAGTCTTCCTTTTCTTCCCCCCCCCTTTTTTTTATTAGGGGTTTGGGTTTGTTAATTGTGGTATGTCAGCTCAACTTGAGTAAGAGCCACCTAGCAGATTAGGAAAGCTCTGGGTGGTCTGTGGATGACTGACATGCAGGTCACAAACTAAGGAAGGAAGATCCACCCTGGATCTGAGTGACATCAGCCAATAGGCCTTTGGCCTTGACAGAATAAAAAGGGAAAGAAGACAGAAGTCTTCCCTTTCTTTGTGGAAGAGCTCCTGCCTTCATTATTGCCTTTGGATGTTCATCTCTTGTTCCTTTAGACTTCCAGTGCTATTCAGCCTCCCAACTCAGACCCTTCAGCTAACAGACTCACACAGGACCCTAGTGAGCTTGAGGCCTTTGACCTTATGCCAGATCTTTTGGCTTAGCAGCAAGCAGATGGCCATTCTGGATTCTTCCACCTCTGATGTGGCAGGTGGCCACTGGAACTCCTCTGCTTCTCTCCTGGTAGCCTATTTAGTAAATCTTTTGTATGATCATGCAAATATTTTATATTAAGTCAGATCCTATAGTGAGCCCTAACTAATGGTTTCAAA
>NW_004624737.1:20279042-20292401 GCF_000247695.1 Heterocephalus glaber
TCTAGTGTCCCAGAACTAACAAGCACATTTTAACCATTAACTCACAATCAGTCACTATGTTGGGGCTTGAGTGGAGCTTTTATGATTACAGAGTTATGCGGTCCCACAGAAGACCCACCCTGGATGTGAGTGGCATCAACCAGTAGACTTGTAGATTGGTTAGGATAAAAAGGGAAAGAAGAAGGAAGTCTCACTTTTGGTTCTTTGGAGGAGCTCTGCTCTTCATCATTGCCTTTGGATGTCTGTCTGCAGGCTTCCAGCACAGATATTTCAGCCTTCCAGTGCAGACCTTTCAGCTTCCTGATACAAACTCACACAGGCCTCTACAGTGTGCACCAGGCCTTCAACTGTTGACTGGATCCTTCAGCTCTCCAATATACAAAAGATCTTTGTGCATTTTTCCACAAACTGACTTTGTAGGCAGCCATTACAAATCTACCTTGTAAATCCTTATATATATCATTAATATCTTTTATATTGTCTGTTCCTCTTGTGAACTCTAACTCATATAGATTTCAGTACCAGAGAAGTGGAGTCATTGCTTTGATGCTACCTGACCATGTGGTTCAGAAGCATTTGGAACTGGTTTGCCGGAGAAGTTTGGAAAGGTTTGGAGATGCTATCTGGAGAAGCAGTCCTACAATAATGATGAGAGATTCTGTTCAGAGCTCAGAAGACCAGAATTTTGACAGTAATGCAGTCAGTAAAGACTAGGTTCAGATTTCAGTTGGGAAGGTCTCCATTGCCAGTTGGACTCCCAGTCATGTGTGTTATGCTCTGGCGGCAGATTTGTCTGCTTATGTTTTGCTTATGTCCTAAGACTTTGTGGGAGACTGAGATTAGGAGTAGGGACTAATTAATCTGGCAGTGGAAATTTCAAGGCAGCCTAATATTGAGGCTGTGGCATGGGTATTGTTAAGGGCTTTTAGCCAGATCTATGTTGAAAATCAAGAGCAAATGGCACAGATGAATGATTTAAAAAGTTTTGAGTTTGGCCCAAAAGGAAACTCCAGTAAAGTCGAGTCCTACAAAGATGGAGTAGAGGTTGCTGACAAGATTAGCATTAAAAAGAAGCCAAGAAGCCAACAATTTGGTTCACAAACGAAAGAGTTTGGCAAAATTTTGTTTTTGTTTGCAAACTCTACAACAGGTGACAAACATGACAGTGGCTGTCTTTCCTGCACAAACACAAATGTGGTCATCTTTTCCAAAATTGTGGAACAAATTAAGTTTGTGAATCAAGGAAACACTGTACTTTAGAACAGGACAATAGGAAAAATGCCTTAAGGGAATGTGAGGAATCAGGAGGCTCTACCCTGTGGAGGGTCAAATTGCAAAGGTGAAAGACTGTTTTGAGGACAGAGCCCCAAGGCACCATGCTCTAGAATGGAGGCAGCCTAGGGAATGGGAATGGATTTGTCAGGTTCAGTTCGCTCTGGTTAGCCATCCAGACACTCAGAGGCCTCTACAACTACCAGGAAGATGCAAAAAGACTCAGCTACTGATATGGCTGGCAGTAGACCATGCCTCATCCATGTTGTGCTGGTTTTAGGTTCATGCAGAATGCAAGAGTTGTGGGGTCTGGGAGTTTTCTACCCAGATATCACAGGAGTGCCTGGGAGGCCAGACAGTGTGTCCATGAGAGGGCAGTGAGTAAAGTTGTGAGGGTAAAGCCAGTAGAGTTGAGACCACAGGGTGTTAGAAAAGCCAGGAATGTGGAACATCTGAGGAAAGCTGCAAGGAATGAGCAAAGCCAGCCCAAGAGAGAAGGCTTGAGGGCAACAACCATCACACACCCGATGGTGGAGGGGTGGAGCTACCCAAGACTTTTGGAGTTCACCTCTTGCCACAGGTTCTCCCAGGTGCTGGACATGAAACTATAGGATTTCATTTGCCCTGCTGGATTTTGGTCTTGCTTTGGTCCCATTCCTTTCTATCTCCTATTTTTTTTTTCCTTAAATTCTTTTATTGGTATATTTTAGGTATACAATATGTTTACATTTATCATTGGGTGCTTGTACTTGTACATGATGAATCTTGGTTCTTATTTTTTTCCCCATTACCTGTGCACCCTTCACCCCCTCCACCCTTCCCTATTTACATACACTTCATTTCCATTTTTTTCTTTTCTCATAATTTTTCCTTTCCCTTCTTTCCTTTACTCTTCCCATCCTGCCACCCCTACCGCTTTGGACCTTTTCTTCATATTTCAAATTATCAATTATTTATTTTAATCATTTTTAATCCCTAATTACACTTTGTTTCTCCTATTTTTAACCTTTTGAATGGGAATGTTTACTTTGTGCATTTTGTATCTTGGCCATGTTTAGCTTTTGATGTTTACAAGGGCTCATAGCTAAGAGTTTGCCTTAAATTTCGCAGGAGACTTTAGACTTGGATTTTTCAGCAATGCCAAAACTCTTAGGACTTTGGCAACTCTTAGAGATGGACTAAATGAGTTTTGCATAAAGGAATGTGCATGAGTCTTTTGGGGGCCAGGGTAGAATGTTGTGGTTTATATCTAGATGGCCCCCTAACCACTAGCCTCATGTGCTCTTAGATGGGCTTTTCGGGAGGCGATTGGATCATGGGGTATGCTACTCATCAGTAGATTAGCCCACTGATGAGTTTATACCTGGGTGTGATGTTTGGAGGTGAAGCTTGATAGGAAGAGGTGGGTCACTAAGGTCATGGCCTGGAAGGGTATATCTCCCCCCTTCCTCCCTTGTTTTGCTCTGCTTCCTGCCAGCCATGACATGGGCTGTTTCTCCTCTGCCATGCTGCATTGCAGCTAGCTGACTGTACACTGAAACTTCTACAAACTGTGAGTCAAAATAATCCTCTCCTTCTTTAACTTGTGGGTATCAGGTATTTTGTCCTAGCAATGAGAAAATAACTGAGACAGTAAGTATAATCTTTAGTAATATGGCAGAAAATACCAGAAAGAAACAAAACAGAAGAGTTGAAAGTGATGGTTATCAAGAATGAGAATGGTATTTGGAGAGGGCTGGGGCAAGGGGTGCTGTTATTGTAAGCCTTTGATTTTTATACTGTGCATATCCATTAAGTTGATTAAGGAAAATATAATGACTATTTCCCTAAAAGCCACATTTCCTGAAAAATCCAGAGAAAACTAGAAAAACTAGAGAATCAGGGAGTTCCAGGCTGCCATTTTGCATGATAGTGTCAGATGGCTCTGTAGCTGCTGATCTTTTGAGATGGGAGCTTCCCTATCAAGTCTGCACTTTTACATGCAGGCCAGCTTCCCTCATTTTCTTTACTTCTGTTCTTTACAAGTAACTGAATGTGTGACCTGCTCATAAATGACTTGCCTGTGACCCCTTGTCACCTGTCCACCTGCCCAAGTTGTTGTGTGGCAGATCCTTTAGCTGTAGGAACAGGCTGTTAGGAGTCACAGCTGAGATTAATTTCAACGGTTTCCTTTACTGGGGTCCTTTTCCATATCTCAGAGCAGCTTCTTGCTAAAGCACACAGTCTTATCAAAGCTCCAAGCAGTCAAAACTCACTTTGAGAGGTCAGTTTGCAGGGAAGTGCATTCAACCCCAGTACTCTTAATGGGGGTTGTCTCCACTGAGCAGATGTCATATGGCCCCTCTGTCCTGCTTTCAGGAGCTTCCCCTATAGCAAATCCAGTGGGTGGTGAGGACAATAGCATCTAGTCAGAGTGTTGTCAGTAGGAAACATGAAATGTATTTCACACCCCCAGGAGACAACACTCTGGTTTTAGTGAGATGCTGTGCAGATCCGTGATCTCTGGGCATGTCATTTAAGTGATGAGTTTCAACTCCCTAAGAGGAGCAGAGCTCATGAAACCTTAGATCAAGGTGGTCCTGCATTCAAAAAGAGCAGCAGGATGCCTTCTTGTTGAGAGCAAGTGTATAAAAGAGCAGCTGTGGGAAAGCCAGTTCTGTGTCTATGAGTCTCCATCTCAAGATGTTAGCAGGTTAAGGGTCAGTGCAGTAATTTCTCTTCCTTTCAGATCCTTTGTCAAGAACACCAGGAAAATTTCAGACAAGAGGCAACTTAGATGGACTTTTCAAAACCGTATGCCCTTTAATAACTGTGTTGCAGCTAACCATCCCACATGGGCATACTTTTCATTTTAAGAAGTGTCACATGCAGGAGCCACTATGGAAAAGAAATCTAAAGGCTGGTGGTTAGAACCTGCAGCCTCCAGCATTCTAGTAGTGAACAGGGACAGGCCAGGACTGGCATGCATATCCCTCAGGGCTCTGGAGGGGAATGCATTCATTAATATCATGCATTTGTTGTAGGTTGGCACAGTGGGAGAGCAAGAAATTCGAACAAATGATAAAGCACATCCAATGGGTTTGGTAAACTCAATATATTTCAAATGAACTTTTCTGAAGTTATGACTTGTGTTCCTGGTTTAATGTTTTCTTTAATGGTTGATCATATTCACTTGGGAAGTTGGTTCTATTTTTTTCCCTAAACAGGAGGAGCTACTTTTGAGCCATGACCCTCCAGAGTTATAGGTATAGATTCTCCCAATTTCAGCTTCAGCTGGTCTATGTTTTGGAGCTGCTGATTATTGCCTTTCTCAGACCTGCTCAAATATCTTAAGTCACCTTAAAGATGCCTGACTTGAAGGCAAAACTGACAGATGATATCTTGACTTAAATTAGTCAAATTCTGTTTGGAAGCACTGACAGGGAATTTGGGTGTGGATGAAATAAATAGATGGATATGATATTAATCTAATATGTTAATCCCTGTATAATGAAGTATATGGTAAAGGAGATGATAAGGATGTATAAAACCATAGTAAGGAGTCATACTATGGAGTTCTGCTCTTATTGGTTTGTTTTAATTCTCATAAGACCATTCTTTATCTGACAATAAGTCCATACGTTGAATAGAACATTTAGTCTTTTTCCAATTTGTATTATTAGTTTGTGTTTGGAGTACATAATGATTACATTGATTACTTTTATCATGGGGAGTTGGTACATGGCTTTTTTGGTTATTGTTTTGTTTTTGTAAAGTGATCGCAAGTGTGAAATGTTTCTAAGGATCTGATGATATTAAAAGCTGCGACATGGGTGAAATCACCCCTATCTGGAAAGCACTATTCAATTATGTGGTATTTTCTAGGGTTTTCCATGGGCCACCTTCAGCAGCAGCAAGTGTAGGACTTGTTTAACATTTAGATCCAGATGCTCCCTGCCTGTACCAGACCTAAAGAGGAGGCTTTTCGGAAAAGCAGTTGGGAACGTGTATTTGGAGGGATTCTCATGTACTTTAAGTTTTAGGAATCTGTGAATAGTTTCTAAATTCTCAAATAGTGATACTTTGCTATAAAAATAATATAACAAGAGTAAATGTTCATGATCATGAATTTGGCAATGATTTCTTAAATATGACATCTGAGCACAATTGAAGAAAAAATAAATTTGACTTCAATAAAATAAAAACTTTGCTGTTGCAAAGAACACTATTAAAAATGAAAGGAAAACCCACTGAATGGAAGAAAATATCTGCAAATCACTATCTAATAAGGGCTTACTATTGAGAATATTTAAAGAAGTTCTAAAAATAAAAAGACAATCCAATAAAAACAGGCAGCAATTTGAATATACATTTGAAAAATATCCAATACCACTAGCTGTCAGGAAAATATAAATCAAAACTACAGCTAGATACTACTTCACCTACTACTAGTATGATTATAATAAAAACAAAAAGAAACATCAAAAAATGGAAAATAACAAGTGTTGGTGAGGTTAAGGAAAAACTGTAACCCTCATGCATTGCTTGTGTGAATGTAAACTGGTACAATGTATATGTAAAACAGTTTAATGGTTCCTCAAAAAGTTAAACATAAAATCACATGATAACCCAGTAATTCTGCTATTGGGCATAATATCCAAGAGAACTGAAAATGGGGATTCAAACATATTTATACACCAATGTTCACAGAAGCATTATTTATAATAATCAAAAGGTAAAAAATATCAAGTGTATATACACTGATAGATATATAAAGTAAATACTGAATAGTTTCTCTAGTGTGAGAAACTGAAAGTGTAAATAAGTATTAAAATGATTAAAGTGAATAATTGATAATTTGAAATAGGAAAAGGTCCAAAGGTGTAGGGGTGGTAGGAAGGGAAGGGGAAAGGGAATAAAGGATCGGAAAAATTATGAGAAAAGAGAAAAAATGGAAATGAAATTTATGTAAATAGGGAAGGGTGCACAGGTAATGGGGAAAAAATAAGAACTAAGATACATCATGTACAGGTACAAGCATCCAATGATAAATGTAAACGTATTGTATACCTAAAATGTACCAATAAAAGAATTTAAAAAATGTGATATAATCATATAATGAAATATTATTCAGCCATAAAATGGAGCAATGAATTTTCCTGATACATGATACTAGGAAGAACTGTAAATACATTGCTAAACATGGAAGTCAGACCAAAGCCTATATATAACTTGTTTACAATTATGATGAAGTATCTAGAATTAGTAAATTCAAAGAGACAGAAATGGATCAAGGGTGTGATAACTAAATTAGTCCACTGATTGGTTTAGCATAGTTCTGGGTATGGATAACTGGAAGGTCCACCCCAAGTGTAGGTGGCACCACCCATAAGGCTTGTAGCCTGGATGGGAGAAAATGGAAAGGAAGGCTTGCTACTTCATGGCTTTGCTGCTTTGTTGCCTTCTGCCTACCATGCCATGGACTGTTTTTCATCTCTGTTGCCCCTCTCCCATACCACCTTGCCTTGGAGCCAGCTGACTATGGACTGAAATCTCTACAAAGTGTGAGCTGAAATAAACCTGTCCTCCTTTAAAAATTTTTTTTTAAAAAATGATATAACAAGTAACAGTAAAGGTCTGGGGTGTTCTCAGTGTTAGAATGCTTCCCTGGTTTATGCAAGGCCCTGGTTTTGATTCCCAGGACAGCAAATATAAAAAGTAATAGTAAGTTTGAGGCATTCAAGAACTTCCAGTTCAGTTGACAGAAGCACAAGGGTCAACATGTCAATAAGTGCGAAGTTATTTGAACTCTCAAGCCATTTAAATGTCTAAACACATGTATTTGTTTCTGGTGAATGCTTTTTTTTTTTTACTTCACTGTGAATGACATCAAATTATTTATTTAATCTACTTCAAACCCAATTTTGTTTTTCTCATTAGAGAAAGCACTGGAGGAAAGAGTTGAATTTTAATCCTCACCTTCACTTAATATGAAAGCCAAGGACAAGAGGGTAACTTTTACATGTAAACATTTTTCTAAAGTGTAGATAATTTAAATATCTTTATATACAAGTGTACCGCAAACTTTCAGAAAAGCTCAAGTACACTGAGACTTAAATGGGGAAACAGATAAAATCTGAAGCTTAGATGATGAAATAAAAATGTCAGAATAGTGGGAACAGATCAAGATTCTGCAGCATTTTTCTCTGAACCCTCCTCCCCCATTTCTCCCTCCCTATCTCTCTGAACCAGAAAGATTTTAGAGGACAAAAACTTTGGAGAGCAAAGAAAAGAAGATGCAAGAAGAGAAAGTGATAGGTTCAGTGAGGAGAAAAAGAAGTTAACGCTTGTGTGGAGCAAGGTTCTCATTCCTCCAAAAAAGCAAAGAGTGATTACACTGCTAAACGACCAGAACCTCATCATTCTCCCCTTGTCTCCTGAGTGCTGATGACAGGATTCCTCCTGTTACTGTGTGTTTTCATTCCCCCTTTCTGCTGCCTTTGTCAATGCTAGATTGCTCTGCATTAGAACCAAATTGAATGAGTGGAAACCCTTTCCTGAGGATGAGAGAGAACTCCCTTTCACAGAGTCCAAGCTCATAATCTAGCTTTTACATATTCAGTCAACCATCAAATAACCCATAGAGACTTCAGGCTCATAAATAGACTTCTGTGCTTCTGCTTGAGAGATTCTTGCCTTTCCATTTTACCTATGTATTCTTCTTCCTAAAAATAAAAAAATCTAAAAATTGATTGCATGTGTACTACACATACTAGGGTCATGTGAGGGATGTTTTCACGATAGATGGAAGGACTCACAAAACAAATATTGGGAGCAGAGGAGACAATGATTAGCTAAGGCCCCTTTGTAAAAATAAGTATGACTCATACGTTGGCTTTTTAAAAAGCAAATTATTTAGCAGGAGTTGCAGGAAAATGTACATAATTAGGTACAAAAAGCTTAAGACATTTAATAATATATCTATACAGTGAAATCTTTTATTTAGCAAACACTAGTCATAATTTCCTTTGTTAGAATTTGTCATAACAATTTTATAAAGTATGTTATTAATCTTCATGAAAGCCTGTGAAATCATTATTATTCTTTTTTTACAGGTGAAGAAATGAGTAGTAGAGAGGTCACATGACTTGTTGCAGACTCATGCCTGTTAGACTAATCTTAAGACTTTCCCTGTCATGTCCATGACATTTCTAGAAATAAAATCATGGAAAAGAGCAGAAAGAATGTTTTTAAATTTTTTTTTACCAAGTTATTATGGCTTAAATAATGGGTGTAGCAAAACTCTGAAATGCAGATATATACTTTTAAAAACCGTGTATTATTGCTTCTTATCTCAGTATCTACTGCCTAATATTGAGACAACCCAGTAAAAATCCCAGTCAGAAGAAAGACCTATACATTTTTGAATATTAATCCACTAAGATCACTACCTAACTGAGGGAAAGCACATAAGGAAAGTGTGCCTGATTTTTTTTTTCCCTTTTGGTAACAAGTCATCATGATTCCTTAAGATAGAAGATAAATGTTTCCTAATTGAGTGTGTAGATAATGGTGTGTGTAATAGGGTACCATCAGGGACCAAGGACAAGAATAAACAATTTGATTTCCCAAGAAGATAAGCTTCATTGTCTATGTCTAGTTTCGTCCATTTCTCATGCAATAAACTTATTTAACTGGTAAGAGAGGCATTTCCAAGTTAATGGTCTTATACCCTAACCTGGATTCAGTATGGCAGTCATTTTGTCAGTGCTAAGTATAAGCAGTAAGTTCCAGAGAGGAAGAACCCAAAGATTGGAACGACACTAGAGTCAAACACATAGGCTTCTTATAGAGAGCTGGCTACCTCCCCAAGTGTGGCTGGAGTCTGCCGTCATAAGCCTAACACTTCCCAAAGGAACCTCCTTGCTTTTCTTCCCAGGTTCATGTCTCCTCTTTTATTTTTTACCTCTGCTTATGGCTCTGAAGTCAATAGGTCCTGGATATTCCATATGCCTTGTTCATCCTCTGTTCTCAGGCACCAGTACGTTGCCAGATATGAGCTCAATATTCAAGCAGTGCCTATCACCTACTCTCCAGTGATGGCAACTCTACCCTTCCCTTCCCTTAATTTCACACTCCCATGTTCCTCACCTATTTGAGGGTGCAGTGAGTAGAACTGATTCACTTTGCTGGAGCTCACAAGCCAGTGAGTTTTTACCTTGCACTTTTACATACTTAAAATGCATAAAAGCCAAAGTGATACAGGTTCACTGTTTTTAAAGTCACATTTTAAAAGAATATGAAATTAAAATGTGAAAGCCTTATGTATTCCTTTAGTCATTTTTATAAATATGGGTTGTATACATTGTTTTATGGTATTTAGCAACCTCCTCTTTAAATCTTAGATATCTTTTCATGGCAGTATATATAGATCCATCTATTTTCCTCTATTTACTGAATCACAATTCAATATTTTCAATGATTAGTGAAAAAATCATAGTATAACTCATTAAATGTGTTCATTCATTTGACAAATATTTATCAAGTATCTTCAACATGCCAGGCACTGTTGTTGATGCTGGAGATAAAGAAGTATTGATGGAGCTGACATGCTATAAGGGAGAGGTGAACAATAAACAGATAACTTGTCAAAAACATAGTGTGTCAGATAGAGGACAATAGTGCAGTTGTAGTGGAAAGGGGAACGTGTAGAGGTTACTATTTTTTGTAATTGGTCAGGGAGGGTCCCCATAGTAAGTGTATCTCTGAGCGGAGGAAGTAGACAAGTTAGAGAAAACTATTCTAGGCAAAGCACTGACATTCTGGCAAAGGACTAATAATTAGCTTTCTAGAGAAAAAAGCCCTTATTTGTGAAATTCACTTATCCCCATGGTATAAACATATGCACCATGGGTGATTTCTACCCACTAACACAAGGTCACGGAATGTGCAGCAGGGGAGAGACACTCATAATCATCTCTGTGAGCCAGATGGAGTGGGTGCAAACCACATCCAGCATGCCACTTAGGTAGAGGGGTATGTGGTATGCCCAGAGACTGAGGGAGGCCCATGTAGTAGGAGCAGGCTGAGCAAGAGTGAGAAGTAAATGAATTTAAAAAGGCAGCCTGGGGCTAAGTAAAATAAGCCAATCTCCAAAAGACAAATAGTATATGATTCCACTTAGATGAGGAGCCTAAGTCATCACACTCATAGACAAGAAGTAGGGGGTGCTTGCTAGAGGCAAGTGCAAGGAGGAAGGGGAGAGAGGTTTAATGAGGACAGAGTTTCAGATTTGCAAGACAAATGTTCTGGAGATCTGTTTCACAACCACCACTTAATGGCATTTACTATACTTAATACCACTGAACTGTACACTTAAAATGGTTAAGATGATAAATTTTATGTTAGGTACTTAAAAAAATAACATTAAAAAATTTAAAAAGCAGCTTGGGACCATGTCTTGCAGAAATCTGTAGGCCTTTGTAAATACTTTGGTTTCTCTTTGTGTTAAATGGAAAGACTTTAAAAATTTAAGGTGAAGACTGACTTTATCTGGCTTGCATTAATGAAGTGCTGCAGATTATAGGGGTGTATCAGTCCATTTTATATTACTACAATGAAACACTTGAGGCTGAGTGGTTTATAAAGAAGAGAGGTTTATTTAGCTCACAGTTCTGAAGGATCAAGGACATAATGCTGGGTCATCTCACATCTGGTGAGGACTCTACAGTGAATGGTATCATGGCAGGAGTGTGTGTGTGAGAGAGATCACATGATAGACAGGAAGCAAGACTGAGATTCCAGAGACTGATTGGGATCCTATATTAGTTACTATTCTCATTGCTGAGGCAAAATATCTGATGCCTAAAGTTAAAGGAGGAAAGGTTTATTTGGTTCACACTTTGGAGAGGTTTCAGTTCATAGTTGGCTGGCTCTAAGGAAAGGTGGCATGGCAGAGAGGCATCACAGAGAAGAAATAGTTCATGGCAAGCAGAAACCAGAAGGCAACAAGGCAACAAGGCAGCAATCAACAAGCGACAAGCAACAAGCAGAGACCTTTCTGTGCCTTACATTTTATCCAGCCTACTCATCCTTAGGGTGGGTAGTACTCACATCCTGGGTAGGACAGCCTTCTTCCTAGCATCACACCACCAATCATTCTCAGCATCACATCTTTGATCCCAGCAGCACAAACCCCAGAACAAGCCATTTCTAAAAAGCCCCACTTATAACTGCATGAGACATTGGGGGAACATCTAGATACAATCCATAACATTCTGCCCCTGACCCCCCAAAGGCTCATGCATATCCATTTATGGAAAAGGCATTTAGTCCATCTCTAAGAGTTGCCAAAGTCCTAATAATTTCAGCATTGCTGAAAAGTCCAAGTCCCAAGTCTCCTCTGAGATTTAAGGCAAACTCTTAGCTAAGAGCCCCTGTACAAATGAAAGTTAAACACTTCCAACATACAATGGCAAGATAAATATTATCATTCCAAAAGGTACAAATAGGGTGTTACAAAGGAATGGGACCAAAGCAAGTTCAAAATCCAGCAGGGTAAACATTAAGTCCTGTAGTTCCATGTCCAGCATTTGAGGCAATCTGTGGTAAGATTGAACTCCAAAGGGCTGGGGTTGCTCTGTCCCTGAGGCATTGTGTGTGGTTGTAGCTTGCACAGCTTCTCTCTTTGGCCAGTTTTGCTCACTCATTGCAACTTTCCTCAGATGATGTAAGCTCCTGGCTTCCCCAACCTTCTGGGGTCTCCACTGCACCTTTGGCTTCACACTCACAACTTCACACACTGCCCTCTTGGGCACACTGCTTGGCATCCCAGGCCTTCTTCTGAAATCTAGGTTGAAGCCTTCTTGACCCTCCAACTCTTGCATTCATTGTGCACCTAAAACCAGAACCACATGAATGATGCCAATGTCTGCTGCCAGGTTTAGCTGGAGCCAGGCTTCCTTCTCTCAAGTGCCTATGAACCAAATCCTAAGGAACAACTTTTCTAGGCCACCATCTCTTTTCTCAAAGCAAAGTCTTTCACTTTTGCAATTTTGAGGCTATGAAGGGTAGAGCCCTGCTAGTTCTTGTGATATCCTTAGGCTACCTTGGTATTGTCTTCTGAAATACTTGGCTTTTTCTTGCTAATCTTTTTTATCGGCCAATTTCTCCTCTGTTGCATCTTTGTAGGCTGCAACTTTACTGGAGCTTCTTTTCTCATCACACACAAAATATTTTAAATCATTCTGCTGGGCTTTTTGCTCTTGACTCCCAACATAAATGTGGCTAAAAGCTTTCAACTGTAGCCATGCAACAGCCTCAACATTAGACTGCCTTGAAATTTCTTCTACCAGATTAATCCACTGCCCTTAGTCTCAGGCAAAGTCTCTGAACAAGAGCAAAATACAGACAAACTTTTTGACAAGGCAATACAGTCCTTCTTCACAGCAGAAACCTCCTGAGCCTGGTCTTTACTGACAGCATTTCTATCAGCATTCTGGTCTTCTGAGCTCTAACCAGAATCTACCATCAAGTACAGTTTAAGGCCTTCCAGGGCTACTTCTCCAAACCTTTCCAAACTCTTTCCACAAGTCTGTACAAAGGCTCCTAAACCACGTGATCAGGTATAGTCATGGCAATGACCCCCCACTTCTCTGGTACCTAATTCTACATTAGTTACTTTTCTCATTGCTGAGGCAAAATATCCAATGCCCAAAGTTAAAAGAGGAAAGGTCTATTTGGCTCATATTTTGTAGAGGCTTCATAGTTGGTTGGGTCCAAGGAAGCGTGGCATGGCAGAGGGGCATCACAGAGGAGAAACAGTTCATGATAGGCAGAAGTCAACAAGACAAGTAAATAAAGCATCAAGCTACAAGCAACAAGCAGTGATCTTCTTTCTGTGCCTTATATTTTATCCAGCCTACTCACCCTTAGGGTGGGTAGTACTCACACCCCTGGTAGGGCAGCCTTAATCCTAGCATTGCACCATGAATCAATCCCAGCATCACATCCTTTTTTTCCCCCATTAAGTTTATTGGTACATTTTAGGTATAAAATACAGTTACATTCATCATTGGGATCTTGTATCATTAAATGAGTATCTTGGTT
>NW_004624737.1:20293661-20339163 GCF_000247695.1 Heterocephalus glaber
AGGAAAGACATATAGATCATTGGAATAAAACAGAGAATCTAGAAATAGAACCACACATATATGGTCCACTGAGTTTTGAAAGATTGTTTAACATTACCAGCATCACATCCTTAATCCCAGCAGCACACACTCTAGATCCATCCACTTCCCAAAAGTCCCTCCTATGACCACATGAAGCTTTGAGGGGACATCTAGATACAAGCCATTACAGGTCCCATGAGAACTACATTAGTCCTATTGGAGGGCATACCCCCAATTACAAGGACCTTTCACTGTGCCCTACTTCAGCATAGTCATACTGAGGGCCAAGTTCCCAGCATGTGAACCACTGGGGGGCATACTTAAACCACATCAAGACTGTAGCAGGGGGTAAAGAGTAGAGGTGGAGAACCAGTAGGATGCTATGACAAGAATCCAGGGGAAAGGCATGGATAGCTTGGCCCCAGGTGTCAGTGCTGGAGATGTTGAGCTGTGAAGAAAGACCAGAAAGTCTGCTGATTGATTGGCATGGGGTGGGAAAGAGGAGACAGCAATGACTCCAGGGCTCTTGGCATCAGCAATAGGAAAGACAGTGTTGCCATTTCAGAGTGTTGTGAACATTGCAGGAGGAACAGACTTAGGGGAAGAAATCAGTTCAAGTTTGAGAATTTTGAGTTCAAGATGCCCATTGCACATGTAAGCAGAGCAATGAATAAGCAGTTGGGCATACAAATCTGGCATTCTGGGGATGAGAGTTCTAAATGTGGGTATCATTAGCATGTGATGACTACTATGCATCCACAAACACAGTATAATATTCTTTTGTCACTAACCCTTATGCAACTCTAAAACCAAATCAAACGATTAAATACAAACAAAATTATAATAGTAATAAAGTTCAAATAGCAGCAGTATTATAATAGATAATTTTTTTTCCTGAAACTGAATCTCTGACATTAGGTTTCTTAGTAGAAAGGCACATTTTCATATTTTTCATTTGCTTGTTGTCTAATTGATCTCTTAAACTTTTCTCCTTTGAACCCAATGGAATCCCATCCCCCACTGCCACTTCACCCCTTCACCTCGTCCTGCCCTCAAGGATTGGAAATTGGAGCATATTTGAAGGCCACTGGGACTGACTGTAGAGGGAAAGGGGCAACAGATCATTATTTAACCAGCCCCATTGTAACCATGTGTCTGTCAGCATCCCCATAAGATTCTGTCTGGTCTCAGGTTTCCAGAGTTTTCTTCTCTGCTGTTCTTCATGTTGCTGCCATCTCACACTTTCTAGAGTCCAGCTCGATTACACCACTGCTCTACTTTGCTTACAGGCAGTCAGTGGCCCCACTTCCAGCCAGAATGACTCTCTGGTTGTAGGTGGCATTTCCAGGGGCACCCTCTCTGGTCCCAGTGTAACTTTCCATGGAATGGGGAAGCATTTGTGAATGTGTCCCAAACAGTGCCTGTTCATGTTTAAAAATCATGGGCTTCCTTCCGTAAGTCCTTAGCCCATACCTGAGCTTCTAGTTGTCGCAAGCTTATTTCTTTTCACAGGAATCCTTTTAGATGTATATTTTTGGATCTATTAACCTGGTGTTTCTTTTATACTGCACATGCTTGAATTCAGATGTCTCCAAATGCCACATTCTGACTCTACATTCTGAAACTTTCTCTGCAGGCTGTATGAGTTTATCACATTTTTGGCTTCACTTCGGACTCAACTGTAGGCGTAGGCTTGTTCTTCTTCACCTTGGTATTTCATGGAGCCTTTCACTCGGCTTACCCATAGCTAAGTATTTACCGTAGGCAATCCCATGACACTTACTGCACACCTGTGTGTGCCTGGTGCTGTGCTTCCTGCTCTTTGCGTTATGTAATCATCCTCAAATTGTCTCTGAAATAGATGCTTCCTTTCTTTTCTCTTTTCCAGATTTTACTTTAAAGTTTTAAAATTACAATGACAGCAAATTTTTCCCAGTGCAAGTAGCACTTGTTTTAAAAAGGCAATGGTGGGGAGGGGGGTGCAAGTGTGTGATTTTCCTATTAAAAATTAAAGAAAGTAAACTATAATTTTTTTCTCCCAGGTCCCAGTGTGAAACCTAAGCACTAGCCCTAGTTATGCGTATATAGAAATACACACACATGCACATCAGTCTAGCTCTCTGAAACTATGAAGCAAATCAACTGAGTAAGTCTTACTGTCTACTCCCTGTCCTTCCCCCTCTCCACCTACAACTACTTAAAAAAGACTCAGCAGTAAAAAGAAATTGGGAAATTAAAGTAGCTCGTGGTGGGGCTAGAGCCCTATAAGACCAAGCAAAGCCAGGTCTTGTACTGGAGGAGCAAAATACTAAGAAAAAAAATAACAGTTGTCTGGAAACACAATCCATCCAATTGTGTGGGAAAACCCAAGTTTTCCAAGTGCACACTGAGGCACTTGCTCCCAAACCTTCCCCCAAAGTTTGCGCTTCCATTAACAAGAGATTGCCCAAGACACAGATGCCTCTCCTACGCCCCACCCCATGCTGGTTCCCATCTGACTGAGAGAAGTTACAATTTCTCCAGGCAGCTGTCACTTGGTCTCCCTCTCCTTCCCTCAGATAATAGGGAGACCAGAAGGGCAGGCTGACTGAAGTGAGAAGGAACCCCTACTGCTTACCACCAAGAGGCAGACATTTGCCAGGGAGGGGTTTTGCCTCCTCACTCCTTTGCTTGCCATTGGCTGCCACTTTTCCCCTCCCTGCCAAAGGTTCTGAAACTAACAGAAGTGCCAAACTTAAAGAAAACCTTAAAGACACTTCTACAAACCTCTCGTCTATCAAGACCAAACTGCTTTGCCTATTTTCTCCTTCCACGTCTACCTTTGTAGCAACCCTCTCCAACACAACACACAATCCCACCCAAATCTTGAACCTTGTAAGATTCACAGCAAATCAACAAAATCAAATAAAGCACATCCTTACTGTTACAGAGATGAGATCTGTTGTTGTTGTTCTTGCACAATTGGTTAAGGAAAAAGGAATTATTCTACATTTTCCGATGAATCCAGCCTATCCCTTATAAAATCGGAATAAATGGGGCCAAAGGTTGCAGAGGAAAATCAAGAGAGAAGAAAATAGGAAAGTATTTGCAGAGAGTAAGAGAGGAGTGTCTGTAAGAAAAGGCTTCCTTCTCACTCCTTGCCAGCCCCCTTGGCACTGGACTTGGCTTTGGGCTTCACTGGTTTGTCCTTCTTGGGCTTACTTGTCTTGACTGGCTTGGCTTTGATAACCTTGGGCTTTTTGGTTTTCTTGGGTGTGGCAGCTGGCTTCTTCAGGGCTTTAGGGGTGGCTTTAGGTTTCTTGCTTGGGGCTTTGGAGGCAACCTCCTTGGGTTTGGGTGTCTCTTCTTTGGCATGGGCACTTTCTTGACCTCCTTCTTGGTCTTCTTGAAGGCTGCTGTCCTCTTGGACTTGTAGCTCTTGGCCAGCTGGAAGGACCCTAAGGCACCTACCCTTTTGGTTTGCTTGAGGACACTGATGGTCACCAGGCTCTTGATGGACAACTTGATCAGGGAGTCAGTGTTCTCATCCACCTTGTACTGGCTCTCAATGTACTTCTAGATGGACTGGTATGAGAACCACTGGTGTGGTTCTTCTTGGCCTGGATGACAGCCATGGTCATGTCTGAATACTCGGGGTAGACTGTGGACTTCTCGGAGGCATTGGCCTGCTTGGGCTTAGCTGGAGGAGTGGACCTGGTATTCTTGGTCATGGCGGCCTATCTGGTCCTGCTGTCTAAGGCACCTTCCCAAGGGCCAGCCCTCATTGGAGGGATGTGCTTTTGGGTGCCAGGCTGCCAGACCTGTCCAGACCGACTGTAGGTGGGGGCTGTTAGAGACGCTGGAAAACTCTCTGGGCTGGCTCTGCATGGCCCAGCCCCACTGGTTCCAGTCTCAAGAGTCTCAGTTACAAAGCCCTATTTTGCTTTAAATGGAGGAGATTCTTGCCCAAGGACAGACATTTTGTAAGCAGCAGAGGAGGGAGCTAGGAAGCAATGTGAATGGGCAACTTTTTTGTTTTGAGGATAGAATCCAGAGGCATTCTATCGCTGAGTCCCTTCCCAACTTTTTTGGAGATAAGATCTCAGTAATAAATTGCTCAGGCTGCCTTGAATTTATGATCCCCCTGCTTCAGCGTCCTAAGCAGCCAAGATTATAGGCATGTGCCACTGTGCCCAATGAATAGACAATTCTTTTTATGTGTGTGTGGTACTGAGAATTGAACCCAAGGCCTTCATGCTGAACTGAATCCCTAGCCCTTTTTACATTTTTTAATTTTGAGACAGTGTCCCACTAAATCACTAAATTCCTAGGGTAGGCTTAAACTTTTGATCCTCCTGCCTCAGCCTCCCAGAGGATTGAGAACAGACATGTGCCACCATGTTTGGCTGAATAGGCAACTCTTATCTGCCAGGCCCTACCACTGGCAGTGTGGACAACCCTCCTGAACAGAATGTAAGCGTGCAGGAATGAATGAATGAATGAATGAATGAATGAATGAATGATGAGTTTTACAAAGGGAACTGAAGAGTGAGGGATGCTTCCTGAAAAGCAGTGCTCTTCACAGGAACAGCACAAATGTGTGCAGAAGGAACAGCTCCTTGCACACTGCACGGGTGTGACACAACCGGGATGGGTGAACTGTTAAAATGGGATGCAGAAGCCACAGGGCTAGGTCTAAGATGCTAATAGCGCACATAGCAAGATACACGCATGCACACTTGATAAATCACACATTCCATAGAATAGGAAGCTCTTCAGAAGTAATTTCTTTGCTTCTTAGATAGAGCATCTTCATTTTGAAGGAATCAGTAGCCTGAAAAGAAATTTTAAAAGGGCTCCTTTAAAAGTCAGTGTCATTTGGAGAAAGAGGAGAGCTTCTTGTTTCTAACCTAGAGATAAATAAATACAATCTGCAACTCTCTCAGTGTTTCATCCTCCCAGACTGCAAGTTATCAAACACTTAAATATTTAAAGCCTCAAATTAACTTCAAGATAACACTAAAATGCACCAATGTCCTTTACCCCGATAAGAAGCTCAATGAATGATTTTAAATTAATGCCAAGTATACATGCTTTGAATATATTAAGGCAGCCTGGCAATTTGTATGCCTGGCTGAGCTCCTGTTTGTTCTCTCTGCAATTGAGGAGGATTGGTGCTCGTTAAACAATACTGGGGACAAAACAGCGCTGTGATTTCTAAACGTCAGGGACAGAGCAGGCAGGCTGCAGCTTGGGCCTGCCCAGCCCATCTGTGAGGCTGCCAGCTGCCTTTGAAGTCTCTTGGATAATCTCTAACACGTCTGCTCCGTGTTGTACATTTCACAGTGCAGCGACATGCTAGGTATGATCTGGTTCTCACAACCACCCTGGGCTGTAGGCAGGGGATTAGTAATTATTATTCTTATTTGTGGCACAAGGATTGAACCAAGGGTCTTCATACTGGGTTACATCTCAGGCCTTTTTATTTTAAGACAGGATCTGGTAAGTTGCCCAGGCTGGCCTCAAACTTGCAATCCTCCTCCATCAGCCTCCTGAATAGCTGGGATGACAGGCATGTGCCACCATGCCCATTACTAATTATTATCTTTTTATAAGTCAGGAAACTGAGGCACAAAAGTGCTTTACCAGCGCTGTGTGTTCTTTTGCCAAATGGTTACTTTAGCCCTTTGGGATATTTTAGGTGTCAATATGATATAGCCTTTTAAAACTAAAATATGCATAACCTTTTACCATGCAATTATAGTTCTTCGTACTTACACTATATCTAATGACACACAGAAGGTCTTCCAGGGAAAAGGAAAAAAAGCAAGCTTCAGACAGACAAATGTAGTATTTATGCAATAAAAAAGCCCTGTATATTTCAATGAGCAAAGAGAGATATTTATAAATGTTTAGTTAAAGATGCATAGCAATAGTAAGCAATGACTATATCCAGGAGAGAGGTTAGGAGAAGGGAGCTTCCAGGGAATTTCCCCTATCTATATTATTATTTTTTCTAGTACTAGTGGCAGTGATTTTAGTGTTTTAGTTCTAGCAGCCACCTTGTGGGAATTCTTGGTTCTTGGACAAAGTCAGTGCTGCCTTAAAGATACAAAGAGTTTTAAGAATTGCACTTTTTGCTACTCTCACATTCATCGTGTTTCAAAAGTGACCTTAAACAAGGTATGTACTTGAGTTTGGACATCCCCAAAACATTTTATAAAACACTGAGGAACATACCCAGCAAAATGAGACAGTCTTGAGGGAGTCCTGACATTTTGTCTCCTGCACTTTCAGAGAGAAACATTCTATTTGGACTTAATCACTCTCCCATCTGTTGCCACATGTGCCTGACATGTTCCTGCCACCGAGACTTAAGGGGTGGTCAGGTGATGTCATTCTCAACCACCCTGATGGCTTGGCAGAGCACGTAAAAGACTTAATAAAGCATATGTTATTGTGCCAAGAACCCAGTTTCTCTTATTCTTTTCTTGAACTCTGGTAAAAGCTCTGACTGTACTACCCAATAAAAAGAGGTCCTCGACACCCCAAGTGAGAAATAGGGGTGTAAATGTTTCCCAGATGTGAACAGACTTGTCAGGAACAGAAACTACTAAGCATTTTATATCTCTGAGTGAGTGAGTTCATTGGGCCACATTCTCTTACCTGTTAGTTCATCTAGAATACAGGTTACTTCTTCATATTTCTTTTGGGAAAATAACTGGAGTCCCACAGAGTTGGCTTGGCAACTGTGGAAATTGGAATCATGTTCCAAAGTGTCAAAGGAATAGCTACCATGGAATTCCCTGGCATTCACCAAACCTGGCGTGTATTTGTTACCCTGCTAGGTTTGAAGAGGATGGCTTCTATTTCCTCGGAGCTATGGTCTTCTATGAAGGTTTTCAACCTTAGATCCATTGGCCTGATGATCTAGACTTCAAAGGTCAGTGAAGTTTATAAAACTTGTGGCAAAAGTTTTTGTGTCTAGAAGGCAATGTGGAATACTTTTGGTGTCACTCACAGTATTACTAGTGCTTCATCAGCACCTATGATGTGCCCAGAATTCCAGCCTGAGCTGGATGTGCCTGGTGACAATTTGATATCTCCCCCTTCCTTTGCATTTGGGGATTGAATCTAAAGCCTTTGCACTGAGCTTTGTCCCTAGCCCCCCTTTTTTATTTTGAGAAATAGTCTTGCTAGGTTTCCCAGGTTGAGCTTGATTTGAGGTCATCCTGCCTCAGCCTCCCAGAGTTTTGGGGTTATAGGCATAAGTCACCACATCCAATTGATTATCTTTCCATTTTAAGCTCTCTTCATCATCATTGTAGTTTAGTTGAATCTTTGAAATAGTTATACAAAGTTCAGTTTTTTAACTTTTGTCCCCATTGCTCAAACTGCTGTTGCCAGTTACCAAGTTGAATGAGCATCTCTACTTCAAGACACTTGTGAATGCTGTTTCCCTGGCTGGGATCCTGGGTTCCATCCCCCAGAGAAATGGCCCAGGCACTGGATGGTCTCGAGGAGAGCTGGGAGGAAAAGCCCAGAGCTGTGACAGACCCCTGCATCTTGTGTGGGCAGAGTGGGGCTGCATTGTCACTTTGAGGCAAGAGCAAAAGTGGTCTGCCTGTGCCAGAGGCCTGAGAAGACCCTGCAGGGAGATGGACATCTGGGGCAGGGGAAGGCAGATGCCACAGGTAACAAAATTATCTGCCACAGACCCCATCTTCCTGTGACCTGGACAGCCAAGGGAAAAAGAGGCTGACTGGGGCAGAAATGAGTTTGCTGAGCAGCTGGAGTGAGGTCTTGCCTGGGACTTGTAATTAGCTCCCAGCTTAATCATAATAAACCTAAATAATCATAAGAAATGCACTGATAGCACATTGAGTGCTTACATGCCAGCCACTATGCTAAGTACCTTTTGAGCAGTGTTCTATTTAAACATCAGCCAATCATGTGGCTCTTCTAGACTTCCCTTTACTTCAAGATCTTTACCTGATGCATTGGCACATCCCACTGGCACACTCTCCCCTTTTGGTCCTTTTTACCACTGTCGTCTTCATCTTTTGCTAAGACTTCTGTGATGAGACCCTTGCCACTTTCCTTACTCCCTTCTCTTCCTTTCTCCTGCTCCCATCCACTCATTACACAGCAGCCAGCCCTTCTTCAAAATCTATAAATTCATTTGTGTCATTCCCTTGTCCAACTCCCTCCCCACCAACAGATTCACAACACACATGGAGTTACGTGCGAGGTCTTTGGAACTTACCTCCTGTGCCCTGCTCATCATACACCCTAGTCATATTTGCCTTTCTTCTCTTCCTAACACAGGGCCTTTGTATTTGCCATTTCTGTTGTCTGAAATGTGGTTTCCCCAGGCTTCCTATTACTTATACTGTCCTTCGTTTTGGCATCTGTCTAATAAAAACATAAATAATATGTTTCTTGGAGACCTGACTGAACATGCAGCCAACTGTCTTTATCCTATGATTCATTATCTTTGTACCTGGCCTTTTATTTATCCTTACATGGCATGAAGCTATATATGTGTTTGTGATCTGTCTTCCCCCTGGAAAGCAAGCTCCATGAAGGCAGAACTTTGTCTCAACCCATACACCGTGTCTCTAGTGAGTGTTATGTACTATATAGTATTGTTCCTAATTTTTTGGTCAGTAAGAATATAATCTGCCTTGTCATTTGGGGATTGGTCGAATGTCTTGATGTGATTTGCCTCTTTCTTTCCTTGCAGCATGTCTGTGACTCTGTGACGCAGATGCAGCAGCTATTATGATTGTTCTCTCCATTTTCCTACTAAAAGCACTGAGTCCGTGGTTATTCTCAAGATTACATGGATTGTCCATGTTTGAACCAGGACTCAAAATACAATACTTTCTTTAATGCTTAGTTGGCCTCTTAGTTCTCAGCTTGTTTGGTTTGCTTGAGATTCTTAGTAAAAGAGGGCTTTGGAAACATTCTAAGATGTTTGCAAAGAGGACTTTGCTTACCATCAGCAAGGAGAAGCTGGAATGGGCCCTGGGACTATCACTGGTACTGGTAGCAGCTCAGAGCATTTCATAGTCAGAGAGGCAGCTGAGAGCTAACAGGAGAGCAGATGCAGGTGTCCAGGGGCAGATGAGTGTTTGGTGGTTGGCAGCAGTGATCTCTGAGCTCAGCATAGCAGCCTCCCCTATTGCTAAGGTTACAGGCTGGCTCTATGGCTGAAGAGTCAGTCAGTTATGTCAATGCTTTGTCACCAACTAACTTAGGGGTGAATGGGAGAATATCAAGTTTATAGGTAATTAATCCAATTGACTAATTAGTCATCTACATCTGTTTTTTCAAAGGTAGAAAGAATGCCAACATTCCATTGTTCACTTAACTCCACAGCATCCATCCTATGGTCTGGAAGACCCAGCAAGTTCAACCTCTGCCTGCATCTCCAGCCTCCACAGAGACCTACCATTCTTCTTGGCCAGGGCCTGAGAGGTTTTTGAGTATATGGGACTTTTGGTGCTAAGCTAGGGACAGTCCTGTGCAAACCAAGGTGATTGGTCACCCTAGTGGGCAGCCTTCTGCCCTTTCTATTCATGCAGACCTTTCCAAATGCCCAAAGTAGAATAAGACCTCTTCAACCCCAGGGTTTTTGCACATGATGTTCACTCTGCATGGAATGTTCCGTTTTCCCTTCATCCAGAAAATTCTTGTCTGACCTCTGGTCTTCTAGTCTCACTTCTTCCCTGCCCTGTTTCCACCTACTGCTCTGTTCTCAAATATTGCTTAACAGGACATTGGATACCTATATGCTAGTATACTAAATAAATGAGGAAATGAATGGATCAATCAATCAATAAGTAGATTGGTAAATAGCTTTTTGAGTGAGGGTAACTTTTTTATTGAAGTGTAACAGAAAAGTGCCTAAGTGCATAAATGTATGGCTCCATGTATTTCCATAAAACAAATGTACCCAGTTTAAGAAGTGAAAGTGTACAGGGACCCTGTAAACCCCATGAGACCCTGGTTTGGTTCTCTATTTCTCCATAAAAACCATCTCAAAATTTTGTGGCTTAAAGCAAATGCAGCTCACTCATTCTCATGGCTTTGTGGGTCAGGAAGGTGGGCAGGACTCAGTTGAGTGGTTCTTCCGCCCTATCTGACATTGTGTGGGTCAGTCGACCAACTCATTCCACTGGTCTTGGCTGGTGAAGGCTCCTGTCTGGCACCTCAGAGCCCCTCTGTGTGGCCTCTCTTTCTCCTTGTTGGGCCTCGTTATTTGATATTCTAGCCTGGGCTTCATTAAGCCTGGTCCCTATCTTCTCTACTGAGTGACAAAATCAAAGCTTCCAGGAAAGCCCTGGAAGGCTGGGCTCAGAACTGACAGTGTCCTTCCTGCTGCTTTCTATAGCCAGGGCAAGTCACAAAGCCAGCCTAGCGAAAGGAGTGGCATGTGCCTGCAGGAAGAGGAGCGAGCGATCTTGGCCATCTTTGGAGCTTACCCTCTATGTATTCCCATCTAGTCACACATATTCACAAACATGACCATTATCCTAAGAGGAAATACCATGAATGAGGTTTACCTGCTTGGGAAATGTATGCAGGTATAATCACGCAGTATGTACTGTATTAGTTATTTGTTGCTATGTAATAATTGGCCCCGAACTTGGTGCCCTAAACCACCACTTCTTATCTCACTGTTTTAGAGGGTCAGGAATTAAGAGCAGATTCTGTGGGTGATCCTGACTGAGGGTTTCTCATGAGGTTGTAGTTGGGATATGGGTCAGGATTGTCCTTATCTGGAGGCTTGCCGGGGATTTTTTGTATTGTTTTCTTAGTCTCCATTACATTGATTTCTCCTCTGATCTTTATAATTTCCTCCCTTGTATGAGCTTTGGGTTTGTACTGTTCTTTTCTTTCTAGAAGCTTGAGGTTCAGCATCAGGTTGTTTAATTGGGCTTGCTCTGTTTTCCTAGTATGAGTATGCACTGCTATGAATTTCCCTCGTAAGACTGCTTTCATTGTGTCCCATACATTCCCATATGTTGTGTTGTCATTGTCATTTAATTGAAGGAACTGCCTGATTTCTTCTTTAATTTCCTCTGTGATCCATTGGTTATTCAGAAGTATGTTGTTTAATTTCCATGTGTTTATGAAATTTTTGCAGTTTCTTTTGCTCTAGATCTCCAATTTCATTGCACTATGGTCTGATAATATACTGGGGATAACTTCAGTTCCTTTGCACTTACCTAAATATGTTTTATGAGTGAGTATGTGGTCTGTTTTGTAGAACGACCCGTGTGCAGCTGAAATAAATGTGTATTCTGATTTTGTGGGGTGAAACACTCTGCAAACATCTGTTAAGTTCATATGTTCAAGAGTTTGCTTGAGGTCTAGTATTTCGTTGCTTGTTTTTTGTGTAGTTGATCTATCTATTCATGACAGTGGGGTATTGAGGTCCCCCACTATTATTGTATTAGTGCTTAAATGGTTTTTCATGTCCATTAGTATTTGTACTAGTGTTTGGTGAATATATATTTCTGATTGTCATCTCTTCCTCTTGGATTGTTCCCTTTACAAGGATATAGTGTCCTTCTTTGTCTCTCTTAATCAGTGTAGGTTTGAAATCCACTTGGTCTGCAAAGAGGATAGCTACTCCTGCTTTTTTGGGGGTTCCTGTCGCATGGTGTATTGTTTTCCACCTTTTAACTGTCAGTCTATGAGTTTCTTTTTGAATTAAGTGTGTTTCTTGTATGCAGCATATTGTTGGATCTTGCTTCTTGACCCATTCTGCCAGTGTATTTCTTTTGATTGGTGAGTTGAGACCATTAACATTGATGGTTACAACTGATATGTATTAACTTATCATTGTTAGGACTTTTTCTTTTTGCTTGATCCTCCTCCTTTGCTTTTAATTTCTTGTCATGCCTGGTGGATTCATTCTGCTGGGCTTCCTGGGGTTGTGTTCCTCATTGTCTTTTCCTGGGATTTTGTCTAAAATTTTTTGGAGTGCTGGTTTGGTATTCATGAAGTTTCTAAGGTGCTCTTTGTCATGAAAGTATCTTATTTCTCCATCAATTTTGAAAGATAGTTTTGCAGGGTACATCAATCTGGGTTGGAGGCTGTTTTCCTTTAGGGCTTGAAACACATCACTCCATGCTCTTCTTGCCTTGAGGGTTTGCACTGAGAAATCTGTTGTGATTCTGATGGGCTTTCCTTTGTATGTGATTTGTTTCTTTTTTCTAACTGCTTGTAGAATTTTGTTCTTCTGTTGGGTTTCTGGAATCTTAACAATTATATACCTGTAGATTTTTTTGATCAAGTGTAGTTGGAGTTCTATATGCCTTGCTTATCTGTATGTCAAATTCTTTCCCCCTCCTTGGGAAGTTTTCTTCCATCACTTCTGTGAAGAGTTTTTTTATGTCATCTGTACTCTCTCCTGTTTCTTCATTGACTCCAATCAGTGTTAAGTTATTTTTCTTTGCATCATCTAGCTGCTGCTGGATTGATTTCTCATGGCCCCTTACAATTTTAAAGAAATTCTTCTTTTCCTGGTCACTAATTGCAATCTTATATTTTATATCAAAAATTCTGTCTTCACATTGGTTCATTCTGCTGCATAAACTTTCAATGGAGTTTTTAATCTCCTGGAAATCTGTTTGCATCTGTTTTATGGATTCAATTTGTTTCCTATGTTGGCATTCCGTCATGTTCCTCAGCTCCTCTGTTTTTTTAATCTGTATCCTTTCTAGATTTATTAATCATGTCTTGCACTATGGGCACAATCTTTGCTGTTATGTGAGAAATTATTTCTGATTTCATTTTTTCCAGATCCTCTTTTGTTGTCAGTTCAGGGAGTCTAGGTGGTTGAGTATCAGAGTGTCCCATCTCGGTTCCCTTTGGGGTTGCTGTAGGTCATCTGGAAGTCTGGTTCTGAGGGTAGTTTACTGCCTTTTCATTTCAATGGGTGTGTGTGTGTGTGTGTGTGTGTGTGTGTGTGGTGTGTGTGTGTTCCTGTCATCCATGCGGCTCACCTCCTCTGTGCTGGGAGCTGTGACATACCTACCTGGAAGCCTCCTCCAGGCTGGGAGCTGTGGCATGCCTACCTGGAAGCCTTCGCCTGGCTGGGAGCTGTGACATGCTGACCTGGAAGTCTCCTCTGGCCTGGGAGCTGTGGCACGCCTACATGGAAGCCTCCTCCATGCTGGGATCCATGACCCACGTACCTGGAAGCTGCTAGGATTTTTATTGAAATTACATTAAATATATAAGTCAATTGGAAGAACTAGTATCTTTCTTGAGTCTTTCAACTAACAAAATTAATATTTAGTTCTTAACATGTCTCAGCATAGTTTTAAATTTTTCAGAAATTTTCCACATTTAAACAATATTTATTAATAGAAGTTGAAGTTTTGTGATGCTATTGTAAGTGATAATGTAAATTTTTAAATTTTCTGTTACTACATTTCCCATGTATGGAAATAAATTGGTTTTTGTATCTTTACCTTATATTTAACAACCTTGCTGTATATGTTCATTAACCCTAATATACATCTGTAGATTAATTTATGTACTCTACCTACTTTTTTCATTTCCAATTCTCATGTATTTTATTTCTTTTTCCTGCCTTATTTCACTGACCTATAAGCTTTGGGACAAAGTTAAGAAGTAGCAATAGCAGATATACTTATCTCAAGGGAGTAGACAATCTCCCTGAGATTGCTTCTATCTTGAGAAAATTTTTAATAAGTCACCATTAAATATGATGCTTATTGACACTTTTGCAGTAAATCTATATGAGACTAATAAAGTATATTCATATTATTAGTTTCCTAATATTTTTTATGAAAGATAGTTGAACTTTCAAAAAAACATTCATTGAGATACAATTCACATACCATATAATTTTTTTTTGGTACCAGGGATCGAACTTGGGTCCTTGAGCTTGTGAGGCAGGCAGTGGAACCACCGAGCTAAATCTCTGGCCCCATACCATATAATGTAGCTGTTACAAATTTTAAAACTTGGCATCAGTATTTGTATGCACATGTATTCAGAATTTTGATATTTTTGTATCAATATAAAATGTTGCTCTTTATCTGTAGGCTTCATCCCTAAAAGTCTACTTTGATACTAGTATAACTAAACCATCTCTTAGTCCATTTTAATCTGCTATAACAATGCAGTGTAGAATAGAGAATTTATAAACAACAGAAATTTATTGCTTATAACTCTGAAGTCTGAGAAGTCCAAGATCAAGTCAGATTTGATGTCTGATGGGGCTCACTTTCTTCAAAATGGTGTCTTCTAGCTGGATGTGCTGGTACACACCTGTAATATTAGCACTTGAGAGGCTGAGGCAGAAAGATGGTAGTGTGTTCGAGGTCAGCCTGGGCTATATAGTGAGGTCAAGGCCAGCCTGAATTTCATAGTGAGACCCTATCTCAGAAAAAATAAGATGTCTTCTGGCTGCATCATTGTATGATGGAAAAGGCTAAGAAACTCCACTGGGCCTCTTTCATTTATTTATTTTTTATTGCACATATTTATGGAATACATTGGGATAATCTGATATATGTATATAGCATCATGATCAAATCAAGATAATTAGCATTTCCATCTCCTTAAACATTTATTGTTTTTTTTGTATTGGGAACCTTCAAACCCCTTTCTCCTAATTCTTTATAAAGTGCATAATACATTATTGTTAACTGTAATCACTTTACTATGCTGTATAAGAATTTTTTCCTTTCACCAAATGTATTTTGGTACCAGTTATGAATTCTCCCCTTGTTCCCTTTTGCCTCCCCTTTCTAGCCTCTCATGCCCACTATTCTATACCCTTTAATCCTGTAAAATCAACTTGTACCTTTTACATGTGAGTGAGAAGGTGTGGTATTTGTCTTTCTGTGCTTAGTTTATTACATTTAACATAATGGCTTCCAGTACCATCCATGTTGTCCAAGTTTCATTATTGTACATGGCTTCATTCATTTATCTGTTCAGATGGGCACCTTGTTTTACTCCATATCTTGGGTATCATGACTAATCTTGGGTCTCTTATCAGCACTAATCACACTCATGAGAGTGGAGCCCTCAGACCTAATCATCTCCCAGAGACCCCCACTTTTAGTGTGGTCACGGGGCTTTCAAAATATGACTTAGGGTGAGGAACATCCATATTATAACACCATCTTTCTTCTGATTATTATTTGTGTAACTTACCTTTTCCCAACTTTTTTTTTCCTTTCAATCTCCCAGTATGCTTATGTTTTGAGAGTGACTTGTGTAAGCAGCACAAAGTTGTTTTTAAGGAATTTAATATGACAATTTTGGTATTTTAATTAAAATACTTTATGCATTTACATCCAGTTTAATTGTGGATGTATCTGAGTTTATGTCTATTATCTTATGTTTATAAATGATAGGCAAACATTCTACCCTCGAGTTATAGCTTTAGCTCCAAGAAAACTTTTTAGGTTTTTTTTTTTTTTTTTTGCATTTATTTATTTATTTATTTATTTATTTATTTATTTATATATTTTTAAAAACAGGATCTTGCTGTGTGGTCCAGGTTGGTCTAAAACTCACAGTTTTCCAGCCTTAACCTGCTGAGTGCTGGGATTACAGGCATGTGCCAGCATTCCCAGCTTCTTTTTATTATTTCTTTAAGTGAAATTTTTTATCTAATTTTCTCAGATTTTACTTTCCCGAAACAGTCTTTATCTTTGGGAATTTTTTCTGAGTTTAAAGTTTTAGGTTTGCAGAATTTTCTTGCAGAAAAGTAAGATTCTTTTTCTTTTTCTTTTTCTTTTTTTTTTTTGGTACCAGGGATCAAACTTGGGCCTTTGCGCTTGTGAGGCAGGTGGCAGAACCACTGAGCTAAATCCCCAGCCCCTAAGATTATTTTTCTATTGGTTTTAGCATCCATGATGTCTTTCAACAGGTCAGCTGTTCAATTTTTATTTGGTCTTTTAAAGGAAATTTGTTTCCTCTTCTCAACTGGTTTCATTATTTTCTCTCTATCTTTGATTTTCATTAGCCTGTTAGCTTTCCATCACAGTGACGAAATATCTGAGAAAAACAATTTAGAAGGAAAAGTCTATTTTGGCTCATGGATTCAGAGGGTTAAGTCCATAGCCAGTTGGTTCATTGCTTTTAAGCCTGTGGTCAGGCAGAAACATCATGATGGAAGGGCATGTCAGAGGACTGAGGAAAGCTTCTCACCTCCTGGTAGCCAGGAAGATTGTGTGTAAGTGTGTGTGTGTGTATAAACTCATTATTAGTATTACTATGATATAACTTTTTATAGTTTTCTTCATATTTATGTAGAGCATCTTAAATATGTTGATGATGCCTTTCACCAATTTTAGAAATCTCCCTGCCATTATGTATTCAAATATTACTCTGTCCCATTTTTTCCTATCTTTTAGAGTCTAGAAACTAGACCGTGAATTATACAAATATTAGACATTTTGATTATGACTGATATACTTAAATGCTCCTCTATGCTTTTTTTCCATTTGTTATTTTTCCTTCTGTGCTTCAGTTGGGATATTTTCTATTGAAATACTTTCCAGTAAAGGTCAGCAATCTTGTATTTTTCAATGTCAAGTCTGCTGATAACACTAATTATTATTTTACCTGGAGAATAACCATTTATTTAATTTTTATATATTAGATTATTCTGTGTTATCCATTTTACTGTTATCATAACCTGGTTAATCCTAGTTGTTTATACAGTTTATTAGCTAGTCTGGATCCTGTAGATACACTTCTATTGTTATTTTTTCTTCTAGTTTTTAATCATGTGATTCTTTCTTTTGATGTATCTAGTAATATTTAAGTTTAGACACCCTCCTACAGTAGCTTTCTTTTCTTCTGAACAGGACTTAATCTTTTCCCCTGAAAACACAGAACAGTGGCTGTTTAGTCCATGTAAGTAATCAAGATCTATACTGAGTTGATGATTTATAGTCTTACTAAGGCCCCTCCTACTTTGATTAATTTCTGACCCTCTAGAATTTTTTGTTTGTTTTTGCTCTTGTTTTGCTAAGATACAAGTGTGTTCTATAAGGCGTCTTCAATTGGATAGTCCTGAATGCAAATCTTTGTATCACGAGACTGCTTTTTCTTAGACTATACAGACCTGAGACATCCTCCTTTCAGCATTTCTCCTTACCACAAGACCTGCATCATGGTCTGATGACTTTTTTTCCTAGCTTCCTCTCAATTTTCTCTCACTTGGCATCATTTGTTCCTTATAAAGTCATTACAAGTGCAATCGTGTTGTCTGCTTCTTGGGGGACCTGGATTAACATACGCTCTTCATTTCCTCGGTTACTGTACCTGTTCTAAGTGGGAGAATTGCCCAGCCAGCAGTTGTCTCTGCCCCTTTGAAAGTGGTAGTGCAGTACTATCTTGAGTGATTAATCTATTCTTTTCCCAATATTTTTTTTTACTCTCTCTAAAGTTGTTGCCTTCAAGGTAAGGTTAGTAAGGTTAGTAAGGTTAGTTTAACCAAAAGGCAAAGAAAATTAAGAAACTCAACTTTCATCTTTTATATCAAAAGTTGAAGTACATATATAAAATAAGGTTTAGAAAAAAGATTTAAGAGCAAATTTTCTTGCTCTAAAGAAGAAAATTACTTTCCCTGGGCACTGGCTGGGATAATTCAGAGACAGAAACTCAGAGTTAGATGGGTGGTGTGGGACTGTGACGAGGGGTTGGTTCCATGTGTCCATCCCTACCCTGAGCAGGTTGGTAAACAAAAGTGAAGGAATCTCTATCAGAAGGGAACCATCTCACAAGGAGCCTGGTAGGTAATGCCACTAAGATGGCTCAGGACATCCTGTAGTGAGATGTGTTTACTGTTCTAAGGGAGCTCAGAGGAGGAAGGCACCAGGTCAGCCAGGGGAAGCCAAGGCAGGGTTGGGCCTCCATAGTTGGGTAGAATTTTCTAGGCTGGACATAATGGGTTGGGCAAGGAGAACCGAGAGGGAACAATGTATACAAGGGCATAGAGGCATGCTCTGCCTCTTCTGCACTGCTTCAGGAGCAATGAGCAGGGTGTCTGGAGCCCCTGGCTTGAGGGTAGGATATGTTAACTAATATTCAGGCTGAATCTCTCCTTTGTGTTCTGAAGTGTGAGAATAGAGCACCTCATCTTTCATTTCTTTCCCTAATTACAGCATTATTGCTGCTTTTATTATTTTAACTCAGTTCAAGCCTTCACAGATTCACAATAAACTCATCTTTTATAAAGATAATATTTCTGCTCTTTGCAGAGAACATCTCTCTGTGGGGAAGCACGGGAGGTTAGGACCTGCCCGGGGCAGGAACAATGAAAGTTGCTAGTGACTTATGACCTTAGGAAGTTCTGTTATCACTCTGAGCTCATCTGGATCTGAATGCTCCGGGAACAGCTATTCATAAGGCCCCGTGTTGGAGCTTCTGAGAGCAGCAAATGCTTCTAAAGATGAGTGTGTGGCTACTTTAATGAATTCCATGGTCTCTGGGACAATGAGGAGTTCCAGGGACCCTTGGAAATTCATACCTGATCTTAGAAGCAAGGACCCTTTCCTCTGGATGCTCTCCTGAGTCTGATGAGAATGAGCACTGCTTGGAAGTTGTGAAGAGATGGAGCTGCTGGATGTACAGGGGCTGGGGCCTGGCAGAGAAGGGGACCCCTTTAGGGGAAATGACAGGCCCTAGCATTTGCCTTGCAGAGCAGCTCAATGTTGGCCAGGAGAGGGAACCGCTAGGTAAGAGAGGAAAAGGCAAAGCTGCAGGTGTTGTTTGTTTTGGCAATGCTGGGGATCAAATCCAGGGCCCTGCACATGCTAGACAAGCACTACATCACTGAACTATACTTTTTTTTTTTATTGTGAAGGCAAAGCTTGAACGAGCACACTGTCAGGCACCCAGGGTCACCTTCTGGAAGAGTGAGATGAAAGAGGAGGGTAAAAAGGAAGGATCTATGCCACCCTCCTTTCTGATGCCCATTTCCTCAGTTGGCCCTATACTTGAAGCACACGGAACCAGGATCAGGCTGTCTGAGCTTGTTCCTACTCTGTCACTCACAACTCACCTAACTCTCAGAAGTCTTTCAGCAGCCCTGAGGCTGTTTCCCTATCTGCAGCATGGACCTGGTGAATGATTCGAGAGTCAGCAACACTGCACCAGAGTTGAGTCCCTGTGACATTTGTCCCCTTAGAAGTCCCCCTGCCTCCTGTTTCTGCTCTGTTTCCTTAGCGAGGGTACAGATTCACAAAGGGAAATGAGAGCTACAGAGGTGCTGGGAGGATGAGAAGTTTCAGGCTTCCATGTAGGATTCCAAGATGATTTTACCCAAGGCAATTGGTGCAGATGCCTTGTTCTCTTCTGTTTGAAGGTCAGCTGGGACAGGATGCCAGTAGGCATGGGGTAGGGTCCTTGGCCTGAGAATGTGCATGCTCAGAGCTGGCTTGCTCCTCCACACTCCTCACCTCATGCTCTGCATCTCCAGATCTCCTCGAGGAGATCTCAGGCCACTGGGCCGCGGCACCTGCTGTGTGTTCCCAGGCTTTCCTACCAGTCTCCTGTTCACCTCCTGCACCCCCACATCCCAGCCTGGCTAACTCCACCACTCCCTCTCCTGTTTACCTGCCACTGCCTCCAGACACCTTCCTTGCCGACATCGTCACTCCATTCAAGCTATAAACTCCTTTTCTGTGACCCACAGTGTCTATCCTTCCCCACGGGTGCCTTTACCACAGAGATCATCATTGTTAAGCTTCTTTTTTGTTTCTCTCTTTAAATTCTAAGCTCTGGCTGGTAGGACTCATTTTTGTATATTGGTGAAATCCATATAGAATTTGCCACTTTTGACTATAGTAAAGTGACTAATTCAGTGGTGTTTAGCACGTTCACAATGCTGTGCGCCATCACCTCTATCAAGTTGTAGAACGTTCATGTCTTCTCGTTGGCAGACCCCAGCCTCTGCCCCCTTTACCCTTCTCTTCAACCCCAGGCAACACTAATTTACTTTATGTCTCAGTGGATTTGCCTATTCTGGAGATCTTTTATATGTGGAATCATATAATATTTATCCTTTTGTGTCTGGCTTCTTACACTTGGCATGTTATTAAGGTTATCCTGTTGTTTGTTATGGCCAAATAATATCCCACTGTATGGTTAGACCACATATTATCCATGTATCTGTTGACAAGCACTTGGCAGTTTCCACCTTTGGGATATTGTGGATAATGCTACTATATTCATGCATAATATTTTGTCCAAACACAGTTTTAATTCTTTGGGAATATATACCTAGGAGTGAAATTACTGACTCATATGGTGACTATTTTAATGTGTTGAGAAGTTTCCATATTGCTTTCCCCAACAGTAGCACCATTTTATATCTTACCAGGAGTGTATGGAGATTTCAGTTTCTCCAGATCCTCACCAGTACTTCTCCTTATTCTTTGTAAAAGTATAGCTAACCTGGTGGGTGTGACCTAGCAGGTAGGATACCTTATTTTCTTTAAACTTGTGTTCCTACATCCCAGGAAAGTATCTGGCTGGTAGGAGAAGCTCAAGAAAGATGTGTCTGGGGAATGAATAACCTGGTCCAAGAAAGTCCACCTTGGGCCCTATCAGATGCTGAGTGTTTGGGGAGTGACTCAAAGGAGGGTCAACCTCCTTTGTCCTTTCCCTGCAGGGATCTCAAAGCCCACCCTGGTGACCTTGGGCAGGGGCTGGTCTTATGAGGATCTAGATCCTGAACATTTCTCCCCTCCCTCCTGTGACCTCTCTTGCAGTCACCAAGCAGGTATCCACTTGATCCACACACCCTGAAAATCTTGTTTCCAATATACCTGCAGCCCTGGGGTGATCTCATCCAAGGTGCCAAGAGACCACTTTCTGCTTTTTATTTTCCCCACATTTCTCTTATTGTTACTTGCTGTCACTCTGGCATTCTGGGTGCTTTTTATCTTTTTCAAATGCTGCTCACAAGAGCCAGGTCACTCCCTTCGAGAGCTGCTCTTTCATGTTAAATCATCTGAAAGCACCTTTAATATTGATAGCTGTTATTGCAGAATCCTACAACAAACCACAGTTTAAAAAAAATCTTTTTGGTGTTTTAAAATTTCCTGTTCTGAATGCAGCTGTTACTGGGAAACCCTCTTGGCAAATACCTGCTGCATTCCTGCCTGCATGGCTCAGGTCATAGACCCTGTGTCATTTCATCTAAGGTGTTTGTTTGCAAGCACCAGAAGCCAACATGAGCTGCATAAAATAGGAGAGCTTGCTAGGAAGGTATGGGACAGTTCACAGAGGGATGGAAAGCTAAAGGACAAGGCCTTGGGGGCTGCTCTGCCTAGCTGGGGACAAGAGTAAAGGGATGGGTTCTGCTGTGTATCATATTGAGATGGAGCTGCCCCAGCTGGCTGGGCAAAAGGAGGGTGACCTTAGTTCACATCACCACCATTTCTGTGTCCTTCATTGGAGGGTAAGTCCCAAAGGCCAAGTGTGGCCACTGCTGCAGGAGGAGGAGAAGGATGTGGCAGACAAGTGTCCTCTGTAGGCTCTAGGCAGGAGCCAGGAGTTTCTTAGCTTTTTGCCGTCCTGTAGGAGCTCCACTGAGACACACAGCAAGAAGGGTTGGAAGGGTCACGATGCTCGTGACCCTGTGTTTGTCCATATGTGCTCCATAGACATACCTTATATCAGAATCTTATGGAAGAGTGTAGAAGTGCAGATCTGAGCCTCACACCACCCCACAGAATCAAAGTCTTTGGGTGGGGGAGTTCAGAATCTGAATTTAGCACATGTTATCCATGATTTGTATGTAAACTTAGGCTTGGCTCCAGCTTGCCCTTCACACTTCTCAGTTTCAAGATCAATGTGCTGAGTGCTCTCTGGGTATCATGTTCCAGGTGTCTCCACACTGAAGCCACCCATATTCTGAGACAGGGGCATGCAGGGCTGGAAGATGTGATGGGAGGAGAGGCTTTAAAAAGGATAGAGGTGCTTTTGTGAGCAGTGGTGTAGGCCTTTGTGGCTGTGAAAGCATTTTTCTCTATCAGCAAAAGCTGAAACGTGTCATTTTTGGATTTTTGGAAAAAATGGAGATTTCTTTTATTATGTAACAAATAAGAATAAACAGTATTTGCTGAGTGCTTAATCCTAGAGCTTTATCTTGAATGCAGCTCTGAAATGTAGATGCCTTTTTTCTACCACACCCAACATTATAAATTAGGAATTAGAAACACGGAGGCATCCAGGAACTTACCCATGAGCACACAGCTGGTGGTTGCAGACCTGGGAGGAAGTCCAGGAGACCTGGTGGCAGAGCCAGCCTTTTGACCCCCATGCTGTCTCTAATTTGTTGACATACAATTTTTACAGATGGTGGAAGTTCTGCCAGCATGAGTAATGTGATTGTGTCCTTGTGTTTTGGTTCAGTTCCACTCAGTTCTGTTAGGACAGCATTTATAAGATATCCACTAAGAGCCAATACTGATCAGATGAAGGTGACCAAGACACTGTCTTTATCTTTACAGTGTTGTTTCTGGGAAGGGCTATAGAAAAACAAGACCACAATGCTAGTGAGACAATGTAGTAAGTGAATATTCTTAGCCTGAGGTCCTTTCCTTTCTGTGTGGTCTGGAGTGTGGTCTGGAGTACAGTGGAATTACAGAGAGCTCCAAGGGCAGTGGTGATCATTGAGCTGGGGCTTTGTGTGCGAGAAGGAAATCAGCCAGTGGACAGATTGGAACAGGAGTGGAATAAGGACAGGGCTTTATAGACCAAGTGGTTCCAGTGGGCTCTGAATGGAGATAGGAAGAAGGGAAATATGGGACAGGTGGTCAGAAATAGAGAAAGTAGTAGAGAAGAGATGGGAAAGCTAGGTCAGGTTATACAAAGACCTGTGTGCATTCCTAAATGTTGGTCATTATCTTGTGTGTGAGTTTCCCAAGACTGTTGTGCCCAATTACCATGACTTAGTGGCTTAAGCAATCAAACCTTAGCTTGTAATTCTGGATGTCAGAAGTCTGATATGGACTTCTTGGGATTGACATTGAGGTGTTGACAGGCTGCGTTCCTTATGGAAACTCCAGGGAAGAACCTGTTTTCCTGCCTTTTTCAGCTTCTAGAGGCCACTGCATGCCCTGGATTTTGGACCCTTCTTTCTCCATCCATATTGTCACATTGCAACTCTCTGGTTCTCTCTTCTACTTTTAAGGACCCTTGTGATTATATTGGGCCCCCCCAAATAATCCAGGACAAATTCCCTCTTTTAGATCAGTTGATCAGGAACGTTAATCCCATTTGCAATCTTAACTCCCAGTGTGTTCTCAGGCCCCGAGAACTAGGATGAGAGCACTTTGGGGGCTGTTCTACCTATTGCATCTCCTCCTGCTACACAAGCGCAAGGACCCGAGTTTGATCCCCGGTACCATACAAAAAAAAGATTAAAAAAAATAAACTAAGCCCATTGCATCTCCTAGTCACTGTAAGTTGTCAAACTGCAGTAACACAGTCAGATCAGAGTTTGAGGAAGATCACCATGGCAGCAAGTTTACATTCCAGCAAATGGCCCGACACTAGAGATACCACAAAGGGTGTGGAGGGGGAAGGGGCATGTGGTCACCTATGGCTTCATTAAGATATTCTAAACCCAGTGACTCAACAACCTCAACTTATTATCTCTTCCAATTCTGTGGGTTGGCAGAGCTCAGCTGGGCAGTGATGATGTCATGTCATCAGAGGCCACAGTGATCTGTGGGCTCTGCCGGGTCCAGAGCATCCAATATGACTCCTTTGTACCACTGTCAGCAGGGCATTGTCTGCTGGGGATAAACTCTCTCCATTCTGAGAAGATGGCGTCTGGGTTCCGATGGGCCATGCAAAGCATGAAGGGGAATGTGGAAATATCTTAAGGCATAGCCTGAGAATTATGCAGTGGCACTTCTGCTGTATTCCATTGATGAAGACAGGGCACAGGCCATCCCCAGAGTTATGGGAAAGAGAAAGTGACTCTGTCTCTTGAGGGGAGAACCAGTGAGGAAGAGGTTGTCATCTTTAACCCATCATAAGGGCCAATCCTGGCAAGTTTTTTTTTTTTGGTACCAAGGTTCAAACTCAGGACCTTGCACCTGCAAGGCAGGCTCGGTGCCACTGAGCTAAATCCCAGGCCCCAATCCCACCAGGTTTGCAGCTCCCACGTAAGCTGACTGAATCCAGGGGTAACATTTGGAAAAGTCCTAGGAATGGAAGGGCTGCCTCAACATCTCTTTCCAGCAACCCCCATAAAACCCTATTGAAAATGGTGTTCTCAATAGAGACAGCAGAGAGGTCAAAGTTCATTTCTTCCTCAGGATATTGCATACATTATGTTATTCTACAGATGAGGGAAGGACTGTTTTTTTATTTTTTTGGTACCAGGGATTGAACTCGGGACCTTGTGCTTGTGAGGCAGGTGATGGAACCACTGAGCTAAATCCCTGGCCCAGGATTGTTATGTTTTAAGAGGTAGGCAGAGGAGAGTTTTCTCTTTCTGTGCTTTTCTATTCTTTAATAATGGATTTGAGTTTAGGGGCCACAAGCAGCTTCCCAAATGTCAAGTGATAGCTATGGCCTCTGTATGTGAGATAAACTTGGCTGTTAGAATTCTGTTTTTCAGCCTCACCTGGTCCTCAGTTAAGGTTGGCCAAGAGACATTTGTATGAGGTTTATAGGTGGTAGTCTGTCTCTCTTTTTGGATATTTGACTTCTGATCACTTCTGATCCGTATCCCTCCCCTCCTATGTCTCTTTGTTCTGCACACCAGGCCAAGCTGATAAAATATCCTGGTACTCTATCTTTTTGGTCTTGAGGGGAGACTTAAGCTGTACCAGCTCTTGGCTCACTTTGGGGTCCTTATGCTGCCCCTGTCCGCAGCACGATGCCCCTCCCCACCAAGGCCAGTCTTCGTCACTGGTTTTTAGCCATTGCAGACCTGCTTAGGACCTACTTGTCTCTCCTTCCTCCCACTCAAAGTCTTCAGTTATGTAATAAACCTGGTCCTACCCTCCTTAGGGTTCTGTGGTATCAATACTCTTCAAAGAAAGTAGTTTTTTTTGGGGGGGGGAATCTGTCTCAGCAGGTGATCAAAAGAGAGGTTGATGTGAAGTTGACACTATGACTCTCTAAGGACCATTGTAGTTAGAGGTGAGGTGCTGACAGGGCCCAGCTGACCCTGGCCCTCCTCTGTGTGCTCCAGCAATTGTCCCCCACAGGTGGCCCTGCTGATAGACATCAACCGATGCTGAGGCAGCTACCTTCTTTACTCATCTCCAGTCCTTCACAGTCCCACCTGGCAGCTGGACACAGCTGGCTTCGAGTCACTGAACTCTTCTCATTCTGTCAAATTCTCCGTGGAACATTACTTTCCCAGCTTCTCCCACAATTGTGTGGCCTCTTATTATAATACATGACTTCATCCACTACACTCAGAAAAAATGTGCTCCCCTGGTCAAATCTAGATGGATAAATAACTCTCTAAATATTATCCTTAAGGTTAGCTATTTATTGATGGCACCAGTATATGGATGATGGAGTTAAATTGAAGTCCAGAGAGGTCAAGTACACAGGCCATGACCACCTGGAAAACCACTGGGCAGTAAATTCATGTCTTGACTCCAAATGGCCTTCTACTACTCCCATCAAACACCTGTGTTTGCCAGGTGTTATGGCAGGATTTATGTAGGATTCCCAAATGGAGACACATTCCTTGATTTCAAGAAGCATGTGGCCTGAGAAGATCCATATGTTGAATTATCACATATTGTCAGTAGATAACAATGACAACCATTATCATGTATATGTGCCCACGTGTGTGTATATGTGTACACACATACATTACGTTGCAGTTTACAAAAATTTGTCACATCCATTGTTTCTGTATATCACAAGCTAAGTGCTCGGTGATACTACGGGAGAACAGGAGTGGAATGTTCTTGCTCGGTGGGTTAACATGCTGGGTTTTGAAAGAGAATATTAGCACACGATCTGCTCTTAATTATTCACCTGGGCTTATTCACTGGTATGTTATGTCCAGCACATATTCTGTAGCCAATCATCTGTGACAACTGTCCATGTGATGCCATGTTCCTCTGATAGAAATGAGCTTACAGGGTGAGCCTGGCAGGCTGAATCATGTTTATGCAAGATGCTTATATTCTTATATTTCTTCTTTAATTTGATATAATTTCTCTTTTATCACTGAAATATCTTTATTTTTTAATTTATTTTTTATTATATTGGTTCATTTAAAGTATAATGACATTCATCATTGGAAATTTGCACCTTTACATAATCTATCTTGGTTCTTATTTTTCCCCATTCCCCTGCCCTCCCTTCAACCCCTCCACTCCTCCCTATCTACAAAGACTTTGTTTCCATTTTTTCTTTTTCTCATATTAACTCTATTCCCTTCTTTCTTTTCCCCTACCCCTCCCATTTCCCCTTCTCCTTTGCCTCTTTTCTTCCTATTTCACATTATCTATTATATCTTTTAGTCCTTATTTATACTTTCAGTTTCTCACACAAGAGAAACTCTTCAATATTTACACGTGTGTCCTATTTATTTCACTTAAGAGTATTGCCTCAATGTGCATCCATTTAGCTATGTCTCTAGTTTCTCATTCTTTATGGCTGAGTAGTACTCCATTTTATTTTAAAAACCACATTTTTAAAAATCTAGTCTCCAGTTGATGGGAAATTGGGTTGTTTCCAAGTTTTAGCTATCATGAATTGTGCTGCTGTGAACATGGGTGCACATATATCACTGTGGCATGATTCTTTTAATTCTTTGGGGAAGATACCCAGCAGGGAAATAGCTGAGTCAAATGAGACTTCCAGTCCTAGTTCTTTGAGGTATCTCCATACTGATTTCCACAGTGGTTGGACCAGTCTACACTCCCACTAGCAGTGGAGCAGTGTTCCTCTTTCCCCACAACTACACCAGCATTTGTTATTGGTTGATTTCATGATAGCAGCCATTCTTTCTGGGGTGAGGTGGAATCTCAGTGTTTTCATTTGCATCTCTCAAATGACCAGTGATGGTCAACATTTTTTCATATGTTTATTTGCTATTTCTACTTCTTTGTGTGAGAAATGTCTGTTCATTTCAGATGCTCATTTTTAGATTGGGTGTTTAAATTTGGGAAGTCTGATTTTTTAAAGTTCTTTATAGATTCTAGATAGTAGACCTCTGACAAGGACGTTCACTATCACCACTCCTGTTCAATATAGTTTTGGAAACATTAGCCACAGCAATTAGACAAGAGAAAGAAATAAAAGGAATAAAGATAGGAAACAAGTCAAATTGTCATTATTTGCAGACAACATGATACTCTCTATAAAAGACCCTAAGAATGCCACCAAAAGTCTTCTAGACTTAATAATCAAATTCAGTAAAGTAGCTGGATACAAAGACAACACAAAAATCAATAGCTTTCCTCTACACGAACAACAGACTGACTGAGAGAGAAAGGGGGCAATCAGTTCCTTTCACAATAGCATCCAAAATTTGAAATAATTAGGAATCAATCAAACAAAAGAAATCAAAGCCTCTACTCTGAAAACTATAGCACTCTGAAAAAAGAGATTGAAGAGGATATCAGAAAATGGCTAGTCTGATATAATTTCAGAGAAAAGTTGAAAATATCATACAAAACTTCAAATATTTTCTTACCCATATTCACCAATAATTTACATTTTACCCCCACTTGCATTATTATTATCTATTTGATTTTTTTCCCTGAGTCATGTGGAAGTAGTATGTGTTTCATAAGGTCAAGATATTGATTCTCTTCCATTATCACACAAGTACTATCAATTCAGGAAAATTTTCATTAATATAATGCTATGGTCTAAAGCATGGTCCATATTCAATAATGTTCTCTCTCTCTCTTTTTTTTTTTTTTTGATATCGGGGATCGAACTCAGGACCTCACGCTTGCCAGGCAGGCAGCGGAACCACTGAGCTAAATCCCCTCCCTGGCCCTTCAATAATGTTCTTTATAGCTATATTCTCCAGACGAGGGTCCAATCCAGGACCGCTTTTGCATTTAGGTACTATGTCTCTTTAGTCTCCTTTGATCTGAGGCAGTTCCTTGATCTTTCTTTGATTTCCTTGACCTTAGACCTTTTAAAAGTTATTTTGTGGACTTTCCTTCAGTTAGGGTTTGTCAAGTGTATTTTCTTATACTTGAGTTAGATTTCTCTTAGCAGCAGTGATGTTGTATCTTACCACACATCATAGCAGGAGGCACATGACATTTGTTGGTCTCAAATATGTGTGATGTTGAATTTGATCACTTAGCTGAAGTAAAACCTGCCAAGTTTCTTTATGTAAACTCACTATTTTCCACTGTAATTAATAGTCAATTGAAGGAAAATACTTAGAGACTAAATATTCTGTACTTTCTCCAACTTTTATCAGCGAGTTTTAGCATTCTTAATGATTTTCTATCTCCCTTATGCCTTCTATGTTTATCAGCTGGCATTCAATGGAATGAAAGAGCTTTTTCTTCTCTCACTATATTCATTTATTTACTTATGGACTCATGGATTCTCATTTCATTCAATGGGTTATTACCTACTGCCAATGATTAACTTTAATGTTAAAACTGTCAGTTACTGAGAGCTTCTTCAGGCTGGCTCTTTCATCTTCTTGGTATGCCTCAAATATTCTTTAAGTAATTCTTTTATTTTTTTGGTATCAGGGATTGAACTCGGGACCTTGAGTTTGCAAGGCAGGTGGTGGCACCACTGAGCTAAATTGCCGGCCCTCTTTAAGTAATTCTTTATTTTCTGGTATGATATAACATTACAAGATCATCTTGTATTTTCTTTATTGCAAGCTTAGGATAAGCCTGGAATTTCTTGTTCCTTTTGGTGGAGAATGACATTTAGAAGCTAACACCTGGCAGGTAGGTATGCTCATTGCTATTGGTTCTCTGATTCTAATTGTTTCAGTGGACAGAGCTAGGAAACACATGTAGACACACACAAATACATGCACTCCAAACACACATAATTCTGTGTATTTACATACACATACAGATATATGAATACATATATGCATGAGTTCATAATGACCTCTTCACGTTCTGATTTTAATCTTTCCCATGGCTATAGCCCTTTCCCAACAGTCAGATGCCTGGCACTGTATCACCTCTGGCATTCCATTCACCTCCAGCTCTTTGCTTACATTTCACAGACTTGTGCTTTATGTGCTAAACCCAACCCCTGGTTGAGGCCCAGAGGGGAGCTGCTATACATAGCTCCCTCCTTTCTTACAAACTCCAGCTGTCTTGTCAGCCCTAAACTCCTTAGCTTGGTGGGTCTGCCCATCCTGTATTTGGGGTTTACCTCCCCCTTCTGGGTTCTGGAAATTGCTCCCAGAAAATGTGAAGCCTACTTAGTCTGTGTTTCTTCTCTTATTGATTATTCTCTTGTACTGTCTGGGGCCCAGTGCCTCAAAAGAGTTGATACACATAGTTAATACCGTTTTATATATAGCTATTGTCTTCATCTGCCCAAGCTGCTCTAAAATAATTACATAATGTGGCATAAGGAGTAGACATTTATGTCACATTTATGAAAACTGGAAAGTCTAAGATTAGTGTCAGAAAGGTAGGTTTCATTCTGCAGCCTCTTTTCTTGGCTTGTAGGTGGCCACCATATTGTTGGATGCTCGTGTGACCACTACTTTGTGTGTAGGGGCAAGCTTGCTGGTCTCTTCTTATATGGGCTCCAGTCTCATCATAGGGGACCGCCCTCATCTCTTCATCTAAACATAATTACCTCCTAAGATCCCACCTTCAAATATTATCACATTGGCTTTAACATAGGAATTTGGGGGAAATAGAGGCACAAACATTCAGTCTGTAGCATTTGTTTATAGCAAGAGGGTAAATCTAACCCCAGTTACTCTATCATGGGCAGACATGGAAGATCCCATTCAGTTTTTATTTAAAACTCCAAGACACTATTCAAATTGTAGTGTTATGTGTTTTAAATCTTGGTCACAACCACAGCCTGGAAAAAGTGTTGATGGAATGGATTCAAAAGAGCATAAGTTGAAACTTCAAGAATGAGAAAAATCAGTTCTGAGATGTAGAAAATAGAATAAAAAATTTCTTTTAGCATCTTGTTGAGCTTTCAGGCATTCATATTTACACATTTTATCAATTTGAGATATTCAGAGAATAACTTCACTAACAATTCCACACCATCTAGGGTCTTCGCATATGTGATTTATTTTGTGTATCTTGAACACAGAAGTTTTTGTATTTTTGTCTGTTATTTATTTATTTATTTCTGATTCATAAAACAGAAACCTAGCACTTTGAACAATTTGTAAAGTAACATGAAAATCTAAAGACAAACTTAAATAATCAGTAATATCATTAAAGATTACTACTTACGTTCCATGAAATTCCTCAGTGTGTTTAAGAAAGCATGGCTTGTTCTCAAGAAAGCTATTTATTCAAAAAATGCACTTGAATTATTGAATATGCAAGGACTTTCAAGGATATTTGGTCTCAACTCCTAATTTTGCAGCTGAGTAAACTGAGGTTTGCCAAGTGTTCCTAGGTTGGAGTTCAGATTTTTGCACATCTGTGTCTCACACATTGTGCTACTTCATAAAGTCACCTCAGAATTATCACAATACTGAAGGAATCTGACCACAGCCATCCTAGGCTGACCAGAAACTGCTCTAAGCTGCCCCCCACCCCAGCACAGCTGTATTCAATGACTCATATCATTATCAGCCCTGCTATTGTTAGCAACCTCTGCTCCCTACAGGTTCCCAAGCCTCATCTTTGGGCAACCATCACCCCTTGTGCTCTCTCAAGCCTTGTCCTTGGAAATAGCTGCAACCCCCTTTCACTGAGCCCCAGCCCCATGATCCTATAAAAGACCCAATAGCCTGTATGAGAGGATCTGCTCTGGTCAAAGTGCCAGGGTGGTCCTTTTCAGGTTTGTTCTAGAATAAACCTGTCCTGTTGATCTCATACCTTTGTTTCTTTTCCTTCTTTTTCCTAACAAATACCATCATCTTTCCTAATAAGCAAGTCCCTAGCTACTGAGATTAAAACATTTGCCCACACTGCCCCCAGTCCTATCAGGCACCCTAACTTGTGTTCATCGTTACTTTCCCCAGCCAGAAAACCAGTGAGAAGCATGGGGTCTGTGTAACTATCTGATTCCTTCATTAATTCCAAATTATGAAATGAACTGAGAAAAATCTGACAGTCCCAGGATTCTTGTGTTTTAACTTTTATTTTAATACTCATAAATTAATAGATGAGTTATGAAGATAGTAGACTTCTTTTGTGCCTTCCACTGATTTTCCATACTGTGGACATCTTGTATAAGCATAACACAGTTACCAAAATTAAGAAACTGGCCTTGATACAAGGCTACTAATGAAGCTACAGACTTATTTGGGTGTACCCAGATTTTCCACTTACGTTCTTTTTTGTTTGACATCAAGGACTGAATTCAGGAACCCCATGGCCTATGGTCCTTAACACCTCTAGTCTCCAATCTGTAGCTCTTCCTCATTACATCTCTTGCTATCTCTAGCCCTGATATTTGGGATTCTATGAGCAGTTGTGCTGTGAGGTGGCTCTCAATTTGAGTTTCTCTGATGTTTTCTCATTATTAGGCTAGAGATATGGATTTGGGGGGAAGAATACAACAGCGAACCTGGGCCCTTCTTTCTATCATAGGAGGGGGCCCCTGATATCATCATGACATTACTGCTGGCTCCAGTGTTGGCACTTAATGACTGTGGGATCTAGGAAGGCCCTTCCCTTCTATAGTTACCATTTTTCCTTTCTGATTCCAATTCATTAAAGAATTTCATTTTTATCATTGTACTAACTGCTTATAAAACAGAAAGGTGTAAAGAACCCACCTCACTTTGTTTCTCTTCCCTGATGTCCTGGGTGTATGTATAGTTAGCCCCTGGGCAGCTGTAGTGTCTTGGTTTTCCAAGGGTTGCAGCTTTGGAGGCCTGGGCCCCTCCCTGACAGCAATGGATCTCAAAGTGTGGTTCCCAGGGGCACCAAGGAACTTGTTGAAATACAAATTAGTAGACTCCACCGTGGATCTATAGTTCGGACATCCTGTGGTGAGGGCAGCAGTTTTAATGGAGACCAGCTCTCCAGGGGATTCTGATACAGCTCTTGGGATCCACTCAATGTCAAATAGGTACTTATGCAGAGGGTCAGGATGTGGCCTGAGTACAGGGAGGTTTTAAAACTTTCCAGGTGATTCTCTTGGACAGCCAAGACTGAAAATTAGGCCTTTTAAGCCATGGGCAGCTTTTAGAGCTTGTATCTCAAGCAAACTGGCCTCCTGCAGGTCCATCTTTATCTGAAGAATGGCTTTTTTTATTGTTTATGGCAGATTTTTCTTCATCTCGCTAATCTGTATTATAAAAGAGTAGAAATGTAATTTCCCAGTTAGCATATATTTTACATGAAAAATGGCCAGTTTGAATCAGACAAAAGGGAAGACATCTTTCAAAGGATAATGACCCCTGTTTAGTCAAGTGGCAGCTTTCACATTTCATTGAGGGAAGAAGGAACAATTCATTTTGCCTAAATTGGTTTTCTTCAGGGTATCTACCCTCTACACAGGAACACTTTCATGGAAATGACCTGGTAGGTAAAATGAGGCAGTAATCTGAATTTCAGGTTACTTGTTCCTGGTGTGATTGTAAATAGGAGTGTTTGAGCAGCTTGATTTTAGATTTAGAATTCTTTCTCCTGAGATAGGGTCTCACTCTGCCACACAGGCTAGTGTCCAATTCCTGAGCTCAAGTAATATTCCTGCCTAGCCTCCTGAGTAGCTGAGACTATAAGTCCGTGCTGACTAGATCTGGAATTTTAAGAAGGAATTATAGAAGATGGAGATTTCTAGCAGTAAGACAACTACACACTGCCATTTTGCATTTAAAATTTCAGTCATCTCCCGATTTGTCTTTGCACCTTTGTCAGCCTCAGGACTAGTGACTATATTAGGCTGGATGTTCTCTGTGGCTGTGGGACCTCTCTATTCCTCTTCAGTGTGGCCCCTGTACCAGCTCTTACACTCACAGGGAGACACAGCTGCACAAGCAGAGTTGGGGTGGATATTGAGGATGGAGCATGCTTTCTGGAACGATCCTACCATAACCTAGTACCTAGCCAGGACAGGGACCTGCTGGTAAGGTAAGCTTCCTGTTTCTTTGGCCTCTTCCTTGCCTGCCTGCTGGTTTTTCCCCCCACAGTAGTCTCAGGCTCTGCTTTCCAAGTCTGATCTTGCTTATCTTTGCATCCCTGCTTGTTCTACTTAGCATTTGGCCTCAGCAGCTCCCTATTTTTGGCACCAGGGCTGGCAGATCCTGGGCATTTTGCCTTGCTACACTCCTAGAGCCACGTCATCTGTAAGGAAAAGGGCAGTCAGATAGTATCCATGGTCTGTGAGTGAACTTGGATTCTCTAGTCACTGATCCTGCCTCTGGACCCCATGCTTGGGCTTTGCTAGTCAGAACTTGGGAGACATGGGCACCCCAGTAGCACGGGCTTGGGGATCTGTGGATTTATCCTTGTTCTGGCTGTATGAAAGTCATTGACACTAGCTGAATGTGTTGCAGCAATTTGTTATGTCTCCTTATCACATTTTTGCATGTGTTTCCTACCTGGTTCCTGAGGGATGTATTTTTCCCCTTCATATAAATATTTGTGTTACCTTTTTGGAGTTTTCCTTTTATTAGGCTCAGCAGGTTAATGGAATCACATTTTCAGTGCTCAAAAGTATTCCAAAAGGCAAGTCCTTCTTTTGTCCTGGCCTTACCTTCCAGCCTACTCTGATTTTATCAGACAAATAGCCATTGGCTCCTACCAATAAATTCAGCACAAGAAGGATACTTGCACATCAATGAATTACTTACAGTGTTTCATTGATGCCCATTATGGGGAGAGTCAAATTTTCTCTTTCTGATATTCCACATCCAGAGGGAAAAAGGCATCACTCCCTGGGAATTCTCATCCATGATATGGTCCTGAAATCCATGTCATGGTCCAAGCCTTCATCTTCACAGCAGTGAGTGGACAAAACATTAGGTACTGCTGAAACTTTGCCCCAAGGACAAAGAAGAGAGAAAAGTTCACAACCAAAACTTCAGAGGATTGTAGCTCTGTAGGAACAGATGTCTGTGGAAGTGGGATCTGGTAGGCTTCCCCCAAAAGTTGATCATACTAACCTGTTGGAATCGCTGGCTGGTGACATACTTCCATCCTCTGGAGAGAGCAGGTTCTTCTGTCATGAAGAGAGAAAATGAGAAAGGTGGGAGAAGGCTGGGTGGATCCCCAGTGTCTCTGTAGATCTTCTCACAAATATTAGGACACTTAAATTAGGTCCTTTCCAGGATCCAGTTTCTTTCAGTCAGTGGATTTAGCTTATTTTACTTGAATGGAGGCAAGAACCTGAATCAAAGGCAGGCAAATTGATTGGGAGCATTTCCTCCAGTGCCAAGGGGAAAACCAAGGTAAGTAAGAGGCCTCCATCCCAACACAGAATCAGGATGGCAACAACTGGACATTCGAGATGCCAATTCTGGCCCATAGGCAGTGTCTTCCTAGAATGTAATTGAGATAGTGAAGTTGCATGCAGAGTCATTAGAACCTATGCCATGAATGACTTGCAAGAGCTGCGGGTCCTCAAAGGGAAATGGTAGAATATAGCAGGTGAGACAAACACACAAATAATCTGAGAACAAAACTGACAAAGTGTGCTCAGAAGAGGACTTGTAGAATATCAGAAACTTGAGTGGGAGAGAATTTGCATCGAGTTTAGGGAGTCATAGCAGGCTTTATTTAGATTGAAAACCTTCTTAGTTTTGTAAAGGTGGTCTATAATGGGGTATTAGTGTATCCAAAGTCAACAGTGGTTTTGAATTCCCCAGTGATATAACAATAGGTAGCTTTGTGTCTTCTAGCTCATGTTTATACCATATTTAAAGAATCTAAAGATAGATGCCATAGAGTAAGAAAAGCACTTTGCTTATAGGGTAGATACTTAGCCCACATTCCAAGTGAAGAATGGCCAAAGGCTCAGTTGGCTCAAGTCTACATGGTCTATGTTGTGTTTTACTGGACTGATGACTTCATTGGCACACTTGCAGAGCCTAAGTACCTACCCTGACCAGAGTCTTCTCTTGGTCAGATTGAGTTGGCATCTCTGGGTCCTGGGTCCTGAACCTTCTTCAGTTCATATAGTGCTGTATTTGTGGGAAAGCACTAAAGATCCTGATGGATAAAAGTGTCTTACAATGCAGCATTGCAGGGGAAACTGCCTATCTGGCTGTGTTTTTTGGTGATATTCCCAAACCTGTAATGTGATTTTAAATCAACTCCTAAAATCCTGGCAGTTATTAAACAGCAGTCTTTAAAATGTTAGAGACTCTTTTTTAAAAATTAATTTTATTGGTACATTTAGGGTATACAATATACAGAGACTCTTGATGTACAATGAGAAAATCCCTGTCTTTTCTATTTTTATGTTGGGTTTTCCTCAAGCTAGAAACACAGGATTGATTAGCACAGCCCTCTACGGGGTGAACTCTGAACTTCATCCCCAACTTCGAGGTGGGAAAATCCCAGCAATCTCATGAGTGACTGGCTGGGCTCATCACTCGAATCCTGAGTAGGACCAGCTCCCTCTGGTCCACTGACAACTTGGCCATCAGCTGTGATGATGGCTAAAGCAATTAAGCAGTTGGTCATAACATTATTGGTTTGTGAAATTCTTTATTTCTGAGTTTCTGGCATCTGAAGATGGTGTTTGGTTTGATTAGACTTGAAATGTGAAAAGTATTTCTACCAGCTACTAAACAAACTATTGCTAAATAATTCTCATAACAAATGACTACAAGAGACGATACATAGCAAAGTTCCTTAAATAATTTTTCACAGTTTCATATTAGAGTGAATGTTTTGTTTTGGTCTTATAGCTTGACAAAGACTGCCCCCTTGGCTAAATATTAGACTCCTCCAGTCCCTCTTTTTGATGAGGGCTTGAGCTTGTTGGTCCCTGTCCTGGCTGTGACATACCCATCCCATATTAGATTAAGACGATCTGTTTGTTTGGGACCACTAGGCTACAGTCTTAGCAAATGTTCCCCTCCCACCCCACCCCTTGTTATTGGATCAAGTTCTTCATTTCCCACTTTTGATGTTTAAGTGCTTGGCATGCCTTAAACAACAACCCCTTCTCCTCGATGTTTTCTTAGTGATTTTTCAATCCACAGATGCCCCTCACCCTGCTTCTTGACAAAAAACCCCCTTGTCCTTGTGTTTGAAGTGAAATGCTCTCTCTTTCACCGCCATAGTCTTGAACAAAGTCTCCCTTATCATGTGTTGGAATAACATTTTCTTTAACAGGCTACTCTATAAGGTGAACATGACAAACGTTGCTCCTGTTTTATTGAAAAAGAAACCAAGGCTCCCTTTGTTCAGTTTCGTAGAACAAACTGTAACACTGGAACTAGAGCCCTAGAGTCCTGTTATCTGGATGGCAGGATCGTTGCTGGATCTTAAGACTACCCCTTCTGCCCTTCTCCCTTCAAGTCAGAAATCTGCATTTCTATACTTGGATTTACACCAGGGGAATCTACTGGTAACGTAGGGATCAATCTCAACAGAGTCAGAGAGGGCAGAGGTGAGGAGAAGAAGGATACATCTTTGACTGCCGGTTCCTCAGAGGCTTCCTCAAGGTGGAGGTAAACCCATAGATCCTCTTTTGATTACTTTTACTTCTGGTTTTTTCAGGGTTGAGATCTTTACCATCAGCCCATTTTCACATAGTATAAATACAAAGGGCATCTCTAGCTGGCTGCATGGCCATGAGCATGTTATTTAACTCCTTATATTTTGGTTTTTCTCTTGTGTTCAATATAGGGGCAGCCAGCTCTAAGGCTGATTTCAGTTCAGTTATAAAATTCAATAAGTGTAATACAACCAATGATTTTGGAAATTAAGGTAAAATGCATAAGGAGGAGAAATAACTCGGTTACTGATACAGTTGAAATAAGGGGTCTCAGCTCCCTCTCTCACCATCTGCTCTTCCCCATCCATCTGCATCAACTCACCATGGCCTCTCAGTAAGTCTGACAGTATCACTGAATGATGGCTGCCGTTGACCTTTGCATGTGAGCTCAGAGACTAGGGTTCTAAACACCAGTAAGATGGTTGCCTCTCATGCTTGGGCCTCTGCCTAGCATTACACATGTCATGTAGTCTGCAACAGACATGCTGCTGATGGAAGAAGTTCAGATAAGGAGGATGTTAACCAGATAAAGGGGAGGACCAGGGTATAGGATGTAACCCCGGATTCACTGTTAAGCTGAATCTCTCACATGTGTCTGATCACAGACTCTAGGGGCAATGAATCAATTTTTATTTACTTGCTCTTCAAAAATGTCTTTCCTCATTACCTGACTGCTGGGCCAACCCTCCAGGTCTTCCATGGCAGATCTTAAAATCCTACAGTCATTAGCCGTTTTCACACTGCCTTATGATGGATGCAAAGCACAAGAAAATGTGCATTCCTTGAAAGAAGGACCTTATCTTCAGATTCTTGGTGTTTAGCACTTGATAGTACCTAATGAAGAGCTACTGCAAGTGCTATTGAAGTTCTTAGAAAATGCACTGGCTTGTGCCTGGAGGTAGGAAGAGCAGAGTTGGAGTCTCAGCCCTTCTGATGACAAGGTCACAGTGTCAGAGGAAGAGGGCTAAGTGGATTCTCTGCCCCTTCCTACTGTGTAACCTTGGTTTAGCTGCCTGAATTCCTTGAGACTTTCTTTCTGCACCCCCCAGGAACTATCTGGGCACTAATGGCGTAATTTTTGTGATAATTTGAATGAACTATCTTAACTGAATGGATGGGCTTGGATGTAGGAACTTGTTCCCCTAAAGGTTTAGAAGGTGGGTTTCAGTCAGACAGACTTGAGTTCACTTCCTGGCTGTGCCTCTGCCCAGTTGAGTGACTCTAATCCTATCACTCCTTTTTTTATGCCTCATTTAACCCTTGAATAGAAGGGGGACATCATGGAATGGTCATGTGGATTAAATGAACACCTACTCTCCATAAAGAGTGCTGTACAGTGCTTGATGCACCAGAATGCCTGGTAAATGTAAGTCACGCCCTTAGTGTTACACCATCTCATTCATGTTCTAGTCTGATCTCCCAGCTGCCTCTCTGAGCAACAATAGAAGCCATTTTTCAAAAATGTCCTACAATTGTTTTAATGATGAGCAATGTATTTTCATAATAGAAAACAGTAAGAGCAAGTAGTCTATTGCCCCCACACAAACAGATCATTGTTAATGATTTAACATATTCCCTTCATGTAGCTTTTTGAGTGTGTAAACATTTATGTTGTATTATTTATAATCTCTGCTTTTTTACTTAGCTGTTTCTGGGATTTTATTTTTAGATTATAAATAATGCCTTTGACATTTAAAAAAGTATTTTTCATAATTTCATATTGTTTCCTTCAACTCTCTCTTCACCAGTGTGCTGGTAAATCCTTAGCTAAGGATAATGAGAGTGGTCTTATTCTGGGCCCTGTTGTATCTTCTTTGTCTCCTGGAATCTTTCCACTTCTAATCTAATCAGTGTCAGTTCTATGCCACTTGATTTCACAACAGAATGCTCACTTATTTTTTATATGCTAACTCCAAAGAGTTCTTAGTCTCTCTGAGTGATTTCAAATTCATTCTTGAATCTACAGACATTTTATGAGTCAGATCCATGACATTGTGAATATTTATTTTCTTATTTTTCTAGCTTTAGATGTTCTATTTTTATATTTTATGTATTGTGTAATTGTTGGAAATTTAGGAGGTATGACTTCCTTTATAATAACTCTTTAAGATAACTTCCTTTAACTATCCTGGAAGAGAGAAAAGTTAAATATATCTATCCAATTTTATGAGGAGAGTGTCTCTCTAAAATTGAAAGATGGTGTGTTGGTCAGGTTTCTGTCATTGTGACAAAATACCAGAGATAAATCAACTTAAAGGAAAAAGGGTTATTTTGGTTTACTGTTTTAGAGATTTCAGTCTATGGTCAACTGGCTCCATTTATTGCTTCTGGGCCTTTAGTGAGGCAGTACATTATGGCAGAAAGGTGTGGTGAGGCAAAGCTTCTCATCTCATGGCAGCATCCAGGAAATAGAGAGAGAGGGTCTTGGGACAAAATGTACCCTTCACGGTCATGGCCCCTGTGACATACCTCTTCCAACTAGGCTCCGCCTCCTAGTTTCTACCATCTCCCAGTAGCACCATCTTCTAGGAACCAAGTGTTTCATACATGAGACTTTAGGGGACATTCCAGATTCAAACTATAATATTCTGTCCCAACTCCCACAAGATCATGCCTATCTCACAATGCAAAATGCATTTAGTCCATCTCCAATAGTCCCCAAATTTTAACAGTTCCAGCACTGGTCAGAAATCCAACTGAAAACTCTCCTCTGAAATTCAAGGAAAACTTTTTGCTGAGAGCCACTGTTGTTCATTCGTTTGTTTGTTTGTTTGTTTGATTTTTGGTATCATGGATAAAACTCAGGACCTTGTACTTGCAAGGCAGGTGCAGTGCCACTGAGCTAAATCCCCAGCCTTGTGAGCCCCTGTTTTAAAGAAAAGTTACTTCCAACATAAAGTAGCTCAAGGTAAACATCCCCAGTTGTAAAGAAAATAACATGAGAATACCAGAGCATTGGACAAAAGCAAGACCAAAACTCAGCAAGGCTAACTTTAAGTCTATAGCTCAATGTCTAGGGTATGTGGTAGCATGATGTGAGCTCCAAAAGGCTTCGACACCCCTGCCCTTATGACCTTTCCAGCTGCAGCTCACATAGCCATTCACTTGGGCTGGCTTTGCTCAGTGCCTGCACCTTCCCTAGGCAGACATTCTATGTTACTGGCATTTCTAACTTCCTAGTGTCTCCCCTGCAGCTTTGGCTTAACTCATATAGCTTCATGCATCACCACCTAAGGGGCTACTTGCAGATATTCCAACTCTATTACACACTGCTTGGCCTCCTAGGATTTCCTTTGAAATCTCGGTAGAAGACTCCATAACCCCATAACTCTTCATTCTGGATGCCTGCAAAACCAAGACCACATGGATGATGCCAAGATCCGGTGTCAGCTCAGGCAGTGGCTGCCCCACCTGCCTTGGACCATGGATTCAGTAACCTTTCTGTGCCTGCACAGCTGAATACAGTGAAAAGAATCCTGGAGAAATATCTTCTAAGCAAATGTGTGGACATGGTGCCCTAAGTTCTTTTTTCAAAGCAAAGTCCTTAACATAACTGTAGAATTTTACAAACCTTTGAGCCTATGATGGGTAGGATCTGGCCAATTCTTAAGGTAGACTCAAGGCATCTTTTCTACTGTCTCAGTATAAAGTACTGAGCTTCTTTTTAATGGAGTTAATCTTTTCAGCAACCACACCTTCCTCAGCTCCAATTTTATAAGTATAGTACTTCTTTATTGGCCAAACTACAGGTTTTCAAATATTTTTGGTCATGATTCTCACTGTAAATCTTATTAGAATCACCCAGCAATACTCATACTACTTCCTGAATGCTGTGCTGTCTTGGAATTTCCTCTACAATATTAAAAAAAAATTAGTCTACCACCTTTAAACTAAGCCTCCACAAAGTCTCAAGGCATGGATAAAATGTAGACAAATCCTTTGCCAGAATGTAATGTGAAGGCCCTCTTCTCCAACTTCCAATCAAATCTTTATTTGCATCTGAAACTTCAGCCTTTACTGTCCACATTCCTGTCAGCCTTCTAGTCTTTTGAGTTCATGCTAGAATCGTCCATTATGCTCTGTTTATATCATTCAAGGACTTCTCTAACCTGCATCTCCAAGCTTTTGCAAACTCCTCCTAATAAACCAATTCCATATGGCTAGATATTATCATAGCAGTGACCCCACTTCTTAGTATAAGTTTTCTGTATTAGTCGGCTTTCTGTCACTGTAAAAAAATACCTGGGTTAAATCAACTTGAATGAAGAAAGGTTTATTTTGGCTCACAGTTTTAGAGATTTCAATGCCTAGTTGGCTGGCTCCATTGTTTCTGGGCTTGTGGTAAGGCAGAACAGCATGGCTGAAGGGTATAATAGGACAAAGCTTCTCATCTCATGCCCATCAGGAAACAAAAATAATGAGAGAAGTGGCCCAGGGAGAAAATATAAACTTAAGGGCGTGGGCCCTGTGACCCATCTTGTTATGGTTTAGATCCAGAATATTTCCCAAAACTCATGTGCTCAGAGGCAGACCTTTTGGAGGGAAGTTGGATCACAGGGCACTGTACTCATTGGTGGATTCATCCATTAGCAAATTCAGGGGCTAATTGTGGTATTAGTAGAAAAGGCAGGTGACTGGGGGTGTGACCTAGAAGGCAATATCTCTCTCCCTAAATCCCTCCTTCTCTCTCTCTGCTTCTTGGCCACCACTAGATGAGCAGCTTTTCCTCTGCCTGTCTCTTCGATCATGTTCTTGCTGCCTTGGACCAGCCAACCATGGACTGAAAACATGAGCCAAAATAAATCTCCCTTCCTTTAAGTTGTGGATGTTGGGTATTTTGTCTCATGAAAAAGAGACTAAGACAGATTTTGGTACCAGGAGTGATTCTAGAAAAACAGAACTGTAATGATGAATTTCTCTAATTGGCTTAGTGGTTCCTGGAGTTGGATTTCTAATTTGATGACATCTAACGTTGCTATGGTCTCTCCTTCTGATAATGTAGAGAGTACTAATAGTCCATGGTGTGAACTGTTTAAAGTAATACAGTTCATATAGATCCATTTGATTTTTCTAATTCAACACTTGAGAGATGCAAGGAATTTACTGACTCTATATATAATACTTATGAACATTTTGAAAGAGTAAGAAATATAATGATGCTGGCTGGTTGATCTTAGCATTTCTGGACAAACTAGTAAAGGAAAATCATGAGCTGCAGACATGGATAAACAATCCAAGGTTCTAATTGTGAAAACAACTTAATGAAATAAAATAAGAAACTCAAAGATTCAAATTTCCAGCTCCAGGCACATGTAAAGAATCTAAATATTTCTAAGTGAGTCCTGAAGGGGAATCATCTCTCCTTTAAGTAGGGCTGAACCTGTCAAAACTCAGAAACAAGGGCTGGGGATTTAGCTTAGTGGTTCCATTGCCTGGCTCACAAGCACAAGGTCCAATCCCTAGTACCAAAAAAACCCCCCACCACCAACAAAAAACCCATAAACAAGGCTTCATAATTCAATTGGCTGAATTACAGTGAAAATTTAACATTCAACCTCAAAGAGTATTTGAAGTGAAAGTGAAGGTGCTGATTGGAAAATAATAGTGTTGTGGTTTGTGTCTAGATGTCCCCCCAAAGCCTCATGTGTTCATAGGTGGGGCTTTTCGGAGGTGGCTGGATGTGGCGTGTGTGATGCTGGGATCAGAGGTGTGTGATCACTAAATTAGTGCAGTGATTTGTTTGGCATAGCTGTGGGTAATAGTAAGGGTGTCCCACCCTGGGTGTGAGCGCTATTCGCCCTAAGGGTGGGTAGGCTGGATAAGATATAAGGAACAGAAAGAGGGTTGCTGCTTGTGGCCTTTTGCCTGACCTGCTTTACCATGGACTATTTTTCCTCTGCAATGCCCTTCTGCCATGCACTGAAACCTCTACAAACTTGGAGCCAAAACAAGCCTTTCCTCCTTTAACTTTGGGTGTCAGGTATTTTGTCTCAGCAATGAGAAAAGTAACTAAGATAATAGCATCCAGAAAATTGAGATGGAGATATTTAATAGGAACCTGACAATGCTAGGAACATTGAATTCCTTAATTCTGATGAGATTATTTTGCCAGAGGAAGAGACTACCCCAACCTGAGTAACAGAGGCATCCATGTGGTTCTGGGCTCTCTTCCTATACCTGTGGAAACTAATCTTGTGTTGCCTTTGGAAATGATAATAACTGTTCCAGATGCAGTTACCAGGTAAGACAAAGCTGACACTCCTCAAAACCCACCCTCACCATCCACTTTTACTTCTAGGTCTATAATCAGCCTCAAATCTCAGAAGGCCCCTAAAAGTGAGGTACATAGTGTGACTCATGAAAAGATCTCCAATACTTCCAAAGAACTTCTTGACTTTTCAATTTCTTACAAGCAGAGGTCTGAGGAATAAGTATGAAGATGGATTTTAAAGTTGTGGGATAATAGCAGAAGGAACATAAATCTTGATTAGGCTGAGTTTCTTGACATGGGCCCATTAGAGATTCTGAATTTAATGTCAAAGCTTGTGGAGTTAAAAATAAAAGGTCCTAATACTTTATTTGGTTGATTGGTTGCAGTATAGATCAAAAGATGGCCCACTGCAAATGAACTGGAGATGTCTGATATTCCTTGGTTTATTATTGATGAGGGTATACAAAGTTTCAGAGAATTGGGAATGCTAGAGTGGATTTGTCAGGTAAAAATCCTCCCTACTGGGAGGGTCCAGAAATATACCCTTCACTAATACCTTAAAAAGCAGCCTTGTGAGGGGAGTACTAGCATCTTCAAAGAGCCCCACCATTGTTTTCTCTGCGTGCTGGATCTTATGGTAAGGGCTGCAGTCACTCAGTTAGAAAACTTAAAGGTGATGGGTTTAATTGGATCCTAGAGTTGCAAGGGCCAAGAAGCAGCACCCTACCACCAAAGGCAAAGTGAGCATAGTTGCTGTAATGGACAGCAGAAGTAAAGCAATGATCAGAATGACCTGACATGCGTAAACCTGTGGCATTGGCTGGTTAGTCATGGTCTTCCCAAAGTGAAATAGATTAGGAGCCCACTACATTTTTACTGGATTTTTATAAGCAGAAAAATCTTAGGGCAAATGAACAAAAATCTACCTCAAATTGTAGCAATAGAGAAAGCATAACCCCTCTACCAATTCTCAGATATGGATAAATTTGCAGACTGAGACCCCTCTGAATGAAGGGGAGGCCTGGTCCCCTTGAGAAAAAAGCCTGGTGCACTACCAGAAAGTTATACTTTCTCCCCTTCTTCTCCAGAGGGACCTAAAGGCCCTTTACTAGGATAACTGTACATTGGGGAAAAGGAAATGATTGGACATTTTTAGGACTGGTAGAAATTCTGAAATAGGCTCCCAGCACAGAGGAGGCCTCCAGGTCAGCATGCCACAGCTCCCAGCCCAGAGAAGACTTCCAGGTTGGCGTCCCATGGCTCCCAGCCCAGAGGAGACTTCCAGGTCAGCGTGCCATGGCTCCCAGACAGGAGGAGGTGCCCGGGTAGGCGTCCCACAGCTCACAGTGTACAAGAGGCTTCCAGGTAGGTGTGCCATGGCTCCCAGCACAGAGGAGGCCTCCAGGTTGGCACACCATGGCTCCCAGGCAGGAGGAGGTGTCTGGGTATGCATGCCGTGGCTCCCAGCACAGAGGAGGTGAGCCATACGGTTGCAAGGAACACCCCCCCAGCCTCCCATGTCAAAATGAGAAGACAGGTAAACAAGCCTCAGAACCAGACTTCCAGATCACCTACAGCAACCCCAGATGGAACACTCTGATACTCAACAACCTGGACTCCCTAAACTAGCAATAAAAGAGGATCTGGAGAAAATGAAATCAGAAATAATTTCTCACATAACAGCAAAGATTGTGCCCATAGTACAAGACATGATTAATAAATCTAGAGAGGATACAGATAAAAAAATAGAGGAGCTGAGGAACATGACGGAATACCAACATAGGAAACAAATTGAATCCAGAAAACAGATGCAAACAGATTTCCAGGAGATTAAAAACTCCATTGAAAGTCTATGCAGCAGAATGAGCCAATGTGAAGACAGAATTTCAGATACAGAAGATAAGACTGCAATTAATGATCAGGAAAAGAAAAATTCTTTAAAATTGTAAGGGGCCATGAGAAATCAATCCAGCAGCTGCTAGATGATGCAAAGGAAAATAACATAACACTGATTGGAGTCAATGAAGAAACAGGACAGAGTGCAGATGACATAAAAAAACTGTTCACAGAAGTGATGGCAGAAAACTTCCCAAGCAGGGGAAAGAACTTGACACACAAATAAGTGAGGCATATAGGACTCCAACTAGCCTTGATCAAAAAAAAAATCTACATATAGGTATATAATTGTTAAGGTTCCAGAAACCCAACAGAAGAACAAAATTCTACAAGTAGTCAGAGAAAAGAAACAAATCGCATACAAAGGAAGTCCCATCAGAATCACAGCAGACTTCTCAGTGCAAACCCTCAAGGCAGGAAGAGCTTGGAGTGATGTATTTCAAGCCCTAGAGGAAACAAACCTCAAACTCAGATTATGTACCCTGCAAAACTATCTTTCAAAATTGATGGAGAAATAAGATACTTTCATGACAAAGAGCACCTTAG
>NW_004624737.1:20342926-20412973 GCF_000247695.1 Heterocephalus glaber
GAGAAATTAGAGACATTTTTGCTAAATGGATGCATATTGAGGTGATACTCTTATGTGAAATATACAGGACACACATGTGTAAATACCGAATAGTTTCTCTAGTTTGAGAAACAAAGTGTAAATAAGGACTAAAAGGTATAATAAATAATGAGAAATAGGGAGAAAAGGGGCAAAGGGGAGGGGGAAGTGGGAGGGGTAGGGGAAACGAAAGAAGGGAATGGAATTAATATGAGAAAATGAAATAAAGGAAACAAAGTCTTTGTAAATAGGGAGGGCAGGGGACGGGGGAAAAATACGAACCAAGAGAGTATGTAAAAGTGCATATCTCCAATGATGAATGTCATTATATTGTACACCTAAAGTGTACCAATAAAAAACTAAAATTAAAAAAAAGAATTTCTGAAATAATACAGATCCCAGGAATCCCAAATGTCATGTGACCATCCAGTAAGAGTAGGAGCCTTTGGAGGTAAGGTGGTCAATGGAGTTTTAGCCAAGATCCAAGTCACAGTAAGTGCAGTGGGCCCCTGAGCCCATCCTGTGTTCATTTCCCCAATTCCAGAATGCGTACTTGGGATAATTATACTTAGTACTTGACAGTATCTCCATATTGGTTCTTTAACCTGTAGTATTAGAATTATTATGGTGGGAAAGGCCAAATGGAAGCCATTAGAGTTGTCTTTACTTGGGAAAATAGTAAAGAAAAAACAATATCACATCTCTGGAGGAATTACAGATATTAGTGCCACCACCAAGTACTTGAAAAATCCAGGGGTTGTAGGTCACCCCACATCCCCATTTACCCCTCTTATTTGGCTTGAGCAAAAGATAGATGGATCTTATGCAATGATGGTAGACTACCCCAAGCTTAATCAAGTGCTAACTTCAGCAGCAGCTGCTGGACCACCTGTGGTTTCCTTGCTTGAGCAGATTGGCACAGCTCCTGGTGCCTGGTATGTAGCTATTGACTTGGTTAGCAAATGCTTTTTTTTTTCCCATACCTGTCCATAAGGCCCAGCAGAAGCAATTTGGTTTCAGCTGGCAAGGCCACCAATAGACTTTTACTATCCTACCCAGGGATACATTAACTCTTCAACCTTGTGTCACATCTTTGTTCACAAGTATCTTGATCATATTTGTTTTCTACAAGATATCACAGTGATCCATTACACTGGTGATATTATGCTGTTGGATCAAGTGAGCAAGAGGTAACAACCACTCTGGGCTTGTTGGTGAAGCATTTGTGTGTCAGAGGATGGGAAATAAATCAAACTAAAGCTCAAGGTCTCTGTATGTCAGTGAAAATTCTAGGAGTTCAGTGGTGTGAGACATGCAGAGATATCCCTTCTAAGGTGAAGGATAAGTTGCTAGCCTTTCTACAACCAATACCCCCCCGCAAACCCCAAAACAAAACAAAAACAAAAACCAGAAGCACCATGCCTAGTGGGCATATTTGGATTTTGGAGGCGATATATTCCTCACTTGGGTGTATTTCTTTGGCTCATTTACCAAGTGACATGGAAAGTTCCTCATTTTGAATAGGGCCCAGAACAAGAGAAGGCTCTGTAATGGTCTAGGCTTCTGTGCAGACTGCTTTGCCACTTGAGCTATATGATCCATCAGATCTAATAATACTTGAGGTGTAAGTGGGATAAAGAGATGCTGTTTGGAGCCTCTGGCAGGACCCCATAGGTGAATGACAGTGGAGGCCCTTAGGATTATGGAGCAAGGATCTGTTATCCTCTATATACTACTCATCCTTTGAAAAATAGCTTTAGGCCTGCTGCTGAGCCTTAGTGGTAATTGAACATTTGACTATGGGACACCAGGTTACCATGCAACCTGAGCTGCCCATCATAAACTTGGTGCTATCTGACCCATCAAATCATAAAGTTAGGCATGCACAGCAATATATCATCATCAAATAGAAGTGCAGGGGTTATGCCTGAGTAGGTCCTGAAAGTACAAGTAAGTTACATGAAAAAGTGGCCCACATGTCCCTGGTTCCTATTTCTGCTGTACTGCCTTCTGTTCCCCAGCATACACCTACAGCCTCTTAGGGTGTACCCTATGAACAATTAGCAGAGGAAGAAAAGACTAGGACCAGGTTTACAGATGGCTCTGCATGTTATGCAGGTACCACCCGAAAGCTGCAGCACTTTAGCTCCTTTCCAGGACATCCCTGATGGACAGTGGTGAAGGGAAATCTTCACAGTGGGGAGAACTTTGGCAGTGTGCCTGATCATGCATTTTGATTGGAAGAAAAAATGACCAGATGTGTGACTATATACCAATTCATGGGCTGTAGCCAATGGTCTGGCTGGATGGTCAAGGACTTGGAAGGAACAATATTGAAAACTGATGACAAAGACATCTGGGGAAGAGATGTGGATAGACATGTCTATATGGGCAAAATATTTGAAGGTATTTGTGTCCCATGTAAATGCTCACCTAAAGGTGACCTCAGTAGAAGATTTTAATAATCAAGTGGACAGGATAACCCATTCTATGGCTAGCAGACAGTCTTTTTCCTCAGCTATCTCTGACATCGTCCAGTGGGCTGATGAACAAAGTGGCCATGGTACTAGGAATGGGGGTTATGAATACACCAAGGCTGACTTGGCTACAACCACTCCTGAATATGCCAGCAGTAGACCAACAGTAAGGCCAAGATACAGCACCATTCCTCAAGGTGAGATTAACCTGTGATGTGTTAGCAGGTTGATTATATTGAACTGCTTCCATCAAGGAAAGGGCAAGGTTTTGTCCTTTCTTGAATGGACACTTAGTCTGGGTATGGATTTGCCTTCCTTGCACATAGTACTTCTGCCATAACCAACATCCATTGAGTAACAGAATGCCTCCTCCATCATCATGGTATTCCACATAGCATTGCTTCTGACCAACGAATGTACTTTATGGCCAAAGAAGTGTGGCGATGGGGTCATGCTCATGGAATTCACTGGCCTTATCATTTTCCTTACCTTTCAGAAGCAGGTATATTGACAGAAAAGTGGAATGGCCTTTTGAAGATGCTGTTACAGGGACAGCTAGGAAGAAAAGGGGCAATGTTCTCCAGAAACCTGTATATGTTTTGAATCAGCATCCAATATATAGTACTGTTTCTGCCAAGGCCAGGATTCACGGGCCCAGGAATCAAGGGGTAGAAATGGGGACGGTATTGTTACCATTACTCCTAGTGACCCACTCGCAAAATTTTGTTTCCTGTATCTGCAATCTTATGCTCTGCTGGCCAAGAAGTCATAGTTCCGGAGAGGGGAAGGCTTATACCCGGAAGCACAACAATGGTCCTACTGAACTGGAAGCTAAGACTTTCCCCTGTACATTTTGTTCTCCTCATTCCTCTAAGTAAACAAACTAAAAAGGGAGTTCTGGTGTTGATGGTGGTGATTTATCCAGACTACCAGGGGAAACTGAACTATTACTACACAATAGAAGTAAGGAAGAATATAGTGGAATGCAGGAGATCCACTAGAGCGCCTCCTAGTATTACCATGGCCTTATATTGACGTTAGTGGGAAAGTACAACATTTTAATCCAGGCAGGATGACAAATGTCCCACAACCTTCAGAAATATGATACTGGTATGGGTCACCCTACCAGGTAAAGTACTAAAACCTGCTGGGGGGCTGGTGGAAGTCCAAGGGAATACAGATGAGTAGTATAAGAAGACAGTTATAAATACCAGCTATGACCACATGACCAGTTACAGAAATGAGGATTATATTTGTCATGAGTATTTTCTTCCTATTTTGTTAATATGCACACATGTATTAAGAAGGTATGTTTGATTTTTTTGTTAGTTTATAACATAATGTTGGTCTATTTCATATAGGTACTTAAATATTGTTAACTCTACATTATAATATTTAATTTATGGAATGTCAGGAGAAGAGAGTAAGCATCACCAAAAGAAAACAACTTTGCTTTGTATTCTGGGGAAGGAATTAATACATTTTTGTTTGCATGCAGGAGAGTTGTATCACATTAGATGTAATTATTTACACCTCTTAGGTGTAATTCTATTTATTTTGAGACTAAGTATGGTTTAAGGAGGTGTGTCTGGTTGTCAAATTGACAAGGAGTGGTTAGGGTCACTAATTGTGATATGTCATGTCTACTTGACTTGAGTAAGAACCACTAGCAGATGAGTAAATTCTGGGTGTGTCTGTAGATCAGAAAACTGAGGGTAGGCTCAGGGATTTAGCTCAGTGGTGCCGTTCCTGCCTTGCAAGTGCAAGGTCCTGAGTTTGATCCCCGGTACCAAAAACAACAACAACAACAACAACAACACTACCAGAAAACCTACTCACCCTGGATGTAGGTAGAACCAATTAATAGGCTTGTACCTTCAACGGAAAGAAAAAAGAAAGAAAAGGAAGTGTTTCCTTTTCTTGGGTGGATGTCCAGTCTTTGTCATTGTCCTTGGACATTGATCTCTAGTTTCATCAGGCTTCCAGTGCATCTTCTTCAGCTTTCCAATGCAGACTGCACTGGTGACTGCAGTGAGCTTCCAAGACTTTCACCATTGACTGCTATTGGTCTTTTGGCTCTCCAGGGCACTGATGGCCATTTTAGATACTTCTGCCTCTGATCCAGCACACAGCCGCTGAGATCCTTCCAATTCTGATCCTGTAAGCCTACACCCTAAATTCCTTGTAAAACCATGCATATATTTTATATTGAATCTGTTCCTCTAGACAACCCTAACTAATATGTATCTCTTCCAACTAGATCCTATTTTCTAAAGTTTCTACCATCTCCCTGTCATGCCAACAGCTAAGACTCACGCTTTCAACATGTAGGACTTTGAAGGGATATTCCAGATTAAACTATAACAGATACCTTAAAGATTCTCCCCAGTAATGCAAAAGTCCCCTTCCCTTTTGGTTTTCCATTTTACTCCACCTAAAGCATGCCAAGTAACACACTGCGTGTTCTTGCATTTTGGTCCCCAGAGTTTCACAAGTACTGTGGGATATCTGTAAGGGAGAATGGGGGAAATTTATTGATCTCCCACCTTTCATCATGCTTCATACTTCTCTGAGGTATCTAAAATTCAGTTTTTACCCCAGCCCTCTAATGTATACATTACTGTCCCACTTTACTGACAAAATAAATTAAGCCTTGGTGGTATGGCCAGGGGAGAGCTCAGAAGTCTCCAGTTGGCTTTGCTTTTTCAATAAATCCTACCATGCTGGAAGTCTGATTCTTTACTCTGTCCTTGGACTATTAAACCAAGAGATTCTCTTCTTTGTCCTGGCTAGTATAGGTAGAGTTTTATCACTTGCAACCCCACAAATCCTGACTAACGTGTACTTATTTTACTTTCCACTAGACTGTAAGCTCTTTAAGATTTTCCCTGTGTCCATACTTATCTTCTCAGCAGAAAGAAGGGAACACATTTTGGAACAAAAATAAGATTAGATTGGCTGCAAGTTAAACAGAATATTTGAGATAAGGATTATCTTATGCATTTTGGCCATACCAGTCCTTGAAATAAAGTTCTTTAGAACTTGAAAATTCTGTTCATTATAACTAAGGCACGAGTGCACTAATCCTTGAAAATTCTTTCCATGAGTAGTTGGCCTTCTTCTCAGAATATAATTGGCATGTGTCCCTGAAGCCTTCTCCACAGACCATTGATGAATAGCCGGTAATTTTTTGTACCAGGAATCGAACTCGGGATCTTGCACTTGCGAGGCAACAGCCAGTAAATTTAAAAGAAAGAAGAAAAGGGATAGAGTGAGTGAAACTGACCGCCTGGAAAAAAAAAAAACTCTGGTGTTAAGAAAAATAGGGAGATAACAGGTCACTGGATGCTTGTTGTACATCTCCAGCAAGGGCATTCTAGCAAGGGCAGCTGCTTGATTAGAAGGTAGAGAAGTATACCTGTGAAAGTGTAAGTAATACAGCACCGATGGTTAGAATAAAAGTGTATTTCTTGGATCCTAAATTTAGTATATACATGTGTTCCTTCTTTTCTATATGGTCTTTGCTGCCAATTTTTTAAAAGCAGGCCTCAGTCTACATCTCCTTCCTGATTGGTCTGTCAGAAATAACTGACTCTGTCTTCCTGTCTCTCTTTACAAATTGATTGGCTAACCTTGAATTAAACCTCTATCCTTTATCCAATCACCTGTGGTAATCAGGGTCATAGAGTTTAAGGGCCACTCCCATAGGAAGGCAAACTAGAAATTGCTTAAGAAAAATTGCAACAATTTAAACTGGAGCTACCTTTGCAAGTAACTCATATTTCCATAAGCATTCATCACTTTAGGAAACAACTTACTACTAAGTTGTGGTTTTAAAAAAATCTAGATCCCCTTTTGTATGTCAATCATGTTTCAAACTACAATATTCTTGACCTACAGTGAGTTTTCTAGGAAGATGTTTTCTGTGTATGGTAAGGAAACCTTGATCTTCATGCTTGGGCCCTGACTTCTCTGGAATGGCTTAGAAAGCTATTAGATAGTAGTATTTTATGTAAATGATAACTTTCTCTCTTACAAGGTTGCATTTTTTCCCCTAATTTAGCACATGTGAGTGTTCACATAATCCGTGGAAGAAGTGAGGTAAAAGAGCAACAGCAAGATAAATGGAATCAGGATATGTGAATTAGGGAACAATAAGCTGCTGTTAGTTTGGTTACTTTCTCCACAGTGATTTGATTGATAGAACAAAAACAGGACAAGACAGGAGGAAATAAAAATACAGCTTAGGCCTATTAATCAGATTAAAGATCACAGTGTAGGAAATATCCTGTGAACACAATTGTCTGAGGTACAAGAAAACATAAAACTGTACCTGTATCTACTAATCAAGAGACAGGGGAGATAGGAAGAAAATGAGGCAAGTATGAGAAATTCAATGAGAAGGATGGAGATACTTGAATTCATGGTGCTTGGTTCTTTCTTTTGCTTCAATTAAATACATAGAGTCTCGTCTTTCCTCCCTATTATCTGTTTTCACGGTTTGGTTTGAGTCCATGTATAGACAAGAATAGGGTTAAAGTGGGGTTGAAATCAGAAGGATGAACAATGACTAGACTGTAATATACATCTTATGGAAGCTACATGGCAACCACAAAGCAAAAACCTATAGTAGATTCACAAAAGATGAAAAGTAAGGAATCAAAGCATAACACTCATTTAATCCTGAAAGAACTTCACAAGGGAAGGGTAGGAACAAAGGATCTACAAAACAATCAGAAAACAATGAGCCAAATCATTAATAAGTCTTTACCTGGGCGGGGGATTTAGCTCAGTCGTGCCACCTCCTACCTCACAAGTGCAAGGTCCCAAGTTCGATCCCCAGTACCAAAAAAAAAAAAAAAAGTCTTCACCTATCAATAATTACCTTGAATAAATGGATAAAAGTCTCTTATCAAAAGATGTACGAGTATAGTGGCTGAGCAGATTGAAAAACAAGAGCCAGATATGTGCTGCACACAAGAGACTTCAATTTGGAGACATAGATTAAAAGTGAGGAGATGTAAGAAGATATTCCAGGCATGTGGAAATTAAGAGATCAAAGGTACCTATACTTAACAGAATGAAGGAAAATCCCACATGACCATCTGAACAGATGCAAACAAGGCATCAAAAAAACCCCTGAAGATCCTTTCCAGTAAAAAAATTAGGCACAGGAAGATTATACCATCTTGTATGACAAGCCCAAGTTATCATCCCACTGAACAGTGAAAAGTTAAAGGCTCTTCCTCTAAAATCAGAAACAGGACAACAATGTTCACCTCTGCCATTTCTGTTGAACAGGGTACCAGAAATACTTGTTAGCACACTTAGGCATGAGAGAGAAACAGAGGCATCCAAATCAGAAAGGTACAAGTTCAGTTGTCTCTGTTTGCAGAGGACTTGAACATGTAGATAGAAATCCCCAATTACTCCATCAAAAAACTGTTGTACTAATAAATGGGTTCAGTCTGCTTGTGGGTTACAAAATCAACATTAAAAAGACTGCAGTATTTCTGTACACTGTGAGGTATTCAAAAAAGAATGAAAACAATCCTATTTACAGAGCCTACCAAAAAAGAAAAGAAAAGAAAAAAAAACTTTGTGTAGAACTCATTGGCTTCTGAGAGAGTGGGAAACAAGAGTGAACATATCATACTGAAAGTAATTTTACTTTACTTTGTATCCTGAAGCCCAGCACTGGCACAGTGTAGGTGTCTCAGAAAATGTCCCTGGTGTGAATATATAAATGAAGAGGATACACAACCTCACTGAAAGTTTGGGTGAAATTCCAGGGATGAGGCAGGGTTGGAGCCCAGGAGAGATGCAGATTAGCAGGAATCTCCATGGAGGACTGACCCTGGGGACCTGGGCACTGGACTCTGAATGATTTTCTTTTCCAACTTTGATGTCTATAGAGATGCACCCCCTTCTTCAGAGAACTTGAGCTTTAACTTTTAAAACTGTTTTAGCTCTTGCAAGTGGCCAGTTGGATTTTCTGTTAAAAATAAAAACAAAACAACAGACTTTCTACTTTTGTCCTTGTGAAAAGGATACTCACCTGGCCTAGCCCTGCACTCTTAATTCATTTCACTTCTCTAGTAGAAGCCTGTTTTCTTCACTTAATAGAGCTGTCATCGCATTTGAGTTTTCTCTGCAGGTAGAGGAACAGAGATCCTTGTGGCCAATGCAGACTTGGGATCAGGGAAACAGAAGCTGAGTATGAGAAAACACACTGGAAACCTGAGGAGGGAGCCTTTTGTGATCAGCAGGTAGGGAGGAGAAATTGAATCCAAGGCCCATTTCCCATCAGTCACTGGGCTGGCTGGGAACACAAGCTGGGCAGTACAGCAGAGAATAAAGAGCTACAAGGCTGAGACCTCAGAGGGAGGACACATGAGAGGGGAGAGAGCAGATCTACACAGCTAGGTAGCTTCACCCTGAGCCTGGTGACTGGGGACAGGAAGTGGGAAAGGGATAGTGCACACTTGACACAGATAAGAACCAGACTCATCCAACTGGCTTACCTGCTCAGCAATGGTGCTACAGTGTGCTTATGGGTTTCCTGGGTGCCAAGTGCTCAAGTGCAGCACAGCAATGGGATTTGCTCAGAAGAATTGTGTGATTTGCTGCATCACATCCAAACCTGCTCAACAGAAGCCTACTGTTAGTATGGAGGGAGAATCCCATGATGTGGGAAGGGCTATCCACTCACCCAAAATTTACTGTGCCCAGTCTTGTGACAGGACAGGTCTCAGGCAAAGGCTCTAGGTACTGTGTGTTTGCAAGCTTCAGAGAAAGAACAAGAGAGAAAAACATCAGTTAGGCATCAGTTTCCTTTTTTTGGTGCCAAAGAAGCAGCGTTTACATTTATCCTTGTTTTTGAATATAGCAGAAGATGCCTCAGAGTCAGTGGTGGGAAACCTATGGCTTGCATGCCATAGCAGGCTATTTGTATCATTGAAAGTTCTAAACACTTCACCATCTGTGTCTCAGACTTTTTTTGGCATGTGTTTAAGAATAACACCTTGATGGTACTTCATGAGGACACAGGTCACGCTGTCTTGTTCTTGGTTACAGACATGTCTTATCTGGTGCTTAGTAATGTTCATTGAATGAATGAGCACATGAATGTGCCCACCCTTGTACAGTGGTACCTCGGTTTATGGACTCAATTCTTTCCATGATTCTAGTTGCAAACCAAATTGTTGAAAACTGAATCAAATTTCCCCATAAGGTCACATTGAACCTAAGTATTTTATTTGGTTCTCATCCAACTCAGTCTGAGACTAGAATCATGGAAGGAATGAAATTTGTGAATGGAGGTACCACTGTACCAGCCCTAGTTCCTAGAATACATAGCCTGCTTTCCTTTGACATACTACATCTGGAGCATGTATGTTTGCCAGATTATACACTAAACATGGTAGCTGTCTTTGAGGCTTATTTTTATATTTTATTTGGAACTTTCAGGGTCATGGATTTTAGAGGTTGTGAAGAGTGGTTCTGGGTTGATGCAGTAGAGTCTGCCATTCAGTCTGAGCTCTGGCCTCACCTTTGATCAGCACACATCACAGAAGTCTCTCCTTTTCATCTGCAAAATGAGAAATGATAATTGTGTCTTCACATTTAACCGGGTACCACACAGGTCATTATGGAATTGCTGTGAGCCAACTTGTGTTTCCCAAACCTACATGCTACACCCGTCAACTCATTCAGGGGCTAGGTGGGGCCCAGGAGGACATGATTTTAGAAGCACACAGTGATACTGTTGTAGAGGTAGGTGTGAGCCTGGGCTGGTCCATCCTGCTATCGGCAAAGCTTATGGTTAGTGATGAGTCTGTTCATTCTTTTACCAGATGGCCTCATTTCAGGGAGTAGAAAACTTTTTCTGTCAAGAGCTGATAATAAATACCTCAGGCTTTGGAGCCCAGGTGGCTGTATTGCAACAGTGCAGCTCTGCCATCCTATGAAGGGTGAAGGGACCATGGATGATTAGATACACCTGAATAGGCATGGCCGTACCAATAAAACTTTATTTACAAAGGTGGAAGTGAGCCACATTTGGCCTGTAGGTCATAAATTGCAGGCCTCTGGAGACAGGGTTGCTAGAAATCTTTTTTCTTTTCTTTTTTTTTTTTGAGACAGGGTCTCACTATATAGTTCAGGCTGGCCTTCAACTCACGGCGATCCTCTTGCTTCTGTTTCCCAAGTACTGGGATCACAGGCATGCGGTACCCCAGCTGGCTGCTAGAAATTTCTTATTTATATGAAATGTTCCAGAAAGTAAATGATATTGGGCCTATTTCATTTTTAAAAAACTCACAAGGACTATTATACATCTACATTTATGGGTGTGTTTGTATATGTGTTTTATGTATGTATATTTTAATTTCAGCTTTCTTTACCTTCTTAAATGACACAAACAATCCTTCCAATCTTTTTTGGGGGGGGGGATACCAGAGATTGAACTCGGGTCCTTGCCCTTGTGACACAATCATTTACATGGAACTGGATTTTATAATGATATTTGCTAAGATAGGATTCTGTTCATATCCAGTGTTGGTCTTGGTATATGAAGATGACTCAGTGAGCCAATTAGTCCCATAATGTTGAAGAAAATCTTGAGATTATCACCTTAATACTAAGTAAGTGGGTTCTTAGAGGCTCAAGCTCCTCTCAACCACGACAGGACCACCTGGTACAGGACCTGGGCCTGGCCAAGCAATAGGGATGTGTAGAAGATCATACTTTCAACAGGCACCAGGAGAAAGGTCTACAGAGTAGCCTGAGAGCAAGGCTTCACCTGCCAGATGCCACTGCCTGCACTGCAGGTAAAGCTCTGGTTGCCACCCAAGCATTTCCCCCCATTAATGTCCCCTCGGAAGGGAGAGTATACAGAGGGTCAGCAGTAACTGCACCGTCTGCTAGGCTAGTCCTGTTGTTTCGCCTGAGTATTTTACTGATAAGTATTGCGTTTCAGGAATTTGTCTAGCATGACTCATTGAAAAGTTAATTCTTCCATGTAGGAAAAAATGGCTGAGAGAGACAGTGAACACATTTGTGGGGAAAATATGGAAAAAGTGGCATGTCTACTCTCAGGCTGCAGCAACAAGTGTCTGTCGTTGGCTCCCATAGCTTAGCGTGCAACACAGGAGCTGTTCTATATACAGTAAAAGAAGAACTGCCACTTTTCATGGAGGGCAGAGGCAGATGTGGGTACCCTAGCTTTGCCTTTTCAGTTTGATGACTCCAGGATATAAGCAGGAAATTGAATTTGATGTTACTTTCAAACTTCAATCGTAAATGTTGTCCCCATCTCCTGCTTGCCAATATACATTCTTTAAAATCAAGCATAGTTTCTTATAAAGTCTTTTGTTTCTTTATTCAAAAATTATTGGAGATATTGGAGGAAACATCAGAAAAGACCATTTGTTTTCTTCAAATAACTCGCTCCTTCCAGTGAGTTTGAAGGAGAAATACATGATTTCTCCCCAACTGTGGGTTGTCTTTGTTTTCATTGGCATTAGAAATGACTTTGAATATTTAATTGGAGTAGTTGGCACAGAGCTGAACATGCAGTGGGTGCTAAATAAATGATTATTGATTGCTTGCAAAAGGAAGGAGAAAGTGACTATTGTGAATAAATATGGTAGTATTGCCCTTGTTCTTGTTCCAGATTTCTCCTGTTTTGCTACTTCCCAAACATCAAATTACCATGATTTCCAAACATTGAAAAAGAAGCAGAAAAAAATTTATTCTTTACAAGGGAGAAATAAACACACACACACACACACGTACATAAATATGTATAATGGATTTCTTTTGTTTTCTTTCATCCATTGTAGGAATACCTATTGACCTATCCCTGATGACTGAAATGATCACACCTCTTCTATTGCATGGAGGCTGTCAGCTCAGCTGAAATATTTGGCGAGAGGCTGGACTCATCAAGCAGGCTGTGTCCTCTCCCTCACCCGGCTGAAAAGTCCAGTGTCCCATAGTGGGCCATATAATTCTAAGTGCCTTTGTTTCATTTGAGTACCCCAGTGGGTAGGGACTGTCAGGAGGGGAAATGCAGTGTCTCAGCATGTCACAGACAGCACTGTGGGTCTCAAATATCTGGTTGTTTTTTTTTTAAAGCATGACTGGATGTGCTGGCAGTAAGCATTGTGCCTCAGAGAAAGGAGGAAAAACTTCAGTACCCACCTGATGAGTGAAGCGACCATAAATAAAAATGTCACTTCCCCCCGAAAGGGAAACTAAATTATGAATTCAGAAATTCATAGTCATCTGTTTTTATTGTTGCCTAATGCTTTTTAGATCTGCATGGGCCCTGCAGAAAATCAACTCTGAAACTGCATAATTAGGACATCTTTCATAGTCGTAAATGCTAATCCCATTGGAGAACAGATTAAGAATTCACAGGCATGAATTTCTGGCATCAGGTACCCGCAGTTCCTTTTCTTTTTGAATAATTCATTATTTAAATACTTCAATGCATATCCTATACAGCACTGCATATTGTATCAGGGGTGAGGAAGGAATAAGAGACTAATTTCCCATATATTTCAACAACAAACACATTCGAGGCTCCTGGTGTTGATTTGCTTTCCTGATATTGCAATCACTGACAATGATGTAGTTGCAGCTAGCTTCCTCAGGGACCAGTTTACGGAAATTAAATAGGATCTTCTGTAGGACATTAATAAGGTCAGAGTTCTAACTTTCATAGTTGACTGAATTATTTGCTTTAAGAATAGAATAGCAAAGGATCCAGGAAGTGGTTTCCAACAGTAAATATGCCTTCAGTTGACACTCATTCTCATTTGTGAATGTTTGTTTTGGTCAGGTTTTTCTCATTTCAACCAAAAACCTGATAATCAACTGAGAGGGGGAAAAGATTTATTTTAGTTCATGTTTTAAGAGATTTCAGCCCCTGGTTTCGTGGCTGCAAGTGAGAAAGGTCATGATGGAATAGCATGGTAGAGGAAAACTATTTAACTCAGAATCTGGGAAACAGAGAGCAGGAGAAGAGCTCAGAGAGGAAGAGGCCATGGATCAGTGTAGTCCCCAGGTCCCATGCTCCCCATGATCTACCTCCTCCAACTAGGCCCTACTTCCTATTAGCCCATTCAGCTATGCATTAGTCAGAGGGTTAGCTCACTGATGAGGTTAGTGCTCTTATAACCCAGTCACCTCTCCAGGAGTCTCTTCATCCAGTCAAGTTGACAAGATTAATCAGCACAATGCTTTAGGAGAAGATATAGGCAGCAGAGCAAAGAGGGATGTCCTACAGTTGACTTGTGTCATTGCAATGCTAGCTGTAGTTCAGCCATAAGCCAGTCACCCCTCCAGACCCTATGCGATGTCCCTTCTTCTGTGAGCATTCTCTAAGGACCCCATTGTGACTCTTCATTATGCCTGACTGCTTGTCGTAGTCTCTGTCCCACAGGTGAATATTGAACTCTCATGAAAGTGGAGTGTCCCTTCCATTGCTGAATCTCTGGTGCTTGGCACAGGGCCTGGCAAACCCCCCCCCCCAAAAAAAACCAAAACACTTTGGATTCATTTAATAAAAGAATGAATTTTCAAAGTTCAACCAAATTCTGTTGGTTGCAAGCAACATGAATCTGTATATAATTGCTAACACTTTCAGGGGAAAGTATCATGAAGATATTGGAGCCTCTTATTCAATCTACAGGCAGAATGAGGCTGGGCAGGAGCCAGGTCTCTGGAACCATCCGGATGCTCCCATCTCTGGCCTTTGCCTTTCTGTGTCAGGTGCCGCCTGTACCGGCAGTGCCTGAAACATTCCATTGCACTGCCTGCCAGCGGCCATGCACGCCGTGTGGTCTCCAGACCAAGCCTCTCCAGGATAGGATAGGTGTGGATTGGCCTTACGTGGGGAGGGGACCACCCCTAGGCCAATCAACTAGAACCCAGGATTAAGGTTCTTCAGGATTGCCTTAGTCAGCTCCAGCTGCTATAATAAAATACCATGTCCTTGGCGGCTTAAATAATTGGTGAGTATGATCTCACAGTTTTGCAGGCTGCAAGTCTGAGATCAGGGTGCCAGTAAGACTGGGTTCCCGGTAATGAGTCTTCCTGGTTTGCAAATGGCCACTTCTCACTCTGCCCTCATATGGACTTTTCTACTCTGCTCCCCTGTAAGAGGGTAAGAGGAGATAGGTCCCTGCCTCTCTTCTTGCAAGGGCACTAATCTGATCAGGAGGGCCCTATCCTCATGATCCACTTTAAAGCTAATTATTTTCTAAGGCCCCAGCTCTCAATATTATCATACTGTGGGGGTAGGGCATCAATATATGAATTTTGGGGCCACACAAACATTCAGATAATGAGGATAGAGCCTGATTGGCCGTATTTAAGTCAGATAGACACTCCCATTCCAGTCAGTGAGGTAGGGAAGACTGGACAGTTCCCATGGAGCCTGTAGGGGTGGGCTTGGGGTGGAGGTTGGGGAAGAAGTCCAAGAACAGAGCACTGACCAAGCCAAAAAGCATTTCAAGTCCTTGAGCAGTGTAAGTGCAGCGGCTTTGCACTGACTGGCATTGCCACTTGTTTTTGACTATAGGTGGGGCTGACTATCTGTCCTTTGGATGAGAACTAGCTCAGTTTGTGTTTGTGCCTCATGCTCTCTCCTTCTGCTATTTTAAAAATAGTCATTAAAATTAGCATCTGAATGCTTTAAAATACATCAAATATATAAAAACCAGTTTCATAGCCCTAACTACCTAAAACAGTGCTTGCAACAGTCTGCTCAGGGGCTGCTTTCCCTGCTTCCCATGGGAGGAAATCAAGGCTTGCCTCTGCCCCAGTTCTGGGCACTGCCACACAGCAGAGGGAGTCCTGGAAATAGGGTCAGTCCTTGTTTCTCTTTTCCTCTTAAGTATTAAAATAATGTGTCTGACTGTTTACTTTTTATAAAATCTTTCCTTTTGGAGATGATGACAACTTTTGTCTATGGAGTACAGATCCAGTGCCAAGCTCTGTCCCAAGCTCCTTACTGGTCAACTCTTTCAGTCTTTATAGCAGCCCATCAAAGAAGGCGTTATTGTTATCCTATTAAACAGATGGGGAAACTGAGTCAGAGGAAAGCTTTGCGGTTCACCCAAGGCTGCAGGGCCAATACTATGAGTATCAGGGGGAACGAGGTGTTCTGACTCAGAGGTTGTGCTTTAAAATGCATAATGACTGAGCTGTGGAGTTGGGGGGCCTGCTGGGCCCAAGGAACAATGGTTCCAAGGTCAGATGGAAGGATCTGGACAGAAGGACGTTACCTTTCCTAGGAAAGGTCTGCCCAGGTAGATGGAGCTGCTCTATGCTGTGTTGTTTATATATGATTTGAATTGATACACTCTTAAATCCAGAGGTATCAGAATAGCCAGGGGTTTGTGGATAAAGAGAACTGAAGCTGGAATTGGGGGAGGAAGATCTTGTCCACAACCATATGCTACTTTGTCTTGTGGCCAAGATACAAACTCAACTTCCAAACTCCATACAGTGCTTTTTTCAGCACTCTGATCTCTCATCACAGCTTCCCTTTCTCTGGGCTTCCACTTTCTCCTCTGTATAATAAGGGATTGAATCTGACAATGCTGAGGCATTTGCCCAGCCCATGTTACAGCTTTCTCTTGTGGCCATACTGGCCAGTTAAAGCCCAGGCACTGCATGCAGTCAATGAAGAGGAAAAGTTACCCACAGCCTCGATGATATCCCAAATCTCTATGACAAATGATTTTCACTAGCAGGTAGTCAAACCTTGCTAGTCTTGGGGCAGCTGGATGGGTAGTCCTGCCAGTCTCTACATGGCCCAGGGTCCTTTACTGTGCTGTGCTGCTAGAAGAAAAGACTGGACTATTTGTTACCAGACTTGCAGGATCTGCTGGGCAGGAACAGATAAGCTGGTTCAAAGAAGACTTTGTTGGCACAGGGATTTGCTTTCACAGTCCCCAAACAGGAGAATAGACTTCTTCTTTCTTTGAGGTCATTTGTGATGTTGAGTGATTGTGTCTACTTGAAAAGTTTGGTTAAGAGAAGCTTAGTTAAATCAGCTCAGCAATTCCATGTCCTCCAGCAGGCGTGGGAGATCTATCCTAGGGTGGCTCCTCCACACCCTAAGTGTGGAGGACCCACCACTGGGAGGCTGGTCACCTGGATGGTATAAAGGGGAAATGAGGAAGGACAGAGCTGCTTCTGTTCCTTCAGAGGGGCTCCTGTCTTCACCTTGGATGACATCTCCTGGTTTCCAGCGCAGACTCTTATGCTTCTGGAGCGCATCCTTTGGCCTCCATCACAGACCCATTGGATTCCTGATACAAACTCGCACGGGGATGCTGCAGTGAACTCCAGACCTTCAACTAAATCCTTTGGTCTCCAGTGTGCGGACAGCCCCTCTCTGCACTCTTCCTCATCTGACTCTGTGAATGGCCATCGTAAGCCAATCTTGTAAATTCATATGTATTTGTATATTTTGTGATATACAGTGGATTCTTGACTTACTAGCTCAATCAGTTCCTGAGGGCTGGTTGTAACTCAAGTTGGTTATAAGTCATCCAGCTGAGATCTGGATGTTTACCTGGGTTCATTCTATAGATCACAAGAGGCAGATGAATCTTCCATTAACCCAATTAACCCAAATTGTTCGTATGTCAGACCTGTCGTAATTTAAGGGTATCTACAGTGCCTGTCTAATAAATACTGACTGACTCATCACTGTTTATTTTAATATCTTTACTGCCTAAATGTCTTCCCTGGCTGTCATTATCATGCAATTTGGAAATCTAAAATGAAATTCCATGGTGGGCTTTCCTTAACACGGGCAGTTTCCAGCGTGACTCTTAGGTTTGAATCAGAACTGCCACCCCTGGGTCTTGGCTGCCATCATTTGGGTCTTGATATTCTCACCGACAACTTGGGAGAACCACAGGTTGAACTGAACAGTGTTCTGTTTAAGGAACAATGATCTAGGGTCAGTTTTTAATCACTATGGGTCTGCTGTCTTCACACTCCATGAGAACATTGGCCTAAATGACCTCTGAGGTCTTCGGTCTCCTCCTGTGTTTTAGTTCTCAGCTTCAACATTTCCATTGCCCCACAGGCAGAAGTTTGGCATCCCGCCCGCCATTCAAATCCTAGCCCTGCCGAGTGTGATTTGTAAAGCTCTTTCCCACAGCAGGAAAGAATGAGGCGTTAGGCCAGGCACTGGGGCTCTGCTTCCAGGAAAGTCCTTCAGGCCCCTTTTTCCAGCCTCCTCCCCAGCTTGCAATGTGGAGCAGGAGAGTTAATTTTTTCCAGGGGGGTCATCTTTGCCAAATGCCAAGAGGAAATGTGTGGAGAAGAGGCGTGTGCCTGGACTCAGCCAGCCAGGGTGCTTGTCATCTGCTTCCTCCTGATCCACAGCTTTGAACCAAGACTTGTCATTATCGTCTCTAAAAAACTAGATGAAAAGAAACAGCACCAAAACCTGAAATGAAAAGTGAGGAGTATTCTGCCTTGGATCCAGCTGACCAAGGAGATTGAATCTTATTAAAACATAAGCTGCTGCATATCTACATAGTGTATAATCCCTCCTCTTATTTCTTACAGATGAGTCCAGTGAAATTTATTCTGTAGTATGCTTACACACTCAGTTCAACATCTGATTGAACTTACCCTGACTTTTTCATCCCAGGAAAGAATTTAACACACTTGTACATTCAAAAATTAAAATTTGTTCACCATGAAAAAAAGAGCCAGTGGTGTAAGAAAACATCTGATAAGCCTTCCATGGGGTCAAGCATTTAGTTAAGACCACTTGGCATAAATTCTGAGTAAAGGATTTTAAACTAAAAATTACTCCCCACAAGTTTTTAAGAGTGCTGGGGCTTACACAATTAGAAATGTATTATTTATAATTAAATTTGAAAATTTCTATTCCAGAAAAAAAAGTGAGGAGTATATCAGGGACCTGTATTTCTAAATGGTTTGAAATTCAGAATCCTGTGATTTGTAGCGTGGTGTAAATCTCCACTACATTCCATGAGTGGGGCTAGAACTGTGCAAAGTAATTTGGACAGAAAATGCGCACCTGTACCTTGAGAAGGATGCCTCCTATGGCTCCATCACACACTGCTCTTTTCTCATTATAACACTAACCCTGTGAATGGCAGGTAGGGCCTTTTCATTTCAATATTCTTCCTGGGAGGAACTGAGGCTCAGTGTGGTGAGGGGAATACCCAGGACCAGAGCCCTGATCTGAGCTCACACACATCCCCTCTGAGTGGCGCACTGTTTTCCCAATGCCCGCTGCAGCCATCTCTCTGTGCGGGGAGTCCTCTTTTCCTTTGAATGTGTCTGTTATCTGCTCCGGGGCTGAGGACGCTCTTTGTGCTGGTAGGCAGTCTGCACTTGTTCCTTTCAGTTCTGGCAAGAAAAAGTAGGAATTCTAAAAAGCAGCAATTATCCCTCCTGGTTCCTTTGTACAGAGCTCTGTAAATAGTTTATTTGGATTCGAGGGCCTACAGACTGAAAAACATATTGAACCTCTTGGTAACCAGGTGAATTCTGCATTCAGAACTTGAAAGTAGTGGGAAAGAAAAATATTTCTTTGAAATCAGAGAAGACAGGGTGACCTAAGAGCTGAGGCGTGAGTCTGGATTTGGTCAAATCACAGAAAGAAGGAAGTTTTTTTTAATGGCACATAAGGATCGCCCGCGAGGTTTACCCATCCACGTCTTTTCCCATTGCGTGGAGAATTTTGGAACAGCTGGCTGCTGAGTTGGAAGACACTGAACAGGGCTGAGCTGGGGCACTTCCCAAGCCCCTCCTGCTGCACTCAATACCTGGGTAAAACAAAGAAAATTGTGTTTGCCAGGCTCACTCGCTGAAGTCACAAGATTCCGAGTATCATGCAGCGCTCTGGAATGCCTGCGAAAACTCAGAAGGGGCTCACCACGGGACACACAGGAACGGCTGTTCACCGGACTTTTCAGATAAAGACGTTTAGCACAGAGTTGAAAAATCATGTGATGGTCATGGATTTGGTGAAGAGTAACTCGTTTCCCTCCCAGAGAAGAGCCAAAGTTTGTATCATCCATATGTGTCAAGGACTGAAGACAGCTGAGCAATCAGACAGCAGATATGAGGTACGGCTGAGCCAGGTGGGGAGCCGCAGTTCACACTTGGTTCTGAAAGAAATGGAGCGCTGTGTGTCACACGGACAGCCCAGGTGTTTATCTGGCCTAAGAAATTAACCGCATCTGTTTGTAGTCTTTCTTAAGGTTTTTTGGTCCTAATTTATTTCAGTTTTTGTAATAATGATGGTGGGGGACACGTTGATGAATGTTAGTTACACGCGACAACATCTGCATTTACTAACATTCTATAGGGCTCTCAAAACTTCTGCTGTGGTGGGTTATTGGTATCCACATTTAGAAACATGCAGTATATTTCTGTGAGTTAAATATCTTAGCTCTGTAAGCCTGCAATGATCTGTCTTTAAAAACAAATTCCTATTTGTTTATGTGTTATGCAAAATGTATAGGGTTCTCCTTGATCAGGTTAAAACAAAGTGATTTAAGAATGGTTATTTATTTATTCATTTATTTATTTTTTGAGGATTAACTAATTTTCAAGTGCAGACAACTTTGGAAAAAAAAGGAAAACTCGAAATGTAAAATGTCAGAGTGAAATAAGTATGTTACTCTGAAACATATTCGTATTCTGCAACTGGTGTTGGCTATAAGAGGTTATCTTTTCAGAAAGTAAACACACACGAAATCCGATCGGCTCTTTATTGTACATGGAATAAATTATGAATGACACTGTAATTGACTCCCAGATACCTCACTTACCCATCTCTTTTGATAAATCTAACAAATTGGCAATGTTTTCTGAAAAGGTAACCTTTCTGAATATTGATGCTGTTATTAGGAAAGCCTTCTCATGAATGCCTGCAAATATTCAGATCTTTTGTTCCCTGAACTTGGGAGGAGGGTAGCACACTGTAGAAGGAACAGGTTTAGCAGGATTCAAGGCTGGCTTCTTCTAGTCCCAGCCCTGGGTGCATGAATTTCCATGTTCACAACAGAGATATAAAGGCCACAGAAATAATGTTGTTAATTAAATTCAGTAATAGTTGTTCATTACTTCATTGCCCAATCAACCAGAGCAAAAGGTGTGCAATTAGAATATATTTGAAAGAAACCGGAGATGTTATTATTCACAAGTAATTAATCGGATGGGGACAGAATTTTATCATTGAATAATTTTCACTGAGGTTATTTTCCAGGCCTCCAGAGAGGGGAAAAACTTGAATTATACCATCATGCATGTTACAATAGTGTTCATGACTCCATTTTACACTCTACACAGCAAACAGTCACTCTTATATTCCTATTTTTTTCACACATGAAACTTCGTTGTTTCTTTCATTATTATATCTACATAGAAGATAACAATGAGAAAAAAAGTGCTTCTTTGTAGGAAGTGGTAAAAACTCCCAATATACTAATAGTCCCAGTTAGATCCTCTTTGGTGATTTAACTCCCTACTACCATTTGTAACCAACAGTTGAACCAGCAAAGTTAAAATGATTCCCAGGCCCCTCTGCTGGCAGCCAGTCTGATGTCTGTGCGGTTCTTGCATGTCTGTGATGTGAGAAGCGATCCAGTGCTTCCTGGGTTAAAGGGCAGGCCGAATTTAAAAACCAATGGATGGATGACAGCGTTCAGTACCTCTAAATTTTGAACTTTGTTTAGCTTTTAGTTGCAAACATTTCAGAAATTAAATATTCCACATCCATTGAACTACAGTATTCTTTTTATTATTCTCACTGGGGCATGTCAGCACCATTTAGACTGAGGAAACTAGGAAGAAGCAAACCTTCTTGCTCAATTTCCCAAGCTGAACAGATGAGTGAACCTAATTAACAGCTTTTGGGTCCTGCCTTTCATCAGCTCAGAGGCTGTCCATTAACCTGTTCCAGGGTTTGACCATATAGTGCCCAATGGAGTGAAAAATAAGCCAGGTCACTGGGATAAACTCTCAATGCACAAAGGTGCTGGATTAAAAAAACAAAACAAAAACCTGGTTGTTTTTCCAGTACAGTGAGTTTGTGAGATATTCTTTCTGTGAAAATCTTATAGATTTCAAGTACTTCCTATGAGGACCAGCAAATCTTGAGTTGAGTACAAGATCTACAGACTGGGATTTTTCTAAAACCATAGCCTTAGTCCTGAGCTGTGTTAATGCTTGGAGAAACCACCTCTTACTTAAGACAAGCAGTGACCTGGTGCAAATTCAGCTGTGGTCCAGCCACACCCATCCTCTTCCTTAGACTGCCTTTAGTAGGAGCCATAAGTGCAACATTTTGGGCAGAAAAGTAACTAGGGCAGGAAGCAGATGAGGGTAAGGATGCTGCAGATCTTTATACTTGTATTTGCAAAGCCTAGTTCTCTGTTGACTCTAAAATGCCCAAAACTAACAGGAACATTGTATGATAAGGGCTTTCCTCTCTGCATATGAATTTGATAAATTTCAGATAACAGCAAAACCTTAACTGGGCCATGCGATGGGCACATCTTGGAGCTCTGCCTGCTATCCACATTTAAGCATGGGCATATTCTAAGACTCCCTATAAAGCAAAGCTTGGATCGCTTCTCCAATTTTAAGAAGGTAAACCATGTAGAGTTCAGTGATGTGCTTTTATCTCCCAGATGATGAATGTAAGTACCTTCTTATTTCATTGTTAGGGCCTTTCTGATGATCTGGGGCCTTGCAAACTGAGGCTTGCCCACCTGTCTCATAGGTGAGTTTCCAGCACACTTAGTCATGAGATGAGCCAGGGAAACTTTTTGTATTTGGAAATCAAATACTATTGGCCATGCCTCTTAATATTTTTCAAAACCTCTGCCATCATTTGTGACTCTCATTTCTACTCATTTGGCAGGGATGGGGAGGATTTAGCCAATAGTGCTCAGTACTCTATGGGTATAAAGATCATGGTGAACTTTAAAAAAATTACAAATTCCTATTGCCTGGCCAGAGCTACTGTGACTCAGGGCCCAGAGTAGTATCGAGGAATTGACAATAAACAACAAGTAAGTAAAAACCACTTCCATCTTCCATTTCTCTCTCCATCCCACTCATGTTTTCCTCCAACTTCTTGAGCACACAGGGCATATTCATAATCATAGTTTTACAGTCCTTGTCTGCTCATTTCATCACTATCTCTGTTATTACTGTATGTTTCTAATGATTGGCTTTCTTCCTGATTATAGGTCATATTTTCTTGCTTCTTTGCCTTCCAGGCTAGTTTTAAATTGAATTTTAGAGACAGTGAATTTGGCATCATTGGGTGTTTGGTTTTGTGGTATCCTTGTGAAGAGTATCAACTTTGTTCTGGCATGAGGTTAAGCTGCTTCAGCACAGGTTGGTTCTATTGAGGCTTACTTTTGAGATCTGTGGAAACAGATCCAAAGTAGGCCTTAGCACAAGGCAGTGGTTCTTTACTGAGGATGTTTTTGCTCCCCACCCTGGGTATATCTAGTAATTTCTGGAGACAGTTTTGGTTGTGAAAATTTGGTGGTTGTTATGGCTTGTGTTTAGATGTCCCCTCAAAGCCTAATGCAAATGAAGGCAATTTTGGAATTGGCTGAATCTATGTATGATGCTGGGATTAAAGACGTGTGATTACTAAACCACGACACTTGAGTGATTGGTTTGGCACTGCCCTAATCCCGGTAGTCTGAATAAGATAAAAGGGGCAGGAAGACACTGTTAAGGCCCCTTGATGCTTTTGTTGTCTTCTGCCATCATGAACTGTTGCTTCTCTGCCACTCTGCCTTGTAGCCAGCAGATTATGAACTGAAACTTCTACAAACTGTGAGCTAAATAAACCCTTTCCCATTTAACTTTGGGTGTCAGATATTTTGTCTAAGCAAAGAGAGAAGAGTAACTAAGCCAATGGTGGTGGTGGGCATACCTCTAGTTTCTAGTGGGTAAAGACAAGAGATGCTGCTAATATCCTACAGTGCACAGAGAAGCTCCCTTCCTTCCAACAAAGAATTATCTAGCCTAAAATATCCATAGTGTTGAGGCTGAGAATGCCTATTCTAGGGCTAATTTAGCCCCACTATTAAGATGTGACCCTTCAAGGATTCCATCTGACTTCTCAGGTATGACCAGATCTTTGCACATAAGCCAAGAATGGAAAGTCTTTCTAGGTCCTACAGTTGTGTGATCTACCACTTTCTGGTAGTTTTTTCCTGGTTTCAGGTACATTATTTCTCCCACAGGTGCAGATCTGTATTCAGCCAAAGACTTGAGGAGGTTCAGCACTCTCTTTCCTTCCAGTCTTCTGCTCTTTGCAAATTCTGGCTATGTCAGCTGCCCTAAATCCTTTCTCTGCCTCCTCTGCTCATTGAGGTCTCAAGCTCAGTTGAGTTTCCCTTCTCGGGGCCCCCACCAGGAAACTGCCTCTGGGAGTAGGGAAGTTATAGTGTTCCTCTCAGCAGTCCTGTATTGCAGGTTGACCAAGGTCTAGAAAGCATTTTATAGCTTTTGCCTGGCTATTCCATCATGGCTAGAGGTAGATGTGGTTTTGATGTCCCACCAGTGCTGAGAAACTTCACTCTGGGCTTTGATGAATGCTTTCAAATCCTTGAAATGTTTCTTTTGGTCTTATGAAATAAAGCACTCAAATTTTAAGTGCTTGGGCTACAAGAGAACTTGATTCAGGGAATAAAGATGTCACTAAGACAAAACAGGAGGAAAACAAACATTCCCTTTCTTCTCATAGTTATCAAAAGGTGCAAACCAATTTTACCTGTTTTCCAACCCAGCTGAAGAGCTGCTCCAAGATCAAAGTCTTTCTAGTCTCACTTTTCTTCCTGAAGTTCTGGCCTACAAGTAATATTTTTACTGAGATATGCTGGCAACTTTGGCTGCAGTGATGTCACTGGCCCTCCAGAATGAGCTGCCTTGACTGCTGTTTGGGTGTGTAAGTGCTATTCCTCCTAAAAGCTTCAACCTGAACTAACCTAAACTCTGTTGGCAATTTCTGGGAGCCTCCATTGGCAATTCCTGGTTTCTGTATCCAAACACAGGATGAGGGAAACCCTGGAATTGAAAGAGAAATAAAATGATCTCCTGTGAGTCTCAATGCTACCTACTCTCCATAATCTTCCTGCCCTTCTCTCACTTGCCAACGGGAGGCTGGCTGTCAGATCTGTATCCTAAAGGGGTGTGTGAAGCCAGAAGTCTGCAGTTAATTTGGTTGCATCCAGAGGCAAAGGTGGCACTTGAAGTCTCCAATCTCACTACACTGTGCAATCTTTTATGGTAGAAGAAATATGACTTGACCCAGAACATTTTCATCCAAGGCTTATAAGATCTGTGTGATATCATTTTGGCCAGTTTCCACTAGGGATGTCAGCAATGGCTGGGGATGTCATGTCCACTTTTCAGCCATATCAAGGGAGGCAAGCTGGGAGATGAAATGTACTGCTGTGATTAAGGGCATGGGACTGAGATACTGTTGCTAGCTGAGTGACTTTTGCAGCTTTCTTGTCCTATCTGACTCAGAGCTTAGTCTCCTCATCTATGTTAATGAGGACAGTGATAATATCTACCTTATGATGTTGCTGGAGGGATTAAAAGAAATAATTAACATAAAAGGCTGAGCCTGGCATGAAGGCACCATCACATAAAAATGTGTTTTCATTGTTGTCCAAGTTTCTAATGTCCTTTTTCTGCCACCCCTGATCCAGAGCCATGGCATGAAGACTGTGGCCCCAGACCAAGAGAAAACTATAACCAGTGTTTTGTGGATGCTGCCCCTATATGGGCAGTCTTATCTAAATCAAGACCAAATATCCCCTGTCCCTCCTTCCCTATTCGAAGTGTCAGGTGACTTGATTTATGACCTTCTATGTTCTTGTATTGAGATAATCCCCATACATCAAGAAATTGGTTACAAATTGGCCATGAGCTGACAGTAGTTTCCATTCAGAGCTCATCCTCTTGTGTGGTCAGCTTTTAATTCCACCCCTGACAAAACTTCTGAGCATGTGAGTTTGAACGTGGCTACTTCCTATGTGATAAGGCCAGGGCATAGAGCACTAATAGGCAGTTTCTCAAAGACAGATCTCTCTCTCTCTCTCTCTTTCAATTCCTATAAGGATCTAAATGGTGTTTTTCTGCCACATAGAAGGCTGATTAGTCCTCATACTTTAGCCTCCTTAGAATAATCAGGACAACCTTCTAAAAATGCAGAAACCCTGGGCCCTGGGGGCAGGGGTGGGTGGGTGTCCAGAAATCTAAGGTTTTTATTGTTGTTTGTTCATTTTCTCTCTTCTCTCTCTCTCTCTCTCTCTCTCTGATCAAGCCCAGGGACTTATACCTGCCTGGCAAGTGCTCTATCACTAAGTTACACCCCAGCCCCACAAATTTATGTTTTTAACATGAAAACATGATTCTGATGCAGGTCTGAAAACCAGACCACTACTTTGCAATCACATGAACCCAGGAGAAAGTGACAGACACCTGTTTGAAATGCCATGCTAGGAAAGCTGGTGTGTGATAGGGGATAGTGACAGGGTAGATGTGAGTAAGGCGTGAGAGTCGTGAGGCTGGGACCTCTGTGTGTGAGGAGATTTAAGAGACAGAGAAGGAACAAAGGAGACTGGTGTCGGGTGATTCCTGAATTGCCCCATTGATCTTCAGCACAGCTGTGTAAGACACACGGGCCCTGTTTTTCCAGAGAGAAAATTCTGTGAGGCCCAGAGATGATGCAGCCAGCACGTGACACAGTCAGAAATGACAGAGGAGGATTCTGGCCTTCTTATGTCCACTCGGAGGTTGGTGCTTCTTGCCTGGTGCTAGAAAGGAGAAAGAGAAGCAGCTTATCTCTCAGTAGCAATGGCTGGACCCAGAGGTGTTCAGCAAAAGCCAACTACAGCAGAAGCAAGTGGCAGAAGACATTTACAGAGGCCCTATAACTGCTTCCTTTCTCTGCTGTAGGCACCTCTCCCTCCCACAGCTTTTTCACTAAGCACATCCTTCCAGTATGAGGGTCTCACCAATCTGCTTTGCTATTTCTCTTTTAATGAGCAGAGTGATTAAGAAGGAAACACTTGGGTTGGCTTGTTCAAAACTTATGCACCAAGAACTTACTATGTGTTGGGAACTGTGCTACATGCTAGGGACACAGGTTATACAGGCGTGGTTCCTACCTCTGATTATCATCTGATGGGGAAGGCAGCTAGTGAGGGTCTGAGCAGAGCTGTGGATGCAGGGAACTCAGCAAGACTGCACAGAGGGGGAGACATTTGTATACATTCTTCACGGAAGTGTGGGAGGTTTCCAGGCTTAGCAAGAAGAATGAGAGTATAAGCAAAGACTAGGGAAGAGGAAGATGTTTCTGGTGAAAAGACTGGCAGTTTCTGGATGATGGTACAAGAAGGAGAAACTAAACAGGACATGTAGTCTCTTTGGACTGAGGACACAGGGGTTGCAGGTAGAATTTGAAAGCCCAGCTTCTGAAAGGAAGAAGCCAAGAAGTTTGCCTCAGGTCTTCATAAGTTGGGCCAAAAAAATCTGTGCTGTGTGGGATGAAACTCTGAGATGAGATAGAGAACAACCAGCCACGAAAAGACAGTTACTTGGAGCAGTAAGATGAACAGTTTTTAGTGTGTGGCCACAGCCATGATCATTTAAGTCCCCCACCATATGGAATGTAGGAACCTCACTGAATTCAGGGGCCATTTCAGTGGAGCTCCTAGAAGGCTGTGCTTGCAAGTATGGTTAAGTTAGCCTCAGAGTAAAAGCCACTCTAGACCCACAAAGAAGCAACTAGAATATCCAGAGAAGAAAAAGGCCTGGGTGACCTATAGGACAATATTAAGAGGTTTCATACATACATGATTAGAGTTTCAAAAATAGCAGAGAAGGGGCTGATGAGAAGTATTTGAAGAGATAATGGGTTAAAAATTTCTAAGGTTAATGAAATATATGTAAAAGCATTGCTTGTCAAGCATATGTATTCTTCAAATGACAGTCCACAGGGATGTTAGGCAGGGTGCTCTAGTCCAGGAGAGATGTTTGTTTTCTTGTGATCCTGTGTTGATTAACTGAAGCAGCTGCTGCTTATTACTGATATTGCATCAGTGCAGGTAGAACTACAGAGCACTTCCATTTTAATTGGCCATTAAAAAAAGAAAATACAATCTAGCTAATATTGTTTGTATTTGTTTTCTATTGCTGTATAACAAATGATTACAAACTGGGTAGCATAAAACAGCATCCCTTTATTTTCTCACTGTTTTGTAGATCAGAAGTCCGGGTATGGGTTAGATGGCTCCTGTGCTTACAGAAAGCCTCTCCAGGCTGACCCAAAGCAGCATCTAGGGCATGGCTTTCACCTGGGGCTCAGGGCACTCTTCCAGGATCACTGGTTATTGCAAGAATTCAGCTCCTTGTGGTTGCAGAACTGAAGTGCCCACTTTCTTGTTGAGTCTCAGCCAGAGACCATTCTCAATGCCTAGTGGCTATCCTCAGGCTTTGCCATGAAGTTCCAGCCATGGGCAGTGTATACATGTTCGTTTGCCTGTCCAAGGTCAGCTGGATAATCTTCCTGTTTTAATTCTATGACTTATTTTAAAGGGTCATCTGATTAAATCAGGCCCACATCATATACTGTCTCTTTCAATGGACTCATTGTCAACCAATTAGCAGCTTTAATTACATCTGCAAACCCTCTTTGCCATGTAACGTAACTTAATCACGGAAGAGATAGCCCACTGTATTCACAAATTCTGCTCATACTCAAGAAGAGGAGGAAAATATGCAGGGATATGCCTGCCAATATCTTTAATTTTAAAAAATCTGTGTTGGAAAGGAAATAAAAAGAGGCTCAGGGCTTAAAGGCACATAAGTTGTTAAGGCCTGTGTCTAGCAGCTCCATGAGGAAGGATGCTCATGATCTGTTCTATCTCACCTTTTGCTCCTGGCACCAGTTCAGCTTTCAGTAGACATTTGTAGGATGTGTTATGAATGAACAAATGAATGAAAAAGAGAACAAAAGCACATGAAGTGCATCTTAGATGAAAACCTAAGGCCAGAGTAAATGATAGTTGATGATTGTGCACATAAAGGATCTTCCTTTGACTCAACACTTACCTGACACCCCCTACAGAATCAGTCATTTTGCAGCGATCAACAGAGAGACTGACAGATGGATGGGCAGGTATCATCTATATTTTGCTCAAGTGCAGCTATAAAATGGAGGTCACTTGTTTTATCTTTCTTTTCATTAATCAAATTCTAAGTAGTGAAATACTTTTGTTTCCTTTTTGTGAGTCTAATTTATGTCCCTTCTCCAACCAAAAAGAACATTTGGACAGCTCCAAAAATGAGTATCTTGGGAAAAATCCAGGATTTAGAAATAATGTAGCAGAGAAGCAAATAGGGCTAAAAGCAAATGATATATTTTCTCAAAGTAGACAACAAATTGCTCGCCATTTTGTGTACAAGGCAAGAAGCTCCTTCCCAGTACAGCAGTCTGTAGCTAAGAGCCAGTGCCGTGGCACCCAAGGGACCTGTCTGCTTCAGGGCTCTGATGCCTCTGATTCAGCCCTCTATTTACAACAAGTTCATGAAAATCATTATTTTAGCTGCACATGTGCTCAACTGACTAATGAGCTCTGGACACTGCTGGCTTTTCAGTGCTTGACTGTTCGCTGCCTTGTGTTGTTCTGAAGTCCCTGAGAGGCAGCCTATTAAGAGGCGGTGGGTTTGCTCATGTGTTTCAAGGGACTGGGTCTTGATTAAGGGATATGCAGAAAGGATTCCAGGTATGTGTGGGAGATGCAGTGTGCTCAGATCCTCATTGTTGCCTGGTAGGAAGGAAGCATTGCCAGTGCCTAATGTGTGCATGCCACTGAGCTGGAAAAAAATTGGAAGATTCTCTGCAAAACAGTTCTAAAATAATAGCCACTTATTTGTATTTGTCTATCTAATTTAGGACTATTGCAAAATGAAAATGTGAGTCCCCTTCTTTCAAGTGGAGATTATTGCTAATGTTATTCAAGTAAAACTTTCCCATTTTTTCCATATCCTTTCTTTCTCTTGATTTTTCATGATATTTTAAGTGTGCTATTTAATAGTGGTATCAGTAAAGAAAAACTACCATTTTATATTATCATCATGCATTTTACTGTTTATGTTGTGCAATTCTGGTTTTAACATAGCTGTAGAATCCTTCAACTCATGTGGAATTACCAAAATGACATAATTTGTGTTTTTTAGTTCATCCATGCATACATGTATTTCATTCTTACCAGAATAATGGAAGTACTGCAAAAGCAGCTCCTGTATTTCCTTCCTTGATACAATCACATTCCATAAACCCATTGCTTTTGGCTTGCCAGGGAGTAATGAAGAGCTACAAGGAAGGGCAACTCTGGGTTGCAATATCTTGTCTTCTTTCTCCATTATCATTTCAGCATAAGGATTGCTAACCCATGGGAGCAACACAAGTTGGAAAGACATGATAGGATCGCTCTGTTATTCATGTTCCTCAGACACCCTTACCTGCTTCCTGTATTTGAAGTAGGTCTGGTTTCAAAGAAAGGAGTGGCCTCAGAGCAGTCAGCATTCCTGCTTGATCTTAGATGTAACACAGTCATCTTGAATTCATTGTGAGTCTTGCCTAACTCAGGTGCACTGTGGGCTCAGCCAGACTGTGACTGAGGCACACCTGATGTCACGGTGGTAGCAAGTGAGCACAAACATTGCATGTGCCTCCTGTGCTCACACATCTGTTTCACTGCCCCACTAGACTTCATTTACAAGATGCATGTTTAAAGACGAAACTATTAAAAATTTTGGATGACAATATCAAAAGCACCCACCCACTTTTCCCACCAAAGGAAAAAAATCAATAAATTAAACCTCATCAAAATTAAAGGTGTGTATGCATTGAAAGACACTATCAAAAGAGTGAAAAGATAATCTGCCTACTACATGGAGGAACCCTGCGGATACTATGTTAAGTGAAAGAAGCCAGGCGCAAAAGGGAAAAAGTTATTGGATGGCACTAACATGAGCTACCTGGAATATCAAATGCACAGACATAAAGTAGAATAGAGGCCAGGGAGGGGAATGGTGAGTTATCACTTAATGCAGGGGTCCCTATGGACTAGTACTAGTCTGTGGCCTGTTCAGAACCAGCCATGTGGAAGGAGGTGAACAGTGGGCAAGTGAACGAAGGTTCATCTGTATTTACAGCCACTTCCCATCATTTGCATCATGGCTTCCTGTCAGATCAGTGGCAGCATTAGATTCTCAGGAGCTCGGACCCAACTTGGAACTGTGCACATAAGGGATCCAGGTTGAGAGTTCCTTTGAGACATCCCGAAACTCTCCCTTACTTTGTACAAAAATCTTTCATAAAACCAATCCTTGGTGCCAAAAAAGATTGGAATGGGTACAGCGCACTTGCTGAATTTGAATGGGTACAGGGTTTCCATTGGGAAGAGGAAACAGTTCTGGAGATGGGTGGTCATGATGGTTGCATAATGTTATGAAGATGCTCAATTGCACATTGAAAATGTTAAAAAATGGTGAATTTTACATTATGTATATTTTACCGTAATAAACTATTCAAGATGGTGACATTAAGCCAAGCACATGGACCTGTGAGTGCACATGGACCTGTGATTACACAGGTCCCACGCCCTTGAAGCTGGCTTGTGTTTACTTGTGTTTAAAAAGGGTGAACTCTAAATGCATATGACAGTTCTCAGCTGTAGCTTTTTCCACCAGATGATGAGACTCCTGAGGGCAGGGATCAGGTCTTAATTCTCATACCTCGTGTTTGTTGAATTGAAACTCGAAGAAAAAACACTTTATGATATTTTTCTTTTAAAATCACCATATTATTATATAATTTGCATACATTAATATTCATACATCTTTAAAGGCACAGTCCATTTTGTTTTGGCAAATGCACACAGTGGTATAACCAAAACCAAACCCTGGCCTAGGACATTTCTATCCAGCCCCTGGCATCAGCCTTCTGTGACTATCATGTTGCCTGTTCTGGAATGTTCTATAACAGAAATCCTGTGTATCTTCATGATATCAGTGATGTTCTTTTGAGGCAGCAGAGGATAAGTGTGTGGGCCTAATGCAAGTAAATGTGGAATTTTATCCCGGGTGACAGTTTTTAGTCCAGTGATTATCTGTAATCTTTCCTTTTATCCTATCCTATCCTATCTTTCCTTCTCCAGTGTCAGTTACTGCACACATACAATGGAGCTATAGTGGTACCGGCATCTAGATGGCTATTGGGATAGAAAAAGGTGTTGTGTGGAAAGTGCTTAGGGACATACTTGGCTCTAGATAAGAGATTACTAGTGCTTAGCTATTGATTGCACTATCTATTTCTTTTCTTGCAGTGCTGAGGATGGGACCCAGAGCCTTGGGTATGCTAGGCAAATGATCTACATACCAACCACTTTTACTTATTTATTTATTTATTTAGAGACAGAAACTTGCTAAATTGCTTGGGCAGGCCTTGAAATTGTAGTCCTCATGCCTTAGCCTTCCTAGCTGGAATTTCAGTGTATACTACCATGCTTAGATTCCTAGTATTCCTATGAATAATATTAAGAATAATTCTTTCTTGCCTTTAAGATTAGATTATAGTAGGCCCTTCTAGAATTGCCATGGAGATTACATAACACCTGTGAAGCACTTAATACAGTATCTGGCCCTTGCTAAGTGCTCCACAGTGTAGCTGCTATAATTTTTCTGTGATAAAGTCATTAAAGACCAAATTGTGCTATCCTTCAATAATCAGAAGTCATCACTTCCCCTAATTTTGAGAAGGTGTGAAAGTCAGGTATGAAAAGGGCTCATATTAGATTGCTTTCCATCAGTCTGGTTGACCAAAAAAAAAAAAAAATCACAAAAACCAGCCCCCAGTATAAAACATACGGGGGCCAGGGGAGGTGTTCCATGTCAACATATGAGCCCAGGAAAAGGAAGGATCTTCATCCTGTTGGTGTTTCTGTCTCTGTTGCTTTGAAAGAAGAAAAACAACAATTAAATTACAAGTTGTAGAATTGACTAGGCTACTGAAATCACAGAACTTTCTGAGATGTTCCAAAGTCAGAGTGACTCTTGTTAGGGTATTTAATACTGAAGTAGTTCCCACTGTGCAGAACTCTAAGAGAAGGTAGAAAGTGTTGGTAAACAATTACTGGAGAAAACGTTTCCACGTGAACAAGGCATGGATTCAGTTTCTGGAATCATGAGCTCACTAAGGAGAAAATGTTGCAGATGATAGGAAATATAATAGAACACATGGAAAAGAATGCTTAAGGAATCAAGGGACATCTGCCTCTTTGATATACAAAAGAGTTCAGCTGGATTTGACGTTGTAACTGGGTAAATAACATGCCTATATTTTGGATTTATTCTCCGCCTACGCCTGATGTTTGCCTAGAAATCTCCAGTCAAGTGCTCCATTCTTGCTGTTTTCATTTATACCTGCAAACAGAGGGGAGCTTAAGTTGCCTCGGTAGGAAACCAAAGAGTGAGCTCTCTGCAAGCCACTTCTCATTAGAGAGCTTGAGGGGGGCACTGGGGGGTTGGGGGGGCTGCCTTCCTCCGTGTGTCTAGCAAAAGGAGGAATGATGGAAATGATGAATCATTTTACATCCTGATTTGTCTCATTTTCAAATCAGAACCCTACCAGATACCATCCTCGGAAATAAGAGTGAAGGAGAAACAAGGAGAGTCTGGAAGAGTGAACTATAACATACTCATTCAGATCTCAACAAGGGAACAATCCCACCATTTGCAATCAGATAAGGGATATTATCTCAGTAATAAAAGGCAATTGAGAATCTAAATGAAAAATCTAATGCTTTTCATGCTGATTTATTTTAGATTAGAAAAAGTTAAACCAGATGTAAACATGAAGAGATGAAGCATGAAGAGGGAGTCATGGTGCAGAGATAAATCTCAGATTTGAGTTATTATAGGTGCAGAGTTGCATTAACCAGAAAATACACTGTCTGACATTAGTTACCATTGCAGAAGAGAGTTCACAAGATTGAAGACAAATATATAGCTCTTGTGAAGATCAAGCATACATTGAGATTGGTGTTGGAGAGATATACCGTCCCCAAGAGAGGCTGTGCTGCCCAGCACTTCAACCCAGATCCATCCGCCCCTCGTGTTGTCTGCCCCGTCGTGGAACCTCCTGTGTCCCAGAAGAAGGTAGTCTGGTGCTAAGAGACAGCTAGCTGTCCTTTCTCTGGACTCTGGCATTAGCTGTTGACCCAGCCCCAAATCTACCCTTGGTCTCTAGTTCCTTGGGATACAAGTAGATTTGGGATGTCTCCTCTTTCACTGAACCACACGTGTCCAGAGAGGCAAAGTTGGGGAGGTGGGGTATTGGCAGCCAGATTTTTGTAGATCTGGAAATTCCCAACTGTTTTTTTTCCCCCCTCTCCTTTTTCCTGGGGCATATGAAATTTCAGTCCCCCAGTTTGCTTGTTCAATGCTTTAAAAAATTGGGAAGCCATCTGTACCCTCCAGGTAAATGGCATGCATGTGGACATGTGAGCATACACACATGCATGTATACAGCAGGCATTCTAGTTGGAGAAAGGAAGGTCCCAGGATTTGGGTGCAAGAGGTAAAGCAGGAGTATTTGAATAAGGCTAGGGCTTCTCTTGGCTCATGGTTTAGTAAATCTGTGTCCTAAAGTAAGTTACCTCATCTCTTCATAGCCAATGTCTCCCTACCCATAACATGCCTGTGTTATGGGGGTTACTGTGAGGACTGGGTGAGGGGCATATGGAACACCTGAACCTAGGAGCTGGTGACAGGTGTTCATTAAATGTCCAGGATACTGAGCTGCAATCCTACCTGCCAAACTCTGGGGACCAAAGTGATTCAACAGCAATTCTTTGGATTTTAAAACGATGAACCTGTGCACTATCTCCAGGGGCACCTCCAGCCCTATCATTAAGCTGACTGATGCTTTTGCAATAAAATCTATGAACAGTCACACTAAATAGAATAAGTAAATATTATAAATAGCCTTAGGTTAGTTTAGGTAAGGTTTTGAGGTTAGTTTAGCTTAGCTTGTACACACCCAGGGAGAAGAACTCCCACATTTTAGAGATCTATGCATTTTACAATTGCAAATAAAGGATCATGGATCCATGGCAAGTACTCAGGTGTCTTGAACAGAGTTCAGAAAACAATAAAAACAGCAAAAGCAGCAGCATACATGTCTTTTAGAGCCCAGCTACTATGGCAGGATGTGGGAGAATCAAGTGAGAAAGTGCTGAAGTTGCTTTGGAATGAGCTCAGTCTTATGCACATGGAAGGTTTACTGGCATTGTACCTGCCATGTTCAGCCAAAGCTCATTAGGGTGCTACTTCTGGCTGCTGATGGGATTCACAGATCAACTTGATGTTGCTTCATTGTCCTAGCAGACACCAGGCTTGACCATGGGATGTCTGTGGGATGGTGCTGGCAGTGCAGTGTTCTCCAAGGAGGTAGGCAATGGGTGATGGGTGGAAAGACAGGAGGGCTGGTGCAGGTGATAGCACCACTAGTGCCTTGTTCTGGGCTAGTTAGGTTCTTTACCCTCTCTAGGCCTTAGTTGTATTATCTATAAACAACAAAGCTATATGTCTTGGTTACTGTATAGGAACTTTGGAGAATCAAAATGAGGTACTGTAATGTTCATTAGTAAGCTTTGCAAACTTCAGCATTCCATGTTACTGTGAGGTCTCAGAATTGTTTACAGTGCTTGATCCTAATAATAGTTTTCTATTCCCAAGGAGTGATCCTAGTTGACTGGGTTCTAATCTGAACTCTTTTACTTGCTTAGTAGGTGACCTTGGCCAAGTTACTTAACCTCTACATGTTTCAATAGCCCCATTTGCAAGTGGAAATGATAGTTTCAGCTTTTCTCACCTAGTTGCTGCAGAACCCATGAGATGCTTGCCCACGTGCTATGGTAGTTCCTTATGGGACCTCAGGGTGAACCAACCCTGCATCACTGGCAGCTAAAAAGGGGCCTTATCTCTCTGCTGTTGTGTGACTTTGGTAGATTACTGCTTCCTTTACTCAATAACTCCTCATGCTTCAGAGGTATAAGGCAGACAGCCCTGAAGGGTTTGAGTTAGGAGTCACTTCACTACACAGGAAATGGCTTGGATTGACCAGGGGCTCCCTCTGTGTGATACACAACAAGAAAGAGAATAAAATATTGTTTGTTGGAGAAATAGTTCGGCTTGTAGAAAGAATGCCAAATAAATTCCAGGCATTGGACACCGGAGGCTGGTGTCCACTTCTTAACTCAACCCTGAGTGGTGACTCTCCCCTCTTCTCTCCTGTTTCTCCCCGAGTTTTCCTTCTTCCTTTCCTTTCTCCTCTCCTTCCTGTCTCCTCCTTTTCTCTCCTTTCCTCTCTCCTTTCTTCCTCCCTTTTCTTCTGTAGACATTCACTGGCTTTTTCCTTAGTAGCCACCACAGTGTTGGACATCTGAGATGTGCAGGTAGCTCGGCCCGCAGAGGTCTTCCAGTCTTGGGGACCAAGAGACCTGACATATAAACCATGAATTTGGTCTTTATTATATTTTGGATCAATTAAAAAATCCAAAAATTATGAGCTGGGGAGAGACATCAAGAATAAATGAGACAAAATTAAATTCTAGCTAGCATATCCATGGTTAGTTAACTTGCTAGAATTGGTGGTGTGATGTTTCAAAAAATGTGCACAATAGTCCTTAAAAGAGCCCTGTAAGATGACAGCCCAGGAGCAAAACAGTGCAGAACTCTGCTAGGCCACCTTCCCATATTCCTCCACCTTTTGCACCCCATTGGCTTCTCCACATCCTGCATCTCCCCAACTCTTCCCAGACCTACCTGCTTGGTTGTGTTGAAGCAGCAGAGACATAACTCACTTTTGCTGCTGAACTTGGGATTTAAATTATTTTCTAATCCCACTTCCAATGTAATAACCTTTTCATTTCTCCTTGAAACATTTTCATGTATTATCCAATGACATGTCTATGCTAAATCTAAGAAAAGGACACGTGGAAGTAATAAAGGTCTTGTAAGCATTGACAGAGCCAACTAGCCAAGCAGCAATCCTTAGCAACAATAACAACAATACTTGGAACACACAGGCTGAAAGTTCCAGTGCTTTGCCTCTGACTGGCTGATCTGAATCCTGATTTCATCTGGTCCCAACCAGGTGACCTTGGCCTTTTTTCCACTGAAGATTTTCTCAGCTGACATGGAGTGGGGCTGATTAAAAAAATCTGCCAGTTGTGGTAGTGCACACCTGTAACTCCAGCTACCTAGGAGGCTAAGGCAGGAAGCTTACAAGTTTGAGGACATCCTGGGCAACTTAGTGAGACACTCTCTTAAAATAAAATTTTAAAAAAGAACTGTGGATATATTTCAGTGCTCCCTGGTCAATTCCCAGTATTGAAAACAAACCAAAACCAAAAAACAAAACAAGACAAAATGAAGCACTTCTTTCTAACAGGCATGTGAATTCAACAAGACGATGTAAGTGAAGTGTTGCAGCATAAGGACCAGCATTTTTGAAGTCTGAATAGTGTCAGCACTTCTTATAATGATTAATTATCATGTTACCAGTTGGCAGTGACTGATGGGCCCTGAGCAGGGAGGCTAGGATGGGGTGAAAAATGGTCAAGACTACTGATTCTCCAGATATCAGCCCAGCCCCATTAACATCCCAGCTACTCCTTGTCTGTTCCCAAGAGTCAGGGAAAGCCAGATTTCTAATTTTTTTTTTTTTGGTACCGGGGACCGAACTCAGGACCTTACACTTGCGAGGCAGTTGGCGGCACCACTGAGCTAAATCCCTGGCCCAAGCCAGACTTCTTCTTGGGATGGAAGCTGCAGCTTCCTCGCCGTAACCTCTGAGTGGGTCGCACAGACGATTGGGATCAAAAGGGGTCAGAAGTGAGAAGTGAACACCAAAAGGCTTAACGCAGCCCCAGGACTAAGAAGTTTATTGAGGTTCAGGATCAGAGCTGGAAGTGAGCTCCATGAGTGATCTGTCCCTTCAACTCAAGCCAGGTTGGGGCAAGCCTGTCAGAAGAGGTGTTCTTCAGGCTTGGCTAAGGCCAGAGTGGATTCCAAGGGCTGAGAAAGGATCCAGGCAGTCCCAGATGGAACCGGACGCTCTGCAGCCTTGGTGTAATTATGATCAGAGCTTGGGCCTCACTCACAGTGAACTGCTCTCAAACAGACTTACAGAAAGAAACTTTGCCTTTTGGCAGAGAAAATCAGCATAATTACACTTGCAGCCAGCAGAATACTTTTGTATACATCTTAATATTATTTTCATTGGGCTTTAAAAGCTGATTCCTGATATTTAATTGCCATGGTTGTTCCATATTTATTGAATGTTCAATTTTAGCCCAATCTAGAACTGTGATGGGGTGGAACAGAAATGTTAGATGTAGGTCTCTGATCTACTAACAAAATCCACAGCAGAGTCCACATTGGCTGATTACTGACTTTCTCTTTCCCCTCCTTTCTTCTTGTATATTTTGAAACCATCAGAAACTTACCTTTTATTCATTGACAGACTTTGCTCAGGAGAAAATGGAAATATGTATTCATTACGGTCTGTAGTTCTTTCTTGGGAGAAAGGAGAGATTCTAGGAATGTTCTTATTTTTTTAAAATAATGTATATTATTGAAAATTCTATATCTGGCAAGTAAAAATATAAAACTGGGAAAGGTTTCTGTTTATTTTCCAGATCCACAGTCGACTTTTTTCATCCTCCAAAGATCATTCTGCCTGGGAAAGAAATGAAAGTCTTTTGAATGCAGGTAAAGAACTAGGTCTTGCTCTGGTGGTGTTTCTCCCCCCCCCATCTTCCTCCCTCCCACACACATACACACACCTCCTTTGCTTTTATTTTTATTAATAATGAAATGTACTTTGGAGCCTAGTTTCTTGCAAACATAAGATGATAACTCAGTGGCTCTGGCAAGATTTGAAGCTGATTTGAATTTCTAAACGCTCTGGCTTCCAAGCCAGCAATCTCTGAAAAAGCAAACGATGCAAATGGACCATAGTCTCAGGTGGTGCCTTTGGAACCTTCAGTGACCACAGATAGCTGAGTATGCCAGGTTGGGCCAGCACTGAGCGATTGAGGTTCCACCAGGAATGAGCAATGGCACAAATATCCAATGTTCTCAGAAGGGAGGGGGTGCAATTTAAATAAAGGCATGGTAGCTCTGCATCCATAAATCATTTTTTATGAAGCTTCAATTCATAGCCACTAAACTATAAAAACAGTAGGTGAGATGGTTACAGTTCATAACTTTTATTAAGTTTGTTAACATAAATTATGTGAAAACAATCTTCCCACCTCTTTCATGTTAGAAATCATATGGATTTAGGTCAAATGTTCTGATGCTACTGTACTAAGACTACCGGGTTAATAGAATATTCAATTCAGAGACTGGCAAAAATAAATTCCAATAGAATGTTTTATTGTAGCAAATTTTGTTTTTTAATCCTCATTTTAATTTTAATTCATAAGTGTGGCAGATGAGTTTTTGCTGCAAGTGAAAAATAAATATGTATCTTTGTGTATGTGTATTTATGTATGTATGTATGTATTTAAATACATCTGTACCCATGTTTATAGCTTCTCTTTTCATTACCTGCTGTCACATCCTTATATCAAAGATATCAGAGATGTGGATTTCTTTTCATAAATGACATAGTCAATCCAAGACAAAAATATTTGAAAGAATCTTTCATATTTAATCCTCTCTGGAACCCCCCAAAGCACAGTTTATAGCTTATTCTTTAATAGTAGCAGATATTTAGTTTGAACCCTTTGAAAACCTAGCACAGAAGTCACCTGTGGTCAGACTGTGACTACATTGATGGATGCTTCTGAGTGAACAGCAAAGGCAGGCCCCAGAAGCACGTCTGGCCATCTGCACCCTGCCGGAAACTTGAGGACATTGAGCAGAATGGTACATTTTCCACTGGACAGTCAATGTGGCTGTGAGAGCAATCGACCTGGTGACTTAAGTGTGAACTGTTTGTTCTCTTTTGTCTTAGGATCTGATTAGCTCAAGATGGGTTTCATTAGGCACTTCCATGGTATCTACCTGCTTCTGGAGAGTTTTAGTGACTTAGGAACCAAGTGCATACTGGCCTGAGGCTGGGGATTAATGGTGCAGCCACAGAAAATGTACCAACCAACTCTGGGTGGGGAGGAGGATGACTTCTGGCTTTATTTTTCCTTTTTAAATGTGTCAGTGTCATCAGAGTGCTCATTATGGGTAAACATCAAAGCCAGCCTTGATGTTGGGAATTTGGGTGTAAGGCAAGAACCTATACCTACATGGGCACCATGCTTTCCTGTGTGTTTGCTTTTCCACAGTGCCTTCTCATGCTCTGGGTGTCTTCCTCCCAGATTGTTGCTATCTGTTAACAAATTACCCTGAGTATATGTTAAAAATGATAAGTCAGATTTTATGTGAGTGGCTGGAGTGGGGATGAGACTTTCATGTAGAACTAAATTCAGCTCTGGATACAGCAAGGGCAGCTGGGGATTTGTACCCAGTAGGCAATGTGAGGTGCTCAGAGATAGGAAACAAATTAGAAGAACTTAGTGGCTAAGGTTGGGGAGAGGAACTTGTTTAGTTCTTAAGGCTGGAGAATTCTCCCTGAACTGGCCTGGTGTGGTGCTCACTAGAACTGGGCTCAGTGGGATTCTTTGCTCAAACTGGGCTCAGCAGGCCAAGAATGAGGCTCAGGAAAAAAGAGAGCACAGAGCAACCTAACTGAAGGTAAGGGAGGGAGTTCTGTTTCTTCTTTTCTATGAGAGTGGGCTGGAGCATCTGGGCCTCTGTGCTCTTGGCAGTCTGATTTTCTTTTCCAGAAAAACACAAGTGCTTTGCATCAGGAACCTGATTCCTTGCCTTAGTCTGTTTTCTGCTGCTGTAACAGAATACCACAGCCTTGGTAAGTTATATAAACAATGGAAGTTTATTTGGTGCACAGTGCTGCTTCTGGTGAGAGCTTTCTTCCAGCCCCATGCTATGAGGAAGACATCACATGGCAAGAGTGTATGTGAGGGTTGGGGGGACTCAGACTTTATCAGGAACTCAGTTCTGCCATAATTAAACTGTGATAACTGACCCATCCTGGAGTAGTAGTCACTACTCCTGTAGTAACTAACCCACTCCTATGATAATGAACCCACTCCTATAACTAACCACTCACATGATAACTAACCCATTCCTATAATAAAATGCCAATCCACTCACTACAGTGGAGTCCTCACCCCGTAATCACCCCTTGAAGTATTTGCCTGTTGATACTGTTATAATGGTAATTAACTTTCATCATGAGTTTTGTAGGGACATGCAAACCAAAGCACTCCCTGTTCCTACGCTCATAAGAAGGGCCTGGCACAAGGATGAGGTCATTTGCAGCCCCTTTAGCGGTGTTAGGATACCCAAGAACACAGTTTTAGGTCAAACTCTGGGCTGCAGGGACCAGCAACCCACTGTCATATTCCACAGGAAAATTATTATAAGAAAACCATTGAAACCCCTCAAATTCAAAGACTCAATTCAAAAATGGGCATCTGGAATGTACAGACATTTCTCAGACAAAGAAGTAAAAGCAGTAAACAAATATATGAAAAAATGTTCAATATCACTCGTCATTCGAGAGATGCAGATGAAAACAACACTGAGATTCCACCTCACCCCAGAAAGAATGGCTGCTATCAAGAAATCAACCAATAACACATGCTGGCAGGGGTGTGGGGAGAAAGGAACCCTTTTCCATTGTTGGTGGGAGTGCAGACTGGTGCAACCACTGTGGAAATTGGTATGGAGATACCTCAAAGAACTAGGGCTAGAGGTCCCATTTGACCCAGCTATTCCCCTGCTGGGTATCTTCCCAAAAGAATTAAAAGAATCATACCACAGCGATATATGTGCACCCATGTTCATAGCAGTACAGTTTGTAATAGCTAAAGCTTGGAAACAGCCCAAGTGCCCGTCAACTGGAAACTGGATAAAGAAGATGTGGGTTTTTTTTTTTATAAAATGGAGTACTACTCAGCCATAAAGAGCAAAAAACTAGAGTCATTTATAGCTAAATGGATGCATATCAAGGCCATACTCTTAAGTGAAATAAATATTACACAAGTGTAAATACGGAATAGTTTCTCTAGTGTGAGAAACTGATAGTGTAAATAAGAGTTAAAATGATTAAAATAAATAATTGATAATTTGAAATAGGAAAAAAGGTCCAAAGGGGAAGGAGTGAAGGGAGGGGAAGGAGAAAGGAAAAGAGGGAAAGGAAAAACTATGAGAAAAAAAAAAACAAAAGGGAATGAAACCTATGTAAGTAGGGAAGGGCGCACAGGTAATGGGGAAAAAATAAGAACCAAGATATATCATGTACAGGTACAAACACCCAATGATAAACGTAAACGAATTGTATACCTAAAATGTACCAATAAAATTAATTTAAAAAAAAAGAAAGCCAGTGAATTTCATGGAATAGTGAGCCACTGGGTGGCAGAAAGTACAGGAATTGGGGGGCTCCATGACCTCAGCAGCATGAGTGTGGACCTTCACCTGAAGCTGATGGGTCTAGCCCCATCCTGAGTCACTCAACTCTGGTCAGAGGAATAGTCAGATATTAGATGCATGGCTTCCAAGAGCCAATATTGTAAGTTGCTGGCTAGCAGCGAAATTCTCCCAGAAGGCATGATGGGTCAACATGTCCTGGAAGGCATAGGTAGCCTGTGATATCTCAGGTTCTGTAGGGGCCATGCCTTCAGCTTCTTTTTGTTGCCATGCAGGAATGAGGAAGTCTCTGGGATGGGCAACATATTGTAAATCCCAAGGATAGTGGGAGCCCTCTATTTTAAGTTATCTGATGTCATGTTCCGGGCATGTTCACACAGCTGAAATTGTTAGAAAACTGTTAGATCGTGGTGAGCCAAAATAAATAAGCTACCTTGTTTATTTTTAATCTGTATTCATTGAGTGAGCAGAAAGGGAATATTAAATATTTTTAAGTTGTTAGAGTAGCTGATCTGATCCAAATTGTGGGAAGACAACTCTGTTGTGATATTCTAGGCAGGAGATGATACAGGGTTATCCAGGGCAGTGGCTATGGTTGCCAGAACCACTAGAGTACTGCGAAATTACCCAGTTATATATGGGCTGTTGAAATAGACAGAAGTTAAAAATGTTCCTGGAAAGTTAGTGCTACCAACCATAGGGTGGGAAATTCAGAATGCAGGGAAGATGCTGGTGGTAGGATCCTACATTTATGGGGTTTTGACACTTCATGTGAGAGGGCGTTGAGACATCTTCCCCAGGAATCCAGGAAATGGGAGACAGTTTGGTGTTAACTTTGAAAGGCAGGACAGAATTATAATCTTGCTCTGACCATCATGTATAGGTGGGTATTATGAGAAACAACATGGACAGCTAAGGGAGTTTATAAGACAGGAAGTGGATGGAGCTGCAAAGCCCAAAGGAGTCCATATGCATTGAATTGAAAGAGGACTCTCATCCTAGGAATCATAGACCAGGGATCAGGTTGGTTTTGTTTGTAAATCAAGGTATCTCTGTACCAGTGTAGACTTACCCATCAATTAGATTTTATCTTTGATTAGTCCTTCCACACCCTCATTTCTCAGCTCTCTCTGACACAGTGATGGTTGAGAAGTCTCCTGTCTCTGTGAGGCCACTCTCAGGGTCAAGGTCATGGGTGGCAGTCTCTGTTGCAGAAGTTGGATCAATGGAGTGGGGCCTGGGGTCTGAACAAGGTGCAGAGTGCTCCAGCAGGAAGTATGAAGCAAATGCTCTTTCCAGATTTTTTATTTCTGAAAACAACTATTCATTGCCTCAGTCACTGGAAATTCCAGGATGGGAAGGATGGGGAGCTGATTTCTTATGGTTAACTTGTCCTCTTGGCAAGGCTTTTGAAATCTGTTGGCTTGTGTAAAATTTCAGTTTGCCATGATTAATAGGATCTGAACAAGAAGGGAGAAAAAATGTAAGAAAGATGACTATTTCTACCCAAACTCACATCTGTTTTTCAAATCAGAGGAAGATAGAAAGTCCTTTTCAAATTCCGACTCTACATGTAATAAAAAGGTTCCGTTTACCACTTCAACGTCACTGTGCTACCTGACTTCAGACCACTTGATACATGGATTGAATGATGGGGAGCGAGGTACCTGGTTAGGGCCACTACTGGGGAAACCAGTTAGTGGAAGTGTAAGTAAAAGGAATCAATGAAGGTTATTTGGATTTTTAAATTACTAATTCCCTTGGTTTAGGAAGGAAGATGGGATGGCATGAAATTTTCTCCCTCCTGGTTAATGAAGCCCGACTTTTACAATTGGTGGCTTTTGAAAGGGTGATTCTTTGATGGATGAGAGGAATGAAGTAATTATATTTCACTTAAAACCTGAGGATAATTGTTCTTTTATTCCAGCTTTTTATAAGAGCAGTGATTCCTCACTAGCAATAGTTTTAATTTCATTAGCATCGAGTCAGTTGTTTTTTGCAATAAAACACACTCCTTTGGTTCTGCTTTGAGGGAATGTTGTTCTATTTTCCTGAAATAGAACATCCACCCAGACGTGAATGGTATTTGTTTTCTCTTCCAGTAGAGAACACTTATACATGCGGTTTCTCTATGACAGAGACGTAGAAGGGATCTCACGTGTGTCTCTTGGCTTTCCCTACAACCTGGTTTTATGAAGGCTCTAGTTGCTAGTGTTGAGATAGAAATACATATATACATGAAGTTTTAATTTTGTCCTGCTTCCTTTTCATAGATTCCTCCCTGACCACAGGGTTAATTCATCTATGGAACAATCTGCAAGAGTATCTTTAAGCAACGCAACTTCTCTAATCAAAAATCACATCAGTCTCAGCAGATAAAGTATAAGCACCTCAGCATAGCCCAGTGCTCTTCACCCCTGTCCTTCCTTTGTATTCCTAGATTTTCTCAAATTACCTGGCAGCACCTATGTTAACCACCTGCCCCTTGCTCCCTGCCCAGGGCTTCCTCTGCCTGACACCGCTTTTATGTATTTCTGTTGCTAAAGCCACTCTTTTTCCAAAAGCTCCCTGATTCAACCTGCCCCACCCACCTTACCCTCTGAGGGCATTTTGTTTGTTCCACATTCACAGTCCTTTCAGCATGTCCTAGTTTATCTTGCTGACTTATTCTTCTGCCCTTCAGAGCTGTGGGCTTTGAGGAAAGGGACCTTGCTTCACTTGTCACTATGTTCCCAAGTTGAAGGATTGAACTGTAGAAGTTGGTCAACAGATGGAGCAGCATGCTTTCTGTGAAAGAGCTATGAGAATCCATTTCTGTGTCAGGGGAATCACTTGACTCTCTGGCCAGGCCTTAGGACAGGCAGGAACTGGATTAGGTGACAGTAGCCCACAGCTTGACAGGGAAAACATCTGCTCTTGGGTTTCTCTCAGAGCACTTTGTGGGAACTAGGAACAGGCTCCCGACCTATGAGTCAGCCTCCTTTGTCAAGAGGCACAGAGGTTTCCCGTCAGTGGCCACTTTGGGATTTATGGGTGCTTCCTCTGCCCATTGTCCACTGCGTTTACCATAGTGGGTGGGGGGCTGGAGGCAAGCCCCACTTTCCTGACCACTGGAGAATAAAACATATTTGCTCTTTCTTCTTGCAAAAGACATAAAGAGACACGTGTGTTTATTGCATCTACTTATTTATTTTTTTGCTTAAATTCTTTTATTGATACATTTTAGGTATACAATACATTTACATTTATCATTGGGTCCTAGTAGCTGTACATGATGTATCTTGGTTCTTATTTTTTCCCCATTACCTGTGCACCCTTCACCCCCTCCACCCTTCCCTATTTACAAAGACTTTGTTTCCATTTTTTTCTTTTCTCATAATTTTTCCTTTCCCTTCTTTCCTTTCCCCTACCCCTCCCACTTCCCCTAACCTTTTGGACCTTTTCTGCCTATTTCAAATTATCAATTACTCATTTTAATCATTTTCATCCTTATTTACACTTTCAGTTTCTCACACTAGAGAAATTATTCGGTATTTACACATGTGTGTCCTATTTATTTCACTTAAGAATATGGCCTCAGTGTGCATCCATTTAGCTATAAATGTCTCTAGTTTCTCATTCTTTATGGCTGAGTAGCACTCCATTTTATTAAAAAACCCCACATCTTCTTTATCCAGTCTCCAGTTGATGGACAATTGGGCTGTTTCCAAGCTTTAGCTATTACAAACTGTGCCGCTATAAACATGGGTGCACATATATCGCTGTGGTATGATTCTTCTAATTTTTTGGGGAAGATACCCAACAAGGGAATAGCTGGGTCAAATGGGACCTCTAGTCCTAGTTCTTTGAGGTATCTCCATACTGATTTCCACAGTGGTTGCACCAATCTGCACTCCCACCAACAATGGAGAAGGGTTCCTTTCTCTCCACACCCCTGCCAACATTTGTCATTTGTTGATTTCTTGATAGCAGCCATTCTTTCTGGGGTGAGGTGGAATCTCAGTGTTGTTTTCATCTGCATCTCTCAAATGACCAGTGATGTTGAACATTTTTTCATATATTTATTTGCTGCTTTTACTTCTTTGTCTGAGAAATGTCTGTACATTTCAGATGCCCATTTTTGAATTGGGTCTTTGAATTTGGGAGGTCTGATTTTTTTCAATTCTTTGTATATTCTAGATAGTAGTCCTTTGTCTGAGGAACAGCTTCTAAATTTTTTTCCTACATTGTATGTTGTCTCTTAGCTCTGTTGGTGGTTTCTCTTGCAGTACAGAAGCTTTTTAATAAGATGAGATCCCAGTTGTTGATAGTTCCCATGCTACTGGGGTTTTGTTCATAAAGTCTTTTCCTATGCCAAATTGCATCTGCTTTTGTAGTACATTATTAGGGGGTGGGGAATGACCAAGGTGCTTTTGTTTTTGGGGTTGCATGACAATCCTGCCCACTTTCTCATGAAGAGCCTCATGTTATGTTCCCTCCCAAATTCTATTTATCGGCTTCCAGGATCTTAAGCCCATTTTGCAGTTAGCACCTATAAATAGTCCAGTGAGAAACTCTTCTTTCTGTCATCTCAGGTTTTACCTTTAGCTATGTCTTTGCCCATCACCTGGTACATATACATAATCTAATTTTTTAAAAAATCACGTGCTACTCAAAGAGCTCAGTTGCACATTCCATCTGTGTGGCTTGTTGTCAGACAGAAGTGTATCAGCCAGATTTCATGTTTCCTCTCAGAGGCAGGAAAGCTCATTCCTGCCTTGTGTGTGGTGAAGGATTTGGCCACAGGACCTCATCCAGATCTGGGGGAAGTCAGACAGTGGGGAGGGCACAGGGGGACAGTCCATGAGGGGTACTGTCTTATTCTTACAAGCGTAAAATGAGAAATCCTACCCATAATTTCAGTTCACCACCCCTAGAATATGTGAGTCTTTCTGCCTTACCATGAATGCTGGGATGGGCATCCTGGGACATTGGTATCATGGGCAGAATGCAGGCACCAGGTCTGATATCCAGCATTGTGTTTTTTTCTGGAAAAGAGCATCCCCTTGAGGAAATATCACCAGGAAGCCTCATTGCAATAGCTGAGCAGCTGCCCATGCCACCCAGCACGGCAACAAGATCTCCCCAAAATTACAGAGTGAACAAAATGGCTTTGCTTAACAACAGTTCCCAACTGGTGGGATGAATCTGAGTTATCCATAGAATTCAAAGCAGAAGTCAGTCTCCAGGCCCTGCCCCGGTTTGCATCATCAGAGCCTATAGGTGCGGAGCCCCAGTGGCTGCCTTGAGGATCCCTGTGCAAACCAATGCTAGGGGGCTTTGGGAATTTGCTGTGTTTTTAGGAAATAAAGAGTATAATATTTTCCCAAATGGTTGCCATTCTCTTACCTCCAGAAGTTACCCACCATAGTGTTCTTCTCAAAAGGGATGTCTCTACCCATTGTAGAGAGGATTCCTGCCCTAGAATTATGGGGTGGCCATATACAACACCTAACACTGGGCAGATGAGTTTGATAACAGCTTATTACTCACATACCCTCAGCTCCAGGAAGGAGGACACCAGTGCCATGCAGGACAACATGAGGTAGCACTTGGGAACAGAGAGAGCAGGCAGGGCCCATGTGAGGCAGGGCTTGGAGTAAGAAGAGTGTGAATGTCTTTGGTTCCTGCAGGAGGATATGGTTGGCTTGTTTGAATAATTCCAAAGGCTGTCAGGGAACAAGGTTTGCTCCTCAGAGACAAGTAGGAACTATGCCTGTCTTAGTGATAAGGAGGATTTTTTTGGCTGGGAGAGTTTATCTAAAGGAGCTGTGTGGGCAGGGGAACATGTGGTAAAGCCAGTCAGGGCCTTCCTGGTTTTCCCAGAAGCCATGGCACATACAATATTAGACCTTTTGGTTTTACTGCAGGAGGGCCTGGCAAGGAGAGAATGAAGATGTGGAGGATGGGCAGAATGGAATGGACTGGGACCAGGGAGCACCACACTTTCAGGGCGAGGAGGAGTTAGACCAAGCTCCAGGGAGTGTAGTGAAAGCAAGGGATGAGCACCAGATGGTAAGAGGCCAGCATAAGGAATGTGCAGCCATTGGATAGTCCTCAGATAGAGGAACATCACAGTGCCTGGAAATGTAGTGTGGGAGCATTAGGGAAAGAAGTGGGTCCCGAACAGGGCCTTGGCTTATGACATGCCCCAGCCAGAGCACCTGAGGTCCCAGCATCAGATAGAGGAACCTGGTACAAGTCAGAAACACAGTTCCTAGAGCAAGGCAGAGACCTGAGCTCCAGATTGGGCATAAGCAATTAAGAGATGACCAGTGATCATTGACCTAGAACACCTGACATCTGTCTAAGCTCAGGATTGTTGTTCCACCTCAGAGTGGCACCACCTTACATCTGTTTGGCCAAGCTGGAAACCTAGGAGTCTTTCTGCCTCTGCAAGACTCCCATGTCCAATCCATGACCAAGTCCCTCTCATTCACCTTCTGAACGTCTCTGGGATCCAACCCTGCCAGGTTGGCCTGGACTCCCACAGTGGTTCCCTTGCATTGTTTTCACCTACAGCAAGAATGAACTGCACAGGCCATATAACACCTCCTTTTCTGTATTCATTATAGTCATGATTTATTTATATTTGATGAAAATCTGCTCCCTTGTCCAGACCATAAGCTCCACAAAAGCCACTTTTACCTGCCAGCCCTATCACCAATCCTGGGCATTCTTTCAGGAGACACCTGTTGGGAAGAGAGCTGGCTGGTCACAGGCAGGAACCATGTCACCTGTGGAGTCTGGAGGGCAGTGGGGACAGGGCTTCAGACATATCCCCATGGCTGGCATTGAAAGGATTGGAGATGGCACACTGAGATGCTGAGTGAGTGTCCCTTCTCTGCTTTCCATGCTCCTCCCTCACTGCTGACCCTGATCTTCCTTCTTCCACTGATTCCATTACATCCTCTTGTGCTGGTGTTTCCTGGCTACAGAGCCTAACCCAGGGAAGGAGTCTTCAATGATAACAAACAGCCCACTGTTTCATGTGTGCCATAAGTTGGCCAACATTGGCCTAACCTAACCCATCTCCACCGCGACCTAATACCTGCCCAAATCCAGTTAGGCTGATACATTATTTTTTGGTGTGCCTTTAGGCTTTTTTAAAAAAATACGTTTATTAACTTCTACTTTATTGTTAATTATTAATTGTATATCAAGACTCCCCCTCCCCACCAAGAGCAAAAGAACACAAATAATTGCCAAAAGTCACAGACTCCTTTTGAGGGCTGCATATTACCAGGAAAAAGCTGCAAGTAGAAGGCACATCTCCAGCTCTTGTGGTCTCTGCTGTGTAGGAGACTGCTTGGACTGTTTGGATGAAATATTGGTATAGCATGGTGAGAATGGATTTGATCATAGGCTAAATGGTGGCTTTTTGTTTTTTAGTTGCATTTACCCAGCTGACCATCTAAGTAAAGGATTTAAAAAATATGTAAACAAATGCAACATAAACAGAAAGCCACACAGAAAATGAAATATATTTTTGAAACTTATTGTGGTATTTAATGTAATGCTCATGTTAATATCCAGCTTCCCAGAATGAAAGGAATATTTATCTGGCAGGTAAAGTGTAACAGAGCCAGAGGGGACACAGACCTTGAGTAAAGCAACTGCCAAATAAAATCAGATCATCTCTCCTCCAACTACATCTATATGAAGGACTTTTTATTGCTTCTTTCACAGCTTGGTAATGGTACCAGCATCCTCGCCATAAGATTCTTCTTCTTCTTTTGAACAGATTACTTCTTAACCTGCTTCCTTCTTTGTCAGCACCTTGCATGCTGACAACGTGCCCTTAGCTCAGGACGGATGGTGAAATTCAGTAGGCAGAGAGGTTCATGCCTGGCTGAAAGCTTGTAATGAGTGTGGGAGGTTATAATTGCCAGAAGCAGACAATTAGGCCAATGCCCCCTTCTGGCTTCCAGGGTTGGGGATAAGATGCTGGGATCAAGGAGGCCACCCCTATTCCAGTGCAAACTGTATTGCCACATTTGAGCAGGAGGTAGTAAGAGGTTAAGTCTGGGTTTCCAGTCATAGATGCCATGGCTTTTGAAAGAGCCTTGGCTTCATGTCACATACCTACCTTGGGCACAGAAGGAAACCTTTTTTTTAATTAGAAAATCTTGGAGAATGGTCTCCCTTTAGGCTGGTGTTTGATAACACTGCATCTGACCTCTGTGCTGAGAGGAATCCTGAACAAAGCTTTAAGCTTCAGCTGTGAAGTGTCTGTTTTCCAGAAGGTGCCTTGACCATTTGGGGTGAGCACAGACCACAGAGGGCTGAGTCTCCCTAAAGCCATTTGTGTTAATTTAAGTGGAAAGCTTTGGTAAAATGGAAGCCAATTTATGAACCAAATAAAAGTAGGGGGTCTCTGATAGAAGGGATGGTGCAAACACATGTGCCCATGGGGTCTTTCCTGGGAGGAGTTGGGGCTGTCCACTAGTGAGTTGGAGCAAGATTTGGAAACTTGTCAATGGGACTGGGAGAAAGGAGAACAGAGCATTTAAATAAAAATAGACTGCTTTCTCTTTGAACTCAGAGATTTCATATAGTTAACCTGGAGCCCTGTGGAATGAGTGTGTTGTCACCGTGGGCAGTCCATTTTAACCCAGAGATATCCCTGCTTCCTTATTGATCTCACTTGAGTTCCTAAATCCTGAACCTGCTTTATTTTATGACTCTCATGAATGTGATTATCTTAGTGCCTTAAGCCAGAGCAGATAGTACGTGATATTGCAGGCTCTTCAAGGGTGGAGGGCTTGCTCCTTCCCACCATGAATGGAGACCAGGTGGAAATGTGCTCTGCGTTTTGACTAAAAGATGGGACAAAGCAATAGTCTATATTAAGACGGTGCTTTTAAATTTCTCTTCCTTTTCCGGTATTAAATAGCTTTGCTTTAATGATCCTCAGCCTATAGTTTCTTTTAGATCCTTTATACCGGAGCTGGCAGGAGTCCAGCTCCCCACTCAACTCTGAATGTGGCTTCTCTGATGCCTTGTGTGTGCTTAAGTTTGATTTGTTCCTTTTATGGGATTTAGGAGACAATCTGTGGGAGTGACTAGAGACTGAGACAGGTTGCCTGGGGATTGAGTGGGAGGTTAGCCAAACTTGTTCCTAGACAGATTCAAAATCAGGCAATGTTGAGGTCAAGGACTTCCCTTCTGAATAGGTGTGCCTGTGATGAGATTTGGGAATGTGGATTCCAAACTTAGATTAATATTTGTATCAAAGGATAATGTCTCTGCCCTCTAAGATAAGATTGAGAGTCAATGTAGTGGGGTGAAAAACCCCAGCTCTTCCATTGTGTATTTCGACCTTAGACAAATTAATTGACCTTCAAGCCTCATTGTAGTTTTGATATTTATCTCACTGATGATTAGTGACTAATCTTAATAATTGACTTTAAAATTAGTCCTGCATCATGTCAGTCTCCTCTGCCAAAAAATAAAGATGTCTGTAGGTATTTATAAGTCATTGCTTTCTTACCTAAAACAGTTTGTGCTATCTGTTGGTGGAAGCAGAGAGGTCAGGGAGCAAAGGAGTGTGAGGAATGAAGTAGACCACCGTGAAGTGAGGGACAACCAGCTCGGTCACCTGTAGACTGGTGTGTCTGCCACTCGGAATCAGGCAGCTTTCCATTCAGCAATGACTCACATGGCCAGTCCTATGCTCGGCCTGTCCCCACGTCTTCCTTCCTCTTTATTCCTGCTGCCTTGTCCCAGATGAGGCACTGCTCTTCCCCCAGCTTACTATGGAGTCTCATGCCCCACATCATCCCTGGTCAGGAACATTACAGTGGGCAACTATGTCCCCATCTTTGATCACCTTGCTTGGGCCACTCCAAAAGATGGATCAAGCTTGTGTCATGGCCTGTGATTTGAAAAGCAGCATGTATCTGGTGACTACTCTTGTGTGCTGGCCCACCTCACACAGACCATGGCAGCCCTTCTGCAAGGAATCATGTGGCCCTGGAATGTCCTGCAGCCCCACTTCCACCCCACTTCATGCCTATCAACAAAGTTCCTGGCTAACTAGGCTCTGGGAAATTGGTGGAGGGATAATGGAAATGCCAACAGAATTTGGTTGTCACACCTTAAGAGGAAGGGTTTTAGCATGTGGTGAAGGCACATCTAGAGGGTGACAGCAGATGCCAGAGTTAGACCAGGTTCCATGTAGACCTGAAGGTACCATTTTGTTGGAAGACCATGGGGGCTAAGGTATAAACCATAGTCATGGGACTTTGGTTTATGGTCATTAGAACACCAAAACAAAATCATCCCTAAGACTTGGTGGCTTATAGAACAGTAAGCATTTCTCCAGCTCCTGAGGCTGGGGCAGCTATATTGGTGGAGTTCTGTTCATATTGGTGGAATTCTGCTCAGCCAGTTGGTCTGAAAATACTGCAAGGTGAAGGCAGAGGTTAAGAGCAAAAAATGGAAACACACAAATCCATGTCTAGGACAAAGCAGTCAGATGGTAGAACCCTGATCTGGAAATGGAAAAATAGACCCCCACCTTTTGATGGAAACGGCTGCAGGTACATTAAAGAGTGGAGTCCCAGGGGGCATGGAGAATTGGAGCCAATAACGCCATCCATCTGCTGCATAACAGGCTCCATTTATTGGGACAAACTCTATACCCAGAAATTCTCTGGACATTGACAAAGATCTATACTATTTTCCACAAACACCCCGTAAAGAAGCTCATTCCCATTTGATAGATAAGAATACTTGGATTCAGAAAAGTCCAGTAACATTTAGAGCTGCTAAATTGTTCATCTCTAAGATGGAAATCCCATTTTCTACCCCAAAGGTTGTGCTGGGGCATGTTAAGTGCTCATCTGATACTCAGAAATGGTCAGTAAATGGGGGCTGCCCACTGGGATGGGAGTCTGAAGCCTAGGAACCATGTGCATCATACTCATCATAGTAGCTCTAGTGCCCAACACAGTCTCAGGATCCAATACATGGTTTTGAATGAGATACATTACATGTGAGATCATGGAGAGGCAGCACTTCAAGATCAGACAGACCTGGACTGAGGCCATTAATCATTTATGAACCGTGGGGAACTCTGGCTTAGGGGTGGGGGATGTAACATCATTCTTAAAATTTTCCAATCTCCATTATGAATTTTGCCAGCTTATATGGGATTCTGGGGCTACTCCTCAATGTTTCTGTGTTCTGGCTCTACTGGGGGATCTGGGGCCATGCAAATAAGGATAGTGTCCATTGACACCTGTCCCATCTGCCCATGACACTTCTGCAGTGGCCTAGTCTTCCGCCTGCAGAGGAAGTTGCATCTGTGGCTCTTCCATGGCTGTTTCCTTCTTTCTGTGTAGCTACTTCTGCCTATGCTCATTAGGTCTTAGTCTTCATGCTGCTTGTTCTTGATTTAAGTCCTTTGGTGTTCAAGTCCCTGCCCTCAAGGAAGTCCAGTGATCTCAAGGGCCTAGAAGGTAGCCATGGGGCAAGTTAGAATGGTGGTTCCCTATTCATTGAGCACTTACTAAGTGCCAGAAACTCTGCTGGCAACTGAGTGTGCAGTGCTAAGCATAGAGTTAATGGAAGCTGCTATCTCGAAATACAGGTTTTAGTTTTCCAGTCCAGAACTCAGGGAAGGTACAATAACAAAGGAAGAAACAAGAGAACAAAATAAAGGGCTACTTACTATAGTGAGGAACATTGCACAGAAGTTTGCCATATGTATTAAAGGTTCCTGGTTTTAGTTCACGATTGGCTGACTCCATTGCTTTTAGGCCTTTGGTGAACCAGAACCATCATGATGGAAGAAAGCTTCAGAGCAGCCAGGCAGCAGAAAGAGTGCAAGAGCCAGAGAAGAAGGGGTTAGGGTCCAGATATAGTCCCCAAGCCCACGCCCCCATGACCCACTCTCTTCAACTAGGTCCTTTCTCCAGTTTACATCACTTCCCAAAAATGGCATCAGATTATGATCTCGTCAATAGATGAATCCACCTGATGAAGTTACAGCCTTCACCATCCAATCATTCCCTCCAAAAGCCCACCACTTCTGGCAACCAATCCTTAAACACGAGTTCTGGGAGATTTTGTGAATTCAAACCATTACACCATACAAAGAGTGGGGTGAGGTGCAAGGTGTTTTTGGCAAAGGAATCAAGATGTACAAAGGTGCTGAGGAAGGGAGGGGCCTGGCACACCCACAAAGTGATAAGGAAGCCCAAAGTAGCTTGGGCTTACTGAAGACAGGGAAGTGGTAGGGAAAGTGACTGGAGAGGTAGAAAGGATACAGTGGATCAGGCAGAGCCCTGAGGGTTGGGGCAGCAGGGTGAGGCTTTCCAAGGACAAAACTGCTGAACCCTCCTGGAGGTTGGAAAGGTGCCACAGAGCCAGGGTCCAAAGCTTCTACTTCCTACTTCTCCCCACTTCCTGTGGAGTCCCTCTTGCCCTGTGGTGAGTTATAGGGGTGAGTGAATGTGGGGGGACTGTGAGAGTTCTGTAGACACTGTCCAGAGGAGAGAGGGTGCTGTCTAGCATGGTGGCTGCTGAAAAGGGGGCATACTCAGATAGATGTTAGAAACTGAGTCCAGCGCTTGGTTCAAGAACTGGATGCGGGTGGCAAGAAAAAGAGGATTTGGACATGATGTCATATAAATGCTTTCATTTAATCCTTTCACTGGGCCCAAGAAGTGCTAGTTGTCACCTTCAGTCTAGAAGTAAAAGGACTGATGCTCAGGGAGATTTAGCAACCTGCCAGAGGTCCGAGGACAATTTAGTGTTGGGTGTAGATTGAGCCCTTGTTGGGCTGCCACTGGAGCCATGCTGGTTGTGGGGACTTCAGAGCCTAGGAGAGCATTGGGTGGTCGCTCATGATTGTCACTGTTGACTTTAGAAAAGACACACCCAGCGGTCATCAGATAGAGATGAGCAGAGTCTCTGTCCTTCCTTCTCTTTTCCTCTTTTGACCCTTGTTCTGTGTTCTTCTCCACACTCCTGGTTTCAACCATCTCCACCTGGAGGGTCCCCATGCTGTTCTCAGAATCCTGGCTGGGCCATCTCATCTGAGGCAGTCACTTCTTTCTCTTTTGCCTCCCCACCCTGCTCCCATCAGCTCTCTCACAGAATGGTCACACTGGGACCACACTGTGCCCTTTTCATCATCATCTTCCAGATGTGGCCCATGGTAGTGGTTCTGTGAAATTTTGTTGCATGGTTTCCCACATGAAAGCTGAGTGGCAGGTTGGTTAAGTGCAAGTGTGCCAGGAAGTTAAGCTCTCTAGCTCAGCTTTCTTGTTATTAAAACAGGCCAATGATAGTCCCTGCATCACAGGGACATTGAGAGGATTAAATAGAGGCAAGCTAGCATGGTGCCTTGTACACAGCACATATGCAGGCAGTCATTATTTTTATTATCTATATTTTAAGAGGAAAGAAATATGAACATCATGTAGCTAATGCAGGATAAAACTCTGAGGTACATTTGCAAGTTAAAAGAGAAGTTGGTGAATGCAAAAGGAAGGATTGTCTACGGTGAAGTTCATAGACAATCTTTGGGGTCTAGAGACCCCACCTTGACAGTCACCTTTCCTTGCAGCTGCCATTCATCAAACCCTGCTCTGTTTGGCTTCATCCCTGGACAGTGCTTTATGGCATTGGTGGTTCCTGTCTTTACTGAACACCAAGCGTATATGTGGATGTGCTAATGGGTAAGGATGTCGTAGCCAAATGGAATACAAAGCATCGACAGCCATATTATTTATAAGCCCATTTTTCTACAAATGCCTGCTCGTTCCTACTGAGCATTTTTCTGATAAGCTTAACTAAAATTTTAAATATGTGGAATTAAAATTACTTTGAAAACTTTCCACCTTTCAAGTTGCTGTATAAAGTATAGATCCCTTCAGATGTCTGCATCTGCTGGGCAGCTGGAAGCTCCCTCCTTGCTCTTGCTTTTAACACCTCGCTATTTGTCTCCACGTAGGCATTTCTCGATAATTGAGATGTGTCTTGCACAAGGCAGGGGCTTTTTTTAAGGGTGCTGAAGGGACGGTCTCTGGCCAGCTGCTTCCTCTTCATTAGAATGTGTCCATCAGCTATTGCTCATGAGAAATCTTTGCCGGAGGGAGTTTGCCTGTGTCATCCTATTAGATAGTATAAGCTGGGTTCTTGTTCCCTCACCAGAAAGATAGAATTAGCATTTAAGAAGCTGTCGTCATAAAAGTTTTCACCCTTCACAATTAATGCAGGAAGAGGTCAATGATGGTAGATTAATGCTGCAGAAATCAGCCTTCATCATTCATGAGCAGCGAGGGCCTTAAATGCCATATTTGAAGGCTGCTTCTGCCTTTGAGGCCCAATGAGGATGTAATTGCATGGAACACTGGCTTGTGTTTGGAATCTTAATTTGTTCATTGGCAGTGTCACATGGAGTCCTTTTAAAACCTCAGTCTCTTACAGAAGAGCCATTCAGAGGTTGTTTCAGAGGTCAGGGTATGCCACAGGATTAAACAAATGGGAACCTGCACATCAGTGGTGGTAGTGCTGGTGGGGGCACAAAAGTACCAAGGTGTTAGCCCTCTGCAATGACCTGGGATCAAAAGGTGCACACTTACTTGTGGGGAAAGTGGAGAGTGAGTGGTGAGTACGTAAGCCTGGACCCCAGAAAAGCTGCAAAGACTGGATGAAGGTCGAGCAGGCCTGCTATGCTGCTAGGGCCATGGAGATGCCTGAGTCTAGAGGGGTGACTGTCAAGGGTTTGGAACTGTACACTTGGCAGAACCAGTTCCAAATTACTTATTGAACTGTTCTGATTGCTGAGAATCAGAGCCAATGGAACCTATCAGCACCTTGAAGGCTGACCCGCAGCAAGATCAACACCCTTCCTCTGGGCTCTGCTCAGTGTTTCAGTGGCAGTCAAAACTCAAGCAGAGGCCTCATTCAGAGTCCTAAAATTCTCCACAAATAGAAAATCTTCAAAATAGTGACATAGTATCCGTCCTATCCTTCCTGTGCATCTACTTACCCACTCACCCACTCATCTATCCACTCATCCATTCACCCACTCACCCATGTATCTATTCACCTATCCACCCTGTCTTCCTATTCTTTCCATTCATCCACCCACCTATCAAACATCTAAAGAGTGCCAACTTTGAGCAAAGCCTTGAAAAATAGGTAAATAGTACATATGCTTTGGCATTTTGAATTTCCTACAACAAATGGATACTTGACAATCCCAAGAAGATCAAAGCCAAGGATTCATTTAGATACCTCCTTATAAGACTTGACTAGTAAGAAAAACAATCCACAGTATGGGTGAGTACTTTAAACTGATGAGGCTAGAATGTAGGTTTCTGCACTCCTAGAAGTAGGAGCTTTCATGCAACACCCAGAGGAAACCATCTTCATGGAAGGAATAAATTTATGCTTTATAGACTGGGTGTAATCCCATGCATTTTCCCAAAGGACATGTACTATTTTTGACAAAAAAAACAAACAGGCCTCATATTCAGAGAAAACTGGTCTAGCACATTGAGAAATAAACCAGGCATGTTCACTTTGACATGAAAATGGGCTCTGTTGCACAGCTGGGATTGGGATTTTCTCTGTTGGGGGTGCAAGAGAAATGAAAACACATTTCCTTGCCATCTGTCAGCCTTCCTCTCTCTACCTTTAACTACTAAAAGGTAGAAATGCACCAAGAGTGATTTTTTTTGTCTCTGACAGTGGATCTCCCTTTATCCATGCTCCACCTTTTAAATTTTTTAAACAGTGGAATGAATTCTGGATTGGAGGCATGAACCACACGAAGAGAAATTTATTACCTTTCAGGAGCAAGAGCCTTTAGGCCTCAATTTTAGTAAGTCCACTGTCATTGTATTGCTCTTTCACCAACATGGATCGGACTGCAACAAGGTTTTCCTACACATCCATGAGTCAGGGTAAGGTGAACCATTCCTTAGAAATTAAAAGAATCAGTCATCTCCATTGTTTATAAACAAACAAACAAAAATCATTCCTGCTTTGTGGCCAGTATGGCTTCCAAGTCTTAATTAAATTTAGAAAGATGACCTATGTCATGGCAGCCAACATAGCTCCTGAATGGAAATGTTCTTGCAGACAGAGAAGAATTTAGAAGTTTTGACAGCCCCAAGGAAAGTTACACTTTTATTTAAAAATCAAGGTTACATGCTCCTGGTGAAACAGCTTTAAAGTCAGCTGTGTTTCTTTAATTGCCAGCACCAGCCTACCCAGGAAGCCTGCAGCGATCATACCAATATAGCTCAGGTTATTGATCCCTGTGATTCAATGTTTCTGCTCAAGGCATATTTTAGCACTTTCAGCAGATCAGCACAATAGTTCAGGGATCAGTCATTGTTTCTCCCCACTGATCCATTTTAATTGTGATATCAAAGAGCCAGTAATCCCTTCTTAAATTGTAAGCACATATCTAAAGTCAGGGCAAGATTTTTGTCATCACTGTAATGAGCCTGTCACATACAAGGCAAGGGAGTAGTCTCATGGTTTCCTAAAGGGACTCTAAGCAGTCAGGATCCTCCAGCTTAATTGAAGCTTCTATAGTCAGCAATTAATCAGCCAGGTGACCTCTTTTCTTCCCCCTTCTCTAGGACAACCAAGGAATCTGGGAGGCACTGGATTTCTGTAGGACAGTAGAGGGCCGAGTCATTACAGAGGAACCACCTCATCCCTGAGCTGGGGCAGGAGGTGAACAGAGCTGTTGAGGTAATGGCCAGCCTTCTGTGAGAAGCCATTTTTGCCTCAGTGGGGAGTAGGTACTTCCCTGGGAAAAGAAAGGCGCCACAGGGCTTCCCACATTTTGTGAAGCAATCTAACATTTCCTGGAAAGATCGCTAATCTCAAAACCACCCACTATAGCAATGAATAATTCTAATACAAATTCTGGTGAACAATTCAAAGGGGCAAAATTTATTTCAGTCCTCAAGCTAATTTTTGTGTTTTAGTTTTGATACCTTTAAAACACTCAAAGAATCACCAAAAAGGGGATTAACTGACCTGAAAAGAATATACACTGGGTCTACCCAATACTTCTCCTTGACTTCTGCCTATGAATTTTTCTTGGAAGTATCAGAACCAAGCAGAAATCAGAAGGGGCCCAGGAAGCACACCCTAAAAGAACACTCTTCCCTGCATCAAGTTTCCCAAAGGATGTTTCATTGGATACTAATTAAGCAGGATGCTAAATACTTGTTATATTTTATTAAAATGTATCTTAGTCAAATTAATTTGAGAGGTAGTATTGGGTACTGGGATGAGCCTTTTCCTTACTGAAGGGCCTCTTAGAGTCTTCAGTATGCTGGTGAGTATATTTGTGCAAGTTCTGAAAATCTTGTGGCCTTTAAATGACAAGCATTTTGCAGAACAAATGTCATGTGGAATAGACATTGGAAAGTGCTCCTCTGTCTCAAGGGTTTTTGAAACATTTACTGAATGCTTGTTTTTGGGTGGTCCTTGAGCAGGTCATAGGAAATGACACACGAGTCTCTGCTTAGGTATAATCACCAAGCTTCATGAAGGAAGCATGTGTGAAGGAAGCATCTACCATCTGCATTGGTACAGCCTCCAGACCCCCAGACCTGGGGCATCCTTCAATTAGGATTTCAGAATAATTAGCTGTCATCTGTTGGAGGGCAAGGGCAGAATGGATATTTGTCTATTTCTGGCTGTCCAGAATCCACGTACCCTTTGTGCCAGCATGCTGAATTTTTTCTAGGGCTGGCTTTAACCTATGGGATACAGCCTTGCTAGGAATAAATTTGGATGCTTTTTCCCTACTATGGAAGCCAAAGGTGTCTTTAGGTAGATTTTTCTGCCAGGCCTTTCCTCTTCCTGCTCAGTACATTCAATGACAAGTGTAAAAGCTGATATCTGGATGCTTTTTTCTGGAACTTTGACCCTGAAATGAGTAATATAAGGAGAAATGAACCATAATAGGTCATTTGGCTCCCTGTCTTGATCCTGACTGTCTTTTTAGCTACAAAGCCATTCCTGACCCTCTGCTGCATAGTTCCCTGGAGCCCACTTAGCTCCTGCCAAGGTGCCAAATCTGGTTTTCAATCTTCTTAGTAATTCTGTGAGCTCCCCAAACCCTTTGGCATAGGTTAGCTAGGGGCAGTTTCTGATGAGACCTCTTAATGGAGAAGAAAACAGAAAAAGGACCATAATGTATTATCTTGTAATCAAGCTGCAGTGCCAGCACTCCCAAAACACCCAGTAAGTTTTCAGTATCTACTTGCTAAGTGAAGGGCTTCATCTCTTTGCATTATGAGGATGGACCCCTACATGCAATGGTTGGTTTACTTATCCAACAAACATATAATAAATATTCAGTATGTTCTAGAAACTGTTGTAAGGGTGGGATTGTAGTCATGAACAAAGACCCTGACACACCAAGCTCTCTTTCTACCTGTGGAGACAGATAAGGATATAAGTGGTGAGGCAGTGGGGAGCTCTGCAAAGAATATAAAGCCACGTTGTTGGGTAGAGTGGAATGAGGTATGCTACCTCCAAGTGGCAGATGATTCCTTTCAGGGTCATGGAGATACCTCAGTGACAGGAGAGAGGAAGTAGGCTATGAAGAAATTTAAAGAGAATAAATCCCTGAGGCAGACATGAACAGAGCATTTGAGAACAGCTCAGAGGCTAGGTTGTAGTCTGTGAACAATCATAGTGGGCATAATGGGTGGCAGAGGATCCTTTGGCCATCAGGAGCCCAGGGAAGGTTTTGTGCAGGGGAGGACATGCTCTGACTGTATTGTAAAAATATTACCTTAAGTTTGCACGACACCCAGCTGCAAGCTCATCTAACAGATCTTGGAACTGTTGGACAGGCAGGATTGGGCCGCCAGGTGTCAGGCTGTGTGGCTCTTCTAACTTCTGTGTCTCCCATGAAGGAGAGTTGCATGAGACATTTTGAAAATCAAATTGTATTGCCAGTATTACATGTGAGGCTTTCCAATATTGCTACTTAATTTGTGGCAATAAAGAGTATGTATGAAAATATGTGTTTGAACATGTAAATTAAATAATTTTATGTCAAGAAGGTATCTGAAGGGTTCTTGACGTTTCTTTGCATAATAGGAGTATGTGCACCTCTGTGATTACAGCATGGTTGGTACTACAGAGCCAGGCCCCTCAACTGCATCTAGGAGCTTTCTGACTATCCTGGCGATAAGGGCCACTCTCAATTAGGATTCAGGGGAGATGGAGACCAAGAAGTGATGGAAAAAGGGAGCAAGGGGCTGAAGTAATTAAGAAGGATTTCATAGAGCACAGTTTCTCAGCCTCAGCATTGCTGATATTTGGTTTCAGATACTTCTTTGTGGTGGCAGCTGTCCTGAGCATTGTCTATGAGTAGCACCTGTGGGTTCTGCCCATTAGATTCCAGTAGCACCTCTTCAATTCAGGCATGAAAACAAAAAGTATCTACATTGGACAAGATGCATTCCACTAGATGAGAAATGCTATCTAGAGTCTGAGTGTTAAACATCTAAGTTTGAAAAATTTTTTTAAATTTTTGCTACGTTAGAGAAGAGAGCAAGCAGAGCTCACCAATGGGAAGGGATTTTAAAGAATGGAAAGTTGGATCCAGGTCTCTTTTCTGATAAAACTGCTTCTCAGCGAAGTCAGAGAGGTTGATGGACATGGAGTTTATTTCAATTCCTTTCATTCACCAGCAATGAATATTTGGTTGTTACTATGTCCTGGGAAGTGAGATAGATTCAAGGATGATGGGTAGGGAGCCAGCAAGGAAATGAACCAGACACATTCCCTACAGGCGGCTCTAATCCTTGATGCAAAGTGCTGTGGTAGAGCAAGGTGTAGGTGGAGCACCTCAGCCAGTCCATGGAGACAGGCAAGGGACAGATAGACTAAAAGAATGGGAAGTTCCAGGGTGAGTCACGTAGGAGTTGTTTGAGGCAGGGATAGTAGAAAAGTGGAGAGCTTCAGGTTCAAAGGCCATGAAGCAAGATAGAGTGCCATGCATTTGGTATCGCTGAAATCTGAAATCTTTGCTAAGTATGAATAGCTGTCTATTGATGATTTACAGTAAAATCAGGGAATTCTTTCTAAATTTTCCATATTTATACTATATGAATGTTATAGAGGATTTTTGTTAATATCAAAAATGAGTAAAATAGCTCCAGAAAAACAATTCATAAGATTTTTAGACTGAAATAACCAAATTAGGGATTCTTATTCATGAAAGATGCCACTAAAAATAAATATACCATATGTCATCATTATCATAATAAACAATCTACATTTATTAGTTCCTTCAATGCATCAGGCACAGATGGCAACAATACAGGAAGAATACGTGAAAGAAATATGATTCCATTCACTCGGCAAATATTGATGGAGCACATGCTGTATGCTAGCTGTGTGCTAACCACCAGTGATATGAAAATGAATTCCATACTGCCCTTGACCTAAATGGTCACGAGATCTAACTAGAGACAAATAACTACTATTTTTATCATGAAAGTGCTGCCAAATTGATAAAATTGATAAAAAATTAAGACCTTGCTCTATCAATATACAAAGGACATACATAATAAAAAGGCATAACTTTAAAAAACACATTGAGAAGTCTTCAACTTAATTAAAAAGCAATTTAAATCACAATTTATATAGTGAAAGTTAATATTGCTTCTGGTCCTGTAAAATCCACAGGGAAGAAAGAATTCAGAAGGAAAACAACTATATTTAAAGATGTTCATTGTAAAGATGTCTATTCTAAGAAGAAACCAGAAACAACCTAAAAGTTTAATATTACCAATAAGATTACATAAATTTTGGTTATATGGTCAATCAGATATTGTATGTATTTAAAATGGAAATTAGGAAGAAGTTACAATAATGCAAAATATGCTATAATGCTTATGTCAAATTAGAAAGCAATGACTGATTTCACACTAATTATGTATGAAATAAAAACCAGGCAGAAGTACATCACATTTATAATTGTTGAATTAGTTGGAAAGAATTATACCCCCCTTCCACTTACTGAGATTTATGAGATGTATTTATGGCATCCATGAGTTTAAAATCAAACAAAATGCAAGCAAATAGTTAACAATGTGTCTTCCTATCCTTTCCCTCCTCCCTGGCCATTAAAAAGGATTTGGGTTTTGCTGATGTTTTCTTTCTCTCCCCAACTCTCCACGGAAAAGGAGAGCCAAGGAAACCCTTCTATTTTTTCTGACTTCTGAAATGGAAAATAGGAGTGTGGACTGAAGGAAGGAAGGAAGTACCAAAGAAATACAAATAAAGTTGGTGAACTGACTTGGAATTCCATCAAGGGGCCATTGCAATGTGGAGAACATGGTCCTGGGCCAGTTGGAAATGTATATAGTTCATTTTGAGGTGGATTTTAAGCTTAAATGTAAAAGCTAAAACAATTAGAAGATGATATAAAAATATTTCTGTAACTGTGGGGTGGGGAAAAATAAAACACTAACTAACCCTAAAGGAAAACATTTCTGAGGTGACTTATCTTAAAATTAAAATTGAGGGCTCCTGTCCGTCAAAATACCTATGTAAGATAATAAAAACATGAGCCATAGGATATCAAGATAACTTATGACATATATACTTGTATATATAACACAAAGGATTTATATCCAGTATCCGGAATATATATGGTATTACTAAAAGAAGAAAAGACCTAGATTTAAAGGACTACGACTAGAAAGGGTCATTCACTAAGGAGGATATTCAATAGCCAATAAGTGTATGAAAAAGTTCTCATGATCATTAGTCATCGTGGAAGCACAAATTAAAACTATACTGAGATATCACATACAGAGTGGGGAAATTAAATAGAAACTATCAAGTGTTGATAAGGACTTGGAGCAGTTAGAATGCTTATATAGTTTTTGAGGAAATAAGAATTGACACAAGTGCTTTGGAGAAGTAACTTTGGAAATGTAATTGGTACTGATGCTGAGTGTATGCACTGTAACCAAGTGATACCTACCTGAACAGATGTGACCTGGAAAACATGTCATAGACTGTCCATTACAGAATTACCCAGAATAGACATTAATAGGAAATAACCCCCAAATCCATCAAAAGCAAAATGGATAAACATTTTATGGCAATGAGCAGGACAAAGTATTGTCACACACTGCAAGATAGTGTGCATAATGTTAAGCAGAAGGAACCACATACAAAGGAGTGCATGCTGTGTGCTTTCATTTATACCTGGTCCAAAAAGGCAAAATGAAGCTCCAGTTCTGATCAAAGTCAGAATGACTAACTAGGCCATGAGAATGCAATGAGGAGTCATGAACGAAACTCAGACTGTTTTTATAATCAGTGTAGTGAATTGCCAGATGTGTTCACATCATCAAAATTCCCAATTATATACTTGTGATTTGTTCTCTTCTTGTGTGTATGAGTCACAGTTTAAGTAAAAGGAACTGAGGTTGCTTGACTTACAGAAGAAAAGACTATGGTACTTGATGATTGTCTTTGAACAAATATAGGATTATATTTTTTTAAAAAAGGAAGAAAGGACCTCGCTTATATCCAAATAAGTGTAAGATCAAACAAGTATAAATTAAAATAGTAAAGAACTGGACTAGGAAGGAAGAAGGATTTCTAGAGAATAGGGGTGATTCAAATAGAGCAAGAGTTTGTGAGGAGGTGGGAGGCCTCTGTCTTAGACTCTTCAGTAAGAGTGTCTTAGAATCTTTACTGGTGCCCAGCAGCAATGGTTCAGAGTTTCTGCGCTAGTATCAGGGACAAAGCCAGAGGAAACTAGCATATCTCATTGATTCTAAGGTGAGCATTTTTTCACATTTTAACATTTCTGTAATTTAGATGGATTACAGTGCATAGCTCTCTACAATTAATGGCAGTGCCTTTCTTAGGTCCAAAAAATAATGCATCAATATAGGATCGTAAGATTGAAAGGCACCTTCAATTTGATGAAAAATGGTAATAAAATTATTTCTAGCTTTAAGATTCCCTCCTAAGCCTTACAGTGAAGGAGGCTTACTCCCTTAGGAAAGCATTTTCTATCCTTGAGGAGTACTGTTCCATGAGAGGGTCAGAAAGGCCTCATCCATTGTGGGCACTCAATAATATTAAGCATCAGCCATGGCCTGCAGCCAGCTCTGAATAAAAATTGGCATACATTAACATTTATTGCTCATGGATTTTGTGACTGATGATTCTCTCCCCCCTCCTTGTATAATCTGTGCTTATAATGGCAAACTCAAGATAGGATAGAGAGGAAGCCCATGACAGAGGCCTTTTGCTGTAGAGATAAACATTGTGAAGAAGGAGCAAATCAGCCTGGTGAATCTTATCTGGGAGAGGAGCTTGAGACACAGACAGGAACACTGGCTTTGATGTCAGAGCTCCTTGCATTAGCAAAGGTCTTGGAAGGCATTATAGAAGAGGTAGTGTTGGAGAACACTTCTCCTGGTGAGAATGAATCAGGGAGCTTTGCACATCAATGTTCATACCCAAAGACTGAATTTTCAACGATGATAAATGCACATTCTCTGGACTGGAGCAGCCTAAGAGCCCAAGGCAGGAAGGCTCAATCCAGTTCTTTGGCAGAATTCAAACCAGGCATTCTAACTGGAAGGGCACTTTATCTCTTATCTCTACATAGGAATTTAGGTTGGTGATTTGGTCTTGCTGTGGAGCACAAGACAGCCTGTGATGCTCATTCTTGCCAATCTGCAAGTACAGCATTCTTTCCAGTGGTGCCCTGGGGAAAGGGTTAGAGATCAAGCACTGGCATCGGGACATTCTCTGGTTGGAAAACAAATTACACTAAGCACCTGAAATTTTCTCAGTTGGGAGGGGATGTAAGTGACTAGAGTAGTTTTGGGAACCTATAGAAGAAGCAGGTCAAAGAAAATTCATCTAGCATCCATAGAAATGTTAAATGTTATTTGGGTGCAATGTACAATTTATTTTATGTCTCTTTGGTTTATAAGGAACAGAAAGAAGTTTCTCTGGGTAAGAATTGAGTCAGATTGGTTTTCTGGCAGCAAATGGTGTCCAGAAGACTTAGAAATACAATCCAGGGATTTTGGTCTCCTATTGACATTGTATTTTAAATTAGATTAAAGAGCTCTGGCTAGAAAGGGAAGTGCGGGAAGCAAGAAGGCAGGTCACATATCAGAGTTGCAGGCCCTACTTTGCTGGGGCACTCAGGTCACAGAAGGCAAGCAGGAAGATTTGCTGTTATTTTTCTTTCTGCCTGAGATTCGGTTAGGAGGAGACAAGTGAAGAGAAAGGATCAAAAGGTTTCGCTCTTCAAGTGGCGTGAATTGCCACAAGCTTGGCTCTAATCAGGAGTAGGTATTAATTAAGGAGATGGATTGTAAAGACTACAAAGAAGAGGCTCACATGTCCCCAAAGCCCTGCCTCTGAACACTCTAGTGCACAAAGAGCCACCATGTTGCAGACCAAGAGAGTTCTAGAAGCTACCAGATGGTTCATGCTGCATGATCCTTCCTGGTGCTTGTACCTGCATCTGTAGTGTCTTCATTTCTCCTGTAGTCCTCTTGTGGCCCAGCTTACAGCCCACCTCCTACACATACAAATATCAACTAGATACAAGGCTTTGTGGCAGATGAAGCGGAGTGGGCAAAATCATATTTGAATGACTAATTGGTGTGCTTGTCCCCTACCTCCTTCCCCTGTACTCATCAAATTCTTCAGGTGATCCTTGAAAAGCTTTCCCCTGGGGCAGTTAGACAAGGTTTGCCTACTACCTGTGGGAAAAGGACCACTGCAGAAATGAAAGCATGGATGGTGGCAGATGCTTAATTATTTCATTTAAAACCATTGGTTTAAGTGTTTTAGTAGTGTATTCCACCCCTAGAAGAGAGAAAACACTCAGACTTGGAAGGAAAGCCACTCAGAAAAGAACAGAGAAGATCTGGCAAACCACAAGCATGAGCAATCCAGGGTGTGCAGCATATCACTGGCCAATTGTCCAGCAAAAATGATGCCCATTTGATCACCCCCATTTTGGACCATCCCAGTGAACACTCCCCTGATTGGTAGCACAGGACACTCTAAAGTTCGCTATCACTGATGCATAGATCTCGGACACCAGTAAAGATGGTGGTGGCCTGATGGGAAGGCCTGGTCTTGAGCCATTTGGACTTTTCTTTATATCCCTACACCCATAATGCCTTTTCTGTCTCTTATGGCAAATATTGCAGTGATCTGAGTACAAATGTTATTTCTCCGAGTGGGGTAGAGATCATATCCTTACTCAGTTTTTGATCTCTACAATGCCTTATACATCATAGGTGCTGAAAAAAGACATTTTCTAAGTAAGTACAAGAAAAATTAAGGAGGTAAAACAGGGATTTGATTAGAGAATAAAATATATGAAAATTAAAAGCATGAACTGAATCAGATCAATGTATTTTAGGTTTTATAGTTTTTCAGCTTCAAAATCATTTTTTTCATCGATAATAGTTACTGAAGTCATATTGTGAAATACTACTAATATGTATAGTAGTGTGGCTTCAGACACTGTGTCAGTGTTCTCTACGTCTCCTTCAACAGATGAGAGGTACTTTGCTTTGTGCCTCACAACTGGGGCAACTTAGTGAAGATTGTTGTAGAAATGGCTTCTCATGTGTGGTGCCTCCTTATAGCTGCACCCTTGTGAGTTTTCTCCCATCTCAACCTGAACTGGGCCATGTGACTTGCTCTAACCAAAGGGACATTATCAAATGAGATATAAATAGAGGCTTGAAAAACCCTGAGTCTGAGCTCACCCTCTTCTGGTTGTTGAGACACTTTGGGATGCCATTTGCCTAAGCTCCATCCAGCATCCTGGAGGGAGTGGGAACTTGGAGAGAAACTGCATATCTCAACTGGAGGCCCAGTCATTTCAGTGGAGCTATTCAGGACCATCTAGCCTCAGGCAAACCATGAAGAATTGAAAATCATCCAGCAAATTCTGGGTCTCTTAAAATAAGTATGAAAAATAAAACCATGAGAGATGCATACATATTATCCGTGGATACTGAGTTTTGCAGCACTTTGTTATGCCTAAATGTGAACTGATATACAACTGAGCCCAGTAATTGGCATGGAAAAAAAGGGCATTTCTGCTGCTACATTTCACAGACAATTTCAGATATTTTTGAAGCATGTACATTGATTAAGCAGAGGCCAATTCAACTCTTTCAACTACTTTCTGGTTCTGTAATGTCTACTAGAAGGATAATGCCCCTCTCTACTCACTGCTATTCTTTAAGTCTGAAGAACCTTCTCTGGTGTCAAAAGGTTCAGCTAAGCGTAGAACACCATGGTGGAGAATTTGCGCTAGGCTGCAGATCATGCTTAGGATGGGATGACTGACTGGTCTCTGACCCCAATGCCTCATGTCCACACCCACATTCAGACCTCAGTCCGCAGGTAAGGGAGGCTTAGCAAGTAACCCAATTTTGATTACTTAGCTTCCAGATTGGGCAGAAAATACAAGGTCTCACCAGCTTTCTTATTCCTTTCTATGAGTGTACTGAGTACAGGCAGGATAGGCCTGTTTTTGACCTTGGGGCATTCTTTGGAGGAACTTACCACACTTTATGGCTGTTTTAATTCCTGTTATGATGACAAGATGCTTTGATCCTTGTTCCAATCTAGTGATCATGGGTGAGTTGTTCAATTTCTGTGGCTTTCTAAGGCAGCTTTTTCTGTGTCTCTGAACAACTTCAGATCACACCTACTTTTGAACCTGCTTAGCAATTATGTTGAATTTTCCTAATGTCTTGCTGCTGTTTGGGGACTACAACACAAGCAAGTTAGGACGATGGGAACACATAATCTTTCACGTTATTCATGAGGATATAACATAAGTCTTTAAAGAAGAATAAGCTCAGCTTCTATGAAGCCCTTGGCCTCCCAGCTTCCTTTGAAGGAGGACTGGGCTGCCCCAAAATATTTCCCTAACATGAGGTAGGCACCAGGCCATCACAGACACCGCCCTGCCCAAAGTACTGTGTATTCTGTTCAGATGTAAGACTGAAAACTTTGGCTCATGCCTAGACCAGAGATTCATATCCAGAGGGAGGAGTTTCCCTCTGCCCTTCAGTCATTACCAGGAGGTCACTTACTTGTGAGTTTGAGTTACTCTGATGGAGAAGTTACTCGTTGCCTCTTTAAAACAAGACCCGCCAAGAACTCACTTGTCTATAGTAATTTAAAGGGGAAAAAGAGCTCTGGAGAATTTGACTTCCAAGTTGCTTTGTGTAGTTTTTTAGATTTGAATTGGTAATTGCAAACTCTTGTGTCAAGGGATTAAAATGGTCATCTGTAGCTTTGGTCTTTGGACATCAATTTAATTTGTAGCAAAGTGTAGAATTATAATTTTAGAGATAAGTCTTGTGCTTATTGATAGCTTTTATAAAAATAGAGGTATTTGCCTTCTTTTCAAGGAATTAGATGAATACACTTTTTTAATACTAATAATCAAAGGTGTATGAAATCCAACGTTTGGTATGCCTCATGAGATACCAGCCCCCAGAATTCAAGGTTGACTCTGCTGTAGTATATAACATGCCTTTGTTACTGTGAGAGCAAGTTTTCTCCTATTAATGCCTTAGTTAATATTTCAACATGCTGAAAACAGGAAAAGTTTTAATTGACTGATAATTATTAATCACACATATGTAGCAAATGCTTTTTTTTACATATGCAAGAATGTTGGCAATCCTTCACAGAATGTTCAGAAACAAATCACCTTATTTTTATCTTTTTCCTTAAATTCTTTTATTGGTACATATTAGGTATACAATAGATTTGTATTTACCATTGGGTACTTGTACCTTTACAT
>NW_004624737.1:20439928-20483993 GCF_000247695.1 Heterocephalus glaber
TATGGAGATACCTCAAAGAACTAAGACTGGAAGTCCCATTTGACCCAGCTATTTCCCTGGTGGGTATCTTCCCAAAATAATTAAAAGAATCATACCACAGTGATATATGTGCACCCATGTTCATAGCAGCACAATTTGTAATAGCTAAAACCTGTAAACGAACAGCCCAAATATCCATCAACTGGAGACTGGATAAAGAAAATGTGGGGTTTTAAAAAATAAAATGGAGTACTACTCAGCCATCAAAAAGAAATTAGAGACATTTTATTGCTAAATGGATGCACATTGAGGCGATACTCTTAAGTGAAATAAATAAGACACACGTGTAAATACTGAATAGTTTCTCTAGTGTGAGAAATTGAAAGTGTAAAAAAGGACTAAAAGGTAATAGATAATGTAAAATAGGACAAAAAGGGGAAAAGGGGAAGGGGAAGTGGGAGGGGTTGATGAAAGGAAAGAAGGGAATGGAATTAATATGAGAAAATGAAAAAATGGAAACAAATTCTTTGTAAATAGGGTGGGATGGAGGGTTTGAAGGGAGGGCAGGGGAAGGTGAAAAAAATGAGAACCTAGAGAGTATGTAAACATGCAAATTTCCAATAATGAATGTCATTATATTGTGTACCTGAAGTGTACCAATAAAAGGATAAACAAAAAGTTATGGAATATAACATAATATGTGTTGGAATCATTATCTCTAGGGCAACAGTTTTAGGAGCTAGGGCCCTCATGAATGGGTTATTGTGACTATCATGGGAATGGTTTAGCTTTTGCAAGAGTGGGTTGTAGGTAAAGTATGCTTCCTGCCCCCCCCCTTCATATTTTGTTGCCCTTCTGCCTTCCACCATGGGATGATGCAGTGTGAAAACTCTTTTGCCACATGCTTGTGCATTGATCTTGGACTTTCAGCCTCCAGAACTGTGAGATGTAGATTTCTTTTCTTTACAAATTACCCATTAGTGGTATCCTGTCATAGCAAAATACACACACACGCGCGCGCTTGCGCGCGCATGTGCACACTCACGAAATAGAAATCTGGTACAAAGAAGTTGGGTTATTGCTGTAACAAATACTTGAAAATGTGGATGTGGCTGCAAATGGGCAATGGGTAGAAACCGGCAGAATTTGAAGGCACAGGTTAGAAAAGCCTGAGATTGCCATGAATAGACTTTTAAGGATATTCTGATGAGGGCTCAGAATAAAAGGAAAAATGTTGGGAAACTCTAGAACTTCTTAGAGATTACTCTAATGGTTGTGATCAGAATTTTGGAAATACATACAGTAAAGGTCATGCTGATGAAGTTGTAGAAATGAGGAACAAGATATTTGAAACTTGAGTAAAGGCCATCCTTGTTACACAGCTACAAAGAACCTCACAGAATTGTATCCATGTCCCAGGATTTTGGAAGGTAAAATTTAAGGTAGAGATAATCTGGTGGAAGGATTTTCTAAGGAAAATACAGGAGCTCTATGGCTACTTTAAACTGAAAGATGTAAATGGACAGAAATTACTTAAAGTAAATATATAATTAAAAGATAAGCAGAACAGAATGATTTGGAAAATTTGCAACCTGACTTTTATAAAAGTGAAAAAATTTGTTTGGGAAGGAAAACCAAGGATATAGCCAAGTGACTGTTTGCTAAAGAGATTAGTTTCCATAGATGAGTTCAAGACAGTGGGAGAAAGACTTCTAAGTTATTTCAGAGAATTTCCAGGCTACCTGTGCCCTCATAGTTCCAGAGATCTCAGAGGGTAGACTGGTTCTGGGAAACAGACTGGGATGCCCTTCATGCTTTTTGTCCAGGGTGTCATTAGTTTTCTGGTCCCTGCATCCCACTTCCCCTGCTCTGACCATGCTCAAGCACGCCCAGGCCCATAGAAGAGTCACTAAATACACATCTACATGGTGTTAATTCAGTAGATACAACTAGTGAAAGAGATGAGCAGTCATGGCCTCCTCCACCTTGATTTCAAAGGATCACATATTCACAGATCACAGCTAATGTGTGGCAGTCCAGCAGCCACTCCTGAGAACCAACTCTGACCCATGGTGTCATGGTAATGCCCCATATCTGTTTTCTTCCATTAAGTGTTTTAAGGCCAACATCATTTATTATACTGATTATAACCTATAAGGGTGACATTATTCATCTTTTTAATATCATTTCAAGTCTCAAAGGATATAATCATTCTTTTAATCACAACATCAGTATAATATTGATCACTATTCTTTTGTCTTGAAAATCATTTCTTGTACTGTAGGGAAGAGCTCTTGCAAATACCTGATCCTCAAGGTGGTGGGTCAATGCTCACATACTAGAACAGAAGCTGCCTTGCCTCTTTATTCCTGTGGTGACTGAACTAGTCTTTTTACCTTATTTTAAGGTTATTTATTTGACTCTCAATAGTAGTCACACTCTCCTTCAATTCACAGGTAGAATTTCTTAACTGGAAGATTACTTATCAGAGAAAGTCTTTTTCTTTCTTAATGTTGAAATGAAATACTTTTATTTGTTTATTTTTATTTAGTTAGTTTTAGGCTTTCCTCTCTATTCTTGGGTAGTTCTATTCATGAAGAGCTATCTCTTCCAAATCGGTGGTTGCTCCTTCACCCTTAGGATGTTGTGTTTCCTAATCCCAGGCTCTAGTCATTTCTTCAGTTGAGGTGGGCTCCAGAAGCAGAGAAGCCATGCCTGGTGGGTGACTCTGCAGTCTTCATCCCTAAGCACAGGTGTCATGAGGTACCAGCAGGGGACCTCAGAATCCACTTTCTCCTTGTATAGAAAGGCTGCCGGCACATTCTCCAGGGCTGAAGGCTAGAAGGATTCATACATTTTTCCCCCTCTCCTTTGTGTCTTCCCTGAACAACTTATATAGTCCCTACTCACTCAGGGGCCCAGGGCTTTCCAAGTGATAATTGTCCTCCAGGGTCTTCTAAAATCAAATCCAGAAGGAATAATATCTTGTTTTGCAGCCTGCAGGTAGTTGGGCCACAACTCCCCACAGGCCGAGGGTTTGTGCCTCTCAGAAGAGGACCCTGGACTTGCACTAGAATTGGAAGAGAAGCACTGGAGTCTGAGATGTTCATTCCAGCTTCTGTTTGGCCATACCAAACCACATGCTCCTTGGAGGGTATACACAGTTGTTTATGTTTGTGACTTTTAGCCCCAATTCTGGTTCTCCTTAGACTAATAGGAAGCCATTTTCAGAAGGAATTTTTTTTTATTTATCTTTATTGTAAGGTTAAAAATGGCCACTAAGTAATTAGCATGAATGGAGACATAAAGGAATATTCATTTGGAAATTGAATTATTTTAATATGCACAATCCTTGTCATTGTGGTATGTCATTTGCAGCTAGTTCTGACTGTGTTTTGAGCTTTCTTGTTGTAGCAGCAGTTCAAAAGGGTACATTGGAATGAAATCTACATTTTATGCAGGGGCTCTGTGACCAAATCCCAAGATCCATTAGTGGGAAAATATGCGTGCCTCTTGTGCCCTATTACGAAAACGTGCCTTATCTTACCTGGTTAAATTGTCAGCTCTTGTTAAAATGGATCCATGTAGCTAAAGAAATTCAAGCTTTGCCTATCTCTCAGGGAAGTATAGATAAATTGTTGTCTCAGTAAAATCTGTGTCTATTATAAGAATTTCAGTTTGTGTGACCCTTAGGATGTTGAGAGATGTGGAAAAAAACTATCTATGGCTTCTAGGGGGAGAAGAATCTCCAAATTAATTTCGTTGGTGATTTGAGGGAAGAGGAAGATAGCATGCCTACCCATGCACAATTCTGGGCTTTATGGATTATCTTCTGGTCTTCAATAGCAGAGCTGGGATTCTCCCCAAAGGCAGAGAACTTTTTGTTTGAGCAGTTTTTTCTCTATCTTTTGAAAAAGTGTATCTACGTGGGTTCATATTTTTTCCTTCAACTAAAGATCAAGTCTGAGAAAGAAAATGAGGGAAGAAGATTGTAAAACAATTCAGGCAAAAATATTAGACAAATTACCTGAAGGCTTTTTCTTTTCTTTTTGCTTTGTGGAAATGCAGCTTAAAGAGAGGGCTTTCAGGTGATTCACAGGGAATGCCAAGGTTGCCATTTCCCCCTTGGCCCAGTTTTCCTTAGGTTTTGGGGGTCAATCGGGTGAAAAGCTGGTCTAAGGAAGCCATTGGGTTGCTGAGAGGCCACACGGCTTCTCCAAATCTCTTTTTGCATGGAGACTGGCCCTGACAGGGACTCTATAAGGTGGGTGGAAATATAGAAATTGTGAAGGGACTGAACATGAAAACTCATGTCTGCGTAGCATGAACAACAGGTGTCCCTTCTCAAGCTTACCCTGTAATTTCCTCTCTGACTCCAGGCCCATTTACTCTGGATGAACTTGGGTGTTTTTCCTATCTGGAAGCAGCCTCCAATGTCAAGTAAGTAGTCTTTGAAGGCTGCTGTCCTTCCCTTGTCTACTGGTTTTCATCATCCAGCAAATGTTTCCCCAAATCCCACTATTTGTATTGTCTCAGCCATAGTCCTGGAGGCCCACTGGGCCTGGAAGATGTAACAGATCCCTTTTCCAGACATGGAGAATTGATACTATCTAAGAATGGTGGAGATCCAGGGCAGTGTGAACATATCTCACTTTCTCACCGGCTAGGAGGTAGGGGCAATCGTGAGTCTCCTTCACCAGTAAGGAGACTGAGACTTGGAAGGCTTTAGTGGCTCATTTAAATGTACATAGCTAGAAAGTGGGGCAGCCTGAGTCAAACCCAGGGGTACTTTTTCATCCAGGACATCAGATGACCTGGTGACTATCTGATCTCCACTTTCAGACTAGGTTCTCAGGTGTGATGGAGGCAAAATGGTCCCCTGCCTGGTCCCCAACTTGCCCATCCTGACTTACTCTCTCTCTGTCTCTCTTTCTTTATCCTCCCTCTGCCTCTCCCTGTCTTTGTATGCCTGTCTCTCTGTCTGCTCACCACCCAACTCAGTCCCTCTCTCCAGTTTGTCATTCTGTGAGTGCTGTATCACTCGTACCACCAATTGCTTATTGTTCTGATTTTTGACATCTGCCCTTTTGGGATATATTTCAATAATGAGGTGAATAGACATTACTATATTTCATCAAATCAAAGATCTAGAAATTATAAAATTCACCATTCCTTTTAATGGAATTAAGGCAAAAACAAAAAATGAAAAGTGAAAACCTTCCAAATGAACTATGGCTGCCATCACTGGTATGGCCTATCCTGCTTTTAGAGAGGTTCAGTTGCTTCCACTAGCAGAGCAAATGTGCCTACCCATTGTTATGATTTAGATACAGAATGTCTCTGAAAAAGCTCAGGTGTTCACAGGTGGGACTTTTGGAAGGTGACTGAATCATGGGGGTGTCATACTCATCAGTGGATTAATCCACTCATTTATCCATAGCTGAATGTGGGACCCGGTTGGAAGAGGCAGTTCACTGGGGGTGTGACCTGGAAGATTATATCTTCCTCCTGGCCTCCTGCTTTTCTCTCTGTTGCCTGGTTGCCATGATATGAGCATTTTTCCTCTGCCAGACCTTTTCACCATGCCCTTCCTTCCTTGGAGCCAGAAGACTATTGACTAAGTCCTCTAAAACCCATGAGCCATAGTAAACCTCTCCTCCTTCAAGTTGTGGGTGTGGGATATTTCCTCAGCAATGAGGAAAGTTATTAAAATACTAGTTGTCTTCCAAGCACTTTTGTTGACAGGGGCTCAGTCCAAGCCAGAAAACGGGCATGCTCTGAGCACGAATGGCACTGCTCCCACCCAAAGGGCTGTGTGCTCCTGGCCCCACTCTGTGTCCAGATGGGATATTTAGGGGCAGGGGTTCTTCAGTGGGTCAAAGTATTGAGAACCAGGCTGAGCCCTTTCACAGCTGGGTGATCACATGAGTCTCTTACACTGGCTGCATCTTAGTGAATCCTTGCCTCCCTGTGTGGACAAGAGATAGGACATAAGATAGTCCTTGGAAGGCTCAGGGCCAGGTCAAAGCCACCACTTGGTGAATGTTAGTTTTTGTGGCAGCACCACCAAGCTACTCACACTTGCTTAGATGTCAAGGTGGCTGGTGATGAGTTGCAAGAAGAATGGAAGTGTATCTAGCAGCCCAATTGTAACTCAGAGCCCAGTAAAGGTGGTTAGAATGGCAGCATAGTGCCTCTGTTCAGAGATGTGACTCTGCAGAAGGGCTGGACCTGGAATATGAGCCAAGATTTGAGGAGAACCTTTGCTCAGACCTATATCTTGGGCCTCCTTAGAGGGCTTGCTCTTTTCTCATATGTGGAGGAACTGGCTTTAAAAAGGACACTCATACAGCAACATGGAGAGTAGCTGTTTGAATATCGCCAGCATTCTCCTAGCATGAAATATTTGCATGGTGTTTACTCATCCTCCAGGGTTATGAGTAACCATTGAGATGGCTATAGATGAGTGTTAGGGTAGAGAAAGCAGCATGGTACTTTGCTACTCCTGACACCTGTGAGCAAGCAGCAGGCACACTAAGCCCTTGTGGATGGGAGGATGATGCATCCTCCACCTCAGCTTTGTGTTCTCTTGGTTTCCAGAAAGGAAATTTGCTGGTTCTTTTTGGTCCAGGTAAGAAAGTTTATTTGATGGGAGCCTTTGAGCATGGAACTTTATCCAGCCCTGAATTCAAGGGTGTAACTAGAAAAATCACTTTATTATACTAAAATTTGAAAAGTCATATAAATAGAAATACAATCATTGGTGCATAAATCCACCAAAATGATGAGAAACTGGAAAACTGGTTGTTTAAGGTCATGTATCTATCATAAGATGCTTTGAGAAAGAGTAAGATAAGATTAAGGTGAAACATAGCCTTATCCCTGTGTCCTTTAATTAAGGTAAGAAACTGCATTTAAGCCTGTGCCCGAGGAGATATACACACACTCACATGCCCAAGGAAACATGTGCATGCACATGAGTGTATGCACACACACACTTGAACACACATCCAAGTGTATTTATATGTAAATACACACATACATGTCTACACACTTGTACACACATACAGATATACCTAAGGAAACATATGTATGTACATATACAAAAAACACTTATCTGCCTGAGGAAATGCACATATGCACATACACAAGAACTCACACATACACAATGCCCATACATGCACATGCATACATACATACTTGCACATACCACACACACAATGTACACACATACATACACATTTCCACATGCACACATATATTTGGACATGCTTGTAAACACACATGTACACATTTGTACATATATGGACATGTGCAGCTATGTCCACATACATGTACACACTCACATATATACACATGTCTGAAGAAACATACATGTATGTACACACTGACACACATACAGATACAGATATGTACATCTTCTCTATAGACATACACACAGATGTCTGAGGAGACACACACACACACATGCACACATATTTCATCTTTTCATATCACCAAACCTATAGTACATCTTATACATTTTCTAGTTTGGGTAGAAAGGCGGACATAGGCATCTTGCTTGGTTTTTAAATTCAGAGCATTAAAGACTTCATGTGAGTGGCTCCCGAGGCAGGACGGAGTTTTGTTCACCTCCACACTCTCTCCTGAGTCTTGCACACATTTGTGTTTCACTTGATTGGCTTGAGTTTCCATGTTTGCACCAGGAGCTCTCTACTGCATCTGCCTTTTATTCCCCATCTCCTCCTTGCACACAGCGTTGGGTTCTGCATGCAGCAAGAGCAGGGCCGTTTCCCTCTGACTGGCCAGAGAAGATAACAGTCTTGCCCTCAAGATTTTTACTGAGCATTCCCCAGAGACAACCAAGACCAGCACAGCTTAGGAACCTGTACTTGGCCTGTAGCCCTGGCCAGCTGGCAACCTGCAGGCCCTTCGGCCACAAGAACAGTCACCACTTTCCCACACGCACACACAGATACACACACGGATACATGCACACACAGCGTGGGAGATGGTTCACATTAACCAAGCCCTCTCTGCCTTAATTGAAATAATCTAACTGTAGTGACCAATAATAAAATTCTGTGTAATACATGTACACACATATGCAAGAATACATACATATACAATTTATACATTTATGTGTTGGAACTTTTCCTCTCTCTTTTTTTTTTTTGGTACTGGGGATCGAACTTGGGTCCTTGCACTTGCACAGCAGGCGGCGAAACCACTGAGCTAAATCCCTGGTCCTTATGTGTTAGAACTTTTAAAATTTCTGATTAAATAGTGGAAAGTGAAAATTATTCTCCTTCTCCTTCCTCCATGTGTTTCATGTGAGTCACAAAGTTGGTGTCCTACAAATAAAAACTGTTTTTTTTAACATGGAAAAAATAAGCTAAGTATTACCCTACCAAACTGCATTCTCTCTCTCCCCCTTTTAATGAAATAGTGTTTGCTGCCTAATGAGAAAAAAAGCACTTTAATTAATATTAACAAGTAAAAGGGGATTAGTGCTCAAATCCCTTATTACCAGTTTGTCTAATCTACCTGTGTGTGCAGCTATTGGTGAAGTGCTTAGAAACCCAGCAAGTTGAGGGGCAAGTAGAGAGTGGCAGCTGCCTGATGCTTGCAAGCAGTGCCTGCAGCCCCACCCATCCTCTGTCCACTGTTCTCTCCCCATGGGCTGCCCTTCCATCTGCAGAGCTGCTCACAAGCCTTTCCAGCTTTGCCTTTTCAGGAGCAGAACTCCAGCAGGATCAACATCCTCATCTTTGTAGTGCTTGGAGAGTTCTCCTTCCTATGCAGGGAGATCTTACCAGAGAGTCAAGGTGGGGAAAATATCAGATTAGGCTTGAGCTGAGGCCCGGCGTTCCCCACAGAAATGTCTTCAAGTTTCTAAGTTATTGTCAACAAAACAGCAGGGAAAAGTTTGCAGCAAGCACATATGCAGTCTTGCTTTGAAGACAGAGCCAGCTGACTGATAGTTAAGCAGGAAGCAGCAAATACTTTATCAGTGAATTGGAAGAGAGGGAGAGGGACAGACAGAGACAGAGACAGAGAATGGAAGGGAAGAAAAGGAAAGGGAGGGAAGAAGAGTGAAGGGGAAGGAAGGAGGGAAAAAGAAAGAGAGTGAATAGAAGGAAAGAAAGAAGGGAGGGAGGGAGGAAGGAAAGAAAGAAGGGAAGAAGGGAAAGAAAGAACAGTAGGCTTGACTCCCCTGATTCCATCCATCCTCTTGTCTTCCCCCTTCAGTGCCAGAGATGGGAACACTCTTCTGTAAACTCATTAGTCTCACTCAGTTTTGACAGCCTGCTTAAATCAGCTTAGAAGTGCCACCACTGAATAAGCACATCCATGAGTTGATGATTGCTTTCCTCCTAAAGACCAGCTCACATGCCAAGTGCAAGTGAAACGTTGTGCTGAAAGAGCGGCTTAATTACAGGTCTGGAAAAGGAAGACACAGAAAATGAGTAAGAACCAAGGAGCATGCAGGCAAAGGGTGTGATGCCATCCTGGCGTGATGGATGCCTAAGTCATAACCTGTTGGGTAGCATAGCTGGAGGACAGGCCAGGTTTTGTTCTAAATATCTACTTTCAGTGGACTTGGTGTTCAAAGATATTAATTCCTATGGGGGTAGACTATTGGATGTTTTTTAAAAAGATGTCAGGAGAATATTTGCTGTGTCTTTCCTTCTTCAAAAAAAAAAAGGTACTCGGGATATAATTATGTACCTAAGTTTGTGGTGCATGGCACAGAAGGGTCAAAGGCTAGTTCTGAAACTGTCATTCTAGCCCTGGAGGTACAGGAGGAAGGGCAGGGAAAATGGCACTTAGTGGCCTGTGTGTGGCCCCAGCCCTACCATGGGCTGATAACAATGGATGAGGATCACAAGCAAGTTCTTAGGGATCTTAGTGGGCCAGGACAGTTACAAAAGAGTAGCTTGAGTTGTACTCTCCTTTCTATTTTTTCCTGGTATGTTTATCAGGGCAGCATTTCAGGGAATTCCATGGAAGTAGAGTGACTGGGAGTCCTTAAGGCATTTGACCACATTCATGTCCATGAAGAAAGGGTGGAGCAATATAGGCTGGGTGGTTCATAGTTGGTAAAGTGAAGAGTATCATTCCAAGTCAATTTAGAGGGTGGTCTGTCATGCCTTCATGCACCCATCTTGTTTCAACATTTGTAGCAGTGAATCAGATAGCATGGAGGGCCACTAACCAGAACTGTAAAGAATTCTGTGCTTATGATCTGGGTGATAAAATCCAAAATGAAGAGTAGAAGTGAAAACAATGAAAATTCACAGGTATAAAAAGAACAATTTCCCCAAATTCCATCAGTAATCAAATCCTGCTGATGCATTCTTTAAACTCTCCCATATATACTCTCTTCTCTAACCTCTTCTCCAGCCATCTCTCCAGCTTCCTTCCAGCCTCAATTGTAGCCTTTAAGCTCCTCTTTACTCTCTCTGCCTCAACTATGTGCCCAAGCACACTGTGTGTTAGCTCACGAACATGCCATTCCTTGTTTAACATCCATTCATTCCTTTTTATTGCCAAGTAGTATTCCATTACATGGATATACCACTATCATGATGAATGCAGTTATGAATATTCTCACACAACACTTTATATAGACATATGTTTTCTTTTTCTTTTTTTCTGGGGGTAGTAGGCAGGGTAGATCTGTAGGAATGGAATTGCTGAGTTATATGCTAGACCTACAGTTCACATTATAAGAAATTGTCAAACTGTTCACTGAAGTGAACTGTATCACTTCATATACCCAATAGCAATATATGAAGTTTGGGTTTTTCCACACCTTGTCAATACTACATACCATGGTATTTTTAATTTGGATCATTTGGTAGGTGACTACTAATCTCATTCATTTCCCTGATGACTAAAGATGTTGAACATCTTCTTATGTGCTTATTTATAATTTGCATGTATTTATTTGTGAACATCTACTTCAATCTTTAGCTCATTTCCTAAAACTGAGTTGTCTTCTTATAGTTCTTCATATGAAGTACAAATTTTTTTGCCAACATATGTGATGCAAATATTTTCTTCCAGTTTGTGATTTGCCTTTTCATTTTCTTAATGATCTTTCATAAAGCACAAAATATTTATGGTGATAAAGTCAATTTTTCTCTTATAGTTAATGTCTTTGACATTCTGACCAAGATATCTTTGCTTCCCCCAAGGCATGAAGGTTTTCTCCCATGTTTTCCTTCACAAGTTTCATAATTACAATGCTTACATTCAAGTCTATAATCCATTTCAAATTAATTCTTATATGATATGAGGTAAGGGTTGAGATCTATTTTTAAAAAACTGGTATAGCCCAATGAACTTCAGGATTGAACGCCATTAAGATTAGGAAACCATGCTGAGGTGTGTGTGTTTGTGTGAGTGAGTGTGTGTGTGTGTGTGTGTGTGTGTGTGTGTGTGTAGATGTCATGCTAAGGCTGAGACATCCTGAATCCCCCACCACCACTACCACCAGCTGAACCTTCTCTGCTTTTATTTTTACCTCTACAGGTCATCTGCACAAAGTTTCACTTAACCAATGGGTTTCACATTAAAAATGTCAGAATTCTGTCCAGTCCCTAAGGTATAAGGTGGGAAACAGGGCCCAGGGAAGACTGCAGTTTGCCCAGCTGAGTGAGTCCACGCTGGTACTAGAGTCAGAGGCCAGGTCTGCTCTTGCCAGTAGCTCACCTGCCTATGCCCCCAACTCCACCTGGCCTCTGCTTGAGAGCTGCTGGAGATTCCACAAAATTCCTCATTTGCAGTTTGCCTTTTCAGCATTTTAAACATTGAAAATGGGCAACCCATAAAACTAAATAATTTAGATCTTCTTTTTCTGATGCTGTCACTTGCAGGGGAAATAAAAGAAGGGTTTGTCAGGAGGGGTGGCAGTCATCCAAAGGCTATGCAAGCACAATCTGAATCTCCATGAAAGAGCCTGATCTATCAATCAGTGTGGAGCAGAGATCAGCTTCCTGGGTATCAATTAAGAATTTTTGTGTTCACTTTCTGAAATGTGGCCTGACATTCTAATGATCTGCTTGGGTTTCCATAGAGTCTTCATTCCTTCAACCTTGCTAGTAACTGTAAGTGTGGGTGGATATACAATAAGGGCTGAATTCCATAGATCAAAAACAAAGCCAGTGAGTTCCGGGAATCCTTAATGAGGCCTCTTAGATGGTGGACTATTTTGCTGTCACTGTTTCCTGAACATCATTTTGTTTTTTAGAAAAATGAAAATTTTGGTAAAAAAAACCTTTAAAGTGCCTAGATAGAACATTAATATATTCTTTTCTCAATCTGCTGTGGCATACATTTTTCTGTCTTCCATCACTGAACCCCCATGTTGGTCAAAGCCATTGGTGCCAGAAGACACAGGAGCAGCTGAGACAGTAGATCAGTTTATTCTTCCCATCACCATTCTCTGGTCCAGCCTTCCAGGCCACTCATTCACCTGCTGCTCCTTTTCCTTTTCTGTCCACCACAATGGCTCCTATTTTCTCAGGTTTTAAATGTCAATGTGCCTCAAGCTCCATCCTCTATCTTCCTGCTTACCCCTCGAGTGATACCTCTTGACTTCTTCCCTGAGGTATAAAGCGCCACCTTCTTCACAGCTTCATGCTAATCTTCTCCAGCATTCCTCACTTGCTGTGTGACTGCTGAGTGACTCCTCTTGAATGGCAACTCAACTGGCACCTTTGTCTGGGAATAACCCAGATACTGAAGTTTCCTATGTGACTCCACCTGCCCCTTGGAGCTCTTCTTTTCCTATCTCCTCCCAGTTAGTGCCTCTCCAGCCACATCAGCCTTGAACTCAGGGAGCTCTCCTCACTTCAAGACCTTCACTCTTATTGACACTTTGTTGAGAATGCCTGTACTCCTAAGTTACCATGGTTTCATTCTCACTGTCATTTCCCTGCTGGGTGAGGGTTTCTTCAGTGCCACCTGCCATTGTCTACCTTGTTACTCTTCAACTGTGTCCATAACATTGATCCATACTGGAATTCACTTAGGTTTTTATTCTTTTCTCACACCCAAATGTAACACTGCCTCATGGTCTGATTCATACCATGTGTGTAGCATCTGAATGGGTCTTCACAGGTGAAGCATCCAGAAATACTTGTTGATGAGTATAAATGATCCAAATAATTCAAGAGGGTATCCATTGTCAATGTATCTTCCTAGTCTAAACTCCCTCCCCAGAGGTGATCACTACTAACATTTTTGCATAATACACATATACATATGAAACATGTTTAATACATATATAATTCATATAATACATATATATATATATGAAACATAATTGTCTTTTTGTTTCCTCAGTAAAGGAGATTTAATCATACTGTGTTGTAGCTTGTTCTTATCATTTAGATTCCTAAGTAGCTCAAGGGACTCTTTCCTTCAGCATATAGAGATCCACTTCATTTATTTTGGTGGGAATCGAACTCAGGACCTTGTGCTTGCCAGGCAAGTGTGGCACCACCGAGCTACATTCCTGGCTCCCAATTTGTTCTTGGTAAAGCCAGCCTGGTCTTCTACAATTAAGTGACTGCCTGGCTGTCCATGGGTATGTGGTTTGTCTTAGTTCCCGTGCTTCTGGCACTTTAGCAGCGGTTCTTCCCTAGGTACACTCTGCTCTCCATTGCTCATTTTGTCTTCCCTTTGCACAGGCACATCTGTGTGTCCTTCCTGAGGTATTTCCTTCTCTTCATGCAGAATTATAACAGCATGCAATTTCTGGGGCATAGACATGATACATTCTACCCCTTCCCAAGCAGTGTTTGAAAAATGAAACAAGACAAAAAGATTTGTTCAATATGTAAGACAGCAGAGAACACATTTATGGAAGAAAACAAATTTAAAATGACATACATTTGAGAAAAATGTCATAGCTGTTCTGAGCTGCCCTTCCCTGTACACTCATGCATTCTCATCAATGAGTAGTGAGCACATATGCCGCCTCTTGTTGCCACTTGCTAGGATGTGGCAAGGTCAAAGATCTTTAAATGCCCCAGTTCCTATCCATGCTTTAAAGCAATACTTATGTAATAAAATATAAAAATAATGTATTAATCATTTTCTCCTTACTGGGACAAAATGCCTAACACCCAACATTTAAAGAAGAGAGGTTTATTGTGATTACTACTTTCAGCGGGTCCAGTTCATGGGTGGCTGGTTCCAAGGCAGAAGCATCATAGTGTAAAGACATGGTAGAGGAAGAGTGCTCAACCTACAGCAGCCAGGAAGCAGAGAGAGAGGGGAGGAGCCTCAGGGGATAGGAATACAGTCTGCTAGGTTACACCTCGTAATCACCTCCTCCAGCCAGGCCCTACCTTCTAACAGCACATTCAGCTATGAACTCATCAGTAGATTAATCTCCTGATGAGTATACTGCTCCAATGATCCAATCATCTTGCAAAGTCCCCACCTTCAAACACATGAGACTTTTGGGGGACATTTAAATCTAAACCGTAACAGCCAGAAACCAAGACCTCTGAGATGTCACTACTGTGATATCATCAGATTATGACACCACTAACAATCATAGATTGGTAGATTTTATCATCATAAACTGGCCTTCAGCTAATGTGATGGTATGACTATAGCAATGGACGACAAATCACTTTTGAATGTGCTATGTTGTCCTAGCACTTCTACACAGTTGCCTTTTTCCTGGATGAAGCAGAGACTGTATAGAATCCTTTTCAGTGTGGGCCTCTGAGAACCTCTTTGGAATTGGTCCCCAGAGTCAGAGCCAAAGTATGGGACTGGGTGAGTGAAGTGAAAAGTCACTGAGACTCAGTCTGTAGTGGACAGCATTAAGTATGTATTTTAAAATGTGAGAGCATCTTCATTAAACACACGTTTTGCTCTCCCTCTGGCTGTGGCCTTCCCTTTTATCCAAGGGGCTTAGTGAGTCTCTGACCCTCTAAATCTGACACCTTTCTCTGAACATCTGGGGATTAAGGGACCCAATTAGGAAAATAGTCTAAAGGCATATTCTGAGCCACTGTATGAAATTTAATACCTTCAGGGGGAAAAAAGGAAGTAGATGCCATTTTCAAAGGTGGTGGGCAGCAATGACTGACCTGGCTTCTAATCTATTATTCTGTGAACAAAGTGAAAGGAAGTAAGCTGCATACTGGCAGCTGGACTAACCTTGAACTGGCTTGCACTGGGGCACTGCATTTTCTCAGAATGTGTTCGTGTTTTCTTTTGCCCGATCTCTGGTGTCAAAGACTTGGGGACCCCTCAGTCCTGACCCTCTTTGCTTAATGAAAGCCAAGGTGCCAGAGGCTGCAGCTTCAGAGAACACCAGCATGCAAGATGCTAATGCTTCTGCTGCAAGACACCATCCTCACATCTCTCTCTGCTTGAACAGATTTCCTGTGGCTCCTTTCATCACCCCTGGGCATTGGTCTATGGTGATTTTTTGTACATGATACATATTACAGTAGTACAACTATTCCTGGAATAATTAATACTGAATAATTTTAAATGCACTTAAAGCCTGTAAAGTTACAGAATTAGGACATGAAAGAAATTAAACTTTGAATTAACCATTCATACTTTGTGCTGCTAGAAAAAATTACTTGTCTTGATTTTTACACAGTGAAATTATGTCTCTGCTCAATAATAGTGATTCCCTCTTGTTTATAGCAGTGAGTCTTAAACTTTAATAAGCATGGGAATTTACTAGATGTTGGTTTCATTCATCACTGTCTGATGCCAGAAGTCCGAGTTGGAATCACTTGAGAATTTACACCTTTATCTAGTTCCTAGGTTATGCTGCTGAAGCTGATACTGTGATCTACAGACTCTAACTGGAGAACTAACAGCTGTACTGTAAGATTCAAGGACCTTGACCTAGCAGGACAATATTTCTGTTCCAGCCCTAGTTTGCCTCTCCAGTCTGATCTCCAATTCATAAATCCTTTGCTTTAGTCCAATGGAATGTTCTCCGTTCTTTGTACTTGCCCTGTTCTTTGCACTGCATCTGATTCAGTTTCTCCCTTTCCTTCTCTCCTCTCTCCTCTTCTTCCTTCCCCTACCTATCCCACTCCACCTCCTCTTCTCAATTTTCCAAGACCACAATCTTACCTACAAGGATTCGAGAATTACCTTCGTTTGTGCCTTCATTATCTTTGCCCTGAACTGTTGGAATTCCTAGCCTGAATTTCCATCTCCAGCATAGTTCACTCCATCCCACCTCCATAATGCTGGGGAAGGTATCTCCCAGATAGAAATTTGACAGTGTGCCTCATCTTCAGGGATTCTGCCTTGCTCTCGGCCAATATTTGCCAACCTAGAGGAGGTACTGCGTGCATGTGTGCATGCATGCATGTGTGTGTGTGTGCGTGTGTGTTTATGTGAACTTGTAGGGGATGGAAGGGAAAAGGAGAAACTTGTTAGATCTACCCAAGGGAACTCTTCTAACACACATACACACACACACACACACACACACACACAATTTTCTGTTCTTTGTTTTTACAAAGTGTTCAATTGTTCTGGTCTTTAAGTAGTGGTTCTTCATTGGGGGTGGTTTTGCTCCTCCCCAATGTGACAATATCTGGGTACATCTCTGGTTGTTACAACTGAGAAAGAACTGCTGGCACCTATTGTGTGGAGGCCAGGGATGCTGCTAAGGACCCTCCACTACACAGAACACCCTGACCCCTCCAACTGAGCATTATCCAGTCCCAAATGTCAACGGTGAACCAATGTTGAGAAGCCTCCAACAGAATGGCTTTGAACCATCTCTGGAAACATGAGCTGTGATTCTGTGATACCACCTAATCCTCCTAAGAGTGGTGAGAGGTACATATTTTCCTGTTGTAAGTACTCTAATACACTTTTTATTTCAAGACTCTTGGCTAAGTCTTGAAATGACTAGAGGTAGCATGGGATATTACTTGTATCTCTGGATTACATTGTTTTTATGATATTCAAAAAACAGGAAATAAATATAATCATAAGAAGGACATAAAGAGACCCAAGTGCACATCTCTTCATTTATTTTTATAGTTACTTTGTTATATATAAACTCCACCTTTCTTCAATGAATCAAGGGTTTTGTCTTCCTTTTAACCATAGAAATTACAATGGATCTGAAAATACCAGCTTCCTCTTTCTGTTCTTCATGCTCATAGCAGACACTTCCACAGTGACAGCTGTTGTTCTTAGCAGGCAGCACATGTATACATACACATTCTGTTTTGCATGCATTTCATGCAGGCCTGATAAGGTCCTTGGGCTCCATGTGGATAGTGGAAACCAAAAGAAAGGGACCAGGAGAGCAGAGTTATGAAGGCAACTACATATCTAGAATCAAAAGTATAGAAACTATTGAGGGGGAGAAAGAAACAAGAAAGGCATAGTCTTTCTTTAAAGGTTCTCGAAGCACACATCAGCATAGATGTGTAGTGTTGATCAGTATTCTGAGTTGCAGACCACAATGTCCCTTCCTGTAGGTTCAGGGAACTTATTAAGGGACCTCGCTGGAGGCTATGGGAACAAACTATAGACCTACTACATGTTCTGGATAATATCTAGTTGTTTCCCTAAAGCCTCATGTGATCATAGGTAGGGCCTTTGGAAGTTAATTGGATTATAGGGGTATTATAGCTGACTTGCTATTAGGATGTAAGCCAGGCTGGAAAAGGTCAGTCACTGTGGGCATGACCAGGAAGTTTCTACCTCCCTTCCCAGCTCCTCCCTTGACTCTCTACTTCTCAGCCACCATGATATGAGCAGCTTCTCCTCCTCCATGCCCCTCTGCTATGCCATCCTGCCTTGGGATCAGCTGGCCATGGACTGTAAACATGAGCCAAAATGAACCTTTCCCCCTTTAAGTGTTGGGTACCGTGTCTCAGCAATGAGAAAAGTGACTAAGACACAGGAGGCACAAGTTCCTAAACTGCTGAGAGTGTCCTGAGAGAGGAGTTGCTGCTAATGCCAGGAAGATGTTTTTCCATGGCTGGGAAGCTGCTGTATCCGCTTGCCCCCTCCTGAAGTAGGGAGCTCATAGTTCCTGCAACAAGCAGAAGTTCTCACCACAGCTGCCAAGTTCAGAATCACATTACACTTCTGTGACTGGGATGCTACCACTGCACAGCAATGAGGCAGCCCCAGAGTGCTCTGAAGCTCCCTTTTGAATTTGTCTGCGGGCAGGTCTGAGGGGTGCATCTGAGTCACATGGTTTCATTTTAGCAGCAAAGTATGCTGGGAAACATAATTTTGTCTTTTGAGATTCCACATAGGAGTGTAGGATTCAAGCATGTGGGGAATTTCAAAATATGGAAAAGGTGCTCAGCAAATTTTACTTGACCTCATATGGTACCTATGTATTACATCCATGTTTAGCACTGACGAATATGAGCTAGTATTCAACTTGGACTTTGGCCATCAGTTCTGTGCCTATGGAGAAGATAACCAGTCTGTGAAAAGGTGGAAGGCAGAGGCCTACCCCTGAAAAGGGAGAAGAAAGGAAATGTGACTCCCTTGAAAGTAGAGTGCTGCAGAGTGCCTCAGGCCATTGGAGATTCACAGTGCCCGAGAATGTGATGGCAGCATCCCCAGGGTAGAATCCATGCTTCTGAGAAGCTCTCAAACAGCCCTCTTCTGGCCATTCCAGGTCACAGATGTGTTCCTAGAAAAATAACCAGCGGGTCACACTGTTCTCCCCTGAACACACTTGCTGGTCTAGTCAAATTTGGCCCTGGAATTCCATCTCTAATATCGTTTTTCCTTCTAACTCCTTTGAGTTCTTCAGAACAAGAGACCTAGTGTGAATATTCTGATTACTCTCATTTTGCAAAGGTGCTATCTGAGGCAGAGGAGTGAGAGAACTAGTCTAGCTGAAGCCCAGGCTAAGCAAATAGTGGGGCACACAGCATGAATTACTAGGGTTTCCACTCTACACAGCAACTAGTCCAAACAGGTTGTTCCTTAGACAAGCTATGTGTTCATTCTGTGGTTGGATACCTATAGTTTTACTTTGTAAAGATAAACTGATGTTTCCTATAAGAACTATAAATGTTGATCATAACTAGTACACAAGTAAGGCCAAGAACACAGGAGAAAATGAATAATGTCACCAGCCATGTGTCAGGGGACAGAGGGAGGGAGAGAGGACAGAAAATGCATACACGCCCAGACACACAAATATACACTTTCACACCTGCATATACACACATATACATGCTCACACATACATTCAGGAGCATAAACTCACTGGCACACACAGCACACACACTGTACATAAATACACATATTTCTTGTTTATGCTAGGGAGAGACAAGGGATAAGCTTCTTGTCTTTTTTTCCCCTGCATTGGGAGGAAAAAAGTTCAAATTAGCTTTTAGAAAAATGAATTTAGTAGGAAAGGTCCAGATCCAGAGGTGGCTATCCAAGTCTCAGAAGAGACTGAACTAGGGCATCACGAGAGCAGGGTAAGGAGAATCCACCTGCCTTTCTTCCCTTAGTGTTTGTCTTTGCTGCATCCCCCTTCTCATATGGTAGCTTGGAGATCAACTCTGGACACTCCCCGTAAAACAGACCAATCCACACTCTCTGGCATCTTCCCCTAGGAGAAGCACCCAGAACAGCTCACACTTTGGGCGAAGAACACTCCCAGGTAGAATCAGGAGTACAGAACGAGGCAGCTTAGGCCAGTGTCCTTTCAGCTTCTAGAAGAGATTTGTGGTTTTAAACAAAGTTAACAACTCATCTTCCCCATCTGTAAGATGGAGATAATAATCATCTTTGCATTGTGGGGGTGTTCTGGGGATGAAAAGTACCCACACCAACTGCTGGCATTGAGATGGTCAGTACGAACCAGCTGTTTTTACTACTTCACCAACATATATTTATACGTGAGATATTTTGCAATATAATGCAATAACAATATAATGCATAATATTTTGCAATATAATGCAATATAATGCAATTCAGTTAGGGATTGCTCCTGAAATCTTGTTTCTTTTTCTTTACTCTAACCACGAATAATATGCATGCTAAACTTTTTAGAAGTTTCAAACCATCTTTGATTTGAACAGAGTTCAGTGAAATTTGTTCCATGAAAAATTGCATCAAGGCATATAGATTTGTGAAACCTATTCCAGAGTGAAATCTCACTGAAACACCTGCATGTAAGCGGTTGGTAAGTATAACCTAGTGGCTTCTGCTTCTGTTGAGAGAAGGATACACTGTATGCTATTTCTGCCTGGGCAAGAGGCACTAAATGTCTATTCATAACAGCAGGGCTGATTTTTTAAAATTGAAGTGAATTATCTGTACAAAACAATGCACATAGCATAATTTTGCAGTTCCATGAATTTTCACACAATGAGCATATCCATGTGACTAAAACCAAGATCAAGAAATAGAGCCAAAATTCCTCTGGGTCTCTTTCCAGGTACTCTTTCCTGGGATCAACACAGTGGCCAGACTGTTGGTCTGTTTTGTATTTTGTCTCAATGGAATCATGTGATATGTTTTGTTGCTGTGTTGTTGTTGTTATTGTTGTTGTTTTGCACTGGGCTTCCTTCACACAACATTATGCCCATGAGATGATTATATTGTTGTTGTTTATTTAGTCTCACTGCTAAGTAGACTTTCTTTGTGCAAATGTACAATTTATTTATCTATTCCATGGTAGCTGGGCATTTGAATCATTTTAAGAATATTCTCATACATGTCTTTAGGTGAGCATTTCTGTTGAGTGGAAACCCAGGAGTGAATTGCTAGGTTTTAGGTCACATCAAGTGATTTGATAGAGTGATTTTGCTAATACCATAGCAGTAGAATGCCAGGGTTTGAGAACCCAGGGCTTCATATCCTTGCTAGGACTTGGTATTTTCCAATGGTTTCATTTTAGCCTCTCTGATAGTGCGCAGCTGTTTCTCTGGTAGTTCTAGAGAGCCTTTTTCTGATGACTGAGGACAAGCACATTTCCCTTTTATATTCTCTTTTGTGAGAAGACTGTTTAATCTTCTATTCATTTAAAATTGCATTGTGCTTTTCCTACTAATTTACTTTTCAGGAGTTCTTTACAGAGTCTGGGTTCAAATGCTTTGAAAAAAATATATTATCCCACCATACAAATTGCATTTTCACTCTCTTCATGGTGTCTTTTCATCAATAGCTCTTAATTTAGTAATGCCCAATTTATTAATATGTTATGCTTCATGACTGTGATTATTTTCTGTTTATGACATATTTAACTTACTGTAGAGTTGTGTAGATGCTCTTGTCTGTTTTCTTCTAAAAACTTTATTCACTTTTACCTTTTACCTTAAAATTATATCCTTCAGGAATTGTTCAGGAATTGTTTTGCTTGTGTGTGTGTGAGTGTGTGCGAGTGTGTGTGAGTGTGTGTGTGTATGGTGGGAGATAGGAGCCCAGATATGCCTCTCCCCTACATGGATATCTATTGGATCTAATCTCTTATTTTAACTAATGAATTAATTTGTGTGTTACTGGGGATTACCCACAGTCTTCATACTAAGATACATCCCTACTCCTTTTTAATTTTATTTAGAAACAGTCTTGCTAAGGTGCTAAATTGCCCAGACTAGGTTTGAATTCATAATCCTCCTGCTTCAGTCTTCCAGAATGCTAGAATTACAGGCTTGAGCCACCCTTCCCTGCTCTAATCCCTGTTTTGGAAAAACCCTCCCTTCCCCCACTACAATCACAATTGTCTTAAGCAAGGGAGTCTCCTCATTTCCACTGCTTAGTTTCCTCTTCCTTTCATTAATATCACAGTGGCCCAACCCTTAATTTTTCTAACTTTAGAATGAGTTGATGTCTGGTAACCTAAACCCTCCAGCTTTGTTCTTCAAGAATGCTTGAAATTTCCATATGAATTTTAGACATAGTTTGTCAAAAAATCATGATAGAATTCTCCCGGGATAGAATTGTATTTACGGATCAGTTTGGGGGACTATTAACTTCTTTGTAATACAGGATCTTCTAATCCATGAACATGGCCTTTCTCTCCATTTATTTGTCTTCTCTTTTTCTTTCTTTCTTTTTCTTTCTTTCTTCCTTCCTTTTTTTTTTTACTGGGGATTGAACTCAGGACCTTGCACTTGCCAGGCAGGCACTGTGCCATTGAGCTACATCCCTGGCCCCTTGTCTTTTTCAGTAACAATAACAAAAAAAAAAAATAAAAAAAGAAAGAAAGAAAGAAGGAAGGAAGAAAAGAAAAAAATAGCTCACAGGTCTTATACAGCTTCTGTTAAATTTATTCCTAGGTTTTTGATTTCTCAATGCTATCATAAATGACATATTTTTAATATTTGTTTTCTATGTGTTGCTAGGAAATAGAAATATATTTAAATTTCTTATACCCAGAAACCCTGCTAGTTTTACTTACTAATTCTACTACATTTTAGGTTCACTTGGACTTTACATGCATAAGTATGTTATCTTTAAATAATGAGAATTTTATTTATTTCCACCAGTGATGGCTGTAAACCAGCAAACAGCTTTGAAGAGCACCCTCAGCTGCCATCTATTCTCAGCAGCCTCCACCCAGAAATTACCTGTAATGACTCCTTCACGCTGGGTGGTTTGAACACACTAGGGGGCGTGTTGTCCTGAAGTCCTCCATTTTCCCAGGTGCCCCTGCTTAGGCCGCACTTCTCCTCTGCAGCTGGCAAGAGCAATGAAGGCCTCATTTGCATTGTTAGAATGGAATGCTAGTGATGGGAAGAGTACACTAATTATTCATGAACTGCCTCCTGTCTCAGCCTTCTCCCCCACCCTGGGACACCCTAGTGGCTTCCTAGGCAGAGCAACAGGTGACTGACCTGACCACCTAGAGTCTGTGCCACAGGAGAAGCCTGGCAGGCCAGGTCCCGGACTGCGTGGGCCCTAGGTGAGTGGGCCCTTTGGCTCAGAGAAGACCCCTTTGTCATGGCGATTCTCACCTGTCCCTTGGCCTGGATGGGAGCCCCCGTGTGGGTGAGAATGAAGAATTTCTGCCATTGAAAAGTGATTGCCCACTTTAAAAAAGAAGTCTCAGTGTCCCCAGAGGGAGCTTATATATCAGCAGCTGAGCCCCTTGGACTCACTAGTTGCTGCTTCCAATTGCCTTACATTTCCACTTGCTACTTTTTTAGAATGAACTGGCACCAAACCCAATATTATTTCCCTGGCAATCTCCTGCTGGCAAGTGCATCTATTTTAATGGAAATAGATAAAGCCTTGGGCCAAGAAGGGGTTTGTATAAAGGAAAAGGGTGGAAATGGTTTTAGAAACTTCCCTCTGAGGAGAGGCTGCAGGGAAACATTGAGGAAAATATATTTCTGGGATCTTAGCAAAAATTCTGTTATGACTCAAACAGTTTTACCTTTTTCCCAATGAGATCACATTAGTTTGAAAAACTCAGAGAGCTTGGAAGTGTGACAGACATGCTAACTGTAACCCAATATAATGAAACATCAAGGATACTTATAGACCTCACCAAAGAACACAGAAATGGAACAGTAATATGAGATTTGCTTCTTGTAGAAATGGTGACATTCTCATTTTGTTTCCAGCAGAATATTTTCAGTGAGACAGTAAGAAGTAGTATACTTGAGAATGATTTTACAAGAACTCCAAAAAACCCTTTCTGGGATTTCCATGAGATAAATCTCAAGAATATCAGTGCATTATTCCAAAGTTATCAGAAGTTCACCAAGAACATTATATATTCTATAAAATTTCCTAATTAAGTTTTAAAGTAAGTCTTTTTATTGTTTAAAAATCATTGAGCATTTCATTATGGTACCATGAAATAAAACTGCACTAACTCAGTAATAATATATTAACTTCTTGGGGTTCCATTTAAATTCACTTGACTCCTGCAACTGTAAAGAACAAGCTGGCAAGGTGAGAAGTTAAAGGAGGAGAGTAAGGCAGTGCATAAAGTTCATTGTCACCGCTGTTGCAAACACATGTAACTCTCTGCTGATTGACACAAACCTTAATGAAGTCCCTGGCCTAAGTAAGGAGTTTAGGAGTCTGAAGGCATAGAGTATGCTGTGCAGGGGAAGTAAAAGAAGAGAGATAATGCAGCAGAAGCTGGAATGTGCAATAAAGTGCGAGAATATGATTATTGCCGGGCTTGGCCAGGAGTATAACACCAGCCCTCATGGAGAGTTTTTGCTTTATTTAATTTTTAAAGAGATATTTCTTTTAGATGCATGCTGTTGCCTCTGGTTCACAAGGATTACAATGAATCTTTTAGTACAGCCACCATAGAACGTGCTGGGTCACCAGCTAAAAAGAAGCATTGCATTTCTTTTTCTCCTTTTTTTTTTTTTAAGCTTAAAGGTGCTACACACTTGCTTTCTTCATGGCTCAGAAATACTTCAGGAGTTTTGGGGTTCTTTCTAAATTGGTTTTCCCATGTCAAGTGTTTTTGTGGGGCTAACCCAAGAACCAGTTTTGATGTGCTTTTGGTTAGCAAAGATTTTATAACGCTCATTAGCATAGATTGGCCAGAGACACCCAGCAAGTTGTTCTGAGAGTTAAGGTTCCACACCTCCAGTAAATTTTCCTCTCTTATCATTTTCCCAGGACATACCCTTCTTTCTGTTCAGCTTGTCCTCTGCTATAATTGTTTACTTTTGCACCTCTTTTCAAAGCTGTTTTGCCTAGAAGTGTACCTGATTTATGTTCCTATTGTACCCTTTGGGTCATATTGTGTATGTTTGGCTCACATGAGGCTATAGGGTCCTGGAGGTCAGGAGTGGTCTCCCTGGACCCTCTGTATGCAGCACAGTTCCCAACATAGGGTTTGGGTGAGTTGGGCTTTAACAGGTTTGAGGAAGAAGGACTTATGCAGGCTGCTTCCCATGGGGATTGCTGGTGGTGAGAATTGTGTAGTGATGAAGCAGGCAGGAATCCTGTGCAACTCCACAGGAGCTTCTCTTTTGGTGTCAAGTGCAGGGCTAATAGGTTCTTTGTGAACTCCAGAAACCCAGGGATTCCTACACCTGGTCCTGCCCCAAGGCACTGCCCCTTGTTGTCCTCCTCCAGCAGCCATGCTTGGAATTAAAGGTGTCCTTGGTCCCCTCTGACCCCACTACTGCCCCCTAGACTTTCTCCTCTGTTCTTCCAAAGTTCTGCTCAAGTGAAGCTAGTGCCCTCAGACTTTGCCACACACTCATCCCCCTGGCTACTGGCACTGCTCATGTGCCAGGATCCTCTGCAACCCAGCAGGGCTCTGTTTCCTCTCTGACTTCCTGCTAGTCTGGCTCTCAGTTGTTCGACCTCCTCCCTGCTACTCCATATACTCCCAACATTCTTGGGAGATGAGCTTATATTTCCCAGACAAATAGACATGGAGAGCTGCACAGCCTCGTGTCTTTCCTTTTCGAAGCTTCCAAGCATGTCTCTTCCTATTTCCATCTTTTCCTTCTGTAGGCAGAGAATCCACCCTGCATAATGCCCACCCCCAAGTGTGGGTGGAACCAGTGCACAGAGTGGGACATCATTCCCGTGCTGAGATCACCCATGAGTTAAACTTGAGCTTAAGCAAGAGGAAGATTATCCGGGTGGTTCTGACCTAATCAGGTGAGCCCTTGGAAGGGTCAGGCTCTTCCTAAGGTGGGAGACACTCCGCATGAGGGTTTTGTGCAAGTGGTAAAAATGGAGAGGGCATGTGGTGAGGACCTAAGAGGGGCCCCTAGAAACTCCTAGTAATCCCTGGCCTACAGTGAGTAAAAAAAGAGGGACCCCAGTAGTACAATCACAATGAATTGCATTTTTCCTGTCAAAAACTCCAGTGAGCTTGGAGCAAGCTTAACCACAGCTGAGAGGTAGCCTTGGCTGACAGTTGGGTTCCAGCCTTGCAAAGCTGAGAGGGTGCTGCCTGCCTGACTTCTGCCTGGAGAACTGTGCAGTCATAAACGTGTGTGGTTTTGGGTTCAATCTGTGGTTATTTGTGACACAGTGGCAGAGAACTGTGCATTCTCTCTCTGGATATGCGTTTGCTGTCCCTTATCTGTGACCCAGCCCTCCCCCATTCTGTCTTATCTGCTCCCCTCATCAAGAGCCCTCCCCCTGCTTCCCCATCTCTCACCCCTTCTCCCCTGGGTTATTTCCATCAGTATACACACCTGCCCCATGTTAGGAATTCCCTTTGCTGGCCACACCTCCATGCCTCCCAAGGGACCACCCCATCTGTTTCCCTTTTTGGCACACATCTCAGAGGTGGCACTTGCCAGATATCCCTGGTCCCCTCCCCTCCACTTCCTAAGTCTGGGTTTTGCTCTGCTAAGGTCAACAGTGGCTGCACTGTGTATTCACCTTGCTTGATCTCCCAGAAGCATCACATGCACCACAACTGCCATCTTTTAGTTCTGGGACACCCTTTCTCCTGGTTTTCTTTGCTTCCCTTGCCCAATCTTTGGAGTCTACTTCCTAGTCATCATCCTTGAGCCGATCCAGCTCTAGCCTTAGCTCTTCCTTGTCATCCTTCCCTGGGAAAGGGATCTCATACAGTCTTGTGGATGTCACTACCTTTTTCATGCCTGGTTGCTTTTTTCACGCCTGGGATTCCCCAGTGTGTCTCTCCCCTCTAGGTCCTTTTCTGAGCCCCACATTCACGCAGCTTGTGGCCCACTCAACACTAACACTACACTTGGGTGGGTAACACATACTTCCATCTGCATGGTCTAAATAGACATTTCCATTTCCTCCCATCCCCACATCCTCCTACCTCAGTGCAAATCTAGAGATCCTTTAAAATTCCTCCTCTTTCTCTCCCCTCATGTACACCATCGTGGAGCCCTGTCCATCTGCCTCCTGAGCAACCCATTAGCTGGGCTCTCTACCTCTGCTTTTGCCCCTCTCTGCACTCACAAAAGTGCTTTTTTAAAAATCCAAGTGGCTCTGGTCACTTTGTGCTACTGTCTCTGCTCACCAGCTCCCATCTCACGGTTCTCTTTCAGGTCTTTCATTGTGCCAGGGTCCTTCCTGTTTCAAGCCATCTGCTCAGGGTGTTGCCTTCAGCTCCAAGTGCTCTTTACTTTCTGTTTGCTGGCTCCTTCTTCCCCACTTTCAGCTGGCTTGGTCCCTGTCTAGCAGGGCTGCCTGGTACACCTTAATTGTCCCTTGAGTCTCCATCATAGAACTTACTTGCTTGATCTGCAGCATTCAGCACAGGGCCAGAGATTTAGGGCCCTCTGGGAATATTAGTTGACTTTAAAAAAAGTAATAACATGGCTTGTTATCTTATTGTCTTTCAGGCACAGATATTCCCACTTGATCCACTCAATAACCCCATCACAATAGGTGTCATGATCAAGGACACTCAAAAGGGGAAGAAATCAAGACTTAGCTCAGTGGCTCACTGGTGGAGTACGTGTTTAACATGTGTGAGGCCCTGGTTCAATTCCAAGCATGGCAAATAAATAAATAAAAAATAAACAAACTAACCCACTGGAATGAGGTAAAAGGATTTACCCAAAGTGATCCCTTGCATAATTCCCAGAGCCTAGATTTGAACCTAGGCATTCTGCTCCAGAGCCTGCTTTACTGCCCTACTCCTGGCTCAGGATGAGTTCATTCCCAGGACCATGGGGAGAAATTAGTAACTAAGGACCATATAGTACAGAGAGATAGGAAGGGAAATGGTCATAAATGTACATGGTCAGGAGATATGGAGGAGCAATATTTATTCTCACAATTGTGCCCTTAGTACAATAGATATAGTATTAAGTACATTTGCTGGCAGGATGTGGCAGTGTCTGAAAGGCTCTGTTTGTTCAGTTTTAAAACAACAGGGAGAGGATGCTGAGCCGGTGTCTGGAGTTTTAGAGAGGAATGTGGCCATGGGGCCACATCAAAGCCTGAGGAGCCCGGCTTCTCCTGCTGGACAGAGAGTGGTTGCCCGGGATGGCTTCTTCTCATCCCTTTGTTTTCTGTTTCCAATTTGTTCAAATGACAAGGAGCTTTGAAGTGACTGAAGCTGCCTCAGTGCAGGGTGAGAGACCACTGAGTTTCAAGAAGTTTTCCAGTTTGCTGGAAGCATGGCAATTTTCCACATGCCAATAAAGAATGTTTTTTTCTTTAAAGCAGAGCTTGATGCTCTTACAAGTGCTCTGGCTTGTTGTTAGGGAAAGTGACAGCAAATGGATTGATGTGCACATTTTAAATTATATAAATTAAACCTTGGGTTTTAGTCATATTCTTAAACTTATAATTGAGTCTTCATTTTCCTGTATGTAACTGGATTCCTGAGGGGGGGGGGCGGTCAATGAAGGGCACCTAGCAGATAGCACACTGGAGAAGAGGAGATTGCTATGGTTTCAATCCGCAACCTTCTCTAAGCTGGAAAAGGCAGACCTTTTCCGTTCTGTCCAAGACGTGTTCTCTAAGAGCCTGTGGCCCCTTATCTATGGACATTCATATAAGAGGCTATAAAGAAGGTTGGTTGGTAGTGTATGGATTTGAGGCCTTCAAGAGTTATTCTCCTGCCATTTTCCCTGGCCCACCCATCATCTTTGTCTTTGAATGCAATTTTTGCAGCTTGAATGTCAGGAGTATGGGCTCTGATTTCCAGCTATTTTTTGTGTGGTGGGAATAATCTCATACCTAACCCATAGAGTGCCTTGAAGACTAGACACGATATCATTTCCCATGCGTAGGGGAGGTGGCTTATACCTTTATGATTTTTCTCACTTATTTTGGATTACTATTGACATATTCTAAGACCTTTGAAAGTCACTTTGGGGACCAGTTTCTATTCTAAGCAAGGGAGAATTCATTCAGCCAACACTGACGGTGTACCAGTAGTGAGCCAGGTACTGGGCATGTGTGTCTGGGACACAAATTCCAATGAGACTTATCTCCATGCTGCTTGGATAAGATTCTGGCCCTCTGGATACAAACAACCCACTTCGGCAGATGTGCCATACACAGTTTGTATCATTGAAGCTTAAAGGCTTTCAGTGTCGCTATCACCGCCTTTAGCTGTGCTCCTTCTGTCTGGAGCTCATGGGCTCCTCCGAGCATGTGTTGGCAGGATGCTCACACATCACAGCCATCTCCAGCACAGCCACCAGGGTGACTGGGCATAGTGCCACGTGGTGCTCTACACATTTTCACAGGGATAATCTCATGTTATCCTCCCAAAAGCCTTCTAAGGAAGCAAGTGTGATTGTGTTGAGGAGGGGCAAGGGGCTTTGCTTCTCCCTTCTAGGTTCTTTGGCTGGGCTACAAATTAAATTGACATAAGACAGGAGAAGAGGAGAAAGCCCATCTTAATTACATTCATATACACGGGAGTCCCACTAAAACTGAGGCTGGAAGCAGGGTCAGATGACTGAAACTTATCTGGTATCCTGAGCTCCAGAAAGGTCTTGGGCTGGGGCTCCTGAGGAAGTATGTGCGGGTATGGAAACCAGTTAAGGGAGGTGAGGGGAAATGCATCTGAATAAAGCTTGTCTTGTTCTACAGATAAGTGTCTCTGGTTCTCTGGGTACTTTTACTACTACACATACTTACAGATTTCCTTTATATATGCAGGTTTCTTTTATAAAAGTACAGCTTTTCAAAGCTACTCCTGAGTCTGCAGTTTCTCAGAATAATCAGCTCAACATTTTCCAAAGGTTTGAGGTGGCATCTTCTGGCCTCCTGCAGTCATATTTTGAAGTGGTGTGTCCTAAGCCCCCACCACTACCACTACCTTCTATCATAGTAGAGAAACATGCCTCAGTGGTCACAGGTGGCCACCCCAACAAGTGCCCCTGGTGCACAAGCCTGGGTAAGCCTGGTAAAGCCATGGCTGGGCTCTACTTTCAGAATATCTTCGGGGCAGAGCTGAGGCTCAGGGCCATCTCTCCCCTGTCAGATGAGTGGGATGAATGTGGCAGATGCTCTGAGCCTCTGTGTTGGGCCACACACTGCCGTGTAGCTCAATGGGCTGTCCCCAGTGAGTCCACAGCAGTACCTGGGCCAGTGAGCAGCATGTTGGTGAGTCTTTAACAACAGTTAGCTAGAGGTGAGGGTAGGGAGTGTTTCCTGAGCTGTGGTGTTTGCCACTACCTATGGTATAAACACTGCCACCACTGTGGCCAGTGCCCATTACCAATGTGTTGCCCCCAAACACAGCACTGGGAAGCCACACACACCTTGCGTCACAGCCCATGTGAGCTGGCTGCAGCATGCCACTAAAAAGGGCCACAAGGAGCCCCTTATCCCTCCATGTAGCTAGCTCATTTGCCACAGGGTGTGCAAATGCAGCCTGATGCTGGCAGATGGGGAGATGCACATTTGGTGACTCGTATATAAAAGGAGGGTACTCCTTGGAGCTTGCCTGCCCTACTTGGGGAACTCTGGAGGCTTTGTTCCCCAGACAGCACTGATTTTTAGGGGGGTTACAGAACTCTTCACAGTTGGCTAGAGAAGCACAGTCTGAACCATACAACTGATGCCCACTAAAATGGACTGTGACTTCAGACTCCAAGATAGTCCTACACCAAGGAGGGATAGGAAACATCAATGGGCTGCGCTGTGCAGATGGCTTTGTGCCCATTGACAGGTGAGGCAATCTGCAAATCAGTGAGGCTTCTCTAGCTACCTTGAGGGACACAGACAGCGATGAACAGAGCCATGGTTTCCATCTGGCGTGGCTGGTGGTATTTATCTCATGCTGTGAGCAGACATGAGTTATCTGATCGGGGAGAGCATCCCTCATTGCCTGCCTTAGCAGACTCCATTCCTGGTCAACCCTTTGGTCTTGGTAATGGGAGAGGCACAGAGCATTACCATGGCCTTTGGACTTTGTTTACTTATGTACTGCCTAAGGAAGGGGAGGGGAAAAAGAAGGGAGGGGCTGATTGGACAAATCCATCTGGACCCAGGAAGCTGGCAGTTGCCAGCATGAGTTTGTGGCCAGTGAGAAAAAGGCTGCCTTCTTTCCCTGACCAGGGCTGTGCTAACAAAGGACCCAGACAACCAACAGGGACAGGAAGCTGCTGGACCTTTGGCTTCCTCTGGTCAAGCTGTCCTGCTGGGGCAGAAGGGACAGAACCAGTCAGCACCTCAGCTGGAGGGTGGCCCTCTGGCTCTTCAGCTGCCAGGACATGAATGCTGTCTGACCCTGGCCCCAGCACTCTCACTATTGTTTTCTGATTAAGGGGACCTTCCTGGTCACAGCTTTTACCTCCCTAATTCAGCTCCCAGTAGGGTGTTCTTTCTCACTTTACCTCCAAATTTACACCTCTCCTATCCCTGGCACTCCTATCTGGAGGTGTTGATGGGTGCTTAGCAGGCCACCTGGGGCCAGGCTGCAGGGAGGAGCCGCCCCCTCTCCCCAGGCCAGGCACAGCTCTGTCAGCTATTTACCTGGCCTCTGCTTCTGCCCTTCACTCTCCTTGGAACACAGGCATTGTTTCCCTGAGTGAGTCCCCTTGTTTAATTTGCAGCTGCGGTTACAGGAGGAGACATTTCTCAATCAGGTCTAAAGCTCATTGTGCTAAGAATGTTCTGTGGCTCTCTGCAGCACAGAGGGTGGAAATTTGCCTTCATTTTCGTCATCAGACCACTGGAATTCCACAGTCCTGCAACCCGAATCTGAGAGCAAATTTTAATGAATTCAGCAGAAACTTGTGTAGCAATGATAAAATGTAATTGCCTACAATTTCACACCCACACTCGGCCTCTGTTAGCTGAGGAATTCCAGCCAGCTCTCCGTTTTGCAATTTCATCACCATGGAACCACTCTCTCCTAAGGTACAGGAGTCCGCACAGGCTTGAATGAAGTGTGTGGTGAATTTTCATCAGGATACCATGAGTAGAAGCAGGCAGCTCTGCCATTAAGATTAATTAGAGGGTGAGGGCCCATACTTGGGAGCCTGCAGCAGGCTATGAATTATATTCTTGGTGCACTTTTCAAAGATTCTTTCTTCCAGAACAGCTCCCAATTTTTTTTCCCCCAGCCATTCTATACTTTTGACTGCACATTTTGACTCAATTTTTGGTCCACCTGAATTCCTCTTTGAAAGAAGCCAGGGTAAAAGCCAGTGAAAGGAAGTGGAAGAAACATAGTATTTGATTACCTGCAGGAGTTTAGACTTGGAGCATGGGCTGTGTAAGACCTGTAGATATTGTCTTAGAAAATCATATTACCTGTTTTCATGAGTCTCTAAGCTGAGAAAATTTTCTACATTTTAAGTAGTTGGAAAAAATAAAGCATAACCTTATGTGATATGTGAAAATTATCTGAATTCACATTTCATCATCCAGAAATAAAGTTTAGAGGACATAGGCATGCTATTAATTTACATATTGTCTCTGGCAGCTCTCATGTCACAGTGTTGGAGTTAAACAATCGTGACAGTGACAGTATGTTCTGCAGGGCCTACTTGCTGGCCCTTTCAGAAAACATTTGTCAACCCTTGGTACAGAAGAGCAGGTGCATGTGTGAGGACAGCTTGGTCCCTTGGCTGCCACCAAAGAACCACTGTGCTGGTGTCTCTTATACAATGCTATTGTATTTTGGGTGATAACAATGAATGAGGTCATTCTGGTTTGGGACCTGTGGTCCTCAGTGGCACTGAAAACCTCTGTGAGTCAAAGCTTCATAGTGGGAACAGGCACGTGCCTGCATCATGAGATGAAGCCTCTGGGCCTCCAACGATGCACTGAGCACGCTGGCAGCTTATTATTTGCCATTTATCACCGCGCCTTGAACATTCAGCAAAGTGAAAAATAGTTTGCCAATGAAGTAAAGTGGAAAATTAATTTCAGTTTTCCTCCGGTTTCAAGTAAATGCTGAAATTAAAAATGAAGGCTCTAATCACTGGTGTGTTTTCATCTGAGGCTGAATTGTAGTACTGACTTAAAAATTCAAGGAGGGGCTTGCTTATTTTTTTCTGAAAATAAGTTTTGCTGGCCAGTGAGAAGAATATAGTGAGAAGAGAATGTGCTATTTTATGTGTGGCTTTGCTTAAAGGACAAATTGAAGATTTTTCAAGGGAAATGATGGAGTGATTGCATAGTGATATAACGTTGTGAAGAGCAAATACTGTACATTTAATATGTGCCATCTTCAGGTAGCCTAGCTTCCTGTGAACTGTCTGCTACTGAGGGACTTAGAAAAGGACCAGAACCTTGGAAAAAACAAAACAGCATGCAGTTCTCTAAGGTGTCTGATTTTACATTATCTATCTAATTTCTGTAGAATTTTGGTAATATTTTACAGAAAACAGGTTAGGATAGCATCATCTAAGGACAGAGATGAGGGGCTTTTCTTTGGTTGTTTTGATTTTTAGGCCAATAGGCTTCTGCTTAATTACATCAGGGACAATCCTACTTCTCTGGAACCTAACTTCAAATCAATTCCACAGCAAACATCAAGGTTAATAGGTTGTGCCCAGGTCTAGGGCAGAAGGCAGAAGAAAATGAAGGAGAGTTGGGGTGATGGGAATGGCCCTGCAGTCATGTGGCTGTGTGTGTGGTTTTCCTGGCTGCCATTTGTCCTCTGGTCAAAGGGAGCTCTGGATGACACAGTAAGGGGCATGGTGCAAATGCAGGACCTACCCTCGTTGGTTGAGAAGGAACAGAGGGGAATGAATATTTTGGACAGGAGGGAAATCTAGAGTCCATATAAAGGTGAGCCACATGGGGCCCCAGACGTTGGGATAAACCCTCATGTGGATTTCACTCCTTGAAAATGGATGCTCATTCTAATTGTGAGCCAGGAAATGTGCAAAATATCCTTAATGCTTACTTTCATAATTCAAGAGAGCAAATAATCAGGAGTGATATTGAAAGTATGTAATAATAGTAGGCTCAGCACTGGCCTGTGAGAATCAGTGTGGTTGTAAACAGCCCATCCTGCATGCTGGAGAACACTGGGCAAATTTCAACCAGCATGTAATATTTTTAGGAACATATCTGTATAAATTACTAAGTGAAAGTATTCCTGGCTCAGAGGGATGAACTTCAGTGATGTGGAAAAGCCACATACTCTGTGTATTATTTTCTCACTATTTCTAGTAGTGAGGTCATTGCCCTTCAAAGTGTGTAATGGCGTGTGGCCCCCAGGTTCCCCAGGTGGCCTGATACAGTACACCCACATTCACCCATTACAACCAAGTGTGGGCTGAGGTGGGGGCTGGGCACGTGAAAGGCACATAGAGCCCCTGCTCCCTGGTAGTCCACCTCTGTGTGGAGAAAAGAGAAGAACAGGTGAACATGAGTCAGTGGGAATGTGCCATAGGAGTATCAAACCTGGGATACCGCGGACCATGGAGCAGAAGCCCCACTCAAATGGGTAGGGGTTCAGGAAAGGCCTCTTAAGGATACTTATCAGGGTCTTGAAGGACCAATAGACATTACTGGCCAGGCAGAGAAAGAAAAGGAGGGAGCATGCAAAAGAAGCCACATGTAAGGTTAGATGGCACACAGCTAGTCTGTAGCGGTTTTTAGCTCTTTGGTGGTAGAGTCTCAGGTGATGAGGCTGGCAAGGTGGGCAGGGATCAGATGACAAGGAGTCTTATTCATCATGCTTTGGGATTTGGATTTCATCTTGAAGATAATGAGAAGTCTTTGAAGGATTTTTAAGGTCGAGGGGAGGGAGCTTATTAAGGTTCAAGTTTCTGTCTTAGAAAGATCCTCTGGTCTAGTCTTGCCAATACTGGGGCTGGTAAGGTAATACAAGCATGAGATGATGATAGCCTCACCTGGGATGTTAGCAGCTGAAATGAATGAATGGAAGCTTGAAATGAATGAAGGAAGGGAAGGAGAAGAAGGCTGAGCAGGTGCATCACCGTAATGCAGACAAGAAGAGGTGGGTTCTTAATGAGAGCAATGAGGGCAGAGGGAGCTATGGGAGAGGACTGAGGCTGCTAGGAGGTGCTGCCAGTAGGAGTTGGTCACTGGTTGGTAGGGGAAGGGAAGGGTGAAATGAGGAAGCTCCCAGGTTTCCAACTCAACACTGTCAGTCTCTAAGACAGAGACCTAGGAAGAGTGAGGAGTAGGCACACGAATGATGTTTTCTCCTTTGTAAACTTTATTCTCCCTTGATGATAACAGTAAACCTGACTGACAGACAATTTTGAAAATGGGGGAAAAGGTAAGTGTGGAAAGAGATTGCTTTTCATATTATATGGCAGTAAAAAGGAAGGATTTCATCGGAACTACTTCTGTTAACCTGGAAAAATCTCAATTAAAATGTTAAGTGGAAAAAGCAAATTCTAGCAGGGTATAAAGTAACATTTATAAATATATGGCAACATACAAAACGATATCACTATTGCTATGGCAGTTGTACAAATGTATAAGACCACAGAAAGATAACATCAAGCTCAGGTCAGTGTTTACCTGAGGAGTGGATGTAAGTTGGGGCAAGTTTGAGGAGGCTTTAGCTATTTTGGTAACATTTATTTCATCTGAGTGGTGAGTATGTGCAATCTGCTGTGTATTATACCTCCATATGTCTCAAATATGTCATGGTTTTTAAAAAGTCATCAAAACTCATCACATGAGACCATCGTTTTAGCATATTTCCTAGGGACAGCTCTCCTCTTTTTTTGCAGAGCCTTCGTGGGCACACCCCTACAACATACCTGCCTGCTCTGGCTGCTGGCTCACCCTCAAGTTCTTTTTCTGGGGTCACAGTGGGGGTGGCTCATGGTATTTGACTCTTATCAATTCTGCAGGAACCCTCTCCTGGCCCTTCTTTTCGAGGATCATAAAACTCATCCAAAGAAAGAGTTGTTTGAGTTGTCACTAGTGATTAAGAATCCAAAATCCTTGATTCATTCCTCTGCAAATGAACTTGAAGACCACCTTGTCTCTAAAGGGTCATTGGTTCTCCCCTGGAGCTTTGTCCCTCAGCTACTGATGTGCTCAGCGGGAGTTCCACAGACTGGCTCATAAATTGAATTTCATTTCTAGAATCAGGATGAAATGAAGAAATAATTTCACATACTATACATTTATTGAAATTATATCAAAATAAGCAATGAAGGAAAATTTCTCTTGGTAATATAATTTCAAGGATCATTTCATGAGTTTGCAACTAGAAAAGCATCCGAAATGTCTAAGTGATAACCATGGAGAGAAACTGTCTGTGTTCTATTTTGAGCTTGAAGGAAGCAGATGTCAATACGTTGGTTCTCTTTGCTGGGTCCCCACTTGGTGTCTCTCCTCCTTGTCCCTCTTTCTTGCATTCTAGTGCCTCTATGGAGCCAGCTGTTGATATTCTCAATAGTGCATATTGTATATTGGATATCATTATCTTCCTCGATGGAGGACCTGAAATCATTGCTGTGGCATACAACAGTCAACCAATGGTCATTTTGGTTGTTGCACAGGTATAACTTGACTGCTAGCCAGGCAACTAGCTAGTTTTGATAATAACAGAAAACGAAGACTCCTTTCTAACCTGATGCAGGCTGAGCCAGACTTTTTCACCGATGTTGGTTTAGGGGAGTTTGACTCACTTCACACATTCACAGGCATTCACCAAAATTGTATAATTTTATATATGTCTAATGGCAGGCTAAAATGTGAAGTTGACTCTGGGACTGACAGAATGATATCTGTGGAGTGTAATCATTTCAATCTATTTCTAAGAATGAGTACCTTCTCAGGTGAGCTAACTGCTCACATTAAGAGGAACTTCTACGTGCATTTCATCCAGCAGCATTTCTGTCTTCTGATGCTCCTGACACTTGCATTGACCCAAGTGTGAATTAGAAGGGTTTCATGCACATATTTCAAACAATGTATAGTGGGACATATAAACTAATAGATCAGCCTTTCCCAATTCTTTTTCTATGTGGGAGCTGGTGCTTGGATATTGTTGTGTTTTCTGTTTTATTTACCCCTCTCCACTCCTTCTACCCTCAAAGCCCAAACCATTTATCCTGTAAACATCCAAGGTTAAGCCAAAGTCAAGTTGTGCGTTAGTAAGAAATGAAATGCTGATGAGTCAACTGGGACCAACTAACTATATCACCAGCCAACCTTCCTTGTTTAATTGCCTGGTTCTAAGGTGAAATCCTACTGACAATATACAGATGGTACATCTTGCTCCTTTTGTGTGGGCCACAGATTGTCTTTCTTGAATAAAAGTGATAATCAGGGGGAGATTTTCAAGTGTTTTGAAGAATCCTGAGGAAGGTGAGTGTTGTGAGATTAAAGTCAGAACTGTCACAGTTCCCAGGTTATCTAAGGCACCCGATAATCAGCTGCCCTCTGCATTTCTTTCCTTCCCTATTTTGATGCTGGCTTGATTGGGCCACACATTTTGCTGAATATCTCATCCAGGTATAATCAGCAGGAGTAGTCATTTGAAATAAAAGTGTTTTTGACTTGCAAGCACACTTTCTGAGGCAAAAGGAGAAACAGAAGTTATTTTTGGCTTAGGAAGAATTGTGTTGCTTCTGTAGTGTTTCTGGGGATCACTGAATGCAGGGCAATTTCTGGAAGAGGAATTGATCACTGTGATAATGGAATTAATAAAAATAAAGCCCCTAGCTTTTCAGTGACTACTGTACATCTTGCACTATGCTTAATGTATTTTTATTATGTTTAATGGGATATCACATAGGTGCACAATAGATACACAAATACTGTATGTAGTTTGACACATTTTGGCATATGCATATGTTCCTAAAACCACCACCCAGATCAAGATAGAATGGGTCCACTAATTCAGAAGTTCTTATGTCCTTTCTTTGTCTATAAATACCACCACCAGCTGCCTCAGCAAGGCAGTTCGATTCTGATTTCTGTTGCTATAGCTTACTTTTGCCCCTTGAACTTCATGGAAACATGTTAATATGTACTCTGGTGTCTGGCCTCTTTTGCTTGGCATGTGCTTGAGATTCATCCTAGTGTTCTCTTTTTTTTGTAGCTACATTATATTCCATTGCATGAATAGACCACCATTTATTTGTTCAGTGGGTCAACATTTGGGTCATTCTTACTGTTTGGCTGTTATGAAGAAAGCTGCTACAGACATTCTTGTGGGTATGTCTGTGGACATGGTAATTCACTTCTCTTGACTATATGCCTAAAGTGGAGGGCAGACATAGGGGATTTTGCTTTGTGGATAAGGTCCAGCAGTTTTCCAGAGTGGCTATATCATTTTACCTTTTCTCTAGCAATGTATAAGAGTGGTGGTTGCTCTGACAATACCTAAAAGTTGGTATTGTCAAGCATTTTAATTTTAGCTCATCTACTCTGTTTTCTTACTGTATTTATCCCGATGACTACTGGTGTTAATCATCTGTTCATATGCTTATTTGAGACTGGATACCCTTTTTTGTAAAATGCCTTTTCAAGTCACTTGACCAGATTTTAAACTGTGCTTTCTGGCTCTTTCCTATTTATTTGTAGAAATTCTTAAAATATTCAGGACAGAAGATATATGTATTGTAGATATCTTTTCTCCATCTATGGCTTGATTTTTCATTCTCTTGATGGCTTCTTTTGATGAATATAAGTTCTTGATTTTTCTGAAGTCTAATTTATCCATCTTTTATTTTAAAATCAGAGCTCTTTTGTATTCTTTTATAGAAATCTTCACCTGCCTCAAAGTCATGAAGGTATTTTCTTTTCTTTTCTTCTAGAAATATAATTTGTGCTTCCTTATTTAAGTATATGGGTTTTCTGGAACTGATTTGTGTTTATGATGTGAAGCAGGGGTCAGGATTCATTCTCTTCCCACAAACAGATGTCTGGTTGACCCAGAACAATTTATCGAAAATATTTTCTTCCTCCTGAATTACAATAGTATGCTGAGTGTTTTATGTTTTTTCTATTATTTAATTTTAAAAAGATCCCTAAAATATAGATAATTATTTCATCTGTACCATATATATGAGAAAACTGAGGCTTAATGAGGTTAAACCACTTATCCTGGCTGAGTAGCAAGAGCTTGATGTCTTCCTACTTTGTCTTGTGCCTTTGCTAAGACACATGGCTGCTGCTGGGTAAATGGTACGCAAAGTGGGAAGGGAAAGCCTGGTGAGCCCCATGATCAGATTGCAGTAGGTGGGATAGCATTGCATCTTGGGTGAGTGTCCTTTAACTAGCCAGCATCTCTTGCCAGGGCTCAGTCAGGTCAAATAAGACCTGGTTGTTTCTCACCATTGGCTCTGAAAGAAGTGATCATTGCTGAGTGTGAACTCTGAGAAGACCTTTCTTTGGATTTAATGATCTAGGAAGGTGTAGCTGGCTTCTACTATTGTAGGGAGAACTCCTGGATGGGGAACTTCCTGTCTCATCCTTCTCTACTTGCCTGGAGGACTTCCTTGACTGAGTGTGCCCATTTGTATTGCAGCTGTGGTTCCTCGTGTGTTGTGGAGGAGATATGTGAGCAGGGTGGAGGCTTCTGTCATTAAACTGAATTTCAGAGATGAATATGGACCACCGTTTAGTGTGCTTCAATCAGTTCTCTAGCTTGGTAATGAAGGCAAAACCTTCATTCATCTAACAAATACTTATTGAGCACTTACCATGTAGTTCTAGGGACAGATAAAATGGCAGTGAACTCAAGAGATGGAGACCCCTGTTCTCAGGAAGCTTACATGCAAGGAAGCATCTCTTTCAAGATTCTTGAAGCTTTTTCAATTAAAGATCAACCAAACTTGAACAACCATCTTCCTGCTACCCTGAGGTTCTTCACACTCACTGGAACTTTGACTACTTAGTCTAGGCTCTAACCCTAGGCAGTCTTCCAGCTCTTTAATTATTTCTGGTAAATTTTGCTTTATCTCCAAAGACTGGAAAATGGAAGGAGCAGCTTGAAGTGCCCTGGAGAGGCAGCAGGTCCTGTCTTGCTCTGGCAAATGAACTCAATCCCAGGCACTGTGTGCATGGTTATATCTTCCACAAGCTGACATGGAGCTGTCTTCTTCACTATCCTGCAGACCTTTTCAAGATTATGTTCAGCAAGTGTACAAAGCTTTCCTTACCAAGAAGGAAACAAATTTTGGATGTAATCCTGCAAACTGCTGGTTCTTATTTCCCGGTACCTTTTTCTTTGAGACATACACATGACCTCAGATGTGGACCATGGCCAAGACATGAATCTGGAGTAATTGAACCTGGTATGTCAATTTTTTTTTGTACCAGGAATTGCCCTCAGGACTTTGTGCTTTCAGGGCAGGTGTGGTGCCACTGAGCTACATCCCTGGCCCTGGTATGTCAATCTTAATGCTCTTCAGATTTGCTTGAGATACAGCACATGTCATTTAGAAAGGTTTTTTTATTCTCTTTACCAATTTTCAGGGGGTTTTTTGGTCCATATCCTCCTTATGTAATACTTTTTTCCATGAATTCAATCTAACATGCATTAGACTATATGTCCTGGAGCAAAAGCAAATGCGTAGAATCTAGTACATTGTTTGAGGAATTTCCAATCCAGTTGAGGAGCAACTTGTGTACCAACAACATTTCACCGAACAAGGGGGACTGAATCTGTAAAGGTAATGATAGCAGTAGAAAAAATTAGTAGTTACTAAGCATTTATTATTCACCAGAAACCCTAAACACATGTTGAAAACATTCTTTCTAACCTTAGGGCAACCCTTCAAAGTAGATTTAATTGTTCATTTTTTGGAGAATTGAGGCATGAAGAGCGTGAATGGCTTACTCAAGGTTTTGTATCTAATATATGAAAAGCAGGGCCTTAAATCTTGGACCACATAGCTCCAAAGCTGGCTCTGCCCTTTTCCTTTCTCCCTTCTCCACCCTTACCCAAGGGCAGCAAACATAGAGGAAAGGCAGACTAAATTGGGTTTAGGGTATAGCAATAATGTTGAAACTATTTTTTGTTTTTTTGGTACCGCGGATCGAACTCTGGTCCTTGCGCTTGCGCAGCAGGCAGTGAAACCACTGAGCTGAATGCCCAGCCTGAAAATGTTTTTAATTAAAGAATTTTAAAGTTTGCAACAATTATAAGTTCACATGCAATTTTAAGAAATAATACAGAAAAATCCCATATACCTTTACCCTGTTTCTCTGCCAATGATAACACCTTACTTATAAAACTACGGTATATTATAACCAGGATACTGCCATTAATACAGTCAAACATATATCCTATCTTCCTCTACTTTGTTTACTGGATTTTGTCCATTGTTTTCTTTTTTTTTTTCATTGATTTGTGCCTAACCCTAATCATTCCCTTCCATCTGCTTGCTTGGAGACCCATTTGCTTTTCTTTTTCTAGTTTCTTGAGGTGGAAGCTTAGATTGTTGACTCAACCTTTTCCACATTTCTATTATATGCATTTAATGCTATAAATTTCCCTCTTGACACTATTGTGTGCTACAAATTATGATTTGCTACATTTTCATTTCATTTCATTTAGTTCATTTTCATTCAGTTCATTGTGTTTTGACTTTTCTTGAGACTTCCTCTTTGACTCACTGATTATTTAGGAGTGTGGCTTAGTTTACAAGTGCTTGGAGAGTTCCTTGTTTATTTTTGTTACTGATTTTTTGCTTGATTTCATTATAGTCAGAAAACACACTGGGTGTAATTTAAGTCCTTTAAAATTTATTGATGTTTGTTTTATGGGCCAGGATATGGTCTTTCTGGTGCATATGCAATGAGCTCTTAGAAATACAGTGGTACCCCAGTTCATGAACTTAATTTGTACATGATTCTGGGGAAGGTAGCCACAGTCATGTTCATCATCTGATGTGGAGTTCGTGAATTAAGCAAACTTTTGCCAATTCCATTTGTGAACTGGATTGTTCATGAACAGACATATCTGTGAACTGAGGTATGACTGTAACGTGTCTTCTGGTGTTCTCAGGTACAATATTCTGTACATGTTTATTATATCCTGTCATTTGATTATAATGTTCAATTCTTTGGTATCCTTGATGATTTTCTTTGTAGTTATTAATCAATAATTGAGAGGGGGATGTCAAATATAACCAGATTTTTCTATTAATTGTTTAACTGCTGTTTTTTCCTTCACATATTTTGTATCCTTGTTTTTTGGACTAGACACACACTTATGAACTTCTTTATCTTTTTGCCAAATTGGCCCTTTGGTCATTTTATAGTAACTTTTTCTTACTCTGGTAATTTTCTTTCCATTTCCCCTTTGATTAATGTTTATATCATATATGTTTCTGTCCTTTTGTTTTCAACTTTCCTGTATTGTCATATTTGGAATGAGTTCCTTATGAACAGAAAATGGTTGGGCTGTGCTTTGTCCTCTACTCTGCCAATCTTTGTCTTTTAATTTGTGCATTTAGACAATATACATTTAATGTAATTCTTGATATGTAAGTGCTAAATCTACATTTTATTTATTGTTTTCTACTATTTTTTTCATTTCTCTGGGTTTTTTATTCTGCTTTCTTTTGGGCTACTTGAACACTTTTTATGGATCCATTATAATTCAACTGCATTGTTTTTGGATGTCTATATAACTTTTTGAATGATTATTCTAGGTATCATATACATACACATATAAACCCATATATCTTATAACAATCAAATATATCATAACAGTCTATTAATGTCGTCATTCTAACAGCTCAAGTAAAGTATGAACACTTTATTACTTTTTACTCTTCTCCATTTATAATATACTTAGGAACAAGTTCCATTCCAGGAGAATGTAAGTCAGATTCATTCCTAAGTCTGACAAAGTGAGTCTTATACACCTTTGTCAGAAATATACAAGTACATTGCTTTGTGCTTCCTAGCAGTCCCCTCCACATCACCACTGCTTTTCCTCTTCCTTCCGGACATCCTGGGCTCTGACTGAGCACTGTACACTGTGCACTATCGCACTGTATAGGAAACACACAGCAGCACAGCTGTGACAATGTTCAGGAGACATGTGAGCTACTTTTGTGATTTGTTCACATCTGTGAATGTTCATAATGAAAGGTCCATTTGACTCTGTGAAAGTTAACAACTTGAATGTTCATAAGCTGGAGATAATATAATAATTTGAAATATTTTGTCTAGTACATTTAGAACCACATCAGACAATGTTATTAATTTTTGCCTCAACTATCAAGCATAAACCTAAATATAATTCATACTTTTGGGTCAACTATCAAACATAAGCTGAAAAAAAAGGAAGTCTACAGTATTTACCCACACTCTTATACATTGTGTTCTTTCCTCTTTCCTGCTATTTCAAGATTCTTTTACTTTTTCCTTCCTGTTTAGAAAATTACCTTTAGTGCTTCTCTTTATGGTAAGTCTGATGGTCACAAATTTCCTTAGGGTTTTTTGTTTGTTTTGCTTTTCATTTTCATCTGAGAATGTCTTGCTTTCTTCTTCATTTCTGAGTGATTTTTTTTCTGAGTTTAGGATTCTGGGTTAACAGTTTTTTTAATACTTGAAAAATATTACGATTTCTTTCTGGCCTTTATATTTTCTCATGAGAATCCACTGTCATTAAATGGTTTTGCTACCATAGAAATGGTAGAAATACGTTTTTCACCTGCTTTCAAGGCTTTGCCTTTCTCTTTTAAAAGCTTAGACATTTTGGGTGTGGAATTTTTTGTTATTTATTATCTTTGGTGTTCACTGGACCTTTTTATATTGTGGGTTTATATTTCTTGGCAAATATGAAAAAATTTCAGCCATTATTTCTTTATTTTTTTGCTTAAATTCTTTTATTGGTACATTTTAGGTATACAGTACATTTACATTTATCTTTGGGAGCTTGTACCTGTACATGATGCATCTTGGTTCTTAATTTTTCCCCATTACCTGTGCGCCCAACCCCCCCTCCACCCTTCCCTATTTACATAGACTTTGTTTCCATTTTTTTCTTTTCTCATGATTTTTCCTTTCCCCTACCCCTCCCACTTCCCCTACCCCTCCCATTTCCCCTACCCCTGTGGACCTTTTCTTCCTATTTCAAATTATCAATTATTTGTTTTAATCCTTATTTATACTTCCAGTTTCTCACACTAGAGAAACTTTGATATTTACATGTGTGTCCTATTTATTACACTTAAGAGTATGGCCTCAATATGCATCCATTTAGCTGTAAGTTTCTCATTTTTATGGCTTAGTACTACTCCATTTTATAAAAAAA
>NW_004624737.1:20495657-20530472 GCF_000247695.1 Heterocephalus glaber
GTTTCTTGTATACAGCATATTGTTGGATTTTGCTTCTTAATCCATTCTGCCAGTCTATTTCTTTGATTGGTGAATTGAGGCCATTAACATTGATGGTTATAATTGATAGATATTGACTCATCCTTGTCATCATGTTTTACTGTTGTTGGCTCTTTTATTTTTTATTTTCCCCCTTTCCCTTCAGTTTCTTACCTTGCCTGGTGGCTTCCCTCTGTTGGGCCTCATGGAGTTGTGATCTTCATTGCCTTTTTTTAGTATATTGTTTACAATTATTTGGAATACTGCTTTGGTGTTTATGAAATTTCTGAGGTGTTCTTTGTTGTGGAAGTATCTAATGTCCCCACTGATTTTGAAAGATAATTTTGCAGGATACAACAGTCTAGGTTGGAAGTTATATTCTTTTAGGCCTTGAAATACTTCACTCCAGGCTCTCCTTGGCTTGAGGGTTTGTGTTGAGAAGTCTGCTGTGATTCTGATGGACTTTCCATTGTAGGTGATTTGTTTCTTTTCTCTAATTGCTTGTAGGATTTTGTTCTTCTGTTGGGTTTCTGGGATCTTAACTATTATTTGTCTAGGTGTAGATTTTTTTGATTGTGGCTAGTTGGAGTTCTATGTACCTCACTTATCTGTATGTCCAATTCTCTACCTCTTCTATATCTAATATATCTTCTATATCTAATATTCTATCTTCACATTCCCTTAATCTGCTGTGCATACTCTCAATGGACTTTTTACTGTCCTGGATATCTGTTTGAATCTGTTTCATGGATTCCATTTCTTTCTTATTTTGGGCAATCTTGGTTTCCATCTCTTCCTTATGCTGGGCATTCATGGCTTTAGCATGGTTCTGAGCTCATCTATTTTTTTTTTTTTAATCTGTTTCTGTTCTAAAGCCTGTAATCATGTCTTTCACTCTGCTCACCATCTCTATAGTTATCTGGGAGATTATTTCTGCTTTGAATTTTTCTAGACCCTCATTCATCTTTGTTGTTACTTCCTGTGCTATCAGTTCAGGGTGTCCAGGTGGTTGATTATCATACTTTTCCACCTCATTTTCTCTAGAGTTTGCCTTTTGTGGGGTGGAAGTCTGAGTTTGTGCCTTGCTTAAATCTCTTCTTATTTTTGTTTTTGGTATTGTCCTTGATTTAATTCCTGGGTTGATACTCTGAAGTTGCTTATTGTAGGTATCTTTGTTGCTTGTAGTTAGAATGCTTATGGAATGATTGCTTCTCAGAGGTGTCTTCCAGATATAGCTGGTCATTAGGTTTTGAGTCTCTAATGGCTCTGAGGCAATCTCATTTTCATTATACCACAAAGGACAACTGATTAGATAAATCACAACACCTTAGCCAAAATGATGCAGTCAGCAACACCATAGCATCAGGTACATCTTAAAAAATGACAATTTGTGGTAGTTATTAATCTATCACCTTTGACTGTGTGAATTAAGTCAAAATCGAGGCCCAACCCAACATATGTTTATAGTGAATGAACTCTTCAATATAGCAACTTTGCCCTTTGGGATGGGGAGTTAGAAGGAGTTAGGAAGGGAGAGATAGGTAGTAGAAGGATAGGGGTAGGTTAGCAGTGAGGCCAGAGGTGAGAGAAAGGAAAAATTAAGAAATATGAATTAAGGGCAGAACATGTACACAAAGGGAGATGAAGAACAGTGTGGGACAGCAAGGGAGCAAGAGAGACAGAGAGAGAAAGAGAGAAAAATAAAAATTTGAAAAGAGTAGAAAAAAATTAAAATTAAAAATAAGAGCAAAAATACTAATAATAATTTTGAAAATAACAAATAAAAGATAATAGTGAAGTGCCTCCTTCAGGTTATGTCTCTGCTGCCACAATAAACAATATGGGCACCAGTGTGCTGATATAAGTCAATGAGTCTTAGCAAGCCGATCACAGACCCTTGAGATTCAGGCCAAATTTTGGCTGCAAGTCCCAAATTGAGCTCCCTGTCCTCCTACAGTGTTGAACTCTGCAAGGCTCTACTGCAGGTTCCAGCTGCCCTTCCCCTGAAGATAGTCCTGGCTCTGATGGGAGGTGATGATCCCTCCAACTTACCAAGTAAGGCGGTCTGGTACGTTTATTGCAGATTCTCTTCACTTTTCCAATGGGCTTCAGTTTTCATCAAGTAGCCTGAGAGAGAGCCTCTATCTTTTGTTCCCTTCTGCAGCTCAGGACAATGACCTTTATCCCACCCTCTGCCTCTGCAGTGTGGAACCAGGGAGCATGAACAGGTGTGTGTGGGGGGGCGTGTTGCATGTTCCTGTGGGGCTAAGCTGCTTGCTGGTGGGTGTGCCAAGGCTGGCACCATCAGGCTGGTTGCAGGTGGGTGTGGCGAGCCGGAGGGAGAGGGGCTCTAGACAGCCAGGGGCCTCCCAGCCTGCGTGCCTAGCTGCTTGCTGGTGGGCATGCCAAGGGGTCCTCTTCATCCATTATTTCTTCAAGTGCTTCTTCAGCTCTCCCCTTTTTCCCCTCTCCTCTTGGACTCCAGTGACATGAGCATTAGATCTTTCATTAGTCTCACAGGTCCTTGAGACTGTTCAGTTTTCCTTTTTTGTAGTCAATTTTCTCTTTGTTATTTCATTTAAGTAGTTTCAGTCGTTCTATCCTCCAGTTCACCAGATCTTTCCTCTGTCCCTTTCCTCTGAACTTCTTGTTTCATTATTGTATTTTTCAATTCTAATAATTTCCTTTGGACTTCTTACATTTTCCATTTCTTTGATGAGACTTTGTATTTCTTTGCTGAAGCCCCTTCGCCATTTATTTCAAGTGTTCTTGGAACAGCTTGTTGAACCATTTTTATCATGGCTGCTTTAGTATCATTTCTCGGGAAGTCCCACAGTTTTTCATCTCAGTGTAGGCAGCTATGGATTGGCTTTTTTTTTTTTTTCATTTACTTGAGATGTTCCTGATTCTTGTTACAATAAACAATTTTTAAAACTCAATCCTGGACATTTTTATATTAGGTTATAAAATTCTAGATCTTATTTAAGCATTCTACTTTAATTGGCTTCTTGTGACACTGCTTTGGCTGGAGGAGAGGGGTACGGACTGTTACTGTCAGGTAGGGGTAGAAGTCCAGGTTCCCACTGAGTTCTGCAGATGCTCAAGGTGGGGGGCTCCTTATTACTGTGTGATAGGCCCTCTGCTGCCCACTAGGCCCTCACTGATACCTCCCCAGTGGGAAGATTGGGAGTGTGTTGTTACTGCTCCCCCATAGCTCCTCCTCACACTGTAGCAGTAGGGGTGTTTTATTATCCTGGCTGGATGTAAAAGTCCTACACTTCTGCTTGGGCTGCTCTGGTAGTTGGGAGGGGAAGGTACTTCATTATTATAAAGGACCAAAACCAAACATGTGCTGTACAGTTTTCACAGTGACCAAGGCCACATAACACTGGCCTGCAGCTCACCAGGCAGACCTTGCCAGCTCTGTTCCTACCATGTACCCCCTCCCAGCCACTCCCCTCCAAGAGCAGCTGTCATCCTGCCTTCCAGTCCCTTCTGGGGCCTGTGACAGGAAACCATTTCCTGGAGGGAATGGGGAGAAATACTCAATGCTGAGGCTGTAAAAGCAAGAAGAGTATTGTGCAGTGATGCTTCATCCTTCCCATGCATAACCTTCTGATTTCTAGGAAGTGGGGTTGCCAGAGAGCAAAAGAGAGTGATTACTATTTAAATAGTATGAGAGTACTCTTTAAACATTGTATGCATTTCTGCTTCTGGGTTCTGTAATCATCTTGGGATCTTAGCCAACAGATAGAATTGAGGCTGAAATACCCATAGCCTATTGTAGGAATAAGTGAATAATTTTAAAGGCTTCTTTACCAGCGACCCATAAAAGTGAAGCATTGTATAGTTTATTGGTCTGGGAATTTAGGTCCTGATGCTTTTATTAACATAATAATAAGGGAGGGAAAAGGACTTAAGTGTGGCTAAAGAAACTCACTGACCAAAAGAGGGTGGGATCCTGGTAAGCTAACCACAGCTTGTGCATTTTATACAGTGAACAGTAGTTTATGGAAGATTTTTAAACAGTTTTCCCTTGGTATCTATAAGGGATTGATTCTACCAGTCCCTTAACCCCTGTCCTATAGATACTAAAATCCACAGATGCTCAAGCCCTTTATCTAAAATGGCAAAGTATTTGCATACAACCCACACTTACTCTATTATATTCGTCAAGTCATCTCCAGATTAATTCTAATACCTAATACAGTGTAAATGCTGTGTACATAGTTGTTATACCATGTTTTTAGGGAATGACATAAAAACATCTGTACATGTTCAGAGCAGACACAATTTTTAAGTTCGTATATTTTCAGTCTGAGGTTAGTTGAATCACAGGTCCAGAGAGCCGACTCAAAGGATTGAGGAGTGCTGTGGAACTCAGCTGGGGTGCATTATGCATGGCAGTGGATAGATAGGCTTGTTTTTAAGTAAGGATATAGTGTGCATGGACCAGCAATTGTCTCTTCTAAAAATGATAGTGTTATTTAAAAATAATTTTGCTCATACGAAGGATGAGAAAATCCATCCTAGGAATTGGATTTAATATCAGTCACCTTTCCTGCACTGATCAAGAAGGAGGGTATGATGTTGAAGTACGGCAGGAAAGTGGAGGGCCTCACCACTTTGGTGGTACATCCAGGAAGATCAATAGGGTAAGGTGGGCACCACACCACAGGGGAAGAACTGGGTTTCACAGTGAATCATGGCATGAATCATGCGATTATTCACTCACTTCACTTAGAAAAAATCAATTCTGATCTAGCATTGCTTGGCGCCTTTGTAGTTTCTTTCCACCTAATTGTGTTATTCTTCTTTGTACACATTTAAGATAATCTTTCTAAAAGCTCCACTAACAAAGCAGAGCCACTGAATATCACAAATTTGTTAACTGTTTTAATAGAAAGGAAAACAGAATCTCATATGTGCCTTCTGGCTGGAGAATGTGTCTAAGCATTTATTTTTTGGTGTTGTTTCAAGTGATAATCTCGGCTGGAGGATGTGGCATGAATGCCCTTGTGGAGGGGAGGATGGGCCATGTCCCAGAAGCAGGTGAGTGACAGGCTGGTGGGTTTGGGAACCCACCTCATCCAAGCAGGGCTCCACAGGCCCTGGAGACACAGTGGATTGTATTCTTAAGATATCCAAAAGCACGGCCTGTGGACAGATGGACTGTTTGAAATCTGTAAGAGAAGTTTATGGTACAGAAGTCCTGAAATTCATGGCATGGAAGTTATCCTTGGGCCAGGTTTATCCCACAGAAGTATTTGGTTGGAATCAAAGAGTTTTTGATATTCACTATGGATTCACTGACTATATTAAAAAATTAGAAGCTTTCTCAAAAAATTTAGCCATAGGGCTGGGGATTTAGCTCAGTGGTTCTGTTGCCTGCCTTGCAAGTGCAAGGACCCAAGTTCGATCCCCGGTACCAAAAAAAAAAAAAAAAAAAATTAGCCATAGAGTTTTTTTAAAAAATTAGAAGATTTGGCAACAGCAGACCTCTGCTAAATTGAGCTGAAATCAGTTGAAGGGAAAGGACTGAAGAAGGGGTTTCTAAGTTTGTTCTAACCCCACCAGGCTACTTTCCATATTGTGGCACCTGTTTGCTTCTGAACTGTCACTTCATGACCTTGGTCTGTGACATAGGTAAGATGATAGTAGCAAAGTGTGAGTGAGCACACTGAGTTCTTCAGGAAAGGTCAAATTGCTATCACCTTCTAAGAGCTCTGCTCATATTTTTAATTATGAAGGGATTTTCTTGAAAGTAATGACACTACTAATAGAAATTGATTTTTCTTTGTAATACTTTATTTCCCAGAGAACAAACCCAGGGAACTCTACAGCATATGTGCTAATGGTAGACATCACAGGCATGGAAACATTGAATCTGTGATCACCAGGAGGAAAAGCATCTTAGTTGTTGGCCTTGACTGTGAGCCACTGGTCTAGTCTCAGGAAGTGAGCTGACTCTCAGCTTCCATTAGGACAAGGTGGTGGTGGGAAGGCTTTCCACTTTCTCCTTCTCTATACCCCTGGTACTGTATAGCTGCAGGTGCCACAGCCCTCCTCACATTGGATTATAGAAAAGTCATCTATGAACAGTCTTCTTCCACTTTCCAAATATCAACTCTTGAGCACCCAACAACAACCTACATTTCTAGAATGTTTAAGATGTGCCAGACATAATGGTAAACACTATACCTGAATTAACTTATTGCATCTGCTCAATAAATCTTTGGGGCAGGTATGTTAATTGTCCCCATTTTTCAGGTGAAAGAACAGAGGTGATGAGATGCTTGGTTATTCATCAACAAGCAGAACTGGCAAGTTGGAATCTTTGTTGATTTGTTGAAGTATGTTTGAGCAGTGTAGCACTTGAGGGATTTAAGTTTAATACAGCCACTTTGAGGAAGTACATAATATTCATTGTAGTATAAAGTAATATATGTATACATTTTTTTTTTTGGTATCGGGGATCGAACTTGGGACCTTGCGCTTATGAGGCAGGTGCTGGAACCACTGAGCTAAATCCCCGGCCCTGTATACATTTTTATTTCTGTTCAGATTTGTTTATGCAAACCACAGACACGTAATTTATGGGTGGTTTAAGGGTTGTTCAAGGTCAGTTAGAACCCAATTGTTTCTTCAGGTTCTTTGGGGATCTCAACATAACCAATACCACACATTTATCAGATTTTTATTTTTAAGTAGTCTCATTTAATAAACAAATATATAAATATATTTGTATATAAATATACAAAAGTATAAATAGATGTATATATCTGTTTATCTTGGAATACATGGGGATTTGAGTCCTGTAAGTGAATTTGATGGGTCCTAAGGAATGTGTATTTTAGGTTTTAGTAGATAACTGCCAAATTTTCCTCCCCAAAGTATTCTGCCCATTTATACGTGAGGCAACAGTGTGGGAAGAACCTACTTCCTCTAGGGCCCTCTAGGGGGTACTCTAGGGTGGTTTGTGTGTGTGTGTTTGTGTGTGTGTGTGTGTGTGTGTGTGTGTGTATGAATGTGTGTGTGTTTTCCAAATTAAGGGAGACAAGGTATCATGTTGCTTTGCTTTTTTAATTGAAGTAAAATGCATATAACATAAAATTAACCATTTAAAAGTGAAAAATTCAGCGGCATTTAGTACATTCTTAGTGTTGTCCAGCCACTTCTGTATAGTCCCCAAACATTCTCATTATCCTAAGAAAAAACTTTAATCACTCCCTATTCCCAGTCCTTGGAAACTACTAAGCTGCTTTCCATTTCTGTGCATTTACCTATTCTGGGCATTTCATATAAAGGAAAGTTTACAGTGTACAACCTTTTTTGTTTGGCTTCTACTTTTTAGCACATTTCCAAAGTTCATCCACATTGTAGTGTGTATCTGTACTTTATTCCTTTTTATGTTTGAATAATATTTCATTGTATGTATGTATAACAATATGTTTATCTATTCATTTGTTCATAGACATTTGGGTTGCTTCCAGTTTTCAGCTATTGTGAATAGTGCTAGTAAGGATATATTTGTAAGGGTACTCGTCTGAGTGCCTGTGGTTAATTATTTAGTGTCTGTATACCATCATATGTTCATATGGTAATTCTGTGTTTAACTTTTTGAGCAAGTGTCAGTCCATTTTTGAGCAGCTTCACCATGTTACATCCCATCAGTAATTTGTACGAGTTTCCTTTTCTCTGTATTCTCACCAACACTCATTTTCTGTTCTGTTCTGCATTAATTGTAGCTATCCTAGAGGGATTGAAGAGGGATCTCATGTTGGTTTTCATTTACATTTCCTAATGACTAAAAATATTGAAAATCTTTTCAATACTCTTTGAATAGTCTTTGTAGAATATCTTTTGAAGTTATTTGCCCATATTTGGTTGCTTATCTTGATATTAAAACATTATAGGTGTATGATTTGCAAATATTTTCTACATTCTATAGATTCTTTTCACTTCCCTTGATTATGTACAAACTATCCTTTTAATATATTATGTTGAAATATTTTTGTTTTAATTTATAATTCCTTTATTGCTGAACAGCCCCAGTACCTTTTTAATATATATGATCTTGTATTTTTTGTGAAATCCAGGGTCAAATCATTTATTCACTTTTCTAAAGTGCTTTCTCCTAGTAGAATCATGGGCAGTACTTTTATAGCCTGAATATTAGTATTTTCTTTCACTCTGTTGCTCATCTTATAATTTTGTGTGCAATAACACTTGTCATATAAAATTTACTCATTTTAGGGGAAGAAATTTAGCTCAGTGGTGCTGCACCTGCCTGGCAAGTGCAAGGTCCCGAGTTTGAGTCCTGGTTCTGAAAAAAAGAAAAAGAAAAGAAAGTTCATAAAAGTTACTCATTTTATAGTCCAAATGTTAATCTTTCATGACCTCTGGATATTTTGTTTTTCTGAAGACTTCCTATCTTATAAAAAATTCTTCTATTATTTTAAAAAAAATTTTACTTCTTTATATCTGGGCCTTTAATTCCGTTTGTAATAGCTAAGGTTTGGAAACGGCCCAAGTGCCCATCAACTGGGAACTGGATAAAGAAGATGTGGGTTTTTTATAAAACGGAGTACTACTCAGCCATAAAGAATGAGAAACTAGAGTTATTTATAGCTAAATGGATGCACATTGAGGTGATACTCTTAAGTGAAATAAATAGGACACACATGTGTAAATACCAAATAGTATCTCTGGTGTGAGAAACTGAAAGTGTAAATAAGGATGAAAATGATTAAAATGAATAACTGATAATTTGAAATGGGAAAAGGTCCAAAGGTGGAGGGGTGGCAGGAGGGGAAGGGGAAAGGAAAGAAAAAATTATGAGAAAGAATAAAAATGGAAACAAAGTCTATGTAAATAGGGAAGGGTGGGGGGGGGTGAAGGGCACACAGGTAATGGGGAAAAAATAAGAACCCAGATCCATCATGTTCAGGTACAAACACCCAAAGATAAATGTAAATGTATTGTATACCTAAAATGTACCAATAAATATATAAATAAAAAATGCACATTCTTAAAAGAAACTACTTTCTATTTTGTTCCACTGATCTATCCATCTCTTCCTGTGGTGAGACCATGTCATTTTAAGTAACACTGCTTCAGAGTAAGATTTGATATGCAGCATGCCACTTTCCCTCTGTCTTGTCATCACCAAAATCATCTTGGTTCTTCTGATACATTCTCTCTTCCACATAAATTCATAGATCAGATTGTTAAGTTCTGGACTAAACTTGGAGCATCATAAACTAATCGGGAAAGCTGGACTTTAAAATTTTTACTTTTACATCCAGGAACTTGCCATGCCTCCCCACACATTTCATTCTCCTTTCATTTCCTCCAGTATAACTTTATGATACCCTTAATGTAGATATTTTCATATTTCATTCTAGGTGTCCTTCCTGGATGTTTTATAATTTTGTTGCCACTGTTAGTTTTTTTCACCTAATACTTGGTAGTTGAGTACTGCTGCTCTTTATGACAGTTATTGCTTCTGGGAGGTTGCTTTGATTCTGATTAAATGACTTTACTCCCTTAGCAGTTTTACTCCCTTAACAGTTTTTCCATTTAAACCCTGGGTTTACAGGTGAACAGTCATAGCCTCTGAAAGCCCGTGAGTATCATTTCTTCCATTCCTGCGTCACACCTCTCACTTTCTTATCTTACTATACTGGCAACTCCCCAGGTCTTGGGAATGTTTGCTTGGTTCACAGCTTTTCATGTTTTATCATTTGCATTTCATGGTTTGACTCTCATTGTTTATGTAGAATTTATAAAAAATCTATAAGTCATATAACATGTTTAGTAACCATATGTTGGAAAAAATAATTTCCAAACTTTTCAGAATATGTTGGTTTTAGAAAATTTGTCCATTTCATAGAAATCACAAAATAAACATTGCGTTTCTATTGCTTTATGCCCATTTTCTCTCAGATTTCAATATTTGAGCATTTCATTCATACCATAAATATGAAATGACCTTATTTCAACTGTAATTTGGCTGAAGGTCTGTGTGAGTAGAAGAACCACTAAAATACACTTATTCATATGGTCTTACATTTTAAATAACATGGCAACTGGAGGTGGCTTCTTTGAATGAAACTTTCTCATCATAAAATTCCACTGCAGAGGCTTCCATTGAAAATTAAGAGAACATACACACCCCCTTATAATAATTTCAGTCTCCCTCTTTCTCTGCTATAGAACAAAACCCTAGCATGGATGTTTTACTCCATTCATGGCAGATTTACTTTTTCTGCTAAATGCACTAATCCAAACTACAATAGGGTTGCTGAGTATTTCCAGTGTGAAAAATAATCCCAACGATCTCCCAATGAACCACTGGAGTGGAAAGGGTCCCTCCACGCTGCTCTGCTTAGCACTGGCCTTCGGGGGCTGCCTCCAGCCTCTTTCTCCCTGGAGCTGTCTAGGTTTAATCAGCTTCAAAGCTAATTTAGCTCTAGGCTCAGCTTTCTGCAGCAGGAATCTCTTGTCCATCAGCCAAGGACGAGTTCCTGGCTCTGGCTCAGCGGGCAATATGCCTCCCATCAACATATTAAATATTTTATAGAGCCTTGGGTTTGGGGTTTCCCTGGCCTGATTAGCAGTTGTTTTTGCTTTTAGTGACTTTTGGAAGAACCCCTCACCATGGTGTGCTGGGAAGCCACATCTAAAGTAAGTAGAGGCAGAACAGTGCAGAGGTGGAGATCGCAGGCTTCTGGACTTTCTAACTTGGGTGTGAATTATGACCCTTCACTCGGCAGCTGTGAGACACAGAGTTTGTTATTCACTTCTCTGAGTTACAGCTTCCTCACATGTTAAATAAACGAGAAAGGAAAATGATACGCCTGTAACTACACAAGGCAACTGGAAATCCTTTGTGTAGTTTTCTTAGGGATACTCTAATGAAGTACCACAATATCCAGCCTCTCTCCTTTTTTACTTTAAAAAATTAGGTGGCTTAAACAACAGAAATTTATTAGCTCACATTTCTGGAAGGCAGAAGTCTGAGATCAAAGTGAGGGAAGGGTTGGTTCCTTCTGAGGACTATGAATCTGCTCCACACCTCTTCTCTAGCTTCTGGTGGATTTCAGACAATTCTCCATGTTCCTTGCCTTATAAAAGCATCATCCCAAATTTCATCTGTACCTTTACATGAGTGTGTGTGTCTCTAAATTTTCCCTTTTTATATACCAGTCATATTGGATTAGGGCCCACCTTAATGACCTCATTTAATTGATTAATTTTGTAGAGATCCTCTGTCAAAATGCGATCACAGGCTGAGGTGCTGGGGGCTCGGATTTGAACATAAGAATTTTGAGGTGACACAATTCAACTCATAACATTCAATGAACATTATCAACTTCAAAATTTTTAATAATACTTTAAATCTTGGGGAGTCACCTCCAGAGGAAAGAGCAAATCTCTATCTGCTTGGCCATATACAGAGGTATCTTGGTTCACAAACTTAACTTATTTTACAATTTGAGGGGAGATGGCTGTGGTTATGTTTGTCACCAGATGTGGGATTTGTGAACAGGAGCAAAATTTTGTCGAGTGCTTTTGTTTGAGAACTGAATTGTTTGTGAACAGAGATATTTGTGAACTGAGGTATTACTGTAATTTCTTGAGCATCTATAGAAATCAGTGGACAGAAAAGAGTTCATATTTGTCAAGCCAAGCTGTAGGAGAACTGAAAGTGGCAAGGACTCCAAGGCTCATCATAATCCTGGAGGAAAACAACTTGCAAGGCTCAGATGTGAGGACTTTGTGTCACTATTTATCACCAGTCAAACACAGGAGGTGCTTGATTCGGTGGCTGCAGGCAGTAGCAGTATCTATTAGAGATGTGCTGCTTTCAGAAGAGCTGAGCAACCAGCTGGAGTTTGGAGGGCTGGGTTAATAGGCAACAGTGTTCTCGTTTCTTAGGGAGGCCATGAATCATCTTGTTCCCTTTGTCCAAACATCCTTTCTATGTTTAGAGAATTGATGCCAACTTAGAACTTCCTTTTTCAGAGCATGGATGTATCTGTATAATCAGCTACATGAAGCCCTCCCATTGGCAGTGACATGACTGACATTTCCCTTGTTGTGTGAATTGTTGTTATTGAATTGTGTTAGAGCATCTGGGAGACTTTGGTCCTTAGCATAAGAGGTGGACATGGAGGATCTCTGGGCTGTAAAATATAAGTGTGACATCCAGCCTCTCTCCTTCTTTACTTTCAAATTTCAAGTGTTGGTGATAAAAAAGCAATTACCTGTTATCTTTTGTTGGGAAAGAAGATAAGCACCAGACCCACTTATAGTCCTCTTTATTTTTACTTTCCTTTGTTTAATCTCAGGTGTTCCTATTGCAGGTTCCTGGGTGTGGGGTGGGTTACGGTTCCATTGGCAAAGCATGCCCTCCAAAGCCTTGTTTTAGGGGAAGTGGAAAGTCTGTACAATCGAGTACCCCCAGCTTCTGAGCCTGGCCAGGCAGCTCATCGTGGGATTTTCAGAGCTCCTTTGAATGGGAGACCTTTTTTTAAAATCAAATACAGGCAGGGCTGTGAATGAATTAAGGCACAGTCTTGTCAGTAGAAAACAGAACTACAGATTTACTAATTGTTTTGTGGGGTGCTGGGTCTTTGTGTTGGAACATAAGGCTCATACATTTTATTTCCTTCAGGCTAGCTCAGCATGGTGGGCCCATAGGTTCGGAAGCAGCAATTTCTGGCTTGAATTCCTCTCTGTCAGCAAGTTACTCAGCTGCTCTGAGTCTGGGTTTCCTTTTGTTTGAAATGGGCGTCATCCTGCCAACCAACAGGGCAACCATGAAGACCAATGAGATGATGCAGCTGGGCTCCTTGCACAGAGATCAGCTCCCAGGAAACAGTGATCTCACCTTTTGCTGAAGCCTTAGACAATACCAAAGCCGGGGCTGATGGTGGAAAGTGGCAGGGCACTGAGGAGGAGTCCTGGATGTATTGCTGAGAGGGGAAGAATTGCCCCTCTCACTTCCCTGCCTCCTGCTGCTATCACCTAGCCCATCACCAATGTCAAAGTAGTTTGAAAAGTCCACACCCAGAGGGGATTATCTATCCCAGACTCAGGGGGGTCGGTGGATTTCCACATAGCGTGCCCCACAGAGGCCTTTGGGAACCCGTTAAGTACATGTGCTGGGCACACCTCCTCTCTTAGCCATGATCCTCCCATCACCCCATAGCCCTGCACCAAGCTGTGCCTTTGTTCTGCTCCAGTAGGAAAAAAAAAAAAGTAGAAAGCAAGGTTCTGTCACCTATCACTTCATGATGAGCTCCCCTTAGTGATGCCTCAGCCTGCTTGAAGAAGAGCTGCCGCTGGCAGGGACACAAGCCCCAGCCCCGAATGTGAGCCTGAGCCACTTGGCCAGCACTGGAAGTTCAAGGGCAGCTCTGCTTCATTCTGGGCTTTCCAGTTCATTGTTATTCACACTGTGTTCCCTAAAGAGTGTTCAGGAGCCAAAAACCTGGCTGATGAAGGGGGAAGGAGAGGCTTCTCTGTCACCCGTGAAAGAAGTGGCCATGTTTTTTTCCATTTGTTTCAAACGGGAAAATTGAAGATCAAATTTTTAAAAATGGAAAAAAAAAAGACAATTTTATCATACACATACATCCCTACTGCCATGGGTTTAAATTGTGAATACTTTTCTCACGATTGCCTTTGCATCCAGGAATTTCAAACAATGCCCTTGATTTATAGAGTTCTGAGCATAGCTCCATGCTTTGCAATCGTGTACCAGGAATCTATTAAGGATATAGCAATACATTTGGGGAACTGTTTAAAAATTTCCTGGGACCAACATGATAACATATGGTCCTTTCCACAAGTGTGGTGTTGCATGCCCTGAGCGAGTCGCTTTGCCCCCAGCTCCTTTTCAAAGAACCCAATGGGAAGTGGCTCCCAGGAGGAAGCCAGGTGCTAATGGGGTGACTGTGACCTCTACAGAGGCTCACCAGGAGATGCATGAACACAGACTCAGTGCAGTGCCAGGGTGAGTACATGAGACCAGAGGGAGCTTACTGAGCACTTCCAGCTCCACAAGTTGCTCCTCATTTGGCAATTTGCTTAGGGGTGGGGGAGGTAGAATAAACAATCCTGGAATTCACTTCTAGTCATTTGATATTTTTAGTAGAAAGTGAAGGCTGTATGAACCTGGTAGCTTCTGATCTTCCCTTGCTTTGGAAGTGAAGGAGATGTAGGAGAGCTGTCCCATAGCCATCCTGGGAGAGCTGGGTATGCTTCCTGGTCTTGGTTTCTGACACCAACAATACTTGCACAAAAGGAGGGATCACGTCTTCCAAACACTGTGGGAGGCTTGGTTGGGCAGAACAACCTCTGGATGGATCCTAAGGACCCAGAGGGAAAAGTGCCCAGTCATTACTGTGAGAGCAGGCGCTGTGAGGAATGGCAGGTGTTGACAACAAAGAAAATGAAATGGCAAAGAGATGCCCAGAAATTCTCAAGCGGCAAAATCATAGAAGTAATTTGAGCACAAAATGTATCTGAGGCCTGCACTGGAAGCACAGAATATGAGCACATGGACCTGAATGCAGCAAAAGCAAGTAAATGTCACCATCTCATAGGTGGGTGGGGAGCTGAGCTCTGGCTGTGTGATGCAGAATCTTCTCAAGGAAGGCTATCGAGCAGTGCCTGAGAGTGGTGAGGGGCTGGTAGTTCTGGAGGAAGATATAGGGAGAAAGAAACAGCAGGGGCTTCTTCTCTCTCTCTCTGTTTTGTTTTGTGGTATTCAGTATTGACCCCAGGGCCCTAACACTGAGAACACTGAGCTACATCCCTGGCTCTTACTCCTGTTCTTTATGAGTACATATATCTTGTGGGTTCTGGTATAACCTGGCCCCAGCTCTCACAGGAGTCCTAGTCTCAGTGGAAGAACCCCTGGAGACCCAGCACTTGTCTCCTGGCCCAGCTTAGCAAACATTTAATTAGCTCTAATCCCTATTGGAAGCTGCCACATTTTTGCTTCTACCATGTGCCAGGCACTTGTGCTAAGAGCTTTGATTTTGGTAATCAACTCCATAAAGAGAATGTGATATGTATTCTTCTTTTACAGACAGGAATCAGTGATTGGCACCGATTGGTTAACTTTACTGAAGTCAGGGTTAGGGGCAGGTGCTCCAGGATCTGAGCTTGCTCCCTGTTGCCTTATCTCTTCATGCCAGTATTTGGCAGTGAGGATGCCAAGGGGATGTCTCCTTCTCCTGGGATGGCCATACTCCATCCAGGGGAGGTGACTGCTGATCACTAAAATACATTGTTGGTGGAAACAAAGAACAACAGGTTTGTTTTGTTGGTTGAGTATCAGAGTGTTCCATCCCGTTTCCCTTTGGGGTTGCTGTAGGTGATCTGGAAGTCTGTTTTTGAGGCTTGTTTATGTGTCTTCTCATTTCCACAGGGGGTGTGGCGTGCTTCTGGCGCCCATGCAGCTCACCTTCTCTGCCCTAGGAGCTTGGGATGGCAGTGGGGGAACTTCCTTCCGGGTGCTGGGACCGGCTGAGCTTCACTGCCCTAGGAGCCTGGGATGGCAGCGGGGGGGCTTCCTTCCGGGTGCTGGGACCGGCTGAGCTTCACTCCAGGTTTGTTTTGTTGGACCAAAGGCTTCTGGGAAGGAAATAGTTTGAGCTGACCTTTAAATGACAGGACAGATTTCTCCTGAGTTTAAAGGTTCTTTATGTGCAAAGGATGTAGGAAAACTGTCACTTTGACCTTAAGTTTTCAGGGGGAAAAGTCTATTAAAATGACTAGGAAGAGTTTTAAACATAAGCACATTACCTAAGAAGCTAAGCGTGAACCCTAGGAGCCTGCTGTCAGCACTTTGTCTGGTGTATGTGAAGTTTGGCAATATAGCAGCACATGCTCTATGCTCACTTTTCATGTGAGTCCAAGGCCACTTTCTTGCAATTGGTCTGAGTTGACCCCATTTGGATCAAGCTTTGGAAAGCCCCCAGGCAAACCTCAGAGAGGAGAAAAGGATGTCTTTGGCAAAGTTTCTAGGGCCAAGAGGAGTGATGGAGAATGGGATAAAGATACAGTCGTGGGCCGGGGATTTAGCTCAGTGGTTCCGCCGCCTGCCTTGCAAGTGCAAGGACCAAAGTTTGATCCCCAGTACCGAAAAAAGAAAAAAAAAGATACAGCCATGATGCCAGTCATGGGGAAGGCAGCTTCAGGCTCTAGGCTCAGTGGCTCTTGCAAGGTCACATTTATAGTGAGGTTGCAATGAAGCATTTGAGACCACTCAAGGGGACTGCCATAAAGTCATCTACCATAGGCAGATGAAACTTTAGATCAAGGCAGGGGCTTGAGAGGCTAAGGTAGAAAGAGTTGAAAAGAAACCAGTTGTTGTTAAGGTAGCCTGTAGGCACACCTGGAGAAGGGGAAGTCCATCCTAAGTTCAGGGTCTAGATGTACAAGACCATAAGTTTTGTGCCCTGGATGTGGAGGGTGGGCTGTCACTCACAGCTACCTGGCAACCAGCCAGAGTGGCCTTGTTTCCATCCCAGTGAGGCCAGTACATTTTTGGTAATTCTGTTTTATATTGGGTTTGTTAAGTACCTTGGGTATCTGTCCTTTGTCAGAAACATGGTTTACAGATATTTTATTCTGGTCTGTGGCTTGCCTTTTCATTTTCTTAAAAATTTCTCCTCATGAACAGAATATTTTAACTTACTCTAATTTATCCTTTTAAAATGGTTGTTATTTTCTGAGTAATTTACAATGGTATTCTGCTTGTTTTCTCCTAAAAACTGTAGCTTTACAATTAGGTCTATGCTTCATTAATTTTTGTAGTGTATGAAGAAAGAATTCAGATATATCTTTTTCCCATGGATATCCAGTTCTTCCAGCGTCATTCCTGAGAAAAACTCTACTCGTCAGGATGAATTGTTCCTATTTATATATTACTGGATTCTATTTGCTAATCTTTTGATAAGAATTTTTGTGTCTATGTGAGGATTCCTTATTCCTAGAACTATTGATATTTTGGGTCATATAACTCTTTGTTGTGGATGGCTCTTCTGTCCAATTGCAGAATGTTTAGCAGCCTCTTTGGCCTTTGCCCATTAGGTGCCAGAAACAGCCTCCCATTTAGGTTGTGCCAACCAAAAATGTATTCAGACATTGCTCAGTGTCTCCTCCAGGTTCAACATCATCCATAGTTGAACACTGTTGATCAGTGTTCATGAAGCATGTTTGATCTAATTCTATGTCTTTCTCTCTATGTGTCTCCCTCTCTCTCTCTCTCTCTCTCTCTCTGTGTGTGTGTGTGTGTGTGTGTGTCCGCCCCCGCTGTCTCATTCTGTGTGTTTTTTGGTAGTGTCTACCAGGTTTTGCTATTAGGGTTATGCTCCCCTTTTCTCCAGGTTTGTAGTTTTTGCCATTATTTTTCACTTAAATATGGGGTAGAATTCATATTTCCTATGTGTACCTGCAGGCTTTCTGGATTAAGTATGGGTCTTTCCCAGCTCATTCTATCCCAGCCTCTCATTTTCCCATCTCCAGAAAAATCACTTGGCCCTGAAGTTTTCTTTGGACTAAAAACAGGAATGGAAACAAAGGTTTTGTACATAGGGAGGGGAGGGGGGAAATGGGATAAAATAAAATAAAATATTTTTAAAAAGGAGGTCTTTTGATAACGAGTCAATTCCTCTAATAGACATAGAACTTTTATGATTTTCTGTTTCATCTTGTGTCACTTTGGTAAGTCATATTTTTTCAGGTATATTTTTTAAGTTATTGAACTTACCTAAAAATAATTCATATTTTCTTATACTCTTCACATCTGTAGATGCTATAATGATAGCACCCTTTTCATTCCTGTCAGTGCCTGGTTGTAGGCGTTTTAAAATTATTTTCTTGATGAGTTTTGCTGATCTTTTTAAAAACATTCATTTTGGCTTTGATATTTTTTCCTATCATTTTTCTATCTCCTTTCTGCCTTTATTTTGATTTGCTTTTTGTTATCTGTGTAAATGTGTGGGCCTCTGGTTTATTCATTTTTACTGCCTAATAGTTGAATATCTCTACTTATTTATAAACTCTGTCAAAAACCATTTTGGCCATTGCCAGTTTTCTTTTAAATACCATTAAAAACAACAATGCTATGAATAGTCTTGTATATTTCAGTGCAAGTGTGCTGGGATTTTTAAAGCATACATGCTACATTTCATTTAGTTTAAGATGTATTTTTTTACATTTTATATCTGAAATCAGAATTTGTATTCAAGCTAATGACATCTTAAGGTGTAATTAGCAGCTTTTTTCTTCTTGGTGATACTTTTAAAACAGCACATCTTATAATCAATGGAGTGATCTATTTTGATGAATAACTGCAAATGAAAGAGAATTTCCAAATTCTTGAGTGTTTTCATCTTCATATTTACCAGGTTACTTTCCACAGGGATCTTACCTGGATATGGTTACCAGTCTTGCAGGAGAATTACTGTAGCTCTGTATCCTCACCAATATTTAGTACTGTTGATCTTTTGCTAATCTGGCAGATATGAGATGGCCTGTATTTGTGATTTCATTTTGTATTTCTGTATTTACTAATGAGGCTGAATATTTTTCTAATCGTTTAGTGGCCACTTCTTCTTCAAGGAATGCCTGTTTTGCCTTTGTCTCTCTTTCCATTAGGCTGTTAATTTCTCCTCAAACTTGTTTACAGAAGTGTTTAAAATTAGTTTTGATATGACAGCTGTCATATGGGTTACAAATATTTTCTTCTAGTTCATGGCTTACCTCTTCTCTCCATTGAATCTATTGATGATCAGAAAATATTAAATTAAACAAATTGAATGTATCAGGGTTTTATTACATAGTTTTCATTTACTTTGGTAACATCCTAAAAATACCCTTTCTTACACAGGATCATAAAAAGTGTTTTATCTTTTTAAAGAAAGTTCTAAACTTTTACTTTTCACATTTAAAGTTTTAGATTATTTGTAGTTGACTTGTGGGTATGGTAAGAGGTGGGGATAAAATTTGGGCTTTTAAAATAATAACTAATTTGTCCAGCATAATTTATTGTATTATATTTTTTCATTCTGTTTTTATTATGAGTATCCACTGATAGGCAGTGCCATCTCCTTATTTTTCACATTTCCATATGTCTGAGGATCACCTTTTGGGTTCTTTATTCTTTTCTGCCAGTCTGTTTTTATTCTCTCTGTAATGCTATACTGCCTCTTTCCTTACCTGTGTAATAAATTTGATATCTGGAAGGACAAATGCCTGACTATTTCTGTGTCTGCCTCGCTCCAAATGGCAGTCCCATTCGTAGCGATACCCCATCTAACCAGGCTTGACAGGTGCCCCTGGTCTCCCCCCAACAGGTCCTTCTCATTTGCTTCTCATATATGCTTATATCCCCCTCACCTGTGTTTGATGGGTCTTGCGTGTAGATATCTGGAGGTGCTAAATCTTGGCATTTGCACCTTTTTCTCACATTCCTGAGACCTGGGCGACCCACTGCCAGTTGGTTCTCAGGCTGCTCTCCTTTTGAATCTAACAACAGAGAGGAAGGAAAGGCCATGGGGGGAGCTGGCAGGGAGCTGTAATTACTAAAGCTAATGCTTCATCTCTCTCTAAAGTTCAAGTTCATTAGTGAGACTTCCTTTGTCTTGTCATTCTAGTTTCTAGTTTCTGATGAGCTGGTACTTATTTTGCAATCAAGAGTAAAAATGTTGAATTATAAAAATAACTGGCATCATTAACTTTTTGAGAATGGTAAACTGCGTATAAGCTTCACAAGAGCACAGACTTTTCTGTCTGTTTTTCTTATTGCTGTGACCTCACTGTCTAGACCACCATATGGCCCATGGTGGATGATACCTAAAGAAATTAATTTCACTAGTATGGCTACTTACTGCATACCAGGCAGCATGCTGAGGTCTTCCCATCCACCTTATTAGTGCTCATAACAATCCGAATATATACAGATGGAGAAACTGAGGCATAGAGAAGCATAGAGAAGTTAGATGACTTGCCTAAGTTGAGAACTTAATATGGTCAAGCTAGATTCAAGACCATGTGTGTGGAACATCAAAGATCATTCCCTTATCCCCCATGCAGTATTGTCTCTATCACTGATGGTACATGGATATGTGATACTGCCTTATGGGAGTTTGGAAATCACTGCTGTAATTTTTCCTTCAAGGCAGATCCACAAATGGCTGATAAGTACATGAAAAGATGCTCACCATTGTTAAAAATTAAGGAAATGCACATGAAAACCACAATGAGAGCAATTTATAGCCACTGGGATGGTTATAATAAAAGTATAGAAAATAACAAATGTTGGCAAGGATAGAGAAAAAAAATGGAACCTTCTTATACAGCTACTGGCAATGTAGAACAGCACAGTCACTTTGGAAAACAGTTTGGCAATTCTTCAAAAACTTAATCATGGTGTTAGCACACACTCCAGCAATTTTACTCTTAGGTATACAGGTAAATGTTCATGCAAAAACTTGAACACAGATGTTTATGGTAACATTATTCGTTATAATCAAGAAATGGAAACAATCCAAATGTCCAGCAGCTGATGAATAAGGGTACAATATATGTTTTGTCCATATATAAAATATTTTGACTCTGAAAGAGAACAAAGTCCTGACGTATGCTATAACATGGATAAACCTTGTAAACATGATGCTAAGTGAAAGGAGCCAAACACAAAAGGCCACATATATTATTCCATGATATGTAATGTCCAGCTTAGGCAAATCCAGAGAGAGAGAGAGAGAGAGAGAGAGAGAGAGAGAGAGAGAGAGAGAGAATGAATATCAGTGGATACTAGAGACTGGCATGGGGAATAATCACTAATATATATGGAACTTATTTGGGGGATGATGAAAACGTTCTGGAATCACTGAATTGTAGCCTTTCAAAAAGTAAACTTTATAACATGTAAATAATAGCATCTCAATACAGCTATTATTTTAAAAATACAAGTAATCAATTGGAGAGAGAGAAATGCTCAGCCCAGCAGGAAAGGGTGTGCTTAGAAGAGAACTCGACTGACAGAGTTCTAGGACCAAGACCTTTATCAGGCTTGAGCAAGTGAGCCTACCCTGGCTACATCCTTACTGCTCCTCTCTGGCCTCTGCTTCCTTCTTTGCACGGTGGATGTTGTGTACAAGTGGGTAATTTGCAAAGTTTTAGATTCTTGCATGCCTACATATCAAAGGGGACAGTTTTTCTTTCATGCTGCAAAAGGAGAAGCAGAGGACAGGGAATGCTCAGAATGAAAACTACCAGCCGAGAAAAGCAACCTTGTTCTAACTATCTTGGACAGCAAAGTGGATAAGTTGTTGGGGAATCTGTAGAGCAACCTATCTGGGTTTCTGATCAGGGATACTGGGTAAAGGCAGGAGTGTGGGCGGGCATCTCCAGCCTGGATGTTTCCTTTGATGCTGCTGGGCTTTTGGATCTGGTCCAGTGCCAGTAATCTCTTCCTAGCCCCCTGATGTGCAGTGAGCAGTTAATGGCTCTCATAATGAGAGATTTATGACTCTAGACTTTCAGATGTTGCACCAACCTCATCTGTCTAGCTCATGGCAGAGCCTATAATCATCTCTGTGGGCTCCACACTTGCCACTCTGGCCAATTCAGCTGAACGGGTGCAAAAGAAAGCCACATAGTCCCACAAAAAGTGTCACATTGCTCCTTGTGAAGGAGAGGAAAGCCATTCTGACATCTTATGAAAATATTTTCTGTGTCTTGTGTCCATAAGGAACCTCAAATCTCCAAGTTCTTTGGGTCTCACTGGAATGTGTGGCTTTGCAGATAGGCTAGTGCCACTTGGGTCCTCTTCTGCAAGAATTTCAAAGATGCCCCATTTTTCTTCCACATGTGTTGGTTTCCTCTAGCCTGAACTAAAAATCAAATAATCATCCTTGCTTGTCCTATAGAAACTTTCCTGGGTAATGAGACTGGTAATTGGGATTCAGTTGTACCTTGCATTTCATTTAAGCTGAAGCTAGAGGATGACTCTTCTTTTTGGACACCATTGTCCAAAAGAAGGTTCCAGTTTTCTGCCAGTTTCTGCTTAGAAGGGTGGAAATGGTCACCTCTGAAATAAAACTGCTCTAAGACCTTCAATAAGATGTAATAATGATCTTGTTCAGCAAGTCAAACAAAGAGGAGAGTGCATCATGATACAGATGATGCAGTTTTCCACTTAATAAAAAGACAAAGTTCAAGTGTAGACCACTTCCCTCTCTTGTGCAGCCTCTCTCAAGTGACCCCTATGTCTCCCAGCCAGGCCACAGCAACACATGATGCTATGGCAGAGTTAGACCTCACAGGCCCATGCTCTCTCTTCATGTCACAGATGGGAACACTGATCCCTAAAGAGGGATCTGTCTGATTAAGGTTTCAGCTGAATGGCCAGGTGGAGTCTGCGACGCAGTGATCTTGCTGCCTATCTAGACTCTTCCCAGCATAACAAAATTCAGTGGACAGGCTTTTAAAACATCTTTATTATGTGTCACAATTTTCTGACACAGAAGGAAATCATATGTAAAACTGTGGATAACAACACATTGCAGTTTTTGGAGGGCCCATCACACGGCAGCATCTTGTCGAGCCCATGACAATCTTTATTTGCTTCACTCAATAGCTCCCAATCCTACACAGCATATGTTACTCTTCATTCTTCCCAGAAAAGGCAGTAGAGGCCAGAGTCAAGTGGCTATTCCAAGGTGACAGTGTTAGAATGTGGTAGTACCACATGTCCCTTGAGCTAGACACCAATACCCAAGCCACCCTGATTCTATCTGCAGGTTCTGGGACTATCAATATGGCAAACTCTCAGCTCTGGGATTTTTGAAGGGTGACATTTGGCAAATCACTTAAATGAAGCTCAGTATCCTCATCAATGGGTGACAATAGTACCCTTCTCAGAAGGCCACAGGTATGGGAGGAGACAGTGCTCAGACATTGCTCAGCCAATGTCTGTCTCTCAGTCAATATGCCCTAAATTTTAGTGATCTGACCTGATAGTGATACTGACCAGATGCCAAGTACTTTAGAGTCAGCCAGTGACATCACACTGGTCTAGTGCTTATGAAACTTCTCACAGAGGTATTACCCATTTATATAATGACCTATGCTGTTGATGCCTTATCCCAGGGATAACTTTATGAAGTGGTACAGTTCATTTGAAGGCCAAGTTATGAAGTTGGTCACAGGTCCTTTTTGGCTTTGGCTGTTGGAATCTCACCCTTGAGCTGTGATTCATCTACACCAGGGCTATCTTAACACAAGCTTTCTGGTTCACCCAAGTCATCAATAGCTTTAAAAAAACAACAACAGTTTTTTAGTGTCCTTAACCAAGTAGTCCCCATTATCTACAGTTTCACTTTCTGTGATTTGTTATCTACGGTCAATCACAGCTCAAAAATATTAAATAACAAATTCCAGAAATAAATAAGTCATAAGTTTAAAAAATTTTATGATAGTATATTCCTATGATTGTTCTATTTTGTCATTATTGTTTTAATCTCTCACTGTGCCTAATAATAAAGTAGATTTTATCATAAGTCTGCATGTATGAGAAAAAAATATAGTATATATACAATTTAGTACTGTTCAGTTTCAGGCATCCACTTGGGGTCTTGGAACATATCCCCTGAAGATAAGGGCGGCTACTGTATAAGCAACCTCAAATTTAGTTTGCTATAAATTATAGGACAGTGTTAGTTATAATTTAGTGTCAACGGTATTTTATGAGATTACATGAAAACTGATCAGTATACAGTAATATATTTCATGGTAATCAATAGTTATATTGCCAGATTCTAAGCAAATCTGTTTGCAAACCTTAGTCCCAAGTAAGTTAAATAAATTAACGCATGGTGTTCTCCGGTATATATATATATATATATATATATATATATATATATATATGCAGAAACATTTAGACCAACTGAAATATAGCTTGGCATGAGAATCAGCATCATCAACTAGAGTGAAATTTTTAAAAAAACTACAGAGAGCTTGGGAAGAAAGAAATGTTTATCCCACTATAGGCAGTGCATAAAACAGTTTTTTGTCTCAAATCTAACAGCACTCTGCAGAACTTTAATGCTCACATGAACTTGCTTTACTTGTGAAAGAAGCCTCAGATATGAGCATCAAAGTGGTGGCTGCTCTTTTTCTAACCAGAAATGTCACCTGAGGTGGCCGTGCGAGGCCTTCCCCCGGTTGCCGAGTAAACATTCCGGTGACTTCACACCTAGAGGGCTTTGAGGTTTTTTGGCCCAGGGCAGAAGGTTGACTCATCCTGAGAGATGTAAACTCCATAGATGTGAACTATGACTATTTTTTCTTTCATTTAGCGTGACACATCATTGTCATTAAAAAGACTTTGAAACTGTATAAAATGGCTTTGAAACGTCAGTGGACTATTATCAAACTGTCTGAGGAAGGTATGTTCTGATTTTTTTTGCCCACAGATAATCAAAATATAAATAATGTATTCATTCAGTCTGCCCTTAGTAAGTATTTCCAGCTGGCTGGGTACTGTGCTCAGCACTAGCAAAAGAGATGAATCAGATGTCCTCTGAAGACCTGTCAGTTTTCAGAGACAGACTGGTGAGCAGATGCTTATGGTACAGAATAATAGTGCTAGGGGGCACTATCATGGGTTGAATTATCTTTCCCCAAAAGATGTTCAAGGCCTAATCCTTGAGACCCATGACTGTGACTTTGAGGGGAAGTGAGGTCTTTGCCTGCATAGTGAAGTTAAAAGGAAGTCATACCGGATTAGGTTGGGCCCCAAATCCAAAGCCTGGCATCTCTAAGGAGAGAGGTTTGGAGGCCTGTGCCCACAGGGAAGGCACAGGCAATGATCAGAGGCAGCCACAGGCCAAGGAAGGGTAAGGATTTCCAGCAGCTACCAGACAATGGAAAGGGCAAGCAGAACCCTCCACTAGAGCCTCAGAGGGACTGTGGCCATGCCAACACCTTGATTTCAAACCTTCTGCCTCTAGAACTCTGAGAGAATACATTCTTGTTGCTGTAAGACACCCGCTCTGTGGCAGTTTGTTCTGGTAGCCCTGGGACACCAAGAGGCACCACTATAGCTTGGGGGAGTGGGGCATGGTGTGTGGGCAGGGGTGGATCAGGAAGGTCTTCTAAGAGGAGGTGACCTCATGGTGTATCAAGGGTGAGGAGTTAGGAGTTAGCCTTGTGAGACAGTTGAGAAGGCAGCAACCATAATCAAGGCTACAGAGATGGTCAAACTGTCCATACTCCAGAAGTAGAAGTAGGCTTGGTTTAATGATTCCTATCCTGGGCTCCGGGAATCCCTTTCCTATGTACTCAGATTTTGTATGTTTCCGAGGCCCCTTCTGGGGAAGAAATGTTTCTCATGCATAAGAGTTTTTGAAGGAGCATATGGTCCCCACAGTGTCACAAACTGGCCATGTCAAAGAGATTTGATGGACTGCCAGTAGATGAAGGTGGTGGGATCACCAGCCTGATTGTTTCCTTGTCAAAACAGCAGCCCAGAGAGATTAAACTAACGCAATGGAGCAGAGGCCTTGGCTTTTAGATGGACACTGGAGATGAGGGAAAAGGAGGGATTGTCACCAAGGGGATGGATTAGGAGAAGAAAGAAGAGGGGCTATGGAGGAGTTGGCTGGTTTCCTTTTGGAAAGGATGCACTGGAGGTGATTTGGAGGCAGCTGAACCTGAGGATCGTGCTCAGAGGTGAGCTGGGCCCTTTCTTGGCCAAATGGGTCTTTACAGGTTTGGTAAGAGGCAGAGGGAGAATTGAGGGCATCAGAGATGGAACCTACAAAAGAAAGTAGGACACACCAGCTGAGTGATAAGAATACAGCAGGAAGAGCCAGATTTGATGGCACACACCTGTAATCCCAGTACTTGGGAGGCTGAAGCAGGAGAGTCATCATGAATTCAATTCCAGCCTGGGCTACATAGTGAGTTCAAGGCCAGCTTGGACTACTTAGCAAGACCCTGTCAAGAAAGAAAGGAAGGAAAGAAGGAAGGAAGGAAGGAATAAAGAGAGAGAGAGAAAGAAAGAAAGAGAAAGAGAGAGAGACCACATTTTTGCAGAAGTCAAAGATGGAAAGAATTTCCAGAGGGACTGAGTAGTCAATAACATCAAATATCACAGGGATTATTAGTCAAATCTAAATTTCAAAATACAGTGTGTCTGAGAAACATCTGTTTTCAAATAGTAAAAAGAGATATTGTTAAAGGTATCTTGGAAATACAGAGTAATCCTTGATGCCTATAAAACTAGATGTGAAGGAAGGCATTTAAAAGCCATTAAGTGGAAATTTGAATGCATCTCTCTGCTTTGGGCACGACTGATGTAGATATGGAGGGAAGTAAGCTCACCAAACAAACCACAGGCCAGTGTGCATCTTTTGCATGTTACTTTGATGGACTGATTCATTAGGCAATGCATGAAGGTACTTGTCTGCTGTTTCTGTAGAGACAGCTCAAGTGGTGTTGGACAACTCGCAGCCATTGGCTATGACTCTTTGACCTACACTTCCCCAGTGGGCTACTTGGTCTTCTCCAGATATGCTGGGTTTTCCTGCTTTTACACTTTATCCTAAGCCATTTCCACCTTTCCCTTTGACATCTGCCTTGGCTGTGCTGCCTTCTTCCCTACCTACTTCCACTTTTGTCTAAATCCATTCCATTGGACAAGGTCATTTTAAGGTCCTTCCCCTTACCTGCTAATTTCTGGATGCCCTCAGCTGGAAGAGTTCTTGGAGGCCTTTTGAGGCTGGAGACCACAAAGATGTGACTTTGTCTTAGAGTTCCTGGAAAGAGAGAACATCTCTCCCACTTTGCCTCTTAGCCCAGGACCTAGCATGTCCTGAGGGCTGCACAAATTCCTGCCCAGCTGGGTTCCATTGTTCTATGTGTCTCTGGGATGGAGCTCAAAGGCAGAATGACTTTGGGTGTGTGGTTCTGGCCACTGGAGACAAAAGGACAATCCTTCCAAGCGTTTTAGGAGAGAAACCTCTTTGTATATTAGTAAGAAGACCCACTCTGCAGGCATAGAGGGCCAGAGAGATGGACACCCAACTCAAGCACCTTGGGAATTAGCAATGACAGTGGCACCCGAAATGAGTGGGCTTTCAAAACAAAAGTCATCATGCTGGCTTTTATGACAGTTTTGTTCTAACTGAAGTCTTATTTTGATCCCCATGACAATAGACTAGGTATGGTTATCTAGAAGTCTTGGGGTGGTTTTGGAATCAAAGCTATATGATTCCTTTCTGGGCCTTCAGACTCCCCATATGTAAAGGGGTGTGTTGGTCTAAGGTCAGCAGGTGTGCTGAACTTGAGCTTTCCTAAACATCTCAGAAGGCTAAGTGTAGATGGCCTAGCACTACCCAGGGTCCTCACTCAGTAAGTTTTTGGATTAGTTGTTGGGACCCAAGAATATGGGTTTCTCTCACATTCTTCTATGATGTTGGTGCTGCTCTCTGACAACTTTTTGAGAGCCCTGCTGTAAGGCAGCACCGGGAGGCAGTACCAGCTCTAGTTGTTCTTCAAGAAGCAGAGCCCGAGACGGGGATTGAGAGCATGTGGCAGTGGGGGTCCTTTTCAGGAAAGGACCCATGGGCAAGAGAGGAAAGAGGAAGAGCCAAGCCAGGAGGATGTCTGAGGTACAGTCCCACCTTCAGTTTATGCTCTGTACTACAGCACGAATAACAGAGGTGTCTGGGACTTTTGTGTCAATAATAGTCACATTGGCTGTGACCCAACAGGAAGAATAATTTTCAGAAATGAAGAAGCTTTGAACTATTTACAATGCCTTCCTAACATCAGGGGCATGTGGTGGCCCCTCAGTAGAGAAACTGAGAAGAGCATAGTGTCATTTTCTTACTCTGATTTCATTCATAGGGAAACCAGAATCAATGAGGCTAAATAAATTATGCCATGCCACACAGCTAGAGTTTGAACTCAGGCTCTCAGTCCCAAAGACAAGGCCTTATATCCTACATTAGCTTAGGGCCTGCACATGCTTAGCCAATTCCTGTAACCAGGGTGATTTCTTAGTGTGGTTACTACCTGACTGCTTTTGTAGACTTCCTCCACACTTTCTCTAACGTTACCTTCATGTGGTTCATAGCCTTTAAATTCCTTGCTTTTGATAAATGTTGCACTGTAAATGTTTTTCCATAGTATTCAGTATTACATAGACTTCATATTCATTATTTAAAAGGCCCTATGTTTCATGGAATCTAGTCTGTGGTGGATAAAATAATAATATCCCCAAAGATGTCCTTGTCCTAATCCCAGGAACCTATGAATATGTGGATTTATATGGCAAAAGGGCAGATATGATTGAGCCACTAACCTTGGGATGGGATTACCCTGGATTATCCAGGTGGGCCCATTCTAATCCAAGGGTCCCATTAAGCAGGAGGGCAGAGTCCAGAGAAGAGGATGTGATGGTGGATGCAGAGGCTGGAGTACTGCAGGGCCTCGAGCTGGGGAAATGCTAGTGGTCTCTAGAAGCTGGGAGAGGCTAGGAAAAGAATTCTCCCTTAGAAACTTTGTAAATGAATGCAACCTTGCTGACACGTTGATTTTAGCCCAGTGAGACCCATGTTAGACTCTCCCAGAACTATAGAATGATGCACTTGTATTGTGGTCCTTTGTTACAGCCGCCACAGGAAACCTACACATAGCCCCTGCTCACCTAACCATGGCAGTTCTCTCTCTTTCCTGCTAGAGATGAGACACTTCCCAATAGCTAGTATTTATTGCATGGTGTTGTGTTCCTGGCATCACACTAAGGGCTAGTTAGTTGCATCACTTAATCTTTTTCAGTAACCTACTGAATAGACACTATTATTATCTCCATTTCACAGATTTCACAGTGAGAAATAGGAGGACAGTGCGTAACTTGCCTGAAACCATTTGTATAGCCAGAGCTGAGGTTCAGGCTCTGGGACTGTGTGGTCCTTTTCCAGTGGTTTTGGGGCTACTGAAGCCACAGGATTAGTGATCACTTGGACCTTGGGAGGAATGCATGCATGTTAACAACTGCAACTGGTACCATTTATAAACTAAGAACCCCCAAGGGCTTTACATATGATTTCCTCAGTGCATTGAGGGCAACAATAGCAGCTTTGAAGAGGTGCTATTGTCTGCATTTTATAGATGAAGAACCTCAGAGAGGGTATGAGCTACTACAAGTCAGCCTAGGGCTGAGCTGGATCAGACCCAGACCTATCTGGGTCCAATGGCTGGGTTGCTTCTAAAGTTCTTAAGTACAATGCCACACAGGTAGAGCCAGCTCATTTCTCTCTTCATCAGCTTTATTGTCAGTTCATCATGATGCATCAACTCTGCACAGAAATCCATGAGACCTTTCAGGTCTTATATTTGTGCTTCACAAAAAGTAATCCGTGCACATTATCTCAGATAACCATCCCTGTCACTCAGTCACAGTCATAGATTGAACCATAGCCACACATCAGGTTAGCGCCAATGGAGGATCATTGTCACCTGAGGACAATCTGAGACAGAGCTATACTTTGGACCAGTTATTGATGGCCCTTAAAATTCTCTCAGCCACATTCTGACCCCTTTGCAAATCTGCCAAACTTGAAAATACTGTAGGATATCATTTGCTCCGTAAAATTCTTTAAATTATATCTAAAATTTTGAATCATTCCAATGTAGGCTCTGATTTAGACAGTCACTTTCTGAAATCTCTTCTTTCTCATCACCAGCACCAGCAGTTGGGGGACCATTTGTGGTAGTCTCTCGAAAGATCACTTTCCCCAGAATTTGGGGGCAAATAGGGGAGCAAGATTGTTACCTTGGGCTGCAAAGTCTGGGCATCTGGCTTGGCTTGCTTGGACTCCTCCCCGACATGCTCACCCTGTTTTAGTCACTCGCATGAGTAGCCTGATAAGGTCACTGTGAAAGAACTTTGGGGTTGTTGGTGCTGAAAGCCTACAGCTAAGGTGATCTCAGTTCTGTCTAAGGCCCCGGGCAGACTTTGAAAGTCTCCCAGCTCACATCCAAGAATGCTTTTCCCTTGAGAGCAATCTACTTAGGGCTCAGTGTAAGGCAGCTTTAGTGAATGAGGAAATTTAGGCTAGGTATTTCTGTAGGCATATCCATCATTGTGTGCTCTTAGACCTGACATTATTCTTAGCTGCCCTTGTGGCCAGTACTCATGAAAAGGCCCATATTAAGGATTATATACATAGTGTCTTATAATATTATCTCAAATTAACCTCAGATATTCTAAAACAGTTTTAATATCAGTATCCGTGTCTTCCATTGCCCTCCAGTAATACTTGTATTAAGAGACTGGATGAAAGTCTGTCTTGTATTTCCACTTTTCTCAACTGTGTTTGTGCTGCGAAATCCATAGATATGATTTTCTCTTTTGCTAAGTGTAAACTGAAGATACAGGAGAACATGATAAGGCTGTATTTGTTCAATTATTACTGATTCTAAGGGACATAAACAACTGTATGGAAGAAAGAATCTTGAAGCCTCATAAACTAAATAATAATGGACTCAATATAAATGGAGTGGGGTTGAATAAACAAGGGAAAATAAAAGGTTTTTATCATTGGTTGAAATACACTGAATTCACTATTGGGTAGTATAACATGAATAGGGGATATTAAATTTTATAATAAAGTTAAAGTTATATATTCCATTTTATCCTTTCATGTACTAAAAGTAGCAATATTATCTCCTTTTGTCTAGGATTACAGGACAACCATTACAGCACAAAAGATCAAATTTCCCTTAGAAATCTCCAGTCTGGTGTTACAGAGAGGAAATCTGACTTCACCAAGGTAATATATATTTGTGACTTCAAGAGTGGTCAGCAAAATGCATCCAACTATAAAATGTGATTGCTGGCCAACTTGTGATATGTTTGCATTTTATTTTGTTTAGTCACAAACTGAATTAATACAGCAGAAAATCTAACCAACAATGATGAAGAATTGTTGTATGAAGTATGCAATACATGTGTTTAATAATTCTTTAGTAATCTTTACCAACGATGTGTAAGTTCTCAGAATAACAGGAGAACATGGTGATTGATATCAACTTTATGCCAAAGTCAATTTGTTAGAGAAAATAATAGAGAGAGAGAGAGAGAGAGAGAGAGAGAGAGAGAGAGAATATTGGACCATATAGCATTTTGAAGGTCAGAAAGAAGTACTTTGGAGTCTAGCAAGCTAGTATAGGTCCTTTTAACTAAAAAAAGTGTCAGTGGTATGAAAGAAGGAAAAGAATTAGAGGTCATATTTATATAATACAATGTTTCAGATTCTAGAGGACAAAAAACTTTCTACATCATGGTTAATAGCTAACTCATCACAGGTCAACTCTGGATCTGAAGTTTCTGTTCTTAACTTCTTTTAATGATTGTCATAGAGGTACGCTTGTCCAGCTAACAGAACTTTAGATCGTGGACTTTGTCATGTGAAAGACCTGTACCAGACATCATAGTTTATAACACATCTTCCGTCTGTCACAAATGGATATTCTACTGCCAACCTTTGTAATTCTAATAGAAAGGAAAATTATATGAATTGTTCTCTCAAAGTCCTTGTCTCAGGTATTACTTTGATTTTGTTCTGCATTTAGTAAAGCTCTACATGGCCCTGAATTAATAAAGTACCCCAGGCCCCAAATTCTGCAAGATGGAGAATGGATGCTATTTTGGGTCCTGAGATTTAGTTATTGATCTTCAAAGCCCTCTCTATATGGAAACACCAACCTCACCATCTAAGGATATAAATATGTGTGGTTATAATTGATTTGTTCCTTGGGAGCAGGAGCGAAGATCCAGGTTCAGGGAGGAAAATGAGTAGGAGGAACAGGAGGTTATTGAGAATGGAGGCTGGGAGGAGATGGCTGGGAGGGGAAGGAGTTGAGTCATGGGAGTGGGGGATGGATTACTGCTCTTAATAAAAGAAAGATACCAGCTTCCTCTCTTTCCCACTTGCTTTGTACATTGAGCTGGCAATTCCCAGAATTTTCCTGTTGATGTCAAGAGTAATCAGCATTTGGTTATTAGTAATAATATAGATCTTTGGGGCCATGTGGTCAGATCCCTATAACACACATTTAAACTCACTGAGTCACAGCTTGGTCATTTTCTGTGCCACTTCTGGAAATCACTTCTAAACATTTGCTCTGCAATGACGTGGATCATGTAATTTGATCAGTTGTGTGACTTTCAAATTTCCCTCCTAACTTTGGGCTTTTAAAGCTTGTCCCTGGGTGTGTTCTATGGCTGCTGTAAGATGATGAAACATGCCAACAGATGCCCTGCCTGTGCCAGCGCCATCAATCTCTCCCCCTCTCCAGAGCCTGCACAAGATTGATTGCTTTTCCTTCCAAAATGCATCAAAGCTGTAGCAATGATATGCAGGTACCTCTCCTGCCAAGTGATTATTTAAAAGGAGTGAAATATGGAGGAGAGTACTTTTCTAAAAAAACCCCTGAGTTTTATAACAATAAAAGTCATTACAACCACATGTATAAACTTAGGAACATATAGAAATATATGTTTTCCCCATATAATTTTTACAAAAAGATAAGGCATTTCACTTTTATAGCTCTCATTTATACCTAATATTCCATCAAAAGTAGTTTCCTTCATCATTTAAATTATTTATAATTTTTTATTTTTAATTTCTGTACAATATAAGATGCAGTTATATATACCATGATTTGCTTACTCATTGCCCCTTTTTAAAGCATGTCGATTCTTGGTTGTTACCAGGACTATAGGGAGGAGGTAATGGGGTGTTTTGTTTCATGTGTATTGAATTTCTGTTTTACATTATGAAAAGTGATCTGGAAATGGATGGAGGTGATGGCCACTCAATGTTATGAATATATTTGATACTACTGAAATGTGTGCTTAAAATGGTTAAGATGGTAAATTTTATTTTGTGTATCTTTTACCATAACGAAAACAATGGAGAAAAAAATTGATTCTTGCCAGTTTTTTGGTGTTACATATTTCACTGCATTAATCCTTTGTTTTTAGTAACCGTGCAGAAAGTTGTTTTACAATGGATAGTGAAAAAGCTTGGATTTTTCCATTTGTCTTAAAACTCTGTTTCTCCATTGCTCTTTACTAGAGTGAATGCATACATCTGAAAATGCTCTTACATTCAGGATGAAATGATACTATGTTGACAGGTTACCTAGTGATGATGACTCCAGATCTGCTCTGTGCGGGAGGGCAGGTTTTGCAGGTTTTGCAGAGGACATGGAGGTAACCTTTATAGGTGTATCTATGGGGAGATGTACCCAGAGACTATCTGGCAAATACAGTTTTAGGCTGCAGAGAAGCAATGGAAGAGGAAAGAATTGTCTCATGGAGAAAAATACAGATTTCAAAGGTACAGCTCAGATTAGATGCTTATCCTTTGGAGAAATAAATTGCTACAGGAATAGAGGCATCCTCACTCCAGTGACTCAGGATCTGATTTCTCTGATCATCTACCCCTTATCTTTTTCTTACTTCAATTTATGAAATGATGCTCTTCTTAGTAATATGCCTTAAGGCATAAATATCAAGTTTAAAACAGTCAATAAAAAGCATAAAACTATGAAAGCAGTTAGCAGCTCTACAAAATCTTGTTTGAAACATTTAAAAGAAATCAATATTTTAAAGCAGAATCTTTGAGAAAGAAAATGTAAAATTGTGCAGGATGGTGATGGTTAGGAAATGGATGGTTTACTGCCAAAGGAAGACACAAAACCCAGCTATTCAAGTGACCTATCTTCAACCTTGAAGTAGTACTTTAAATACAAGATGGTTTTCTTCTTCCTTTCAAATCCAATCTTACACCAGTTAACTTTATTTAGATGAAAGAAATCTCTTTGCAAGGCCATGTATAGTTAACCCAGTCTAAAAGGCAGATGGAGTGTCAGATATTTGCCATAAAAAAATGTGATTACTTTTTTAAACCTGTGCAGTTTTAATAAAAGCAGTAACTCAATTAGCAACATTGAATCACTCTTTATCTTTCTTGACTTTCCAGACCCAGACAAAGGCTTAGACCCAAATGATGAACATGTAGTCTGTGATAGGCTGAATTATGCTTCCTCCAAATTCACATGTTGAGGTCCTAACCCCTAGAATATTAGAAGGTGATCATGTTTGGAAATAGGACTTTTAAAGAGATAATTTAGTTAAAATGAGATCATTAGGATGGGTCCTCATTCAGCACAACTGGTACATTGTGTTATAAGAAGAGAAGAACAGGACACAGACTGACACAGAGGAGGACTACCTGAGAAAACAGGGAGAAGTCAGCTGCTGTCAGCTGAAGAGAGACAGGCCTCAGAAGAACCCAACCTGCTGCACATGATCTTGGACCTCCAGCCTCCAGAACTGTGAGACAATAAATTGCTGCTGGGGAACATGCTAAATCAGCCTGCTGCAGACAGGCAGCCACCTGGTTCCACACTACAAAGACGCAGAGGACACTGGACCACCAGACCATGGTACTGAGTCCCGCTGCTCCTGGTCCAGAGGTAGGGGCTTCTGAGCCACCATCCCACTGCTCCTTGTCCAGAGGAAGGGGTTTCCTGGCCACCATCCCTCCCGCTGCTCCCAGCCCACAGGAAAGGGCTTTTGGGCCACCTTCTGTTCCGCCACTCCTGGCCCAGAGGAAGGGGCTTCCCGGCCACCATCCCTCCCACTGCTCCCAGCCCACAGGAAAGGGCTTTTGGGCCACC
>NW_004624737.1:20537587-20552812 GCF_000247695.1 Heterocephalus glaber
GGCTCTGTTGGTGGTTTCTCTTGCAGTGCAGAAGCTTTTTAATAAGATGAGATCCCAGTTGTTGATTCTTTGTGCTAGCTCCCATGCTACTGAGGTTTTGTTCATAGTCTTTTCCTATGCCAATGTCTTTAAGAGTTCTACCTAACTTATCTTCCAGCAAAGTTAGTGTTTCTGTTTTAATATTTGAATCTTTAATCCACTTCAGTCTGAGTTTAGTGCATGGTGATAGATAGGGGTCTAGTTTTAATCTTTGGCAGGTTGAAATCCAGTTTTTCCAACACCATTTATTAAGTAGGCTATCTTTCCTCCAGTGAGCCACCCGCATATTTTGAGAGATATTTTCATCCCTGTCACCTCTTTCACCCTCCACACTTTCCCTATGAGCAAGAGAGGGCAAATAGATTTTCTTTGGAACTGGGCTGCTACCAGTGTATCCCCCAGGAACAATGTCACCTTGACATACGGAACAATTCTGGAGCCTCAGAAATAAATTCAAATTTATGCGGTTCATTATTACTCTCCCATTTTCTTTTCATTGAGTCAAAATCACAGTCACATTTGCCAGGTCCCAGGAAATGACCTGGTGGCTGAGTCCTTATCCAATCTCCCCAGGCTTCTGGTTCTTTCCAGAGTGACACCTGTGGTCTGCAGCCCCCAGCTCCTGTATCCTATGCAGGTGTAGTCACTGAGCTCTGGCCAGTGCCCTGTCTTAGCACAGGTGTGGAGCCAGGCCAATATCCATCCCCATCCCCGGATTTTACTGTAGAATTGAGAATGAGGCCTGGGTGTTGGGGTTTTGCAAGCTGCCATGACTGTTTTGAAGTGCAACCTAAGTACTGCTGGAGAGGAGCCCCACCTACAGCAGGGCTTCCGGTAAGCCTGGTGCATTGAAGGCCCCCCCAAAGGGAGTGACACACAACATGTACAAGAGTTGGGGCCTTTTCTGCTCCATGCTGAGGTGATAACCACTCATATTTACCAACACACCCTGGCTTATACCAAGGCCAAGGCTGTCATGGGATCCTGAACCTAGATGACGGGGTAACCTCTCAATGTCTGAGATTGCAGTGAATGGAAGCTGGAGTCTCCACAAGCAGCACTCCTTCTTGGTCTTCAGCTGCCGAAACTGGTCTATTGTCCTGTAGCTAGTGTGACAGTCACAGCTCAGGATGGGCCCCCAGGGGCCTGGGTCAGCTCAGCCCCCTTTCCACTGCATCCATGTGGAAGAATCACTGGAGAGCTACTTAAAAATATAAATTCTGGGCCATGTCCCCATAGGCCCTGATTCACCTGGTGCAAGGGAGGGAGGCGCCAATAAATCTGCATCCTGTCCAGGTGTTTTTTTATGCAAGTGGTCACTGGTCCAAACTTTAAAAAAAGACTGATGCTACCATTTCCAAGATGGGTATTTAATTTTTCCTCTAAAGACCAATGTCAAAGCAATTCCTACTGGGTATGATTATATACCTCGTAGGGTGCCTGGGAACAATTATTATCAGAACTAAATTTAACTAAAATGGAAGGGACTGCGTGCAGTCAAATAGGCACCAGGTGTGCTTCAGTTTTCTTGTTCGTAAATCACAGCCAGGAAAAATGCTCCAGGGAGAGGGTTTGGTGTGGGAGAACTGCAGCAGGAGCATAGGCTGCCTGCTGGAGTCACACAAAAAGCTTTAAAACAACCTGGCCCCCCCAACCCAGGAATTTTACTGTAAAAGTGTGGGGATGGGGCCTGAGCATTGGGGTTTTGCCAGTTGCTGTGACTGTTTTGCTTTGCAACCTAAGTACTGCTGGGGAGGAGACCCATACACAACAGGGCTCCCAGCAACACTGCTGCATTGAAGACCCCCTCAAGGGAGTGACACACACCCTGTAACCTTAATGTGGAAGGTAGCAGTGAGGCTGAGAACTTGGGTGTCTTTGTACTTGTTCTACAGCACAGATATTTTGATTTTTTTAAACAATGATGTACATTTTTAAATAACTGTCCTATCATTTCTTGTTCTTTGTCCATCTCCTATCCTCTTGTACATTTGCAACTTCTCATAGATCTTAACAACAACATGCATAAGGTGATGAAGATGGTATGGAGGACACAGGGCATGGGAGTGCCTTGCTCAGATATGCTGGACCTCTGGTGGCCAGGTGGACATGAAAGGTCCAGTGTCCAGAAGAGAAAACTAAATTATTTGAGCAAATGCTTATTAATCCTGGCCCAAAGAAACTATCACCGTGCTTACTTATCACATCTTGGGAAAAACAAATACCTTGCTTTCCAACGTACACAGGTCTTTCTCCTCTCCAGATCACCTACATGAGAATCACTGGGATGTGGGTTAAAACACAGATGCCTGGTTCCTACTCACATTCAGGATCAGAATCTCTGAGCTGGGGAACCTGTGATAGGTAACATCCCAAGTGATTCTTATGCATATTACAGTTCAAAGTCTGCTGCATTAAGGGCTGATCTCCCCAGTTATGCCTCCAGACTCCAAAGGCAAGGGTTCTTGGCAACTAGCAGGACTTTTGTAGCTATTATTAGTATAACTAATAACTGGGTCCTGTGCATTTCCATTTGAAAGTTCATTGCAAGCAGGCACAACAATGTCAAAATGGAGGCCTTGGACCTGTTCCGACTAAGTGCTAGGATATGGCTGACCTTCCACACTACTTGTTATGGCTTGTATCTAAATGTTCCCCCCGCAAAGCCTCATGCACTCATAGGCTTTTCCTAGGTGGGTGGATCTAGGCTGTGTGAATACAGCATGGATTAAGGGTGGGTGATAATTGGATTAGTCCTCGGATTGGCTTAGTATTGTTCAGGGCTTGGGTAAATGGAAGCCTCACCCTGGGTATGGGTGGTACGAACCAATAGGCTTGTAGACTGAAGGAAATATAAAGGGAAAGATGGTAGCAGGCTGGCTGCTTCCTGCTCTGCCATAGACTGTTTCTCTCTACCATGCTACTCTGCCTTGGAGCCAGCTGATTGTGGACTGAAACCTCTACACACTGTAAGCTGAAATAAAGCTTTCCTCCTTTAACTTTGGGTGTGGGATATTTTGTCTTAGCAATGAGAAAGTAACCAAGACACTACTCTTTGCATTGCTTCATAGATAAACATTTAAAAAAAACCCACAAGATCAGAATAGATTCTTCTTCCTGGTCTCAACCTAATGAGATGCTTTATTAAAAATCATAGTACACAGTTTTGGATGCACCAGTGATTTACAGTTTAGGACTTAAAGTCTGCTGATTAGGAAGCAGGAAATACCTTGATCATTTGAAAGCATGACAAAAACTCTTGCCTATGCAGGTGTGTGTTGAAATGCAGCAACATGAGGTTAGTAGTTCTAATCAGTTTTGGTTCACCCTCCCCCATCCTTATAAGTTAAATCACCTGATTGTTACAGTCTTTCCTCTGGGCAATTGTCTGAGCTTGGGCATGTGATTTCCATTGTCTTGCGTTCCTGATTTGGACTCCTATGATGCCAAGCAGCTGGAGATAACAGAATTAGGGGCTAAATCAGCAAAGGTGGAGGACTGAGAGACTGACCTAAGTGGAAAGGGAGTTCCTTGTCACCATGCTAGCTGTTTCCAGGCTGGAGTGCTAACTCCTTGCCCCGGAAATACTGTCCTACTGGACTCCCCGAGTCCCAGCCCACTCCCAGATACGGTACTATCTTTCTTCCTCACTGAGGAAATGAACTTATATTTGGGCACTCCTGGGTCTAGTGCAGGTGACTGTCAGTCTAATCATCTCCAGTGACATAATGTACATGGTTAAATAAACTAAGACCGGGCAGAGAAAACCAATCCACTAGTGAGACTGATGTTTGCAGAGTGTGTAGCTTCTTCATAAACAGAACTGGGTTTCCTGCCCTTCCGAACGCTCAGAGGAGGCGTCAGGTGTGCAGTAAAAAGCCCTGGACAAGAAATCAGTGTTATAAACCGAGTTCCCTGGCATCCTGAAGGCCCTTGAGAGTTTATAGCCTGTATTACATGGGCTGCTTGAATAATTGGAATCTTCTTTTCATTTGCAGGAAACTCTGGCATCACGAAATACAAAAATGATTTCGTCCATAGTCATTTCGCAGCTGATTGATGAGAACAAATCAAAAGAAGATGTGGCCGTGTTGCCGCTGCCCTGTGGGATGATGGCCCAGCCTCCAGCGTGCCGCACTAAGCCTGCTTTGGCTCTGCGCAGCGGCGTCAACATCCACAGGGCGTTTGCGTTACTTCCGGACAGACCAGGAATTCCCACGGCGTCAGATGAACGAAGACCAGAGATAGATTTGCCGCCTGCAGGGGACAGCGTGTGCGGCGGCCCTCGCCAGGGGTTCTCGTCCATCACCATCACAGCGCGGCGCGTGGGCCCCCCAGCTGGCGCCCTGGTGTGGGGCACTGTTGGGGACGCTTTGTGCCCCAAGTGTGGGGCGGAGAGTGCTCTGGGCAGGGGTCCCTCAGCCCAGGCTGGCGGTCTCCACCGACGCCCACACCATGAGCCTCTTGCCTGCACAGAGTTCCCCAAGAAAGGCTCTGTGGTGAGGCTGAAGGCCCCCGAGGCCCAGGCGCGGAGGTACACAGGTCCCGAGTACTGGGTCACTCAGGTGGACAGCAAAGAGAACAGTTTTCCTCCAGACGCCCCGCCTTCCGGAAAGGGCCCGCTAGTGTTTAGCTCCTGTGTCCACCTGCGGGTGTCTCGGCAGTGTCCGAATTCCATCTACTACTTGGACAAGTCTCTCTCTGTCCCAGTGGGGCAACCTAAAGTTGTCAGTCCCCAAATGTACAGATCCGTCCTGTCGCTCAACCTCCGTTGTAGTTCCCACGGGTTAACAGCAGATGGAGTAGATGGCCTAGCTAACGGAGAGCCAATAAGCAGAGCCCTGAAGCAGGAGCTCCTGGAGGGAAACCACAACCTCCTAGGCTCGCTCTGGAATCCAGCTTTACCAGAAAGTCACTCGAAAGAAAACCCTTCACTGGGTCCGGTGCTTTTGGGGACTGGTACATGCCCTTGGAGTGACTGTCCTCCGCTGGAAAATATAGAAATCGCAGATGTGGGAACTAACCAGTTCACTGTTAGAAACGGTAAAGACCACCGTGCAACTCGTCCTGCCACCAGTCATGGCAACCAACTGTCCATTCACATTCCTGGCTGGAGTTACAAGGGAGGTAAGTGATGCTTCCATGTGCAGGAGGGCCACCGTGTAAATGCCCAGCCTCCAGGGAAATTGAGTTTCTTTTACTTAACCTATTCCAAGGGGCATTTCTCAGAAGAGTTGCTTTGATTTCTTTGCCTGAAGCTGATGTCCGATTGGATAGATGAGAGTTTTGTAGATTGTGAGAGAACTTCCCTCAAATTCTTGTTGCCAGCAATCCTGCCAGGGCATATGCCACGAGTAGGAAATGGTAATCCTCCAAAAAAGCTAATTTAGACCTTCCCACATCACATTCCAAAGTAGGGCAATAAGCATCCACATGCCATCCACAGCCAGATGTTTTGTCTTTCTGGTGTCAAACATCTATATATTTGGGTGTGTCCATAATTCTTTTAACTTTTCAATTACATAGTTGATATCTATGAGCTAGCCTAGCTGCCTCATAAATATAAAAATCTAGACTACAAAGCTTCATAATGAAGTATACATGTGTGAATGTTTGCATGTACAGTGACTATAGGACATTCTCTAAATGAGGAAGTTGTAGACTCTCCATGCCAAACGGCAGCAAAAGTAATTTTTGGTCCTGGGTTATATCTTCTGGGGCAGATGGCTGGGATTTGTTGCTGTTTCTGCCATTTTCAAGGCAGGCAGAATTCCCAAGGTGGGTTGCCTTGAGACCTTTCACCTTTTTTGAGACCGGGGGAGGAAGCAGGTCTGACTTGGAAAAAGCAGCTAGATTTCTTTCTTTCCCTGTGTAAACTTCTGATTTTCAGCCCTACTTCATGTGAGAGAGAATGGTTTATAAATTAGTGACTTTCCACTTGGGGAAAATACTTAAAGATAATAGTAGTAAAATTGAAAGTGCAGCATATGCATAATAATTTTATGGTGCAATTTTTGTCCATTAAAGCTTTATTAATTAATAAAAATGACTGTGAAGCATTTAAAGCTATAATATGCATAGAAATGTTAAATGATGTAATTAATTTCAACAAGTACATATATGTTGGATGCTCAGAGATTTTTAAAGCAATTTTGACATGGCTTTCAAATTGATTAAACCATTGAATGCATTTGAGTGTTACAGACTCACTGCAAGAAGGAAAATGTAAGCAGCCGCCCATGTTCCAAAGATAAACCCCACTTTAATATTTAAAGAGATTGCTCATGCTAGACACTTCATCTTCCTTATTGATGAAGATTCCAGAAATAGACAACCTGTGCTACCCCAGTGAAAGCACATCCTTGTCTTTATACTGTGTTTTTTGATGTAAAATAATAATTTGAATTTATAACACTTTTCACCAAAAGATCTTTAAAAATAACTCGGGCCAGATCTCAAACATTTATCTCAAAACAGAAGAGCAAGAGCAGTGAAAATTTCCCAACTTATTTTTGGCTTTGGTGCAGAGATTTTTGATTACGGCTTTGTGAAATGGTTATTCTTATAAGGGATTTTCTTAGGCAAATAGTGTAAGTTAAAACTACTTTCCACAGACCAACATCTCTCAGAATAACCATATATCTCAAAGATTCACATCTGGAGTGCTAAGAGGCTCTAAACCATGTGGCCTCATTCTACCATTTGAGGAAAGATTCACAGAAGCCAGGGAGCTTTGAGTATCTTTTAAAGAGTTGCCAATCTTTTATTTTCTAGCTCAGTGAATGTGAACCAGTGACACTAACTCTCTGAGCTTATTTTCTCCTCTGGTAACTAGAGCAGGAGGTGAACTGGGCACTCTTAAAGATCTTCAATCTTAAATTCTGTTCTGTCTGCCTAAAATGTAATCTTCAAGGGAAAGAGCCTCCATGGGACTCTTGGCCTCTCCATTATAATGTCAAAGCCACAGAGCCTGGGTCCACCATTTGTGGCTCATATGTCCAGTATATGCCACTACACACCACACACACACACGCACAGGCACTGCTGGGCTTGAGTGTACCCTCACCCAGTAACTAATTCCAGGGGACTGTATTTCTTCTTGAGGGACAAGAAAGCACTTCTGGCTGTGCTACAGAATTCTTACCTAAAATTTATAAGCACAATTCATTGACTCTTAACGACCACAGTCTCTCCTGGCACAATCTGTACAATGTTGTAAGAGTGAGCTGGCTGACCTTCAGTCTTGACAGAGCTTTTTAGACTTAATGTAAGTGCTTTCCGGCCATGGCAATGCTCATTAAAACTCAGAGGAATGGTTAGTTTGTATTTTCCAGTCTGAAACCAGAATCATATCTAAGGTATTCTTGACAGCCTCCTGTGGCTACATATGCTATTATCAGTCTTCATACTTCATAGTTGCTGCATCTGATTGTTTTTATTTGAAGGATTCCAAAATACCTCCTGAGCAGGATCCTCTCTAGGCTGACTTACTGACATACAGCTGCCTGGGAGATCCTACAAACCAAGGTTAGGCGATCTTAGTTCTAGTTATTAGGTCACTGAACAGAAAGTCCTACACATTATATTCTTGAATGAGCCTCCGGGACATGCACCCAGAAAGATTACCAAGATCAGGGAAAATGGAAATTCTTCATGCAGTACAGATAGGCTCTGTCTGCTGAAACATAGCTTCCCAAGAGGCACACAGGTACCAGTCCTCCTTCAGTGCTGAAGGGATGGGAATTAATTCTCTCTTTGCACATCTCCTTTGTCCTCGATGTTTTATCATTGCTATTACAAGAATCCTGTTGGTACCTTGGAGGTGAGCATGGTACAAATCCTTTTAGATAATAATAAACTCATTCTCATCGTTGTCATTTTCATCATTGTTATCATGTTATCCATAACCACAGCATATGTTAAGAAAATCCTAGGGGGCCAGACCCTGGGTTAGATCCATTATTGAGTCATTCAAACCATTCTGTAAAGGAATTCCATTATCCCAATTTTGCAAGAAAGACAAATGAGACTTGAAAATTAAATGATTTGCCCAAGTCCACGTGGCTAGATAAGTGCTAAAGCTATGCAGTGGCTCCTGCTGGGCACTTGCCAGGACAGTGCTATGTAGAACAGTAAGGATGGTGAGGACTCTTAATGGGCAGCCCATCTCCGCTGTCACTATGGAAGGTGGTATTTGAAGACTGCTTCAGGATATATTGAGCAATACTAATATTTGGTGGGGAGTAAATTTCTGATGAAATGTACAAAGTGATGTCATTTGGCACCGTTCCATTTTATTGGCTTAGAGATCCTTCCCAGGTTGAAATCTAGTTCTTGGTGTTGCTCTATGGATATATACAATATCAATTCAAGTGGTTCTGACCTCACTGGTTGTGCATGCCTGAAACAGTATTGATGCACATACATTACTTATTGCCAATTTTGTTTTTCATTCATGGCCTGATTCTGAAGGTCTCACCCTTCCTAAACCACCCAAGAAAAGAGAGCAAAATCTTCTATTGTTAGATTCTATTGGAGAAGAGACTTAGGAACATTCTGTCCATACCTGTCCATGCCAGTCTTCATGCTCTGTGGTAGGCTTTCTGTGCTGGAATGACCTTGGTCAGTGCATAGCCCTTGGTGATATTGGTCTGAGAAGACCCCAGTGGAGCTTGGCATTGCTAATAAGTAAAGATGTGAATGACAGAAAGTAAAGAATTCCTAGCATATCACCAAATGAGTGCTATGTCTGCATTCGGGTGGTGTCTAATGTATTAACAATGAGCAATCTTTATTTCACATAACTCTTAAGGCAAGATAACACAATGTTATGGTTTGGGTCTTAAAAATCCTTCAAAGTTCATATGTTAAAAACTTGATTCCCAGCTGATGATGCTATTGCGATGTGGTGGGAACTCTAGGAGATGGGTCTAGTTGGTGAAATCAGATCACTGGGGGCGTTACTTTGAAGGGTATATTTTATCCTGTCCCTCCCCTCTCTTTCCTGGCTGTCATGAGGTGAGTAGCTTTTCTTCACTACATCCTTCCATCACAATATTTCTGCCTTGTCACAGACCTAAAAACAACAGGGGTAAGGGACCATGGACTGAAGCCTCTGAAGCCATAAGCCAAACTAAATCTTTCCTCTTTTAAGTTTATATTCTCAACTATTTTGTCACAGCAACGAAAAGCTGATTGATAAACACACATTGTACACTTGTCACTATCTGTGATGAGAAATTCTGTATTATGCACATTAGACTCAGCTCTCCTATCTTAGAAGGTCTTCTTTCCGGAGGGGTCAGAAGACATTTGAGGAGTTCTTATTTTACAAATGTAGTTTTTCTTGAATGATCTAGAACCAAGGCAAACAACCTTTCCTTCCTTTCTTCTTTCTTTTGTTTTGTTTTGTAAAGGACCAGATAAGAAATATGTTAGGCTGAGCAGGTCAATTGGGCCATGTGATTTCTATAGTAATTACTCAACTCTGATGTTCAGTCCAAAAGCAGCCATAGACAACAATGCATAAATACATGAGTGTGACTGTTGCTAAGAAAACTTTATTTACAAAAACCAGAAGAGGGCCCACTTTGGCCTGGCCTGTAACTTACTGACACCTGCTCTAGAATTCAAATAAATCCATCCTCCAAGATAAACTTTATCCAGTTTGTTGGATTCCCTGGAACTCAGACTCTGAAATGGGGAGTAGATTTTCTGGGACATGCTCTTCTCGTGAGTGGGAGGGAAACAGGACTGAGCAGAGGACTGGTTTTCTGTCACAGTGGCTATCAGACAAGCTAGCTTTTCAGGATGCTTAGATATGAAAAGAGTGATGCTTCTATCAAAGGTAGGAACTGTCTCATCTTGAGCCTCCCGACCTCCGGTCTACTCTGGGTCTTTGGCACCTCTTCTGGACAACGCCTTCTGTTCTCTCTTATTCTTTTCCTGTTTCCTGAATGCAGATGCCCTCATGATTCAGCCTTGGACTCTAGCCTTCTTGCTATTTTCCTTGTCACTAACAAGGCCAATCACTTATGTGCCACTCACCATTGTTAATAAGTGGGTAGGGAACATGTCCAGCTCTGGAACGTCGTGCTAGTGCCAGCCTAGAGTTCTACCTACACAGCTTTTCCTCACTTGTCTGACATATATTGTGTCAGTTTAATACCAAGTGCTAGCCTGTTCTTCAGTCCATAATGCTGAGACAAAGCTCAGATGTCTCTCTATCCATGCCTTTTTAATGTGATTATTTGCTCTCTCATGAGGCCAGTTCTCTCTGTCTAGACCACCCATTTCTGAAGAACAGAATCCAAGTCTGACTAACTGGTATTGACCTCTTCACATCCAGCAGAGCACCGCGGAACACAGAGTGGGTGCTCAGGACCTTATGCTGGGTGAAGGACAGCTTACTCTATGACCCAATAAAGCCACTGATGTGATGTCAGGGCTACTTACATGCTGTCTTTCTCTCTTTCCTCACACATCTCTCCTTGTGCCTATACCTATCACTTCTCTAGCAAGGAAAGGGTAGGGAGCCATGTAAGACTCCCCATCAAGAGGTACGTTGTGAAAAGTAAAATGGAAACTATAGAGTACGCACTTGGTTTAAAAGTTGGGGGCAGAAAAGTCTCAAAATACCATTTTCCTCCAAGAACTCAATCAGAATAATCAGGTACTGTCATGGGACAACTTTATTACCCTTTAGATGGTTGAATTTAATGTGGAAAAAGAGAAAACATGTGAATGATGTTGCAAAAATATTTCGAAGGGTTTAAAAAATTTTTGTTTCCTTAACTCTTGGTAAGTCTCGCTGACATGGAATCATTTCCTACATAACCATAAATGTGATTTTCAGATCATTCTCTAGAGTCTACAGTGTCTAAATGTTGCTCACTTCAGCCAGTCCAGCAAGCTCTATGGAATGAGTGTCTTTTTATTTTTTCTGCATGAACGTGCTGTATCCCTACAGTGTTTGGGAGAAAGTCATTGCTAATGGGCCATTTGCTCAGTTTGGCCAGGAACAGATGAAGAGAAATAGATTTGAAGCCTGATGCAGGATGACTGGATAATGGTCTATCTTTTAAATTAGGAAAGTGCAAAACAGCTATCTGCACATGAATGGGTAGCAGTGATAATCAGGGTAGCTGGCGAGAAATGCCACAAGCTGGAGCTGGAGAATGGGACCTTCCTGAGTTTCCATCCACTCTGCCAGTTTTTCACCAATGTCCTTTGCTAGATCACTCACAGAAAGAGTGCTGAGCAGTATGGGCTCATAGTGGGGACTCAGTACAGCTTTGTAATTATTGTTAGTCTTCAGTATCATATAAGCTATTTGCAGAAAGCCAATTTAAATGGGATCTTGGAAAGAGGAAGAGATAGTTCAATGAATTATGTAAGGAAAGTATTCTAGATTCAGATGATGCTGGAAAATGAGGAGTTGTGTAAGAAATAGATGGTGTGCTTGATTTCCTTGGCTTGGTGATTTTTCTTTAATTTTTCCCAGTAATCTTAAAGCAAAGATTGTATCTTTTGATAAAATATGATTCTCTTTTGTGTTAATAAGTGCTCTCTGTTTTGTGGGGACATCAAAAGTCATAGTCAAATGAGGAATATTAAATTGAACCAGTATAAGGTTGTCTGTGGACTCAGAAGTTGAAAATAAAAGTTATAAAAATTCAGTTTTTCTTAACCATTTTCTCAATGAATTGAAACATTTGCATACAAGGACTCCATCATTTGGTCTCCTGTAGCCCTGCATTTGTTTTCTTTGTTCTTTAGTGTTGTGCCCAGAAGCCTAAATTAAGCACATGGCCATTCATATTATTATATAATGCTACTTACATAGGTTCCCTAAGGAAAAGAAGATCTCAAGTCTCTATTTCTCAGAGTTGCACCTCTTTTGAGGAATTCTAGTTTTTTTCTTAGACCAGTGTGGGTTCTTCAACCAAAGTTTCTACTTTTATTTGTTTGTTGAAAATTCTGGCATCATGAGGGTCATCTCTTGCAAATATGTGAGATCGCATAGTGATGTTTGTGGTGCAAAACCCATTTCTAGCTTTGTCTTATTTTTCCCATGTATAAATGTGTGAGTTGTTTGAAATAAAGGGAAAAATATGTAGTTTTACTTAAAATCTCTTCAACCCTCAGGCAAGATACTGAATCGGAGGATCATGCTTGCAGTTGAATGAAGGGGACAGAAATCGAGTGTATATCTAGCAGTTGAATGTTCTGGTTTGAAGAAGATCGAGGCTTATCCATTTCTACATGTGGGTCAACCATATTTAAGATATTTTGATCAGATAGCCTATTAGATAGGGAACAGATGACCTTGAACTTCTCTGGCATGCTCTTCACATCCATCGTAAATGTGCTTATGCATATAAGACCTAGGAAAACATTTCATTGCAAAAATTACAGCAAAAGAAGCTGTGAATGGTGGGACAGCAGGCACCATCCAGCAGAATTTGGCATAGGTGATCTACAAAATCCATCGAGTGTCGCAGTGAGGTGCATTTGGGAGATCCAGCTTACCAGATGGCAGAGAGAATCTGTGGTGACTTGATTTGTTGTATTAAAGCCCATTGTGTCTTAGCCTTGAAGTCTGCCTTGGTTATTGGTGCTGCTGGCAGCCATGGTTTCCCTCCAGATTTAACATGATTCATGAAAATGTTGCTTACATGGAATTGCTTTAAACACAATTAGTTTAAATGCAATAGTTTAATGGGATCAGTTTCTTCATTTTTTTCTTTGCTTTTATCATTCTCTTATTGAAAAAGTAAAACATGCATTATAAAAACTAGAATATAATTACATTAAAATATAAATAAATAGAAAGTGAAATTTAATCATAACTCTACAGCTCAGAGATAATAACACTATTATTATTTCATTATATGTTTCCAAATAGATTATGTGGATTCTCCTATGAATGCAACAAACTTTTCTATATACTCTCTTTTCTTTTCTTAATGAAAAGGGAGCCATGTAAAACATGACCTGGTTTAGTTTGTGGCCTACATATTTCCCTATTAATCATTTAATGACTACAGAAGCTTCTACTGAATAAACTTACCTAAGCATTAAAAAGCATTAAATAGGTTGTTTTCATTTTAACATTTTTAAAATAATGTGTTGATAAATGCCCTTAGAAAAAAATGTTGGCATTTTGTATGATTTTCTTAAACTAGATTCCTGGAATTTCTGGTTAAAAAGATAGGGACAATTTTAAGTCTTTTAAATGTAGATTTCAAAATTACACTCTGTGCTACCTATACGTGCCAGCTTTTTTAAACATACACAAACATTAGGTATTGTCATTACAGAAATTTCTGTGCCATTTTATGAGTGGAAAATGATATTTATGTTTTCTTAGTCTGTGTTTTTTCATAGAGGTTGAATTTTCTCATATGCTCATTTCACATTCATATTCTCATGAATATGAATTCTCTTGTGAATTGCTTCTTTTCTTCATTTACCTTTCTTTAGTCCTTTCTTATTTTTTATTTTTATGTATGTAAGAATGTTCATTTTGTATTTTCATTTTCAATGTTGTTTATGGTCATTTTTAAAACTTCAAATTTTGAAATAATTTTAGATTAGCAGAAGAGTTACAGAAACGGCACAGAGAATTCCCATATAGCCTGTGCCTAACTTCCCCTCATGTGAATGTCATAGCTAACTACAGTACATTTACCACAAACAGCCTTTTTTTTTTTTGAGACAGGGTCATACTGTGCATCTCAGGCTGGCCTTGAACTCACTGTGTGCCCCAAGGTGCCCTTGAACTCACGGCAATCCTCCTACCTCAGCCTCCTGAGTGCTGGGATTACAGGTGTGCACCACCACACCCAGCCACAAACAGCCTTTTAATCTGGGCACTGTGGATGTCTTGGGCTGGAGGTTCTTGACTGTCCTCTACATTCTAGAATGTTTAGCAACTTCCCTGGTCTCCACACATGGGTGCCAGTATCCCTTCTTTCCTACACAATAGGTGTACAACCAAAAATGGCTCCAGATATTATTATCACATGTTCCATATGCAGCAAAATTGACCTGTGATCTAAAGTAAGAAATCGATGTTGATGTAATACTAGTAACTGAAATATAGATATTATTCAGATTTCACTGGTTTTTCCACTAATGCCTATTTCTGTTCCAGGATTCAATCCAGGATGCTACCTTGCTTTTAGCCATCATGCCTGTTCATGGTAATTTTTGACATTCAGATTCTTGATTGTTTTAATCTTTTCCCCTTTGTCTTTTCTCTGACAGGTTTAGGAAGGCCTTTCCTAGCCTACATTGCTCACCAGTGCTTTTATTGAATTCAGTAATCCCTGTGGATATATCTCCCTAGTGGTGTAAAGCTGGAATCTATTTTTTCTGAATGGTTTTCCAGTTGTCCTCAGGGATTATTGATGAAATGATCAATAAGCTCAATATTGGCTGGCAGTGCCACTCACGTATCCAATTCTTGTATATACAAGAATTTCCTGGACTTATCCAGTTGTTTCCTTGTAGGAATTGTCATGCAACCTGAATATTGTGTGAATCACAAAAGCTACCCAGTTCCTGTCTATAGATTGGAAAGATGAGGGTTGTACTTTAGCCACTCCGTTTGACATATCATGTCACTGCAGGAGGTAGGCAAGAACAGACTCTTGCTTCCTTCATACTTTTACAAATTTTAATTTTACATTTTAAAGAAGTCACCTCAATCTGGTTCCATACTCTTTTTTTAAGTACTCACCATTTACTTATATTCAAGTGCTTACATTTTTTTCCCTACATACTCATGAACAACACCACAGTGAAATACACAATATTTATGTTACTTCAAACATGTTGGACCTTTTTGTACTTGATCTTCCTTCACCCCAGCCCCATCCGTGGGTCTTCTTTCTGTTGCTGTTCAAGAATCCATATAAATTGTAGTAAATTGAGCATACTCTTTGGTATAAGGTTTATTTCTGTCAGGCTATGCTTTTGAAATTCTTTCATGTCATTGCAAGTATCTTTAATTTTTCTCAGCAGTATTTTATGGTTTTCAGTATAGGGATCATGTATGTATATATAAAATTTATCCTTATTTCATATTCTGAATGCTGCTATGAAAAAATGATACTGATTTAAAAATTTTATTTCCAACTTTTTAGGCAATATTTATATATAAACTATGTATTATATATA
>NW_004624737.1:20552913-20574178 GCF_000247695.1 Heterocephalus glaber
TATATATATATTTGACTTTGGTATAGGAATCTTGAATCCTGTAACTTTGTGGAAAGCATTTAGTAAATATGGCAGTGTTTTTTGTAAAGCCTTTCGATTTTCCTTATACATAATAATATTATATATGAATAAAATTTTACTTATGTTTTCCTATCTAATGACATCTTTTTTTCTATTGCACTGATTAAGACTTCCAGCAGAATGTTAGAATTAAAGAGAAACAATACCCTGTCTTATCCCTTGTTAGCTGAAAGGCTTTTAAAAATATACAGAAAAGTCCCATCTATATAGAAGGTTCTTTCTATTCATTTTTATTCTTTTTTATTGTGATAAAACATACATAAGTTTTTCCCCCCAATACTGGGGATTGAACCTAGGGCCTTCACACTTAGCTACATTCCCAGTTTTTTTTTTTAAAGAAAAGGTCTTGCTTAATTGCCTAAGCTGTGCTCACACTTTGATCCTCTTGCCTCAGCTTTTCAGAGTGCTGGGATTAAAAGAATACACCACCACATTTGGCTACTAAGTTTTAATTGTATGGTTCAGTGGCACTAAGTAAATTCACATTGCTTTGAGAGTGTCACCACTAATTTTAAGAACTCTTTTCATCTTGCAAAGCTAAAACTCTATCCTCATTAAATGTTAAATCCCCACACCTTAGGAACTAGCATTCTACTGTCTCTATGAATTTGACTACTCTAGGTACTCATATAAGTGGAATCACATATTTGTCCTTTAGTGACTGGCTCATTTCCCCTTAGCATAATGTCCTTCAGACTTTCCTTCCTTGTTAAGGCTGAATAATATTCTACTGCACGCATATGCCACATTGTGTTTATCCAGCCATCTGCTGATAGATGCTTGGATTGCTTCCACATTTAGACTGTCATGGATAATGCTTCAATGTACTCGAGTGTACAAATATCTCTTTGAGTTCCTGCTTTCTGTTATTTTGAGTACTGTATCTCTGAAGTGGAATTGCGGGATCATACGTTAATTCTATTAGTAAATTTTTACAGAACTATCACATTTTTCTTTAGTGGCTGCATGATATTACATTCCTACTGGCAGTGTGTAAAGGTCCCAAGTCTCTACATTCTTACCAACACTTGTTTTTGTAAATGTTGTTGTTATTTTTATATCTATCCTAGTTGGTGTGAAGTGGTATTTCATTGTAGTTTTGATTTGTATTTCCCTAATGATGCACTGGTGCCATTAAACATTGTCCATTTGCAAAACTTTGCAGAAAAGTATCCAAGTACTTTGTATAGTTTTCATTCAAGTTGTTTTCTTAACTGTTATTTTTCTTATCACTAGTCTAATGAGAGATATTATCAGGCCTGGGTGTTGAATATTGGCAAATTCTTTTATGCACCTATAAAACAAGGGTTTTATCCTTTATTTTATGAACATGGGGAATAACTTCGATTTTCATTTTAAATCAACCATATATTTCCAGGACAACTATTTGGTCATGATGTATTTTATGTTTAAAAAACAAATATACTCCTGGATTCTGTTTGAGAATACTTTATGGAATTCTTTTTTGTTGTGTGAGAGATATTGCTGTGTTGTTTTCTTTCGAACTCTATTTGGTTTTGGTGTCAGGAAAATACCAGCTTTATGAGAAGAACTAGAATACAGTAGGCTGTACTCCGGCAACCCTAAAAGAGATTTTCAGGGATTGGTGTTATTCCTTCCCGGAGTGTTTTGTTGATATTACCAGTAAAGACATCTTGGCCTGAAGTTTTCTATGTGAGAAAGTTTTAAATTGTGAAATCAAATTCATTACTTCTAGTATGACCTGTCATTGTCTCTACTTCTTAAGTCTGTTTTGGAAATTTATGTCTTTCAAGCAATTTGCCACTTCATCCAAGTCATTTAAATTATTGGCATAAAATTGTTCATAGTATTTTCTTATTATCCCAAGATCTTCAGTAGTGTCCTCTAATTTATCCCCTGATTTTGGTAATTTGTGTCTTTTCTTTTTTTTTTTTTCCTTACAAGTCTAGCTAAAGGTTTGTCTGTTTTAATGGGTTTTTTTCCAAAAATCTAGATTATGTCTTATTGATATTTTCTATTGTTAATTTTTTATTAGATTGAGCAACCCTAATCAAAAATTCAACATCAAAAATGATTTAAAATCCAAATATTTTTGAGCATTAATATGATACCATAAGAGGAAAATCCTACCCACACTCTGAAGCTTTGTTTCATGTACAAAATTATTAAAATTATTGTATAAAGTTGCCTTCAGAGAGTGCATATACTGGTAAGATTGTGAAACATAAATGATTTTCATGTTTAGGCTTGGATCTCCTCCTCAAAATGTCTAATTATGTATATGCAAATATTCCAAAATTCAATATATTCAAAATCTGTCTGGTGTTTGGTCACAAGCATTTCAGATAAGGATTATTCAAACTATGAATTGATTTCAGCTTTTAACTTTATTATTTTCATTTTCTATTTGCTTTATCCTGAATTGGTCTTTTTTGTTTTTGTTAGATTCTTAAGGAGGAAGTTCAGATCAAATGTTTTATATAATTATTCTAAGCTATAATTTCCTTTTAATTTTTATATGTAGTTTTTTATTTTCCTTTAGTTCAAAATAATTTTTGCATATGCTTATCAATACCACTTTATTCAATTGTATCTTCATGATGAGATCTTATTGCTCACTAATTTTTTCTTGCAAAATTTTTTGAGCTTTTTGTGTATTTACTTTTAATGTATACCATTACATTTTATGTATACCATTTACATTTTTTGATAATTGATATGTATAGATTTTTTTCTATCATGTTAATTAGATTCCCTATTTGTGTCACTACTTTGTCTTTTTGTCTCTTTAATAACCATGTGTTGAATTAATGTTTTTGAATTTTTTTTTATTTAACCTTTTTTCTCTGCTAGTTGGAAGTTATCCTCTTTATTTCTATTTTACTAACTTTCTAGAACTTGTAACATGTGAACTTAACAAAGCTAAAAGTTAATCGGGCTTTTCATTTACCTTGGTGATCTAGCACTTAGAACACTTTCATCCCATCACCCCATCAATTACTATTAATTACTGTTAATTACAGTAAGTGTTTTAGTTGTGTCTCTTTTGTTTTTTTGACTCCTACAAATTGAATGTTAGTTTTATACAGTATTTAGATTTACCTTGTGTTTACTATTGCCTTTGTTTCTTTTTCCTTTATGAATATTGGATCTTATTTTCTGATATCAATTATGATTTTTCACCTTCCTAAAATACGGATTAAATGGAAAGGTTTTTGGTGATACATTATCTCACTTTGGCTTGAGTATGGAAAGATGGAGGTTTCTGAAGACTGTTTATTTTCACTGTATTATTAAAAGAAACCATAACAAGTTTACTATCCTAACTTGACCATTCTTTCCTCTCAGTCCTTTGAAAATACTATCCTAGTGCCTTTGGTTTCCACATTTGCTGTGAAGAAGGCAAGTTTAAGTCTAATTGTCATACTTTTCTACTTTTTTTTTCCTTTTTGCTATGCTTAGGGGCTTCTCTTTCTGTGTCATGATGTATTTAAATGTGGGTTTCTTTTTGGTTATGTGCATGATTTGTTGTATTTCACAAATCTGATGGTTATTGTAGTTATTAATTCTTGAAATATCTAAGCTATTTATTTCTTATCTTTCACTTTCTCTATTTTAATCCTTTTAAAGTTCCGATTGGATGTATTTTATACTGTCTCATTCTATGTTCTTTTCTCCTCACTTTTTATATTTTCCATTCTCTTTGACTCTCTAGAATATGTTTAATAAATATTTCTAGGTTTATTTTCTACTTCACTAGAATTCTACTTTCACCTGTTAAAATCATCTGAGTTAATTTCAATTGACTTATTTTTGAAAGTGCTTTTTTCTATTCTTTTGAAATCACTCTGGTCATTTTTATTGTCCCTTGTCCCTCACTCAATTTTAAGTAATTCTTTTATGCTTTTAAATATAGTAAACATTATAGTTGTACTGTAAACATAATAGTTACTTTATTTGTTGTAATTTTTAATTCTTAAGTATGAGGTATATGTACTAATCTGAGTCTGCAGTTTGGCTTCTCTACTGACTTTTCCTTGTAGTCATTTGTCTTGTATATGTTTTCTGATATATATATATATAAATATATGTAAATGTATATATATAAATGTATATATATACACACACACACATATACACATATATATCAGAACTATATATCTCATAGTTATTATGATTCTACAGTCATGAAATTCTCTGGACTGAGGACAAATTCCTTCAAAGGGAATTCCTATGGTTCTTTTAGAAAGGCTTACATTATGCTAAATTTTCAGATTGTGGTTGTTGATACTAAGCAGGTTGTGTGAATTTTGGCACCGACTCTGAAAGGAAACCAGCTTGTGATTATGAGTTGTGCCTTTATATACAGGGGTTTCTAATCTGACTTTTCAGATTTTCAAGTCTTGTGTTATTTTTCCTGGCCTGTTTGGCTTTAAATCCAAAACTCTAGGTAACCAGAAATCAGCAATAGCCCCAACAGCAGCTGGATTTGTTCTCCAGTTTTTTTCCCTTAATCTCTAGGTTTACTTCTGCAGCCTTTCCTTACTTCTTTGCAAGTTGATATATATATATATATATATATATATATATATGTTTATGATTATTTCCAAAGTTGTTAGTTACTTCATAGCATGAAGGTTTGGGGTATCTAGTTCTCCATATTGCAGGAAATAATAGATTTCATGAATTTATTTTTTTCATTAAGATTTTGTGACAGTAACCATCATTTTTTTTTTTTTTTTTAAGAAAGAGACTCACTTTGTAGTGTAGACTAGACTTGAACTCACTATGAAGCCCAGGCTGTCCTTGAACTCATGGTAATCTCCCTGCCTCAGCCTCCCAAGTGCTGGGATTATGGGCATGCACAACCATGGCCAGCCCCTTTGCCACCACACTGGTCCTCATTTTTTTTAAAGTTAGAAATTTTGAAGTCTTTTAAAAAATTAATTTTGTGAATGAATTTGTCATCATTTCATATTAATTTTCCTGTATATGTATGTGGGATGCCTTTCATTTATACAAGTAGAATTAAATCATATATCATAGTCCTCTCATGCTGTCATAACAAAGTACCACAGACTGGGTCAATAGAAGTTTATTACTCACTAAAGGCTGGAAGCCTGAAATTAGGAGGCCAGTATGGTTGGGTTCTGGTAAGGGCCCTCTTCTGGTTGCAGACTTTTGATTTCTTGTTGTACCATCTGACTTTTACCAGAGGCACTAATAGCATTCATGTCCTCTTCTTATAAGGGCACTAGTTTCAATCTATCCTGATGAGCTGATTACCCCCCAAAGTTTCAACTTTTAATATTGCTGCACTGGGATTAGAGTGTCAACATATGATTTTGGAGGGAGGGGATATAAACATCCAGTTTATTGCAAGAAACTTTTTTCTGGTGGCATTATTTGGCCTTTTCTAACATTGCCACAGTCCTTTTTAAAATCAAGGCATGAATTAGAGTGACCTATTTCCACTGCTATTAAAAGTTCTCTAAAATATATTAAATAGCCACCTAGCACTCATATTATATGACTATATAAACTTTAAAAACTATATCCCTGATGTTGGGCATTTACCTTGATTCTTAATTTTTCACCATTTTAAATAATGTAGATCTGTGTATGTAACACTTGGACCACATATCTGCTCATGTTCTTAACCTATATTTCTGGAAGGAAAAGTACTAGGTAAATGATTTGAACATTGGTAAGACTTTTAAATTTATATTATCAATTGTTTTCATTGGGACTCAAAACATACTCCAAAGTATGGTCCTTCAAACTACTGTCTTAAAGAAATGGCCTCAATGTTTAGTTTGGTTTCATAGACTCTGTTACCAAACCTTCAGAGGGAAAGTTTGAACTTCCCTGCACTTTGCAAACCATTACATCAGTGTGCATGACTTCTGGTGGTGTGTGAGAGTTTCTGTCTCCCTGGAATTGCACATAACCATTTTTACATTTTGCTAATCTAATGGGAGAAGATAGCATCTTATTTTTGTCTAATTTCAAATCATAGATAAGGCTGAATTTTCTGTTTGTTGGCCGTATATATTTTCTGCTTTGGAAATTGTCTTATATTTCATATTCCCCTCAACAGTCTGAGTGTTAGGGCTTTGCTCCTGAGAAAAGGAGTCTTAATGCATAATCTCTTTTTTCACTCTGAGGGCCTTGCAATTAACCTGCACCATTTGAGCCAGTGTACCATGACTCCTGTATCATTCCAAAATTGTGTTTTACATTTCTACTATTGTATTCTTCTTTATCTTTAGAGAATTGGGGGTAGTTGTGACAACTAAAAATAATGATGGAGCCGTGTGGGGACACACATCTGCAATCCAGCTACTCAGGAGGCTGAGGCAGGAGGATTGGATGTTCGAGCTCGGCCTGGGCAACTTAATGAGACCTTGTCTCAAAATAAAAACCAAAAAGGATTAGTGATGTAACTCAGTCACAGAGCATTTGTCTGGGATGCATGAGGCACTGGGTTCAATCCCCAGTATTGGAAAAAAGTGATGTTGATGGATTTAGAAGAAATTTGTGCATGCATGAAAAAGGCTGAAATAAAAAAATCGTGAATTTTATTGAACACAAAGTATGAATGAGGTATTGTGCTTAGTGATACATTGAAGAATGAGATCACTCTGTCCCATCATGTACAGAGAAGAGAGAGAGAGAAGAAGGGAAGAGAGAGGGGAGAGAGAGGGGGAGAGAGAACAGAGGGAGAAAATCTACCAGGAACTACATTTGCAAAATGAATCAAAGTCAGGTCCCTGGGATATCCAAACCCCATGCTGGGCCATCCAGGAGGTGGAAAGGGCCTGCAGTAGATGTAGAAATGGAAAAAGCCTCAGAGAATCACAAATACAACATGTTCTTCAGTCCCTGGGGGCCTGATAGTTGTAAACAGGATATGATAATGGAGAAGAAGCTTTGGACCCAGTGTGGAGGCCATCTGCACTGTAGCTTTCAGACCTCACTTTGGGACCTCTCCAGATAGGGAAGAGAGACAACACATATATCCAATTGGTATGAAACCCATGTTTACAGAGTGAATGCTAATGAGTTATTCTGAAGTCACATTCCTCCTTTCTTATAATTTCCTTGAAAAACATGTCATGTGTTCTTAAATCATAACCAATAGATGCATGCATTTTCAGACAACCTTGACTAGGCTAAAATACTAACGATCATTTAAAGTCCAGCTCATGCTTGCAAATGAGCTTTCTGCTTCCCTTCTGAGCACTGATCAAGTCAGCACAGGAGGCACTGGGTCCAGGATAAGTTGAGAAAGTATTGAGAAGGGATTTTTTTTTAACATGGTGTAATTGGATGTGAATCATTAATTACATTATGAAACGTAGAGAACAAAAACTGGAATCTCTACAGCTAAGTTGAATTAGTTCCTCAACCAAAAGATATTAAAGTACAAGCCGAAAGACTAGCAAAGACCAGAAGGCTAAGCTGTAGAATAGCATATATTTTACTGAGGCTCCACCTGGAAAAATGAAATGCTCTTAGTTTGCTTCCTCATGACTCCCAGATGTCTCTGCTTAGTTTAGAACCTGCTGGCCATATGCCTATCAGTGTGGTGAGTGGTCTGCTTTTTTAAAGATTTACTTATAACAGCTTTGTTGAGAGAGAATTCACATTTAGTAATTGTCTTACATTGTGTTATTTCAGCTAGCAATATCTCCTAGGAGGTAATACATTGAATTTCCAAGTGTTACATGTTGTTACATATTATTCAGAAAGGATACCTAATGTCACAGGTACAGGGAACCAAAAATTGGAGGTCCCCCAAACCAAACTTATTCCTTAACTCCTTTTCCAGCAGAATAAATCCCTCCTAAAACTTGGATTCTTTTTTTTAAGGAAGTGCATCACCCTTCTCATCTCAAAGCCCGAGCGAGCATCTTGTTTCTCCTTGTGACATGCTAGGGTTTGCTGTCTGTGTTGACTGTAAAGCTGCTCTGCTGCTTCTTTCCTTAAAATTGCCCTCACATGGCAAGGCTGGTGGTCTTGTCAGAAATGGAAAATGTGGCTGGGGATTTAGCTCAGTGGTTCTGGCTCCCACCTCGCAAGCACAAGGACCCGAGTTCAATCCCCAGTACCAAAAAAAAAAAAAAAAAAAAAATGTGTAATTTCAAATCCAGAGAGAAGCTACAGCGGCAACTACTAGCAAGTTAGGTAATAAACAATCTCATTCGCCGTGGAATCAAGCTCTTGGCTGCTCCATCCTTGTTCTTGTACCTACCTGGCTTTTGTTTACCTTTCTACCCATCTTTCCTTGTGCTATGGCTGTATGCACAAAGAGATGTGAAGCTGGGATGGGTCAAGTTTGTGACCTCTTTTATAAAAGTTTCAGAATAGAGAAGGGTAGGAACTGCAATCTGTGGTGAAATAGTTATAATGAAGTCTGTGAATTTGAATAGTTGCTTGTTAAGTGCTCCTTGGGTTGCGATACACATAACCCAACTTTCCCTTGTTCCTTTCAGCCAAATGGATTCATCACACCAACCAATATGGTGACCTCCATCACACCCCTCAGCACAGAGTAAACGATTCAGGAAAAATGAAGGGCCAGAGGGTACAGAAATGGCTCTGCCATTTAGGATGAAGACTGAGTTTCAGAACGTTTTTTTCCTGCTTTGGTCATTGAAGCAGAGGACCCAGGTTCTTCTGTAATAACATGCTTTTGTTATCTTTAGAGTGAGATGGACTTATCTCCAGATTTAAGACATTTAAATTGTCCTTTCTGTGAGGGAAGCAGCCATGAATTATTGCTCACTATCATAGCCCTAGCTCACAGAAGGTGCCTAAACATTGGAGATGCCTCAGAAACACCTTTGAATTATGGAGTTAATTTTTACCCAGAGCCCGTCAATATTCCTCTGATGGGCTTTTAGATGGGATTCAGTGCCTCTTCATTATCTCTTGTTATCAGATAGGTAAGTTGAATTTTCAAGATTTCATAAACTCCTCATTGGGTAAATGTCTTTGCTAAAGACACAAGTTGTCAGTTGAACGATAATGTGGATCACTTCACAGGTGTTTATTGAGTGCCAAGTGTCATCAAAGTGCTGGGCATTGCAGTAAGGAAAACAAGGTCCTTGCTCTTACAGAGCTTGCTACTGAGTAGATAGAGATAGACAACAAATAGATGCTTGAACTTGAGCAATTTCAAGTGGTAATAAGAGCATTTACATGGCCTTGAATTGGCAAGTGTGGTTGGCATAGCTCCTTGTTGGCTCCTTTCAATGTGGTGACAGAGAAAGACTTCTCTGAATAAGTGAGATTTCAGTCAAGGTCTTTGTGGTATGAAGGAGCTTGCTTTGTGACAGTGGAGAAGATGCACAGTTTAGACAGGAGGAACAGCTGTTGGAAAGTCTCTGATGTAAAAATGGAGCTGGCATGATCAAGGGAGAGGACCAATGCCAGTGAGGTTGGAACACAGAGGGGCTGAGAAGGGGCCCTAGTGCCAGATCACAGTTTGTGATTCATTCCAGGTATAATGGGAAGCCATCAAAGATCTAAGCAGGAGGAGCATAATGATCTGACCTACTTTTCTCCAGGTTTCAGGGAAAGCAGGAAAGTCAATGGAGTGAGAGTGAGCCAGGTGAGTGGGATGAATGCAGGTAGAATGTGATATTCTCAGTATATTTTAGTTAGGTGCAATTAACAGCACTTGCTGATGGATTCCACAAGGAGCAGGGAAAGGTAGCAGTTGAGGAAATGCCTAGATGTGGAGATAAATAAATCATTGACTGAAAGATAATAGGGGGCTACTGATCATTTTCTAACACACAAGACACTGAGCTGACTGCTCTGCATTCACTGGTCCCGAAGGGCAACCTTCATCGCCAAGCAGAGATTGATGTTCTAGTAGTTCCCAATCCCTGGATCACCTTAGGAGTAGAGATGTGGCCATTTTTAAACATGCCTGCAAATTCAAGTAATAGGAAAAGGACTCAAACAGTGAAACAGTCTTACAAGGAAAATTAGAATGTTAAAGCCAATAGAATACAGAACATTTTGCCAAATTTAGAAATTATTGCACTTATATGAAACAAGGCAGACTAGTTTATTTTCAGTCAGGCTGTTTCATGACATTTTCAGTTTGCCCAGAGTAATATTAGTATTTTGATTGGTATTAACATTCTACCACTGCTTTTTCCTTAAATATGCAACTTTAAAATGTTGTTTGTGTTTTAAGTGTGATTTTATTATATCCAAGAAGTATTTTCTTTTTACTTTTGCCATGCATAATCACAAGTGACTATTGAAAGTCATTAGGAAAATGAAATTCTCTTTTTTAGGAATTTTCCCTGCAGTAAACTTTTCTGAAGTACAGCTCTGCTGCAGGGTAATGAAGGAACCATTCCATAGTTGAGTTGCCATCAAAACCTTCTGGTATCTTGATCATTAAAGAAAAAATGGGATGTATTCATCAGGGATGAAAAGGGCATTAGTGAAACTGCATTCCTATCATAAATCAAGCAGAATTTCACATCATCCCACATCTAAACCTATCTAATGACAAGTAACTGATCTGCTATCATCATCAGGAAGAACTAGATCTCCAGGGCAGTGAATCTCTCTAGTCCCTTTTTGTTTGTGTTTTTACAATCCCAAATAGAAACAATACATATGTTTTCCTCCCCCACAATTTATTTTTAGAAAATCTGGAAAACGAATGTCTTCAGTTCAGGCACATGACTCACATTAGCCTTAATGGAGAAAGGCGTCATCACAGAGGAAAAGAATAATCCCAAATGGATAAGTAAGAGCAGGCTGTAGCCATGAGGTGGCCTTGCTGCTGTGTACATCATCATCTGTCTCCTTGAGTGGGGTGCACCCTGCCCAGATGAGACCCCCACACAGGATGAATTGAAGAATTAAATCCCCTTGGGAGCTGAGTGCCAAAAGGTACCTTTCCTGGACAGCTCTTAGACCCCCAGATCTGGGTAGGGCAAGGCCCTGCAATGCTTTTCTGGAAACCTCATGTATTTTGAATCCCACCTATCCCCTCTTACTGTATTCTCTTCCCAACTTCACAGCAAAACTATGGGGTCCTAGAGATTGTCCCTTTAGCCAGACTCTTCTGAGAAATTAGCATAATTAATAATTCATTTCAATTCAACTGGTATCTACTTGAGCCCCAGCTGGGTGAAAGGCACATCAGGAAGTCACTCACATTAGAATAAAGCACAACCTTTCCCTCAGTGGTTAAAATAGAAGTATCTAAACATCTTTGTTCACAATTTGACCAGAGACCACTATGTTTATCACTCCTTAAGGGCTGAGGTAGAATAGAAGTTAAATTCAAATCTCACTATATGCTCTACTTCCTCTTTGCCCACCTTGGTATAAGTAGGGGATCTAACTAGTGCTCAGGTGCATCTCTGAAGGTGAGAAAGGTTAAAGTGTGTTCACCAAAAGGAGCTTGTCTCAGCAGAGAAGTGACAGAGGCTCTTGTTGCCTTTGCTTCAGCCCCATTTTTGCATTTAAAGTTTACCTGAAGCTCATAGGTTTCCTCCAGCCCCTGCAAGTAGCTGCATATCCATCTCTCCCGTGACATGGCATAAAGAGAGCTGCTACATTCAAGGCCAGAGGTGTTGGTTGTTACCCCATTGTGTGGATGAGTAACCTGTGACTGGGTAGGTTGGGTGGCCTGTCTGTAGTCACATAGTTACTATGTAGCAGAACCAGCCAAACCCCTTCTCCTAGAGCTCCTTGCAGGTCTAGGAGTATGGCCATTTTGCCCCATGCAAAGGACATCTCTTATTTCACCATACAAGACGGTCACACCCCAACTTGCATTGACCTTTCCTTTGCCTTTATCCAGTACAACTGGCAAAATGGGCCAGAAATAGCAGTCTTTAGGCATGAGGAAGAGACACTGGTCACAGAATTAGCCAACTGTCTTTCTGCTTTTTTGTGTGTATATTTTCCCCCAAGATTTGAAATAAAGGACAAAGTGTTTTATTATCACTTAAGGACCATATTTTTAAGAGGATGCACTGAAAGATACCCTAGGGCTGGTAGGAAGACTCATCTTTACTTAGTGTACTACTGTTTTCAGGTTTCCCTTGGTCCCATTTCCTCCTGTCATAGGAGAATGGTTATCACTCCATTGTGTAAATGCATAACCTGGCACTGGATGGGTCAGGTGAGCTGTGCATCGTTGCACAATGAATGGGTGGCAGAAGCAGGTAGAAGTAGATATCAGATCTCTGTGCCTATAAGTTCTTTCTATAACCTGCTGTCTTTCTGAAATGACATCATGTTGTAAACTCAGCCATCCTGGGAGATTTTACATCAGGGACTTCTGGGTAGCTCATGACTGTCAGATTGACAGGAACTGTAAATCAGGGTAAGATCACCTTGATGTTTTAGTAAATACAATTTTGCAAATATGTTTATGCCATTTCTGATGAATCACCAGATGCAGAGATAGTCATAGCACAGAGGAAGTGGCTTTCACTACATGAAAAACTACAACTTTGTGTGGGACTTTTCTAAACCTATCACAAATGACTATTGTTTTAGAAAGTGTAAGTTTGAACTAATTTTAGTCTTATAGAAATGTGATAAAAATAGTACAGATCACTCCCTGTACCCTGACCCTGCTTCCCCTAATGCTAAAAGGTAAGAGGTTAATAATGATCATTTAATTTTGTTTCTTAAATCAGCAAGCACTAATGCAGCCTAGTACCTGCTCCCTGAAAACTCACTTCATAAAAGCAGTACAAATTCTGTAGACTGTGACCCCAAAGGTTTTTTTGGAGAAGGTATAAAGAGGGGAAACAAAGATGCCTACAGCAGGCACAGATTGGACATAGGGGTATTAAATGAGGCTAACTTATCTTCCTAGAGAAGCTCTGGTGAAACTCAACTGGGATGTTCAGAGGTTTAAAAGCCCAATGGAAATGGATCAGCTGCCATTACCATCCTCTCTCCAGTGTTTTAGACTTGTTGAATATTCCGCCCAATCTTAGAGAGTAGGAGTGGAGTGTGCTGCTATAGTATAAGGGAAAAAGCACACATTCTACATTCACTGTGTATAATTCAATGCCAGAATGAAAGCTTATAGAAATACCATTCAGCTATGTGTATCAAATGAGCATTTAAAGGTGTCAGAAGGCAATTACTTCCACTCCCGCAACTCACTAGACACCTACCAAGAACAAAATACACGGAGCCTTTCGCTTTTCCCCAAGCTCATATATGAAGCATCGTTCAGAGAAAGCTTATAATTTTAGTGATTTTGCCTTCTCTTCCTTGTTCCAAGACGGTGATTTTTTTTTTCAATAAGATGGTGATTCATTTATTTTCACAAAGAAATCCCTTCTTTCTTCAGGGGATAAGGGAACTGATTTTACGAGACAAAATATTCACAGTAGCTTTTAAGAAACAGTAAAACATATTTCTGTTTTTCCATACCTAAATGGTCTCACAAGGCAAGTCCATAAACAAATTATGTTTTGTTTCTTATGACTTGCTCTTAGTGAAGAGAAATAAATAACTCAGGAAGTCTATAATAAGGGGGAGTAATTAGAAAGCAGAGCGTTTGATGAGACACCACCTGTTTATTTCATTGGGAAGTGATGGTCATTCAGGGAGGGAATGGAATGAAAGGACATTAAGTGTCTAAGCCTGGAAGTTTCAAGAGACAAAGGCAGAGAAAACCAGCCGGCGTCAGTGTCTCCTTTGCATCCCTACTGTGGCCTGGCCTATGCTGACTCAGCCTCTTTTTGTCACTTGATTTATTTCTGGTTACTATTTCCATATGGCATGTACTTCTCTTCATAGGCGCTTGGGAGTGTTTCCAATTGTGATTGTCAAAAATAGTTCTTCAAAGGGCGCAGCATTCTTAGGAGAAGATGTACTCCGGGCTGTATTTCCAGCTGAGTTGGGGTTGACTGTGACTGATTGAGGTTTGCACAAAGTGTCTGAGTAAACCAGAACAAGGATGTCATCCTAGGTAGGAAGTGTGCCCCGCTGCCCCAGCAGTGCTGAGAAGTGGAGCTCAGGGCCTTTTCCATGGGAACCATAGCTTTGGAATTAATTCACTTCCTTTTTTGACATGGATTACTCTGAGATATTTATGTCCTCTTTAAATGGGTTTCCAGGTCTTGTAATGGAAATCCAGGTCCTGACTGATTGGAGGGAAGAATAGGGCAACCAGAGAGGCAGGAAATGGAGGAATGATGTGATGTGTCAGAGGCAAGGGTGACACAATTCCACAGTGAGGCATTCCTGGCAGATGGTGTTCTGAAAACACATGGGGAAGGTGAATAGGGATGGAGAAACCTATTACTAGAAAGACAGTCTGCTGTCAGACCCTCAACAGTATGACAAAATCGCTCATTTTATATCTCACACTTTTAGGCCTAGTCTTTGGCCATAAATATCTAGCATTTCAAATTAGCTCTTGAGTTCCGTTCATTTCCTTCACAACACTGCACAAAGCCATCCAGGTCTTAGTTTAATAAGCCCAGGGACCATGAGTTAAGGCTTGCGATTTTCTTCTTCCAACACCTGGCGAGTTCCATCCTCATCTTAATTATGACTGCTAAGTTCATGACTGCCAAGTACTCTCACATGCTCACTTGATTTTCATTTTCATGAAAAGGAGGAAATGGAGTATGTGTTCAAATTATTGCCAGAAAACAGCTGTCCAAACAAGAATGACCCTGATGCTGAAGGCAGCACGTGGGCATGGTCTACAGGTTTAATGTTTGTTAGCTGATGTGCCAACATTCAGAAGCAGATTATGAACGATGCTGTGGGTGTGATCAGCCTGTGTGGGGATCGTCCAGTAGCCCAAGCCTGAGCACACCTGCCCAGAGAGTGAGGAAGGCTCATGTCTGTCCTGATGCCTGGAAGATTATTCTTATCCAAGATGTCTTGTGTTTGCTACCTTTTTGCTTCCTGAATGGTCTCTTCTACATCACTTTGACCATGATTCTTACTGGGCTTTCTCAATCAGCTCTTCCATGTTGCATTTATTTATGGTTTAGTGATATGGGCTGCTCAGGACAGCTTGCAACATCCCTGGCTCAGGGTTGCAGCTGGAATTGTCTGTCCATTTGGAGGCACTGCTTGGGTCTGCACAGATATAGATCAAAATGATTTTCATCCGTTCTGTGGTGGCACCATTATTCCCCTAAAGCCTGGGCCCTCATCCCTGAATCTGTGCAGCTTGCCTTTGGATAGAGGACTAAAGCTCTGAGCCAGTGTTGCCTAGTGAGGTCTGTGGACCACTTTAGAAGTCCTACCTTAGTGGAGTCCTAAAAGGGGGCTGCTGGGTGCAAAGGTAAGTTCATGTGTGGCTTTGTCAAGCACTGCCCAAATTCCTTTGCCTTACAAATCACATCAAAAGTCTTTTTCTTTTTAAAAGGTGAGTTAAGTCCATTTGCGTTTATTCACAAGACTGATATTTGGTGTCAGCTCTGTCATTTTACAATTACAGTGTTTGTATCATGTCATATTTTCTACATTTCTAAGGTATGTATTCTCTGCTTTGTTATCTTTGTGTCTACGTACATGCATACACATATATGTAAGTAACGTGGTCGAAAAATATGATGAATGCTTAAATTTAAATATTTATTAAAGCACAAGACATACTGCCATTAATTCCCCTCAAAATACTCTTCCTCCTTATCCCATCATTCTTGCTACTTTCTGAAGCAGTTCTGAAACTTCTCTTGCATGTCGTTAGTTGCACTGCTGTGGCTGCTTCAATGACGTGAATTGATTCAAAATGTCTGTCTTTCATGGTCATTTTGACTTTGGAGATAAGTCAGAAGTTACACGGTTCCAGATCTGGTGAATGAGATGGATGGGGACGTGCCATAATGTTTTTATGAGCCCGCTTTTCCTTTGGATGGCAGTTGGCAGCAGCTTTCACTGTATATTTGATCACACTCATAAAGTCACCCACAAAAGAGGACTTCCGAAACTGCTACGGAAAGGGGCAAGAATGATGCCATAAGCGTGTTTGAAGTGAGGGGGAATATCCTGAGGGGGAATTAGTGGCAATGTGGGGTTTTTGTTTACTATAATTTAAAAAAATTTAAATGTTCACTGTATATTTTGATCATGTGTGTGTGTATGTGTGTGTGTGTATGTGTGTGTGTGTGTGTGTGTGTGTGTGTGTGTATTTAAGAAATTTTGTAATTTGTAATTTGAAATTTTAAGAATTTTTGCCCCAGTGGTCATGTTTGTACTTTTCATTTCCTTGGTCGCTGGCCTGAGAGTAGTTGGAGAGAAGAGTAGACAGGGAAGCTGGGTAGACTGTGGAGCCTCCAAGGCTAATCTTTCACATTCTGTTCTTATGGGGCCCTGGCAGGATGGCATGCCCTCTTTGACTTTAAGACTTTGGCAATGAAATCTGGAACGATGTAAGTCACTTGTGAGTGGCACCTTCGGCAGCCAGTGCAGATTGTCCGTATTCCTTCTCCCAGCCGCTGTGGTCCCAGATGCAGAGTGGAATGACTGAGTGGAGTCTTCTGTGACCCACACAGGTCCTGTAACTCATGCTGCCCCTCAGACTTGGATGTGCACAGAGCCATCTAAGAATCAGCTACACTGTGGATTCTGACTCCATGCCTCTGTGGAGGGTCTGGCATTCTGCAGCTCTGACACATGCCTAGGTGTTGTCAAAGCTGCTAGTTTATAGAGCACATTTTTAGTAGCAAGGAACTGAGCCAACTGAAATGTGTCTGTTTTTGCTCTGCTGCTTGTCTCCAGTATACACTAACCTTGTGGTCCTCAAGTAGAGCTCCTGGGGAAGGCTCAACACTGGAACTTGAGTGCACATTCCCAGGCCCCACTCCAGATCAGCTGAACTCAGGCCCAGCAGCCTGAGTTTTACCAAACTCACTATGTGATTCTGTGGTTATTACCACTAACCTAACCTGTCCAGACCTTGTAGATCTTCAGGGCTTGTGTTTGGCTTTGAGTAACTAGACACTCAAAACGAAGTGGCTTGAACCTATAAGAAGAAATGGAAGAATGCAGAAGTGAGCAGTCTGGGGCAGGTATGGCAGGCCTACAGTCTCTTTGGGAACCCTAGCCTCTGCCTTTCTGCTCCACTTTCCCTCAGGTTTGGGGCTCTCGTGATTTTCTTTATAGAATAATTGCCAGAACTCCAGCCATCCCATTCATATCCACACTGAATACCAGGGGGCCCATCCCTTCTCTAGACCTTCCTAGTTCTCCCAAAAGACTTCTGCTTAGGTCTCCTTGGCCACAGCAGTGGTGTATGATACTAAAATGATGTTTTTAGCTGGACCCATTGCCATGTTGAGCAAAGTGAGGATTTTCCAACTAAGTAAAAAGAACAAAAATGGCTATTGTGTAGCTAACCAGCCACAGGCAGCACAGTGGTGTTGGGGATATGTTGTCTCCATTGTACTGGATAAAACACATGGACAGAGTTGCATTCTGTATGCTGGAAGAGTTCATGGGTATAATGACAGACTTTACTAGTTAAAGGGGGAGCATTGTTGGATTCGGATACATTTCCAACTGTGATGGCAACAGTGGTGGGTAGAGTGGAAATAATAGCCACTGTGGAGAGGTGGAGGAGGCAGTAGACATTGGTGGTAGGGGGCTTGGTAATGGAGGTGATGGATATTGGTGATGGGGGATTGGAATGGAGGTGATGGACATTGGTGGTGAGAGAAGTGGAGTAGAGATGGTGGATATCATTAATAAGAGGGGTTTGGAATGGAGGTGATGGGCATTGGTGGTAAGAAGAACTGGGGTGGAGGGGATGGATACTGGTGAGGGGATTGGAGTGGAAGTTATGGACATTGGTGAGAGGTGGAGTGGAGATCATGAGCATTGATGGTGGGGGCTGTGGAGTGGAGGTGATGGACATTGGTGAGGGGTCAAAGTAGAGATATCCATTGGTGGTGGGGGAGGTGAAAGGCTTTGGGTCTGGAGTAGAAGTGATGATTATTGGTTGCAGAAGTCATGAAGGCAGAAAGAAATTTTCAATGCTTCATTCCATGTACCCTCCAGCAACGCCCTGCACATAGTAGCTACTCAATAAACAGTTGCTGAATTGAAGATTAAGAGGTTGAGACATTTCCTCAATAGAATAGGAGAGACCAACAACCAACCTTGTTTCTTCTTCCTGGAGTATTAGAAACTCCAGGTTTCAGCGTAATGGAGTAAAAGTCTAAAGTGTAAGCCACCCTCTTCTCTACACAAACACACACACACACACACATACACCACACACACACACATTTGGAAGTGAGAGTCTGGCCCTGTGCAGACAGGCCACTTTATAGGAGTAGTGACTGTAATTCTCCTCTGCTATTTCCTTTGACACTTGCCAGTTGAGCTTATTTTTTTTTACCAAATTTTAACATGCAGTGCTATCCAATTGGTAAAGTCGGAGGACACAGGAAAAGGTAAAAGATGAGGATGGATGAAAGCCCCTGAAATGATCCAGCAACATGGAAGAGCGGCTATCAATAGCAGGGTACAACCAGCCACCTCTCTTCCCTGAAATCCCACCTTGATGAACCTGGAATTTATGTCCCACTGGAAATGGAAGAAGGTCTTGTTCCCTTATGAGCTATATCTACACTGACAAGGGAAGAACCACCTGGTGTATTAGCCAGATGCCATGGCACATGTCTGTGGTCCTAGCACTTTGGGAGGCTGAAATAGGAGGGTCACAAGTTCAAGCCCAGCCTGGATGACTTAGCAACTTGGCAAGAGCCTGTCTCAAAATACAAAATGGCCAGTGATATAGCTCAGTATCACAAAAAAGAAAAGGTCATGTATTAAAGCACTAGAAATATACCCTACCTCCTGAGGACAACCACTGTGAACATTTTGGGGAGTGTCAGGTTGTCAGTACACTTTCCTATAGTTTGTGTGGGGTTTTTTTGAACAGGGATCATTTATTGCTTTTGTAATTTAGAAAAAGTTATTGTAATGAAAAATGTGTCTTCAAAAAAATTTAATGTTCAAGTGTGACCAAGTTTGGAGAAATGCTTAAAATGTTCTTTTTCTATATGCTTTGGGATCTGAGTCATGCTGTGGGACGATGGGTTATGGGAAAAGGCAATAATCTGTGACTATCTCCTATGTGGAAGGTCGGAAGATGTGGTTCAATAGTTAACCAGACCTTATGTGTCTTGATCATCTTTGGCAAGATAGTTGAGGTCATCCTGTTATTAGGAAAAAAGAGGTGTGTGTGTGTGTTTGTGTGTGTGCATACGTGTGTGTGTGAGAGTGATTTCTGCCTTCTAGGTATTTTGTATGTTTTAAGATTTTGATCATCAGTATAAAAACCTCTAAGATTATGACATAATTGCAAAAACAGCTCTGGATAGCTATCCAGCATCCTCGCTGGCTATTCTCTGGAGGAGGGGATAATATGTATTCCTCCTTTGCAGCAGTTACATGTATGGGTTTTACTGTAAATGAGCTACATACACAATTCTCCACGTTATCTTGAAACATGACCCTTCTACAATTGCAGTGAGTACACTGGGATTTTCCTTTTCCTCTGAATGCACAGGCTGCCTCTGATCACTAGACTTGCACATTTGTGTCCTAACCTCACACTGACGTCTGAACAGCAGCCCTGCCTTCCTGACTGTTGGCCCTGGCTTCCAGAGGGGGAAGCTCTTTTTGTAGATCATGGGTGACTGCTACCACTCTGTACAAGTCAGTTTGATTTCTTGGTTGTCGACCCTTTCCCCTTCCATCTTCTTTAAGAAGAATTTGTAATGGTTGATGCTCATAGCAGAAGAAAACTATGTACTGTCTAGGAAGGGCTGGCATCTGCAGAAAGTCTCATTTCCTGTAAGGGGAGGCCTCGCTTATTGTGTGCTGCATCTTTGGACGCCTCTCCATCCTTTCCAGCTGATTTGCACGTGGGCTCATCCCCATGTCGCTCCCATTTCTTTGTCTTTATTCATTCCAGTGGCACCAGCTCCAGCTCTGCTGTTGCTGTGCGAATCAGGTTTGGGACTTTGTGGGTAAGCCAGCTTACTACTCTGGGGCCTCTCTGCTTGGAGCTGTCTTCCTCCTCCCCCTTTTCTTTACTCCCTTCCTGGGCTGCAGTGTTGCTGTATAGAAATTGAACAGAAATACATTGAAACATTTATTGGTTGATTTTAAACAGAAGTCTGAGGTGGTATACAGTGGTACCAAATGGAGATGCAGTTCTACATGAGGCGATTGTTTTAATCTACAGGCAAAAGATAAAGCCTCAACCAGTAAAAAGGCAAAAAAAAAAAAATATATATATATATATATTTATCTCCTCCAGCCTGGCTGATATAAAAGGCTTGTTTGCTCTGTTACCTATTTCTCAAAGGCCATAAACTACTCCACTTTTTAAAATTTTATCCCTTGTTCTGTAACTGAAGGTAGTTTCAGGTTTTTTCTCTCTTCTTTGAAAGGAAAAGAATAAAGTAAACAATATCTACTTAGGGAAGTTGTGTTTATTGAACACCCATTGTTCCTGCCTTTTCCTTCCTCTTTGGTGGTTCTGTGTCCATGAATTAGCATGCATCATGCAGAAAACTCAACTACTTGCCCCTCTGCAGCAGCCTCTCACGTCCCAGTACCAAAAAAAAGGAATAAAAATGTCTTGCAGAGAGAGAGAGAGTGTGTGTCCTGCATTAGCCCATGGGTGCCATTCAGAGTGGGCATCTATGTGACCAACACCCCACCCCTTCAAGCTCACTTATTTGGTTTCTAGTCAGATGCTGTAGTTATGGGTTTGCTGGAGGAGAACCCATGGGAAAAGGAGGAAGGTGAGCTAGGCAAGCTTAATAAAGAAATCAGACATGGAGTTTTAAGAGGTGCTGGGAGTGGAGGGAAGATGGAGGCTTCTTATGGCAGCAGCAAATAGCCCCAGGACCTTTAGGAGACCCTGAGGCCCACCAGGCAGTTGAGTTTAGAAATTAATGTTTATATAATGGCCCAGAGACATCAACACAAGCTTCAGCTACTGTATTTTTAATACACAAGCAGCTTTTTAGGGAGGGAGCGGTACCACCAGAGACATTAAAGTATGGGGAAAATGTATCTTGAATTCATGGAGGGAGTCTTGTCTTGTTCAGAAATGTCTCTCGTTGATTGGTTTGTTGGACTCTGTTTTTTTTTTTTTTTTTTTTTTGGTACCGGACTGGAGTTTAAGTCAGAAGGTGAA
>NW_004624737.1:20574278-20633665 GCF_000247695.1 Heterocephalus glaber
CTTTCAAGGCAGGCGCTGGAACGACTGAGCTAAATCCCTGGCCCTGTTGGACTCTGTTTTAAAGAAGGTGGGATCTTTTTAGAGCTGAGCCCCAAACCCACCGAAACCATCTTTCTCTGCCAGGATGAATTTAATTCCAGAGAGCTGAAATTTCACCAAAATACATTTTACACAATTTAAAATAATGTGGATATAAATGATTCTAAAGTGGGTTCCACGTGTTATTTACTTGCCTTGAGCTGAGTGTCCCAGACAGCTGTCTTCTGTGAGCCTGTGTGTCACTTCTCACGGTGATGAGATTTGACTAACAGAGTCCTGCCACTGTGCTGGTCCATTTCAGCCACCACTGGGAATTTTCTAGTTGTCTGCTGTAAACCCAAGAATCACAGTTGCCAGAACTGTGCCTATGAGGACAGAGGTTCAAGAGGGGCTCACCTAAGAACAACAGAGGTCTATATGTCTCCTTAACATTTCTCAGCTGATCTAGAGGATGTGTTGGTAAAGTCCTCCCTTTCCTGTCCTTGCCCTGCTGCTTGGCTTGATTCAGCACCCACATTTTACTACAGACAGTGTCCTGCTCAACCTGTCCATGGTAAAGTTCAGAATTGTGTTAGCAAACTTCCTCTTGCTATGATGAAGTACATGAGAAAAATCAACCTAAAGAAGAAAAGATTTATTTTGCCTCAGAGTTTCAGATGTTTTAGTCCATGATCATTGACCCTGTTGTTTCTAGGCCTGTGGTTGGGCAGAACTTCATAGCAGGAAGTTCCTCACTTCAAGATGGCCAGGAAACAGTTGGAGGTGGAAGATGTGAGGATAAAATTTGTGCTTCAATGACATGTCCCCAAGGATCTACTTCTTCCAAGTAGGCCCTACCTCCTTAAATTCCCACCACTCCCAATAGCTCATTAAATTTTAAATCTATCAAGGGATTCCATTCATGATGTTAGAACCCTCATTATCAATGACCATCTAAAGTCTACACCTCTGAACATAGCCTCATTGAGGACCAACCCTCCAACTCATGAGTTTTGAGGGGTCGTTTAAAATTCAAAATTATAAGAAGAACAGAATAGTCTGCTTCTCTGACCCTACTATTCTGCCAGCCTGCATGTCTGAACATGTCAGCCCTATCTGATCACCCTCAGGTCAGCCCCTGCTCTCCAGTCTGCTGAACTTACTTTGGGAAGCTTTTGTCTCATAGATTCAATGACATTTTTACATCGTTACCTGGCTTTGTGATTACTTTTCGAATTTTGCTACCAAGAACATACAGTATTTGTTAGGGAGTCTTGCATAGGTGGGAAAATTATAGACAAAAATCAACCAATGGAGTAACACACAGTTCAGGCATGCTGTTGTATTTGGTGGCACATGGGTGAGCATCATCCAAGAAGGGCTCAGAGATGAGGTCTGAAGCTCAGGGAAAGTTTTGTCCCTTCACTTAGGAGGTGGCTTGGTGAGTACTCTCTTTAATATCTTTCAGTTGTAAGTACAATGCATCTCACAATGACAATGAGCTTGAGAAAAGCAGAACTGGGTACTGTGTAATGGTTCTTGGGTCTTGTGAGTCAAAGATATGAAGTTAATAGAAACAATTCTGTTGGACAGAATGCTTTTGTTGATTTTTGTTCACTTTCTGGTGCACAGCTTGATTCTGGGATAAGTAAGTTTGCCGGATAGTTGAGTTGTGGAGTATCATGTGCTTTAGAAAAGTGAATATGAGAATATTACTATTTGGAGGAAATTTGTGGTCCCTCAGCCTCTCCATCTGCCAGACTCAGAGAGGAGGTATTGAACTTTAGTCCAAGTAAAAGATGTGCTTGGCATAGAAGGCTTCATTTTCATGCTTCTTTGAATATGGGCAGAACCTGCAGTGGCAATGGGTCTTCACTGGTCAGAGACCTTCTGAAATTTAGGGCATAAATGAAGAACCCTAAAGTCCACCCTGCATACATTGTGTATGGGAGCACAAGACTGTATTGCCATGTCCTGAAAAGTCTGCTTGCAGATATGTTCATGGCCAATGACTCTACACTTCAGAAGCCACAAGGAGAGAACAGATTGATGAGTTGTCTGAAAAGTTCTTCTTTGCCAGCATATTTTTATCTTCTGTAGTTGTACACTAACTACATTCTACTTTCTGATTGCTTTCGTTCTTTCAAATCACAAGTGATGACTCACACTGAATCATTCACATACTAATTTACGTCAAACCAGGTACATTGTATTAGTCATATTTGTTTCTATAACAAAAACCTGAGATAATCAACTTATAAAGAGAAAAGGTTTGTTTTGGCCCACCATTTTGGAAGTCCCAATCCATGATCAGGAGGATCCATTGCTTTTGGCCTCTAGTTGGGAAAGGGAGCAGCCAGCACATGCTGGCAGAAGCACATGGAGTAGCAAAACCATTGACTTCTTGGTTAAGATGAAAGAGAAGAAAAAGAGGGGCTGGGGCCCAACTATCCCCTTCAAGGGTATTCTCCCAATGGCCAGAAAACTTCCCACTTGAAAACTTCCCATCTCTTAAAGTTTCCACCACCTCCCAAGAGCACCAAGCTGGGCACTAAGCAAGGAGGAGTGGACTAAGCCTTGAGGAGTGGACATTTATGATCCAAACCATAGTAGATAGATGGATTGACAGACAATAGGTGAAGAGATTGATAGTTCATAGATGTATGAAAAGATTGACTAATCTCTATAAAGCTGTAAATAAATGCATTAGTATGGATCTATATTGCATGACAGACTAAGGCTGCATTGTTAATAAGTAATTTGGTTTTTTATTATTTAAGAGAGTATCTGATAAAAATAAGTAATATAGAAAGAGATATCTATTTGGAGTTTTTTCTGCCGATAATATTTTTCACTTAAACAGAATTGATGTTACTTGAGATAAATTTTACAAAGATTCTTCTATATAACTTACAAAATGAAATTTTATGATAGTTGACTAATTCTCTCTCCAAATGGCAAGAGCCAATATAAAAACTGTCATTTCAGCACTTTCAATGTTTCAAACCCTGGGATATAGTAAGAAATTTACCTATATTTTGTTTGTTCAGAAGAGCATGGTTATCCATTAGTGAGGAAATTGAGAGGAACATGGTTATCCCTTAGTCAGGAAATTGAGAGGTACCAAATTGAAGGCTTACTTGGGCTGGATCCCAAGAAAGTACTCAGGGTAAGGAACTGTACCCTAAAGTCTCTGTCATTCTTATCGTAGTGGACACCCCAGTGTCATTCACACTCAGCTCTTCTCATTGGCTGGGCCATGAGAGACTTGGGGACAGAGGGTCTGGATCAGACTATAGACACTGACACATTGTTGGAGGTCAGTGTTGTTATCAGAGTAGGTTGTTGCGGGGCCATTTATTTTTTGGTAGAAGACCTCTCTGAGAAAATACGGTGAGAATCTTCAAGCTATTTCAGCAGATCCCAGGATTTGGGGGTGGGCTACGTACAGAAAGGTTAGGACACAATCTCACCAGCAGCAGTGACTCCCACCCCAGATGGGCCATTCCCCTTAAGGGTGTCAGTATGGGGTAGCAGGAAACTAGTGAAGTGCCACAGCCTTATTTAAAATAAGTAACTCTTTAAAAAATTTATAGAGTATACTAAAAGAAAAGTTTAAAACATCAACACATATAAAATGGACGGTGTACAGAAAGTCTCTGTCTCTCCTGTTCCTGGTCCTTCCTTGTCCTCTCCCAACACAGCCTGGTTTCCCATCTCCAGATTTCTGTGTACAGAAGCATTCATTTGCTAGAAAAGGAAACTCAGTGCACTGTCCCACATTTGCTTTACTCACTTAACAATTTATCTTAGATATTACTCCACATCTACACAAGAGCATCCACCTCATTTTTTAACTGCTATGAAGCACAGATGTACTTAGTTTAACTAGTCCCCTATTGATGACATAAGGTGGTTTCTAGGCATCAGGTATTACAATGTGGAAATAAAAAACATATTGCATGCATCTACAGATCAATCCATTACTTCATTAGAGCTACGCACAGTGACCTGATAAGTTGTTTCCTACCTCTATATTTACCAAAGTATATTATTTGGCATCAATATTTCTGCAATAATAATAACTAACATTTCTGAAATGATTACTGTGCATCAGATTCTGTGCTAAGCACTTTATGTATGCTATTATTTTAGTATATTATTCAATTTTAGTACCTGGTATTTATTATAAGTAATAAGTTATTTGATGATAATATATAATTTAGAAAATTATAATGTATCTATATGTTACATAAAACTATATTATATAATAAATGAATAATTTTTAAATAATTATTAATCATTATATTATCACCTACATTTTTATGGTTGAGGCTGGCTAGCTTAAAGTGGTGGAGGTGGGGTTTAAGTCCTGATACTCTGGCTCGAGTCAAGGTGCTAAATCATCCACTCTATGGATCACTATAGGACGTATATCAGGAGTTTCTAAGGGTACTGCTGAACGTATGATAGCAGTGTATACAAATGGAGCTCTTAATCAGACTTCAGGGGAAGTCTTACCAGGAAGATGAAGATCATACGGTGAAAGTTTGAGAACTTGTGGTTATATTGATGCCCCAGATCCCCAGGGGAGCTGTTGTGACCCTACCAGCTTGCCTCCAGGACAACAGCCTGGGCAACAGACATGGTACATTAAACATAGGCTTGTTAGATACTGTGAGCACAACTCTCATTTCATCTTCAGTAGAAACAAAAGTGTTTTCTGGAAGCAGCAAGAAGTAGCAAGGAGAAGCATGTGTGACCCTGTCTGCTCCTCCAGTGGAGCAGAAGTCCATTAAACTATTTCTTCCTGATGGGGACAGTTTGGCGAACGATGACTGTCAGTCTAGTGACCTTTCTAAGCCCACAGAGAGACGACTTCCAAGCTTCCTGAGACCCAGAGCTGCTTTGCCTGGGTTCCTTTGCCCCTTACGAGATTCATGCACTGCTCTACCAGAAGACAGCGGTGCTCAGATAGAAGGAGAACTCCCCAAAGGTAAGGAGTGAGGGTAGTGGTCAAGAGGATTCTTTCCTAATTCTTTTGTGGAAAATGGAGCAATGTCTTCCTGGGCACACAAGCCTGTGGTCCACAGGCTCACCTTATTGAGGTGTCAGAGCAGAGAGGGAGCAGAAACAGCTTACAGCGTGGGAAATTTACAAGCATCCAGAAGGCAGCCCCATGTGGGTCAGAGGCTCCAGTCCTACTGTGCATAAGGCTGCTACCTCCTTAGCTCTGAAAAGTCTTAAGAAGTTGGTGCAGCTGCTCTGAAGCAGCAGGTCCACCAGGCTGACAGAGCACTAGCAGGGACAGTGGCTGAGTGGTATAGTCTTACATGTTGCTGACACTTGACATGAGCACACTAGAGCCCACAATGCCCATGAGGTAGGCCCAATCTCAGCCTGTTACAGAGGAGGGAACCAAGTAGAGCATAGGCATCGTTTCTCTGGAGGTCATTTTGCTGGCCATTTCTGGACAGTGCAGTGGGTGGTGATATCTAAGAAGGAGGCAAAAATGAAAGTGGTCTATGGTCCCCAGTATGTCAGTAGGATAGTTTAGATTTTTCTATCACTCTACAAATTTTCGCAAAGCATAATGGAGGACAGAAAGATACAAAATTATATACCTTTGCATTGTAAAAGCTAAAATGGTTATGGTAATGTATGAAAATGTCTCTTGGAACTCATTAATCTCTAGCTCCTTGTTCATCAGTCCATTATGGGAGCAATTATAAAACATTGACCGTGTATCATGTATTGTGGTCAGGGCACCCTGCCCTCCAGGCTCTCAGGCCAGTACAGGACAGAGTGAGCAGCATTACTCTGTCTGTGGCACAAGCTCCTAGGAAGCCGTGGATGGCAATCTGAGAGGGCCTAGCTGAGGCGTCTTCTCTCTCAAAATGATTCTAGGACCAGGGATTTAGCTCAGTGGTGCCACTGCCTGCCTTGCAAGCGCAAGGTCTCGAGTTCAATCCCTGGTACCAAATAAATAAATAAAAATAAAAAGGATTCTAATCAGGAATTTGAAATGCTACTAGAGGTTTAAAACTCAGGCCAGGAGCAAAGAGCATTGCAGGCTGAGGAAATGGCACACGCAAAGCAAAGAGATGGAAAGCTCTTGGCTGATTTGGGAAACTGCAAGGGGACAAGGGGCCAGAGCACAAGGGTGAGGTCTGGTGTCAGGAACCACACCAAGGTACCATGGTTCAAATTGGAAGACCCTTCTAAAACCAATGCTAGAGTCTGACTGAAGGCAATGAGGTTTCCTCTAAGGACACTGACTTATAAACAACATGGTAGACAGATGGCAGAGAGCTCTCAGCCCAAGGAAGAGAGGATAGTGGACAGTTACTGGGTAGGAGGCCGTAGATATTTCGAATTTAATGGGCAGATCCTCATTGTAGAAATGAAGAAGATGGGAGAATTAGGGCTGGCCCTTGGGTCGCTGGCTCTGGTAATGGTGAGATGGTAGAGAGGGGTACAAAGCAAGTGTGGCCAACCCTGGGAGCTGGAGAAAATGTTCCCAAGAAGACAGGACAATAGTATGATGGAGGGGAGAATTATTTGTTAAGGAGGGGGTTTGGAGGTTAATGGGTAGGCCTGGGCTAATCTGGGCTGATAGTTAGACATGGGCTAACCTAAGCTAGTGGTTATACCTAAAGAGGAGGTGGGCCAATGGGGAAATCCTCCAGAAGGAGCAAGAGCAAATGCTTGGAGATATGAAAGAGAACGACATGAGAATGTCTAAGTAGTGTGGTCTTGGTAGAGAAGAATGACAGTGACAGCTGGCAGTGGAGCATTCACCATGAGGAACCCATGCAAGGTCTGGTCAGCTTGGGCTTGTCAGAACTAGGGAACATTGATGGATATTGAATAGAGATAGGTCACCTGGCCTAGCCAGAGAGGATCTAGGCATGCACCATGAAAATGACAGCAGATTCAGATGGGCTGCATCCTATGGTCAAGGGAGCCTCCTGATGGCCACTTCAGCTTTCTCAGAAGAATCAGCTCTTTTGAGGCACCTGGCTTGGCACTGTGGAGGATGATGTGGTCCAGCCCTTGAAAGAGCCACAGGCTCATGGGGTTAAACATCATCTTATGATCCTAGTTGGGCCCCATGCTGTTGAGTGGGTGAAGGGTGTTTCTCTTTAGGAGGATGACAGAGGCAGAGACAGACACTATCTTGGGGAAGGGAGACAGCATCCTGAAGGCTGGGACTCAGCCTGGAGATAGAAGGTCTCACTGGGCAGCAGAAGCAAGGGGGTTTGTGGAGATAGCAATGCAGATGAGGTAAGGAAGACTTTGTGCTGGGTCAGAGCTGGTAAGGCTGTAGTTGAGCTGGGGAAAGTGCAGTAGGGAGAATAAGGGGGGCTCAAATGGAAAGGGTGAGCTAAGGATAGACCAAAGAACCTATCCTTACTTTCCAGGCTGAGGCATTGGTCAGGAAGTGGCCAGTGAATTCCTACTGATCTCCCTTCTACCACCCTGAAGTGCTGAGGAATCAACTCATTTCCTGACCTTTTCCAGGAAGGAAAATCAAAATGGCCCCAAGGAAAGGCCAAAACCAGTTCTGAGAGAGAAATCATTCCAATTACTTATGTAAAGCCAGTGGTAGACTCTGGCAAATTAAGAGGAGAGATAAATAATTGAACGCCATCCCCCGTCCTTATATCATTAATGTAGCAAACATGAGGCAGATTAATATGCTGTCCTGAAACAACCCAACTGTAATAATTGTACAGGACATACTTAATGTGAAACAGAATAGAAAGGTTTCTTTTCATCTTGAGCAAAGGCATTGTAAGCACCAGAAGCCAAGAAAATACCTCCATGGCATAATTAGCCAGCCATGAAGTGTGGCTGACTGTGCGTGTTTCTCTGTGATCAGGGCAGCCAGAAGGGTCCGTGATGAGGCATGATCTTGTTGGCTTAACGAGGCCCATTAATATCCCACTGGCATTTCTATTTTCAAAATTGTCTTCTGTGTCTAATGGTGTTGAGGAGCCAGGTGAAAATCACTCAGTGTCCTCTAAATGGAATTCTGAATCTTCTCTCTTAGGAGATTATACATGCTGTGACTTGGTTGTAAAAATAAAAGAATGTAAGAAGAATGAGGACTCCACCACACCTGAGATCTCACCAGTACCTGCCTCACCAACACCCCTCAAGGGACCTGCGACCCCTGGTTTGTCAGAAGACACTCCTGATCCTCAGGATGCACCTTCAAGCACTTTGACTTTGCAGGTAGGCTTGCTGAACATCCCTGCTTGATTCCCACCAAAAGGAGAGAATTCCTGCTGTACGGAGAAGAGATGTACAGCCTCATTTCTGCCTCTGAGACTGGAAACTGGGTTCTCCTTCCTAATGGATGTGTGAGCCTGGCAGGTTCCCTAACCTTTTGGAGCCTATTTCACCATTTGAGTATGGAGATGCTGACACTGACTCTACCTGGTGAAGATGAGGGTCAAATACTATCAACAGTGACCACGATCATAGCAATGTCAGGTGCCTAAAGGCTGCACAGGTCACTGAATAGTCATCAGCACCCCCCACAGGCAGGAACCCCCATAGCCTGTCTTTGGACCAAGACACTGAACCTTTGCAAGATTATGAAAGTTGGCAAAGTCATATGGCCATGAGTTGAAAGATATGGAAGATCTTTTTAGGCACTTTTTATGGTTATAGAAGTAATATGGACAGATTTTTTTGAAGTTATAAAAATTAAGAGGACAATGAGCCTCAGAGAAGCCCCAGCTACAGTGTATGGTACAGCCACCCACAACTTTGGTATGTTGTGAATCTCCCTGGGATTGTAGAAATGGCTCCATTGGCCAACTTCTACCTCCCCAGGGGTCCAGTGAGACCCCCTGATGTGCTCATGGTGCCCCCAAGCATCCTGAGCCTCCAAGAATTTCCTTGGAGTGAAGTAGCAGTCACACACGGTTGAGCAGGGCGTTCACAGGAGCTGTCTTTCCAGGCCCCAGCCTCCCCTGAAACTTCCATACACCCTGTGATTGGTGGATGTGGTGCCAGGTTGCTAGCGGCTGGCATTTGGTGAGAAGCCTCCTTTCTTGTCACAGCTGCCAGAGGCAGAAAAGTGACAAAGATGGAGGCCACAGTGCCCACCCTGGGGAACTCTGAGCTTCCAGATGGCTGAGAGACAAATGAAACAGAGGAGCATTTCCATCATGGCATCACACTCAGTGAACCTTTGCTCAGCACCTGGTATATGCAGAGCTCAGTGCAGTGTCTGTGATCATGAGATACAATATCAGCGACATCATCTGCTCATGCTCTCCAGGAACTTGCAGCCCAGCATACAGATAGACATATTGCATCAGGTGATCTGTGAAGTCCCATGGTGATCAGGCTAAACAGAGGAGATCCACTGGGGCTCTGTGGGGTGGATGGAACTTGAACTGGTTGGGGAGGCTGTGGATGGTCCTCTAGGAAGGGGAACGACTTGAGTACAGACCACCAGAGAATGGGAAGTTAAGATAATGATGGGCAAAGAGAGTAAAGCATGACTCTCACAGCTGAGGGTCACCATGTATTCTACCAAGGTATTGTGTGTGTCAGTGTTTGCGTCTGTCCAGTGGGAATAAATACATCTGAGATTCAGAATCCATGTGTTTATCCCAGGAAACAGTGTATCCATATAGAGGACCTTGCCTAGTGTCTGGCATGGCAGCAGACAGTCTTTTGTAGCAGACTTGTGGCTTGGTGCATGCATAGAGGTGGGAGGGATGCTGCAGATGTGGAGATTTAGGGGCTTCTTACCCTTTCTGTGGAGCTCATAGAATTATTCTACACAGGAAGATATTTCCTCTTAACTTTATCTACCCAGGAGCAGGAGTGGTTTCCTAGAGCCACAGTTATAGTTCTTCTTGAAGAGGCCCGCTTTTCACCCTGGGAGGATGACGCTTGCTTCCCAAAGTCTGTGCCTTTCAAGATTCCAACCCCGGTGAAGCTGGTGATTGTGCCTACCTTCCACCCCCAGACATTGTCTTTTGAATTTGGGATGCAGGGCCTATTGGCAATTAGGGATTTGACCTTGTTAAAGGATGACTGGGCAGATGTTTGCCTTTTGCACTCATGCTCTCGATGATCATTACTGCCTGACACTGTGAAGTGGGGCCCTTGGTGCTGGCCAGATCTGACCACGAGGACCTGTGTCATCAACGTGCCTGTTCCCATTTTACACAAGCTTGTGGGGAAAAAGAATCATTTTGAACGCAGCTTTTAGTTTTTGAGTGTCCTGCTTTTGATTGGCTTCTGCTAGCTAAATCAGATGGATGTGTTGCCTTTTGGTATCATTTCTCTTAAAAATAAAATATTTTGTTTGCTCCATTTAGGAAGCTCTGGAAGTCCATAAACCTCAGTTCATTTCTCGCTCCCAAGAAAGGCTGAAGAAGCTAGAACACATGGTACAACAGAGAAAAGCTCAGCGGAAGGAGAGCCTGGGGCAGAAGCAGAGTCCCCTTCCCATCCGCATCAACAAGAAGCAGTTCACCATTCCCCATCCTCTTAGTGGTAGGCTGCAGGTGGTGGGGGAGGTCTGCAGAAGACCGGGGGAGAGGGGTGCTTGGGAATGAAGTCTTTACCTGTGTTCCCACTTTACCAAATATTCCCACTGACATAAGCAGAACCAGTCAAAGCCTGTTCTGAGAGCTAGCTCATTCTGTGGGGTTTCCTATAGGCATCAAACTCAGCAGAAATAACTCGGGACACCGATTTACTGTTATAGCTGGGAAAGAAGCCATACCACTGTCGCACCCAGCGTAGCAAGTTCAAATTCTTGGCTCCCGCCTGATGTTTGCAAGAGATCCCCTTTGCTCTTTATAGATTGCAAAACAGATCGCAGGGTGAGAGGTTGACTCCAGCTTGTCTACATCAACATTTGTCATCCTGAAACCCCTTCCTGCCGCGAGCTCAGAGAAAGGATGACCAGCTTGCTGAGCACTGTGAAGCCAGGGTCAAGCTAACCCTGGGAAGGAGGGCACTCACTCATGGGGGAAAGAGTTATCAGGAAACTTCTCTGGGCTAGGCACCATGTGGAGGACTGGGGATACCACAGTGAGCAAGACTGAGCTCAGTCCTTTTTTCATGGAGCTTATCAACAGGCCATTAAGCAAAAACGACAAGAAAAGAAGAGAGCGAGGATGCAAGACATCACAGCACATACAGCCTGCCAACCCAAATCTTAAAATCTGCAGGAGTGGAAAAACTTCAGTTTTATTCCTTTGGATAAAGGAATGAGAGCTGTCTTCCTAGGAAAATGTTTTGTTCCCCAGAAAGCAAAATTATGAATATAATTCTGAATAAAAGTCCTCTGGGGAAATAACCTTATTCAATGAAGTGCAACTTAGCAAACATTACCAAGATCCCATAAGGGATAACTGGAGGACAGAGGAAAGAAGGTGTTGTAATAGAATTTCTGTTATCCCCCAGGGTCCATGGGTAGGCAGTCTGCTTCCTGCAACCCAAGTTGCTGTGGGATTGCTGTCTGGAGACCCTGGCAAGGGTGGGCATGAATGTATGCTTCTTGTGCAAAAGATTTGGCAAAATACCTGCTGCTTCTCCCTCATGGCACTTTCCAATATGCTAAGGAATGAAAACATCAAGATGCTCCCCCATTGGACAGTGGGTGTCCAGCTAGCATTCGAAGCAGGGTAGCAGATATAAGCTCAGTCTGGGCGTGTTCTCCAGGGGCTGGTGAGTATCTGGCTCACCAGAGAGAGGCAGGGTTCAGGTACAGATTTTGAAGGCACCATAAGAACCAAATGCTAGCCACAAATGGGTGTGTCCTTGGGCCTCTACCTGCACTTCCTCCAAGGCTGGCTGGGTGGTGGTATCCATGCTTGTGGGCCGCTCAGCCTCAGCAGTTCTGAGGACACTGCCTAGTAAAAATGGTGAGGCCCGTGTCAACAAGTACAAAATAATGCTGCTTTAGAGTATAACACAGTCTCATACACACACCTAATGGAATCTAAGGTCCTTCATTTTCAACCAGGTTCTTTCACTTTATGTGGGAAGAAGCAGAAAACCTAGGCAGTGGGGGAACTTCTGCCAAATGGTGCTTTGTTAGTCAGCTTTTCATTGCTATACCAAATGCCTGAGGTAAATCAAGCCAGAGAGAGAAAAGATTTGTTTTGGCTCACAGCTTTGAAGGTTTTAGTCCCTGGTCAGTTGCACCTGTTGCTTTTGGGCTTATGGCAATGCAGCACATCCTGGCTGGGAGTACATGGTGGAGCAGAGTTGCACATTTCGTGGAAAGACCAGGGTCCCTCAGTTCCCTTTGCATGCAGACCCGCAGTGGCCTACACCTCCTACTAGGCCCCACCTCTTAAAGTTTCTACCATTTCCCAGAGGCTCCCAGTTGGGGACTAAGCCTTAACACATGGGCCTCTGTGGACATTACAGATACAAACTACTACATAGCAGATGTCAATGCCTGGTCCCTCTTTCCTGGAGCAGAACCACCTGTCTAGGCCACATTGCCAGCCACAATATCTCAAGTATCAGAGATGATATGGCCTTAGTAGGCTGAGTTACCTTCCCAGGGTTGGTGTAGGAAATCCTTACACACAGGTGGCTGAAGATAACAGAAATGTATTTTCTCAAAATTTTGCAGGCAAGAAATCAAAATCAAAATGTGCAGGGAGGTGGTTTCTTATGGAGGCTCAGAGGAAAAAAACATGTGACGTGGCACTTTCCAGCATTTTTGGCTTCTGGCAATCCTTGTTCCTTGGCTTACGGAAGCTTTACTTCAGGCTCTCCCCTGCTTTCACATGGCCTTCCTCCTGTTTCTGCAGGTCTTTGTGTCCATATTTCCTTTTCTTTTCTCTGGGTTAGGATCCTTATTACCCAGTATGACCTTATCTTAGCTTAATTACGTTTGCAGAAGCACACAGCCAATCATAAGCTCAAAATAAGGTCACATTCACAAGCATGGGAAGTTAAGACTTGATCAGATCTTTCAGGGGGACAAAATCCTACTCAATACATCATCCAACTTTGATGTTTTGCCCCAAATAAATATCCTTACAGGCTTACATTCCTAGATAGGAAAATCTTAGAATTGTATATAATAAAAAGGGATCAGGCCATGTCAATAGCATTAAAATAACCAAAGTATCTTTTTATTCCCCAAATTCCAAGATAGTCCTGGTGACTGGAATGCTTAAGGGGGACTTGGCCAGCATGGATTTTATAGCCATCCTTACTGTCCCTGCAGTATTTATGTGTTGATGAGAGCTTTACTTTCGTGTTTGTTTGTGTTAGATCAGTTAAATCAGACAACTTCTGAAACCAGAGCCTCATGTGAGCTCAGGCAAGTGAGAGGGAATGTTTAAGGCCCCATTAAACAAGTCTACAGTACACATCTTGTCTTCAGCCTGTCTGCTGGCAAGATGATAAAAGCAAAATGCAGATGTTTTTCTTACATGCTAAATTAGTTAATAAATCATATGCATGAATGAGCTCTGGCTACAATGTCAAGGCGTCTGGTAAAAAGAAAACTCAGATTTGCTTTCCTGCTGGGGTAGCTGCCACTGATCTGAGCTTGCAGAGCAGTCTTGGCTGAAGGACAGGACTGAGAGGTTCAGGTGGGAACTAGTAAGCTGACTTGCAGGGATGGTTACAGTAAAGACCAGAGCCAGCTGGTTCATGTTGGCTGATGAATTCTGAATGGCCTCTGAGGTTCAGGGGCAGAATGCTATGTGTGTGTAGGTTGCCTGCATATATATGTGTAAGTGTTAATTAGGGTTAAGGGTTCCTGTCTGGAGGCAGGAGAACTTTGAAGAACAATTGGGGATGACACACCAGGAAATAGAATTAGAAATGTTTTGGCTATAGTCCCCACCTTCTAATGGCGGAGATCTCCCAATTGCATTAGGGTGAGTAGCAACCATGCAGGTAAATCATGGTACAAAGTAGGGGACAAGTCACTGGCGATGCTCAGTTCAGCTGTGAGGGTGGGGAGTAGGAGTGAGACACAAGAGAAAGATGAATTCAAGAGAAATGAACCCAAAGAGGCCAATAGGCATTGTATTGGGAGGTCAACCTGAATAGGAAGCTGTGTAGTGTCACAGGCAAGATGTGGCAAAACCTGGCCCAGAAAAGGAAAGAGAGTGAAGAAAGATGACAGAGTCAAGAGGTACTCAGGCAGAATCAGTGGTGATCGCTTTGTGTAAGAGACAAGCTGAGACAGGGAAGTGAAGGAAGATAGCAGGAGGGTTTTGCTGTCAGTCTCTACATGAGCAATATTCCAACCTGAGGGCCTCTGCTCTTCTCAAGCCAGGACTTTACCTGGTCCAGTTTACCAGAATTACCTGGGAGCCATAAGGAAGGCTTCTTCCTCCCTTGGGTCTGAGGTGGATTGGGCCAGGTTCAAACGCCAACCCTGAGCTGGGAAGCAGTGTTTCAGAATTAGTCATTGCTTCTCCCTTGCAGATCGAATCCAAAGCAAGGAAGCCCTGATAGCATATGTGGAGCATCAGATACACTATAGGCATCGGGGTTTCAGGACCTGCAGAGAGTAAGTGGCAGCCCTGGTAGCAGTCAGTGGCATTCGTTCAATTCCCTTGCCGTCCTCTGCTGATAGAGCTGTGATTTCATCCCATGCTTGCTGCAGTTCTGCATTCCTGGCCCTGCCCACTTCCCACTGAGCTTCAGAGCCTCCCTGGATCATGACCCCCACCCTGAAACCCAGACCCCTTCCTACCTGACTCTGCTACTCCCTCACTCTACCTGGCTGGTCTCATTTGGTGTTTCTCCAGGATGTTCACACTCAGAGACCCCAAACCACCTGGTAGAAGTGTGTCTGTCTGTCCATCCTCTGTATCACATCATCCTGCCCTACCTCCCAAGCTGATCTCAGGTCCAGCTTCTTCTTCTCTTCCCCATGGCATGTGAGCTGGCACGTGCTGGCTTTCATTTCTCAACTGAGTGCTTTAATAATGATGAATCACTGTTGCTACCAGTACCTAATGCTACAGCCAATTCAGAAAGTCCCACACTGTCCAAACACTGCCCATGTGGCCTGGCTTCTATCTCTGCTTGTTTCCTAGCTGCCTGTCAGGGTCCTTATCCATGGCTCTCCCAGGCTGTCTTCTTAATGTGCAAGACCACCCATCAGGAACCTCTTCTTCCACAAATCCCTCCCTGATCCCCTTTATACACATTGCCATTTGAACACTTGCTACTCTTGAATGTGTATAAATCATATACTACTGTCTTGCCTTCTTCACTTTGCATTAAGTCACGTGGCTGTGCTAGGAAATCTGCCTAGACTGGAAGCCCTGGCAGGCACACACCATGCCAAGTCACTCTGAGACTCCCTGCTGGATTTAGCAAATCAGAGTGACTTAATCTGAATTGCCAAGTTGGAGCCTTTCAAATCATGGGCCAGTAGAGGAATGGAATTCTCCAGAAGCCATTGCAAATTTTCTTCTTCAGCAAATCTGCCTTCACAGATGACTCTTGGCTGGAGCAAATATTAACATTAATTTGCATTCTGAGAGCATCTAGCCGGAGATGTGACCCAACCGATATGAGATGGCAGCAGAAGTCATTGCAGTAATAAAAGCGTGCTGTTCATCATGCAGCTAGCTGAGCAGAGGCCACACTCTCCTTACTATTGCCTGATCTGATCTCATGAATGTTTTTCTGTAAAACATTGAAATAAATATTTGTGGTTAGTTCTCCCAATATTAGTCACAAAGGAATTTTAAAATGTGCTTATCAGATAAAAGTAAATTTTTACTTTATCAGCCCGCAAAGGACTGCATAAGGACTGCAAAGGAAGCATGAATTACTTAACGACTGTTTCCCTGATTCAAGACATTCACAGGAACACTGTAATTAGTGTCCTTCAGCACTGCAACACTGTTGCTTACAAAAAAGGGAAGAAAAGACCAGATTATGTCTATTGATTAGAATTAGACTTTAAAGACAATGTTACTTCCAATTAAAATAACGAAAGGTACAAACACTGAATTTCAGAGTGGCAAGGAAAATGACTTTATGAGAGTTCACTTTTCCCAATTGGCTTGATTTTGTTTTCCAAATGATTTCCCTTTATATTCCACACAGCAGTTAAGTAATAAACCTTGTAGCAATACCAAGAATATAAATCTACTTGGCCACCCGCATTAAGTTTACCAATCATCTATAAATCACCATATTTTGTGATTCTCTAAAAATGCTGGGAAACCCTGGAATTGGAACAAACACTGGCTTTTTAAAACAGTTACTACATCAGATTGTAATGAATGCAGCTGTTTGATGGTGAGGAATGTGATTTGAGTTTAAATTTGTCATTTAAAAACACACACATTTTGTTTCAGCTTCATTAAGGCTTAATTGGCAAAAACTGTACATATGTATATATGATGTACTATGTGATGTTTTCATATATGAATGCATTATAAATAATTAAGTCAAGATATTCAAAGTAGCCATTGCCTCGCATATTTATTTCTTGTGGTGAGAACATTTAAGATCTACTCTTAACAATCTTTAGGTAAAATACTTTATTATTAACTATAGTCATTGTGTTATACAATAGGTCTTCAGAAGTTACTGAAGACTAACTGAAACTTTGTTCCTTTGGACCAGTGGTGGCAAATGTATGGCATCCCTGTCATAGCCGGCTGTTTGTTATCATTGAGAGATATAAAAGGTTTGCCATCACTACCTTAGACCAACATAACCTGAGTCTCCTAATCCGCTTGCCCTTTATCATCACTATTCTACTCTCTCCTTCTGTGAGTGTTATAGTTTGATGGTTTGAATAAAAAATGTCCTCCCAGAGGCACAATGTTTAGAGGTAGGGCTTTTGGACAGAGATTAGATCATGGGAGCACTAAGGTTAATCATTCATTAACTCATAGCTGAATGTGCTGTTTGGAGGTGGAAGTAGGACACTGGGGAGATAACGTGGAAGGGCATATTTTTTTCTCAAGTCCCTTCCTCTCTCTTTGGCTCTTTCCCTATGCTCTGCTTCCCAACCACCATGAGATGGGCAGCTTTCCTCTGCCACACCCTTCCGCTCTGATGTTTCTGCTTTTGGAGCCAGCTACCATGGACCGAAGCTGTGGAAACTATGAGCCAAGATAAACCTTTCCCCATTTAAATTGTGAGCATTAGATATTTTGTCCCAGAGACAAAAAGTAGACTAATACAGTGAGTTAAACTTTTTTAGATCCCACATGTATGTGAGATCATGCAATATTTTTCTTTCTGTGTCTAGTTTATTTCATTTGACATCATGTCCTTTAGGTTCATCCATTCTGTCAAAAATGATATGATTTAGGGCCTGGGATTTAGCTCAGTGGTTCCACTGCCTGCCTCACAAGCATAAGGACCCAAGTTCGATCCCTGGTACCAAAAAAAAAAAGATATGATTCCTTTCTTTTTAAAAAGCCGAATAGTATTGCATGTGTGTGTGTGTGTGTGTGTGTGTGTGTACACATTTTCAGCATCCACTCGTTTGTTGATAGACAAACTGATTCCATACCTTGGCTATTATTCATAGTGCTTCAATGAACACAATAGTACAGATAAAATTTCTACCTATAGTGATACCTTGGTTCACAAACTTAATTCTTTCACAGAATTTGTTCCATGATTCTGGTTGCTATTGAATTGCAAGAATTGAGGAACAAATTCTGCAACTAGCATCATGTAAAGAGTTAGGTTCGTGAACTGAGGTACCACTGTTCTGGCCTCATTTCCTTTGCATATTATATATCTAGAAGTAGAATTGCTAGAGCTCATGGAAGTTCTATTTTTAACGTTTTGAGGAACTTCCATCATATTTTCCATAATGGCTGTACAGATTCCTACCAATAGTATACCTGAGTCTCTTGTCCATACCTTGACTAAGACCTTCTTTTTTTCTTTTTTGTAACAACACTGTCCTAATAGATGTGTGTTATTTCATTGTGGTTTCACTTTGCGTTTCCAATAGAGGAATAATGTTAGCATTTTTTTCTCACATGCCTCCTGGTCATTTGTATCTCTTCTTTTGAGAAATGCCTGCTTGGGACTTTTGCTCTTATTTATTTATTTACTTATTTATTTATTTATTTATATTAGTTTTATTGGTACATTTTAGGTATACAATATAATGACATTCATCATTTTAAAATCAGGTTGTTTTCTTGTTACCAAATTGGTCTGGTTTGCAAATATTCTCTCTCATCCAATTGGTTATCATTTTGCTCTGTTGATTTTTTCCCTGGCTGTGCAGAAGCTTTTTTAGTTAACGATGAAATCCACTTTATCTACTTTTGCTTTTTCTACTCGTGTTTGGGGGTTATAATCCAAAAGAATTATTGCCTACACCAGTGAAACCTTTTAGAGCTTTCAGTGATATAAACAGCCACTGTGGCACACATGCTTTGGCCACCTCTGGCCTAGACCAATGTCCCAGAACTTTTTTCCAGTGTTTCCTGTAAGTAGATTTATAATTTCAGTCAATTTTGCATTGATTTTTTGCATGTGAATATCTCAACACCATTTTTTAAAGAGATTGTCCTCTTCTTATTGTGTGTCTTCACCATTTTTGTTAAAAATAAATTGAATATAAATGTATGGATTTATTTCCGAGGTACAGGATCTACTTGTCTATTTTTATGCCAGTATCATGTTGTTTTGGCTACTACAGCTTTATAGTTGATTTTGAAGCCAGGTAGTATAATACTTCCAGCTTTGTTATTTTTGCTCAGGATAGCTTTGACTTTTGTTTTGTCTTTTGTGGCTTCAAGTAAATTGTAGCAGTTTTTTATTTCTGTGAAAAAAATGTAATTGAAATTTTGATAGGGACTACATCAAATATGTAGATGATTTTGGGTAGTACAAATATTTTTAACAATTTTGATTATTTGAACATAGGATATATTTACATTTATTTCTGTCTTCTTTAATTTCTTACATCAATATTTTATAATATAGACCAGTAATGGCAAACCTTTTAGGCCTTTCAATGATACAAACAGCCTGTTGTGGCATGCGTGTCATAAATTCACCACCATTGATTATAGATCTTTCATGTCCTTAAGTTTATTCCTAAGAGTTTTTTTTTCAAAACTGATAGAATTGGGTTTTTAAATTTTCTTTTTTGTTTATTTCATTGCTAGTGTATAGAAACACTATAAATTTTTGTATGGTCGTTTTTCATCTTGCAACTTTATTGAATTCAGTGATTAATAGTTTTTTTGTAGCTTCTGTAGGAATTTGTACATATGTTGTTTGCAAACAGACATAATTTAACTCCCCCCCCCCCCATTCAGATGCTTTTTATTTCTCTTCCCTGCCTAAATACAGGCTAGGGCTTCAGTTCTATTTTGAACAGAAGTGGTGAAAGTAGACATCCTTGTCTTGTTCCTAATCTTAGAGGAAAGGCTTTCAACTTTTTAATATTGAGAAATATGTTAACTTGGACTTGCTATATCTGACCTTTATTGTGTTGAGAAACATTCCATAATTAATTCGTTGAGTTTTTATCATGAAAGGATGCTGAAATTTGACAATTGTTGTCCTTTGTTCTATTAATGTCACTTAGCACATTTGTGAATTTGCATATGGGGACCCATTCTTGCTTCCCAGGGACAAATCCCATTTGATCATGGTGAATAATCCTTTTAATGTGCTATAGAATTCAATTTGCTAGTATTTTGTTGAGGAATTTTATATCTATGCTAATCAGAGATATTGGCCTGCAGTGTTATTTTCTTGTAGTGACTTTGTCTAGAGTTAGTATCAGGGCAATGTTTGCCTCATAAAATAGATTTGGAAATATTCTTTTGTCTTCAATTTCTTTGGAAGAGTTTGAGAAGGATTGTATTAGTTATTCTTTAAATGTTTGGTAGAATTATCCACAAAGCCCTCAGGTTTTGTGCTTTACTTCAATGAAAGATTTTTTACTTCTGATTCAATATCCTTACTTTTTATTGCTCTGTTCAGATTTTCTAATTCATCTTCATTAACTATTGGTAGGTTTTATGTTGCTAAGAACTTATTCATTTCTTCTAGGTTATCCAATTTGTGGGCATACAGTCACTCATAGGGTTTTTAGGGATCCTTTGTATTTTTAGGGTGTCGATTATGTCTCTTTTCTGATTTTATCCCTTTGAACCTTCTCTTTTTTTATTCTAGCTAAATGTTTGTCAATTTCTTAGTTCTTTTAAAAACCCAATTCTTAATTTTCTCTTTCATATTTTTCTAAACTTTATTTCATTTATTTCTGCTACACTCTCAATTGCCTTTATTTCCTCTCTTCTATCTTTGGCCTTTGTCTATTCTTTTTCTGGTCTCTTGAGCTATCACTTGAGATATTTCTTTTTTAAATGTTGGTATTTATTGCTATAAACTTTCCTCTTAGAACTGCTTTTGCTGCATCCCAAAAGTTTTGGTATGATGTTTCCATTTTTTTCCTTCGGAATTTTTAAATTTTCCTTTTTGATTTCTTCATTGACCCATTGGTTTCTCCGAACTTATTTAACTTCCACACATTTGTGAATTTTCCAAAATTCCTCCTGGTGCTGATTTTTAGTTTCATTGTGTCTAAAAAAGATACTTGGTATGATTTCAGTCCTATTAAATTTGCTAAGACTTTTTTTGTGATTTACATAATCTATTCTGGAGAATGTTCTGTGTGCCCTTGAGAAGAATGTGTATTTTGATTCCTTTGGATGGAATGTTCTATATATGTTTGTAAGGTCCACTATGTACAGTTCAGGTCTGTTGCTTCCTTACTGATTTTCTGACTGGATGATCTATGCATTATTGGAAGTGAGCTTTGAAATCCTCTGGTATTATTGTATTGCTATCTATATCTCCCTTCAGATCTATTATTTTCCTTATACAGTATATATTAAGGAGTTCTGATATTGAGTACATATGTATTTATAATTGTTTTGTCCTCTTGATGAATTGGCCCATTTATCATTATATATTGTCCTTTGTCTCTTTTTCTAGTTTTTAACTTAAAGTCTATCATTTCTGCTCTTGTTTAAATATTTACATGGAATTTACAGGGGATATCTTTTTCCCTTCCCTTTACTTCCTGGCGAAGTGTGTCCTTAAAGCTACAGTAAGTCTCTTCTAGGAAGCATGTACTTGAGTCTTTCTTAAAAAAAAATCTATTCATCCTCTCTACACCTTTTGATTGGAGGACTTAATCCATTTACACTCAAGAAAATTAAGTACCTACTACTGCCATTTTGTTAACTTTTTCTTTTTCTCTTATTTTTTAGCTCTTTCATTTTATTCTTCCTCTAATTCTATATATCTTTGTGATTTATATGGTGTTATGCTTTGGTTTCTTTCTATTCATGTATCTACTCTAGGTTTTCACATTGTCATTACCATGAGTCTTAGTTAAAACAATTTATAAGAGGCTATTTTAAATTGATAATTTAGTTTTGATCATATACAAAAATCTTTACTTTTGTTCCCTCTATCCCACATTTCATTTTTGATGTCACAATTTACATAATTTTTATATTTTTTATCCCTTAAATTAGTTTATCTATTATTATTTTGAATAGTTTCTATTAGAGATCTGTCATTTATACACTACCATTATGGTTCTACATTTATACACTACCATTATTATTCTAATACCATTATGGTATTAGAATATTCTGATTTTGATTATGTATATATTTATACCCAATGAGTTTTATGTTTTTAATTTATTTTTTATTTTTTTTTGTACCAGGGATCAAACTCAGGACCTTGTACTCATGAGGCAGGTGGCAGCACCATTTAGCTAAATCCCCAGCCGCCCAATGAGTTTTATACTTCTATGCATTTTTATGTTACTAATGAGTATCCTTTGTTTCAGTTTGAAGAACTCCCTTTATCATATCTTATAAAGAAAGGCTGAGTGTTGATGAACTCCCTTCAAGCTTTATTTCTGAGGGAAAGTTCATCTCTTTCATTGTTGAAGAACTACTTCACCAGGGAAGTATTTTGAGTAAACACTTTTTTCTCTTAGCATTTGGAACATATCATCCCAATCCATCATGGCCATCAAAGTTTCTGCTGAGAAATATGATAACCTTCTATGTCCCTTGATATGCAAGGATGTTCTTTCATTTTACTGCTTCAAGATTTTTTCTTTGTCTTTGATTTTTGTCAGATTGATTATAATATGTATTTTTTCCCTCAAATTCTTTTATTGGTACAGTTTAGGTATACAATACATTTACATTTATCATTGGGAACTTGTACCTTTAAATGACATATCTTGGTTCATATTTTTCCCTATTCCCTGCCCTCCCTTCACCCCCTACACCCTACCCTATTTACAACGACTTTGTTTCCATTTTTTACTTTTCTCATAATTTTTCCTTTCCCTTCTTTTCTTTTCCCTTCCTCTCCCACTTCCCTTAACCCTTTGCACCTTTTCTTCCTATTTCACATTATCAATTATTCATTTTAGTCCTTATTTACACTTTCAGTTTCTCACACCAGATAAACTATTCAATATTTACACATGTGTGTCCTATTTATTTCACTTAGGAGTATGGCCTCAATGTGCATCCATTTAGCTATAAATGTCTCTAGTTTCTCATTCTTTATGGCTTAGGAGTACTGCATTTTATAAAAAAAAACACATCTTTTTTTATCCAGTTTCCAGTTGATGGGCACTTGGGCCGTTTCCAAGCTTTAGCTATTACAAACTGTGCTGCTATAAACATATATCACTGTGGTATGATTCTTTTAATTCTTTTGGGAAGATACCTAGCAGAGGAAGAGCTGGGTCAAATGGGACCTCTAGCCCTAGTTCTTTGAGGTATCTCCATACAGATTTCCACAGTGGTTGCACCAGTCTGCACGGCTAGCAACAATGGAGAAGCGTTCCTTTCTCCCCACAACCCTGCCAACATTTATTATTGGTTGATTTCTTGATAGCAGCCATTCTTTCTGGGGTAAGGTGGAATCTCAGTGTTTTTTCATCTGCATCCCTCGAATGAATAGTGATGTTGAACATTTTTTCATATGTTTATTTCCTGCTTTTACTTCTTTGTCTGAGAAATACCTGTTCATTTCAGATGCCCATTTTTTAATTGGGTCTTTAAATTTGGGGGGTCTGATTTTTTTAAGTTCTTTATATATTCTAGATAGTAGTCCTTCGTCTGAGGTACAGCTGCTAAAATTTTTTTAGCGCATTGTAGGTTGTCTCTTAGCTCTGTTTGTGGTTTCTTTTGCAATGCGGAAGCTTTTTAATAAGATGAGATCCCAACTGTTGATTCTTTGTGCTAGCTCCCATGCTACTGAGGTTTTGTTCATAACATCTTTTCCTATGCCGTTGTCTTCAAGCATTCTACCTAACTTATCTTCCAGCAAGTTTAGTGTTTCTGTTTTAATATTTAGATCTTTAATCCACTTCGATCTTAATTTAGTGCATGGTGATAAATATGGGTTTAGTTTTAATCTTTGGCAAGTTGAAATCCAGTTTTTCAAGCACCATTTATTAAAGAGGCTATCTTTCCTCCAGTGAGGATGGTTGGCTCCTTTGTCAAACATGAGGTAGCTGGAGTTGTTTCTGCATCTTCTAGTCTATTCCACTGATCCTCAGGTCTGTTTCTTTGCCAGTAACATGCTATTTTTATCACAGTAGTTTTGCAGTATAGTTTCAAGTTGGGGATTGTGATACTCCCTGCCATGTCTCTGTTGCCTAGAATTGCTTTTGCTATTCTAGGTCTCTTCTGGTTCCAAATGAATTTTTGGATTGTTTTCTCTAATTTTGTGAAATATGTTATTAGGTTTTCAATCAGCATTGCATTAAACCTATGTAGCCATTTTGGAAGTATAGCCATTTTCACTATATTTGTTCTTCCTACCCAGGAACAAGGGATGTCTTTCCATTGTTTTATATCCTCTTCTATCTCTTTGTTCAGAGTGCTATAGTTTTCAGTGTAGAGGTCTTTTGTTTCTTTCATTCCTGGGCTGATACTTCAGTATTTCTTATTGTGAGTTATTACTTGTGTTTAGAGCCCCTATGGATTGACTCCTTCTCAGAAATATTTTCCAGGTATAGCTGGACTTTTTAGGCTTTGAGTCTCTAATGCCTCTTAGGCAATCTCATTTTCCATATACCAGGGAGGACAACTAATTAGATCAATCACAACACCTTAGCCCAGTTGACACAATCAGCATCAACAGTAGCTTCAAATACAGCTTAGAAAATGACAATTTGTGGTAGCACTTAATTTGTCACCTTTAACCATGCAAGCTAGATCAAAATCTAGGCCCCAACCAAAATATGTTTGTAGTAAGTAAACCATTCAGTATGGCAAGTTTTCCCTTTGGGATAAGGATTTAGGAGGGGTTGGTGAGGGAGGGATAGAGAGATGGAGGGAGAGGGAAAGGTTAGAGGTGAGGCTAGAGGACACGGGAAGATCACACAAATTGTGGGAATCTGCTGAAGACAGGAAAAGGTGGCAAAAGAATAGAGACAATTACAGAACAAACTGGCAATAATAGGGAAGCTAGAAATTGTAATCACCTTCCTATAATAATGACAGTCTAGAGGACAGAGAGAGAGAAACAATTCAAAATGGGACAGGAACAGGAACAAAGAGGGAAAGAAATATAGAGCCAGGAGGGGGAGAGAGAGAGAGAGAGAAAAAAGAAAGAAAGAAAGAAACAAACAAACAAAAAAATATATATATATAAACAAAACAAAACCAAACAAAGGTTCTCCCTCAGGATATGTCTCTGCTGTCCTGGTAGACAATGTGGGCAGCAGTATGCGGGTCCAAGCCAATTAGTCTCAGCAAGCCAGCTATAGTCTACTGAGATTCAGGCTGATTTCTGGCTGCAAGGTCCAAGTTGAAGTCCCTGACCTCCTGCAGGATTAAACTCTGCAAGTTTCTACTGCAGGCTCTAGCTGTCCTCCTCCCTAAGCTAGTCCAAGTTTCTATGGGAGGTGCTGATCCCACCAACTCACCAACCATGATAGTCAAGTGTGCTTTTATTAAAGAGATTTTCTTTGCTTTCCCAGTTGGCTTTAATTTTTATTGAGGAGCCTCAGAGCGGCTCACTCTGTTATTCACTTCTGCTCTATCTTCTGGGGTTCATTACCATGGCCTTTATATTCCCCCTGGTGCCTCTGCTGTGCGGATTCAGATAGCACACAGCCTGCACGGCAGGGTCCGGTGGGGCTTCTGGTGTCCATGGGAACAGGTTCTGGCATGGGTGGCAGCTGCTGGTGTTTGGGGGGATGAGTTCTGGTGCCTATAATATGTCTTATTGTAGTCTTCTATGGGTTGAATCTGACTGAAGACATTTGAGCTTCCTATGCCTAGATGTTTTTAATCTTTTCTCAGCCTTCAAAGTTTTCTACTATAATTTAAATAAACTCTCTGCTTTTCCTATTTCTTCTCTCCTCCTTGAAGTCCTATAATGCAAAATGCTGTCTCTCCTTATTATCTTTCATTCTTGTTTCTTCCCCTAGATATTTTCAAGTAATTTGGCTTCAAATTCACTGATTCTCTTTTCTGCTTGACCAGTTTGACCAAAAACAGTCTTGATTGCATTTTTCATTTCATTCAATATAGTCTTTACCTACAGAATTTCTGGAGTTTTTAAATAATTTCAATCTGTGAATCTTCTCATTTTGTTCATGTATTATTTTCCTGATTTTGTTTAATCATTCCTTTATTTGTCTTTATAGTTTTCTAAGCTTCCTTAAGATAATTATTTTTAATTCTTTTTCAATCAATTCATAGATCTTTATGTTTTTTTTACATCAGTTACTAGATAAGTATTTCATTCTTTTGGTAGTGTTGTTTCCTTTGTTTTTCTTATTGCCTTGCATTGTTTTCTGTACCTTTGATGGAGTAATTCCTGCTTCCAAACTTTAAGAGCTGGAAAAATCATTCCTTGTGGATGGTTATGAGGGCACTAGCTTGGTGAGATGAGGCAATTCTGGCTGCTGTGAGGATCTAGTGGGACAGTTTCTGTGTAGCTCAGTCAGCTGAGGTTGATGCTCGTAAAGATTGCAGGTGTCTTTAGCAGCCACTTCTATAAGTCTCTACAATGATTGCAAGGGCTCTCCAGCTGAATACCTTTTCCTCCCACTAGAGAAGTCATGGTAAAGATGATCTGTTCTTGGCACCTGGTTTGGTTCTCAGCACACTCACAATAATAGTGACAGTGATATAATGCACAAGTGTCTGTGGAACCAGTGTCTGAAGCCTGGACACATTTGTAGTAACCACAGCTTGAGAGTCAGGGGAAACAATAGTACATGTGCCCAGGCACAAGCATCCTACTGCCATGTTGGTAATGGCACATGCATATTTTTCAGAAAATGTGGAGAAAGTATGCCAGATTTTCTTTTCATACATACAGATTAAAACCCAACAAACAAAAGTAAATAATTCTAAAAAGTGAAGATTGGTTCTAGCTGTTAACATCCCATAGTTGGTAAAGAAATTAAGACCCTTTCTTCCTAATGTCCTTTAGTCAAGAACTACTCACAAATTCCAGAGCAAGACCAACTCCTTCAGCTTTCTTTGTGAAATGTTTTGTGCTTTGTATTTAGTATTCTCTTAGAAGTTCATACTGCCCAATGCATGATAGAGACACCTATAAGTCCTGCAGCACAGAAAACTGCTTAATTCTTTTAACTTTGTTTCTCCTAAGCTTCTTTTACCTTAGAAATATTGCTCTAGGATTCTTTGCTTACATATCTACCATATTTTGCTAAAGAATCTTCTGACTGGAATTTCAAATTGCCATTCATCCATGAAAATCCAAGTGGTCTTACTCTCTTTACCTGTAGCACTTCAGTCCAGCAATGGCTGAGGGCCACAGACACCCTCTGGGCAGTAGGGCATTGTGCCTATTTTCATCTATGGCAGGCTTTGCCCCACTAGAAGCTTTCCTAGAAATGGGCTGTACCCAGAACTGTCTCTGTGTTGGCTACCCTAGTATCTGTAACAATGCCACCATGACAATGCTCAGTATAAAGTCTTCTGGAAAAATAAGAGCTAGTCACATTCCCCCTGGAAATTGCTTCACACATGTCAGAATGTAAAATAGCCACAGAAAAGAGAGAGAATCAGATCAGATGAAGAGAATGTGGCTATGCCAGTGAACTGAGGCAGTGACAGAAAACAGCAATGAGCCACCAGAGAAATAACTGCACAAGAATGGCAGAGGTTGCTTGCCTTCCCTAGTGTTGCCTTCATATACAACTGCTTCAGTCTGTGACCTTGGAGCCCTGTGGCTTGGGCCTGATGCTTTGTTTCATTACATGAAGAAACTTTTTAAATGCTGAGGTAGAGTTGCCAGATTCATCAAATGAAAATATAGGATGCCAGGTTAAATTTACATTTTAGATTAACAATGAATTCTTTTTTCACATAAGTATGCTTGATGCAATATTTGAGAAATACTTATATTTTTAAGGTTTCATTATTTATTCGTAATGCAAATTTAACTGGGCACGTTGTATTATATCTAGCATTTCTTCCACAAGACTACAAAATGCATGGGAGGACTTGTCCTTTTTTCCCCAATCCCTCTTGTTAACTTGTACCAAAGTAGCCAAAGTAGTGGCTCCAGTACAGGAAAGCATCAAAATCACTTGTAGGGCTGGTGACGCAGACTATGGACCTACTCCCAGAATTCCTGATGCAAGTGACCTACGGTGGACATACAGAATTTAGTGAAAAGCATCCAAGTGATGCTGAATGTTGCCAGTTCAGTGATGGAACCAGACTGAAGCCACACAGATGTTAGCATTTATGTGAAAATAGAAGCCATACTTCGAGAACTGCAATTTTGTATCTTTTGTAGAAAATTAAAATCCCACTTATTCTGCTGGTGCTCAATTCTTAGCTCTCTTAACTACCTATTTAGAGACCTCAGATAAGTTACTTAATACTAAAACCTCTGCTTCCCCATGTGTAAAGAGGAGAGATCTCCTTTCCTGGGTCATTGTAAGGATGAACTGAAACATAAATTAATTAAGAGGCTGGGGTCAAGTGTGGAGGGGAACACTAGGGGAATTGTGGCGGCACTAACTTCTTCACAGTTTATAGAGCATATTCATACAAACCATTCCCATAAGTCCTTCCAATAACTTTTAAAGCAAATGCTGTGCACCTTTGAGCAGAGGACAAACCAAATGTCACTGAGCTCGAGTACCTTGTCCAGGACACATAGCACCAAGCAAAGGCTTAAACTGGCCATGAGTTTTCAGGCTTAGCTACAAGACACCGAAAGAGTCATCATATGAGTAGTATAAAATCATAATGGTAACTTATTAATGTTCATATTATCTTTATGTAAGCAGAAAGGAACTCTGAGTTTCCTGTCATATTGAATGAGATCATGAAGAATTGGGAGTCATTCAGTCCTAGAGGCTAGAGGGGGCCACCCATTTTACAGCTGGATTTCTTTTGGCCTGAGCAGTGTGCTAGGTGCAGAAAATACTCTGTATCACTTCGCAGTCACTGCACAGCTCCCTAGCTGGGAGAGTGGGGATTGGGGATATGCAATATTTTAGGAAATGACAGGAGCCTTTTATTAGGGTTTTCTTGGGGGAGATTCTGATCCGAATAGGGATCTGGTTTAGTTTGGATGTGCCTGACCCAGCCAACAAGAGAATGAATGGAATTCACAAAAGTGCAGCTTGTTGTCTCGTGGGTCCTTACACCTGCAGTCTCAGGAGCTAGTCCAGACCAGCCTTCTCCAGAAGTCCCTGTGGCTTTTATGGGGAGGTCAGGGAGAACTTGAATCTCCTTGTCCCTCTCTGGATCTCTCTGGCAGTAACAAGCCAATAAATATGAATAAGAAGCACTTAATATCTTTTGGCCTTGGGAATGGAGTGTGAATGGGAAAGGAGCAGGGATATTAGGCTAGGGAAGAATACATTAAAAAGAGACTTTCCCTGTCCTCTAGGTCGGGAGCTCACATCTTATCTGGGGAGAGAGTTAAGCAAGGAGACAGCTATGAGCCAAGTCTACAATCAAGTAGGAGAAGACCCCTTCAGAGTCAGAGAAGGGAGCTGATGATAGTGCTCCTGTCTAGGAAAGGACCAGAGAGTGCACTCTCCAAAAGTGGTTTTCATCTCTGCTTGACTATGGAAGTCTGGGATCCACTCACTGCTGTGGTCCAGGCCCCATGTGTCCATATTGATCAATGGTTCTTCTTCAGGAAGATCTGTGGGTGCTCTCAGGCTCCATGTTCATGGTGAGCCCCTCTCATCAGCATCCTCTTTCCCAGTGAAGCAGACCCTAGGGAGCAGACCATATGTCTTTTCACGGAAACTCTAAAGTGGTGATCCTACTCTAGTTTGATGGTAAATCTCTGTGTGTAGGAGGTGAGCTCTCTGCAAAACTTCCTTAGACAGAAGCTCCTTCCAATTTTGTTTCTCAAATTGAGCAAACAAAGTAGCTGTTTCTGAAGACTCTGATTTCTTTCTTAAGTTTGTATTCCTTCACCAGAAGGGTCTGAGAGCCTTGTTGAATTTCTAAACTGACATTATCATCTCTCTCATGTGTCCAGATGATAAGTGGCACACAGCATCATTTTCATATAAATATCAGTGCCTGTGGGGTTTCTTCCCCTTACCTTCTACACCCCTAGACTAAGATGCTCATCATGTGTGACCATCATCCAGGGATAGGATTCTGCAGAAGTGAGATGTGCTTTTACAAAAATGAGAGTGCTTATCCAACACAGGATTTTCTCAGCACAAGAGTACTTCAGAGGCCAATAACCTGTATCTTTAACATGCCTTTGTATGGTGTGATGTGCACTGTTTAATTTCTGGAGGGTTAATCAGTCCAAGATAGACCACCTCATTGGTGCCTACTTTAAATGAATTAGAGATTCCACTGTGGTTAGCAGAATAGAAGTGTTGTACATATAACTGGATGTGAATCTTGAAAACCATGATGGGCTTACTTCAGGGGCAACACAGCAGCTGCTTAATGGGTTTGAAATCAGTGTGATGAACAGCTTTGTGGTTTAGAATGCATGCATTGAAGGTCCCCCTAAAACACATCCCATTGTCATTCTTTGTGGAGGGGTCAATCATTAATAGAAGGCTCTGGGAGGGACAGATTTGTCATTTATACTCCAGCTGGCTTGTTGACTCTGCTGCATACTCTCCAACAAGCATATTTTGATTTGGTGTGTCTAAGAGAGGGGAAGCAAATGTCTGAAGCATTCTTCAAAGAACTCAGAGTAACTAAAGAAAATGGGCTTCTGGGAGGTCACTGTCCTAAAAAAATCCTGTGCAGTTGATTATCATTTAGATTACTGTTCAATGAGGAAAGTGGAGCTTTGCAATCAGAGCTGTAGATAAAGGTCAGATGGGAGGAAAAACAGGCCCACTCCCACAGACAACCAATTGTGCTGGTGTCCTGGTGGTCCTCAGTGCTTGCTAGTGACACTGTCAGCTGTGTGAATATTGACACTGCCTGTCCCTCTGTGTACATGCCTGTGCGTGCACACACACACACATGAAGTGGGTATTATGATAAATATCTTCATGTGTTTATAAAGATTCATGGGATGTTGGGACTTTGATTTTATAACAGCAGCCTCAGAAGCTCCAAAATCTTGGTACATGGTTGTTTGTTGACTTTGAAACATCCCAGGGCTTAAGGAAGCCTGGCCTTGCCAAATTAAATTAACAATAGGCCCTGTAGTTTGCATCTAGTAATGATCTAGATACAAGACACTCTGGAGAAAAAGTAGTTTCCAGAAAGAACAGAAATAGGCAATTTAGTAATCCTATTGAGGAGAAAAAAAATTCCACTGTTTGAATGATAATGGGAGGTAAATACAATTACAATCTCTTTCCACCATATCAGTGGATTAGAGTACCTGAATCTTCCAGGAAAATCCATAAAAGACCTATGAGTAGTCTGAAAATTATTCTTATCTGTCACTTTAATTTTATAAAGATGGACTTTCGATTAAAAGGGAATTAATAGATGGAATTTCACTATGTTTTCAATAAAGGACGTACAGGATGGACTTCTATGCCATGAAATGAGACCTCCATGGTTCCTGCTGCATGTGTCCTGGAAGAGCCAACTGTAGCTTCTGGCAGGTCCACATGGCCCTTCCCACTCCAACCACCGCTGACTATTGGGGAATACCTCTTTCTAGTTCTTCCATGGAGTCTTCTTACATCCTCCTCTCTGGTGGTGGACAAAACCCTCCTCCATGAGGCCTCTGCTCCTCTTATACAGACATTGGTCCTACCACTTAATGATACTATTTATCTGGTTTTCTTCCTGAGATGTGTGCTCTTAGTCTTACTTATCTTTGTGTCCTTACTGCCTAGCACAAGGAGATAAAAACCAACAATTGTCAGATGAATGAGTTGCTTAACCCAAAGCCTGGGAGTCATCTGGATTCATTTCTCCTGGCCCCACAACTAACTGTTCACCTGTCCAGTGTAAATGAGTTTCACGGCTATCCTTCATGCCAAGCATTGCTGTCTTTCACCCGTTGGGCTGTGATTGCCAGAACCATCTTCCTGCTGCCACTTTTTGACTCTCTTTCACCCAATTCATGTTCTAAAGAAGCACTGCAGTCATCTATAACCAATAAAAGTCAGATCTTCTGTTTAAGACTCCATATGACTCTCCCTCTCTCTTACTCTGAAGGCAAACTCCTTTCACAAGCATGTAAATCTCTTTAAGTAGCGGCTTGCAAAATAAAACAGTGGTGATTCCCAATTCCAGTGCACATTAGAATCATGTGAAGATTTTGGTTTGGATTCCAGTGCATATCTATGGGAATTTTTGTCAAAATCCCCAGGTGGGCTAAAAAGTGTAACCTGGGTGGAAAACCATGCTTGTCTGCTCTCACCTCTGCGTTCTTGCTCACACTACAGCTGCATTCCTACATCAAGAACTCACTGTTCCCTTCTCCCAGGTCTTCCCATGACTGGTTCTGTGGTCATTTGAGTCCTGAAGGAGACTTCTTGACCAGCCGAGTCTCCCTTTACCATATGGCAGTGCTTCATTTTATTAGAGCACTTGCCAGTGCTTTGCAGCCTGCCTCAACAAATGCAATCTCATGATGGCAAAATCTCATTTGATATTTTTTCTTCCCAGCATCCCCTAGAGAGATAGTAACTGCTTGTTAAATTAAAGGAAGTCGGAAGCAGTATAAGAGGAATGAAATTTGGATTTCTTGCTGTTCAGGGCTCCCAAAATATCAGTTCTGCAGCTCTGAGCTGGCAGCAGTGTCTTGAGGTAAGAGCAGATGTAGGCAGAGCTGGGCTGACATATGCTGAAACCCTGCTCTGACACTCACTGATTCACAGTGTGAACCTGAGCAGGTAACCCTCACCCTTTTTGGAAGTCAATGATTTGAACCCTAAAATGCAAATTATAGGGTTGGTATGAAGATGAATTGAGATCGTGTAGGAAGGCATCAATAAATACTAGCAGTATCATTACAAACCATCATATTGGCCACCCAAGTGTAGAACACAGCTCCCTCTATCTCCCTGGCCACTTTCCTTCCTAAAGTGAGAAAAGCTGCACCGTGGGGGTGTGTTGTTTAAACTCTGATGAGGTCAGAGCTATTCACACTACACTTGCTGAGGGTTTCCTCCCCTTTTTACCTACCCCCCCCCCAGGAAGGCCTTTGTGTTTATCAAAAAGGCTTGGTGGTGTTAGGAAAACTCAAAATCAATAGCAACCAACATGCAAACACTTCTTCAGGGCAGAGAGGTTGAGCCCTGGCACCCAGGGAGCGCTCATGGATGCAAGCAGCTTGTTTTGCACTGAATATGGGCTGCTGGGCCCAGAATTTAACCTTCTGCTGCAGCACAGCAGGCAGAGAAGGGTTCAGAAAGCAAAAGAATGGAGGTGTCAGATGGCTCATATTTTTTTGTTTCCTCTTGGAAATTAAACCAAAGTTTAATTATGGGATCAGGTGCTCTAAAAAAACAAACTGAAAAAAAATGTCTAATTTTGAGAGTAGGCCACATACTACTGAATGGAGATTATGAAGATCTTATGAACACAACTTGTCATGTTTTTATCCTCTAAAGCCACAAGTAGACAAGTAGACAGTAGACAAGTTGTGGTCTAAGACAGGCCTGTAGACAAGCTCAGATTTGTCATTTTAGAAGGTTCCTCCTCCCTGTCTGAGTGGAAGTCTTGAAGCAGTAACATGTTTGCTTACTCAAGTCGCTGACTCACTTTAGATGACACTCTTCTCTGGGATTTTGCTTGTTCCCTCTGTCTGGAGCAGAGGTCAGGGTGAGGCACTGGAAGGCATCTTGGCCCATCACAGTCTTGCTAGTGTATCATGTTCTTGCTCTCACAGCCCCTCACCTTTCTAAACTCTGGTGACATTTTCTGTTAAATGGGAATATTCTGATTTCTTTTTTCCTGTTTCTCCTTTGAGTCCTCTCTTTGAAGTTAAGTAATAGTGTCATACTGTTTTCTAATGATGTTTGAATAACTAGACAGAATGCAAGCTTGGCTGTGGCATTGTCTTTCATATCGTAAATCAGTACCTACATTCTATTTCTCTGGAGGAGGAAACATTTGTTAGTAGTCTTTTCTCTATCCTACTTTATTGCATATTCCTGGGTTATTCTGCATATTCTCAAGCCTGAAAAGTCTCCCAGTGCTCCATTGGGTGGATGTTCAAGAGTGGTGGCCTGAGGATGGGGGACAGATAAATAGAAACATACTCAAGTCTTAGTTGGGGATCACAAGGGGCCCACTCCAACATTCATGTTTAGCAAGGATGCCAAGCTGTCTAACTACTTGTACTGAATGAAGACAGCTGGTCACTGGCCAGTCTAGTATTTAGGAAGCATGGCAGTTGCTCCGATACATAGCCATGCAACAAGCACTCTAGGAGCATTTATTTATGTGTGTCAGATTTTTGGCTAATCTATGGGCTGAGACTCCCATGGAAATTCCAGAGTTGTTGCAAAAGGTCCCATTTCTGCTATTGAAAAGGGTAACAGGCATATGCTATCTTTTAACCCAAAGTAATTTTAAGCATGCCATATGTAAGCATCATGATGATTGGTAGTATGTACTTACATTGGAAAACCTTCCAGTCTCACAGTGTTTTTGCCACAGTTTTTACTCTTTCTGAATTGAAGGACACTGAGCATAGATGACTATGATATTGTTCCCATGACCTCTTCTCATACAGAAAGGGGATAAGGTGGTCTTCATCTTGCAGAGGCTGAGTAGCCTTAATGGAGGATGATGAGAGAAAGTGAAACCTCCTGCTCTCAAAATGCTGTAGGGACAGTTGGGAGATTTACTTGTCCTTAGATGCCTTGAAATCCAAGTATGGAGATTTTTCTGTGAGATGACCTTAACACATGGTGCTTCCCCAGAATACCATGACTGTTGCTAAAGGAAGCGTTCAGAGCAGTAGCCTTCCATGAAGTAGGTCAGATAGTGTTATAGATATATTTACCTGTTGTCAAGACCAATGCCATTGGTTGGCCAGTTATCAATCCAGCCTTTTAAGATGTCTGAATCCTGCAGTCTTTGTCACAGGCTGTGGTTTAAGAGTAGTAACCAATCACAGAGAATGTACTAGATCTAAGACAATAGTTTCAATGAGATATGGGTTCTGTATTTTCTCAAATTAATCCTCCTATTTTTTTTCCAGATAACTTGTTCAAACCCAAAGAAAGGTGTATTTCAGAGAAGGAGATGCACATGCGATCTAAAAGGTATTTGATTGTTGTGTGACATTGGAGGAAGTTGGGGAGGAGGGTTGAGATGGTATGGTGGATCCACCTGCTGACCAGTGGGGCTGCTGTTTCTAGGTCCATGTTTATGGTCTTGACCACACATCTGAAAAACTGGCTAAAATGAGTGCACTTTTCAAATTGTACCTCTGAATATTTGTGCTTCCCTTGGAAAGTCTTAGGAAAGTGGGCGGTCTTGGATTCTGGACTGACCCCGTAATTGGTCTTTGAGTAATCCCTAGACTCTGAGCTGGAACTCTTCTGCACATTTGCATCATCATTCTGGGCAGGAACTGTGTGTTGCTGCACCTCTGAAGGTAATTTTACAAAGAAAAGAGAAGCTATTTCTCCTGAGAGCCTTGACTGCAGCCCAAACTGGAAGCTGGTGGAGTGTGGGAGCCAGTGGGGCCTTAGAGGGGCCATAAGCTAGCTTTCCTGGCGCTCCATCTCTGACAGGCTTGGAGGCCCTGCTGCCGGAAAATTCTCCCTGTTCTGCTTGGGCAGTTGCTGTCCAAGACTCCCACTAATTCTCATCAACCTGGTCCATACAAAGACTGCCATTCTTCCCAAGACCTGGCCTCTTAACCAAAAAGCAAAAGCTTAGCAGTGTTGGCCACCTTCAAGCAAGTAAAATACCATTAGGTTATAATAAAGTATCTAGCACTGAGAGGAATTATAATAATTAAATCAGACTGATAGTGTGCTTAGAGGCTCCATTGAAATAGAAAGAATAATACTCTCTCCCCACTCGAGGCCCCAAATCTCTGCTTTTACCATGATTATGTTGTTTCCATAATTAGGTAATTTTGATCATCTACAGGGAGCCTCTTTGTAAGGAAGTGAAAAGTGAGGAGAAGGGAGACTTTCCCATTAAAGACCTGATTCATAGCATTCCAACTGTGGTTTCTAAAGGGCTGCTGGGTTTGAAGACTTGGGTCAGAAGTGCAAAGTTGTGTAGACCTCATGCCTAAAGCATTGTTTTTTTAATTTAGTGGGAAAAAGGTCATCTAAATCTTCCCCTCCCAGTCCCCAAAACAAAAACTGCCCTTATGGAGGCTTGCAAACCAAGCAATTAAAATAATAGAGCTCAGAGCAGCATTAGGAGACAGAGTGTTCCCTATTATTTTCATGAAGAGGAAACAGGCTCATAGAGGGCCAGTGATGCAGGTGATGCTGCGCTGGAGGCTTTGGCTTTGCCTGGCTGGCTGGCCTCTTCCGATGGCCCCAGCAGATGGATCCCACTGTTCTGTGGAATGTGCCCTGGCCGGGCTCTGACCCTGGCTCACCCATAGAATCAGCCTGGAGCTTTTCTTCTTTGCATCCTTTGTTTTGTTAAATTATATTTTCTTGAAAATTTTTATTAGTATGTGATTGTAAGACATAATGGTTACATTCATTGTGGAGAGTTGGTACATGTACGTATGGAAGACATCTTAATTATTTCTACTTTCCCTTCCCCTCTCCACTCCTCCTCCTCCCTCCATCTTTTGGTCCCTTTCATGTGCAAAAGATCTGTCTCCCGTTTTCCTATTGTCTGTCTGCTATTTTGCTCTTCATTTATACTTTGGGTTTCTCATATAAGAGAAACTATGTGATATATAAGTTTGTGTGTCTGACTTCTTTCACATTAATGCTATAGTCTCAAAGTACATCCATTTTCCTACAAATGACTCAAATTTATCCTTCTTCATTTTGTTAAATTATATTTTCATTTTTTAAAAAATGGAGGTAAAGCTAAAGTTCCTTTACAACCAACTATTCTGCTCACCCTTTCCACTCCCTTTCCCAGTCCCAGATCTATCTGCTATGATGCCTGGTTATATTTCTGTTTTACAATAGACTTCTATTTGTACATATACAAATATACAGTTACGTGACTGCTTTTTAATTGTAAGTGGTATCATATTGCAGATTATCTTTCTATACCTTGCTTTCTCTTTTTTGCTGTCTTTTCTTTTTTTATTGTCTGTTAGCTTTTCTTTCTGTGTCTGAAGGCACAGATTATTTTCCTAATCAGTTTTGACATCTTTAGAGTGATCCATTATATGAATGTACCATAATTGATTGGGGAATCTCTTTTATTTGTTTGTTTTCTTGTTTTTGGGGGGTTTTTTTGTACTGGGGATTGAACTCAGGACCTTGAGCTTGTGAGGCAGGTGCGGTGCCATTGAGCTAAATCCCCAGACTGGGGAATCTCTTTTAAGAAATGACTAAATTGGGAGTGACAGAGGTGGGACTGAGGAGTTCTTATTTGAAACTCCCCAGTTGATTCAGATGGCCAGTTTCAGGAAGAGAAGTTTGTGAATTTGAAGGACTTTCCACTGTGGAGCTTTGGGACACATTGGCTTTACTACTGATTCCATTACGGTCTTCTCTCCTGGCCCTTTCCAGAATCCTCCTGAATGCATCTATTCATGTATTCATTCAATCCATGTTGATGCTCACAGTATGCCAGATACTATCTAGCACAAGCATTTTCTGGACCTCATGAATTGACGCCGTATAGTTGGGTGACAGTGTGGCATAGTAAGTAAGAATCAAACAGATTGAGGTTCAAATGCCATCCCACCAGTAGTCAGCTGAGGGACTTTATTCTAATCTCTGATCTTGCTGAGACTTTATTTAACAGTGGAATGCTATGTGCCTCTTCCAACTATTGTGAGAATTAAATGAGTTAGTTCATGTCAAGATTGGCCTACTGTCTGATAACCGAGATGTTACCTGCTGATATTTTCACCATTATACCATGTACATATGATTTTAATGGTGGAACATCTTAAAACGATTTTGCCTGGCTTTCAAACATGAGAAAAAATGAAAAGAAGATGTTTTTAGCCGAGAGCCATGTGTATAGCAACACGAAGGCCCAAGCTGCAGGATCGCCTGCAGAAATCAGTGGATTCTAGCAGGAATACTGGCTGGCATCAGTACATAAACAGTCTCTGTTAGGAGAGAGGAAAGAAGTGTCCAGAAGAAGGGTCTCTTGGGCCCTGCTTATCAGTTGGAAGCTCCTAATTTTATGTCAGAACAAGGACATAATATTCATGCCTGGTGTGAATCTGGAAAGAGCTTAATTAGAAGTGCAGTAGGTTGAGAGGAAACACACACACGTTTCTGTGCCCTTTGTTCCAGCATTATAATTCCTGCTACTTCTTTTCTAAGTCCGCAAAAGACAAAAACTGTATGTCAAGATAAAAGAATTTGGTGGCAAGTTTATATTAAGGGTGGCAAAGCAGTTCAGATTCTCTCAGTTTACAAGTAAGGAATCATGACTGAGAAGAGAGGGACAAGAAAAACGACTTCTGAGTAAACACCTGTCCTCTCCAGTTTGCCTGTCGCACTGACACTGGAAGTACACGGACCTGGTGCTGTTTCCTGCCTGCCTTGAAGCTGTGTTCTGGGGACCTCAGGGAAGCCCTTTGTGTTAACATCTGATGATGTGGAGAGAGCCCACATGCAGTGCTCTTCCTCTGAAATGCGGGCTCCTGCTGACCCGATAGGCCGCGCTCCACCGCCTGCACATGCCGCCTGCCACCATTCAAAATGTTCTCTGCATCTGTTTCAGAATCTATAATAACTTGCCGGAAGTTAAAAAGCAAAAAGAAGAACAAAAGAAACGGGTGATTTTACAGAGTAACAGACTCCGTGCTGAAGTCTTCAAAAAGGTAATGGTTTCACTCCAGCAGGTGTGATGTGTGTGGCTCACAGATGTGAACGTGAATTTGACATCTTTGTTTCCCTGCTTCTCCAGCAATTACTGGACCAGCTTCTTCAAAGAAAGGCGGTCTGACCCCAGGCTGCCCTGCTGACCATTACCTAGACCTGGGAAGACTTCAAACACTGCATAAGCCGTTAAACATACCATTATCTTCATGACATGAACATACTTTTTTTTTTTCATAAAGGAGAACACTTCGTGAATGACTGACCCAAGCAAACAGAAAGAGTAATCCTCAAGGAAATAGGTCAATAATCTGGTGGAGAAATCAATTCCATGTAACCCACTAGACTTAGTCCTCTTCATTTTTTGACTTCTGAGTTTAACCCCTTGCTTCTGATGTTTCCTCCCTGCCATTACCACCCAAGCAGAAAATCCTAAATACATTCAAGTGTGCTTAGATCTCTGTGGAATATTTTTTGATCAAACTTCTGGGACCAAAACTCATCATTTTTTAAAACCAGTCCCAACATGTCGGTTCTGCAAACTCTATAATGTGGGTCATCAGATACTGTATTTTTAAATGTGCATCCTCTAATAGCAAGCAGGAGCTCACTTTGGGAATGAGCAGGTCTTATGCAGCAGACTGTGGAGCAAGCAGGCTATTTCTCTGTAGCCCAGAACAGTCAGAGTAGCCCTCAGCTGCCCCTCACACTCCCCATGCACACTACTCTATCTTCTCTGAGCCAAAGAGCCTCTATTTCAGTGGGACTTTTGAGGGCAGAATTAGCTGAATAAATGTGTAGGGGATGTCAGTGTTTTCTGCATCCCAACCCTTCTCCCAAAAGAAGCTGTGCTGTCAAAATGGCCTAATGGCTCCAACTCTGCTAATTGTTTTCCCAAATATTTACAGTATCCATTATTTATCAACATGAATCTGGGGAGTTGAGAACTGGTTTTTACAAGAAAAAATGGAAATAAATGCAATTATTCAAACACGTAATTGTCTGTGACATTCTAATCTGCGCGGAGCAGGGGCGATAGATAACACTCGATATGAAATGCCACATGGCCTGGGCATTACGTCCACCACCTCCACAGAGCCCTTCCTGGTGCTTCTGGATGCCCCAGTGGAGAATCTGCCTCCCAGGGAGCTTGTGCAAAAGAAGCAGAGATCTCAAAGACTACAAATCTCATTTGCTATAGCCCTAGGAATGAGACAAGTTTTGAGGATGCCGTAGATGTCCCGGTGATGCCTCTGTCTGTTTTCTGAAGTTGCTGTCTTCCTTCTCTCCCCCACCACTGCACACACTGTCCCCTCTGTCTGGACCTTCTGTCCTTCCCATGTCTGCTGGCAAACAAAGCCACTGCCTCTGTGTTCTCTCCTGACACACTGTGCCCTCTGCTCTGCCCTCCAGTAGAATGAGAAGCCTCACTTTCACGTCCCCATCGCCCTTCTGTTCATAAGAGGTGGAGTGACAATGCCACGCTGTGGCAACTTGGGAGCCCAGCTACCTGGGTTCAGATCCTGGCTGCTGTTGCTGGTCTGTGGTCCGAGGCATGGTTATCTGCCTGGCCCAGCCAGGAGGGAGAAACCACACAGCAATGAATGAGAAAATTTCATGCGTGCAAATATTAACCATACAGAGGATAGATACAGCAAGGGAGTCAGGGAGAAGTAAAAATGGCTCTAAAGGAGACAGATAGGAACTGCAGATATAAGGAGCAGTAGTACCCCTAGGAAGAGGGTCCCCTGAAATCCTGGCTGAGAGGGGATGGTTGTAGCCCCACAGATGGCAGAGAACTTTCTGTTCTGCCATGCTGATGGAACTTGTTGAAAATACACCCTCTGGAACTTGCCAGAAACCTGGCTCTGGGATGCAGAGAGAGCTGTCTCCTGAGGCCCTGTGCTTCAGTACCAGTTCAGGAAGGCCATGAAGCCCATGCACTCCAGAGGCCTGGCTCTGGAGCCTGCTGAGCAAACACAGGTTCTAGGAAGGGACACCTTTTTTCCTCCTGCAACATCTCTCTGGTGGCCCCTATGGGCAAAGTTTTGCCAGAAGGCAAAAGGAGACCACTCAAAGGGCCTGGATCCATTTTCACAGAGCAGCCAAAAAGGGTGGACTTGGAAGTAAAATAAGAGTACAGTCAAAGATTGACACAGTAAGTCATTTACTTTTACCTCAGTTTCCTCAGCTGCTAGGTGGTGACAAATGTAGTGCCTCCTTCAAGAAGTTGCTATGGAAACAGTAAGTCAGTGTAAATGAAGAATATGGAAAAATACCTGGCCCAAAAAACCTGAGCACTGTGTTTTCCACCCTAAACAGAGGTGAGAGGAAGAAGTGCATAGGGACTGTGTGTTGCTTGTTCCCTGAACCCCTTAGCTTGGCAGTGAGATGATCCAAAAGGCCACTGAATCACGGGCACTGCTGCAGCTGAAGTCATTCATACATGCAAGATGCTTCACAAACTTATTTTGTCCTCGCTCATGCTGCTCTGACCCATAGGGACCATTTCTGCAGAATGACAAGCTCACCTAAAGGCCACTTCTGGAATTTTTGGAATCATTAGGCTTCTCCCAAGATGATATACTGAATATCTATTTACATTCTAAGTGCCTTCTAAAATAAATACCTTAAATCAAATATATGATATATGAGGGAAATCTTTCTTAGATAAAGGTCTTGAGACTTTTTTTTCTTGCTTTTCTTCAATATCTTTGGAGAGTTTACTAATCATTTAAATTTAGGGTGCTAACACTTCTAGACTGTTCTACCTTTCAAAAAATGGATTTATGTCAGCTAACATTTTAAAAAGAAAATGCCTGGGTGGAACCAACTTTTCAAAAAATATCCTTGAAGAACTTGCCCTCATTATAAACCAGTAGTCAAGTCCTAAAATCTAAAGAATAAAAGTCAATCTGAGATTAAATGCACTCATTAATAATATTTCTGAGGACAGTTCTTAACCAACATGCCTGAGGTGGAGAATGGACAGCCAGCTCAGGACAAGGCTGGAAAATAAAGTCTGATTTTCTGTTGAACCAATTTTTCTTTCCTATTGTTGCTGAAATCATTTTGAATGCAGAAAAATGCAATTTAGATATCTAGCATCTCTTCTCTGTTGTAATAAAGTTGTAATAGAAATATAATAATATAAAAATGTTATAATAAATATGGCAGTAAAAGCCTGATGAATCAAACAGTCATCCCTTATATTTCTCTCAGGAATTGGCCACCATTTCCTATATTTTTAAAAATTAAAATCAGACTTTAGGAAAAACTAAAAATTCTAAGTGGAATTCACCATTGGAACTTTAGTAAGCAAGCTCCATTCTGGAATTTATCTCTTTACATCTGTGTGTTCTGGTTCTGGCCCAGAAAGAGTTTTGAATGATTCCTCAGGTAGCAGGGGTTAGACTTGTAGCTGAGGTTCATGAGTCAGGATCAAACAACATCTGCAATGACTGGAGACGCATTACCAGGTGGTAACAGCACCAGGCTGTGTCACGGTGGTCTCCATGACTTCATGTCGAAGGAGAAATTTCTATTTTGGTTACTTGTCCTTGCTGCCAGCTGGTGATGGAATAATGGAAAAACAATGGCCTTGGTTTTTCTGCCAGTGTCTATTGCCAACCCAACTTCCTGGAAGTTGTGTGCTCCCTGGGTGAGTCAGCAAATGCTTGCTCAGATGGAACAAGGCTTTTTGAAAGAACTATTTGTAAAACAGCCAATCATGGGATAGTGGTTGAAAATTCTATGTCTCACAGAGTTCTCTCATTTCAACACTTACTGGTAAAAAACAAAACAAAAATGCAGGCAGTTGAGCTGTCTCTGAATTCATCAAGTGACCAGTAGTCTGATATGAGTGGCATTTGATGCAGGCTGACAAGAGAAGGGGCAAGAGGGGCAGGATGTGGCTGCTCAGTGACAGTGACGGTAATCTAACTGTTGGTACTTGAGAGTTCTGGGTTAAGGAAACAAGAGCGTGATAGAAAAATGATCTGCTGTGGGTTTGTGTGAGTTTGCATGTTCATTAAAAACAAAGGAAATGATCTGTTAAACGATTAAAATGAGCCCATCAGCAGATGGTTCCACATGATAGGGTTCATGGAATTGGTACTCTCATCAGTACTTCATAATTGACCATGAATGCCTAGCTCTGTATAAACCTTTTAGAATTGTCTATCATTGGCTGATGCTCCGGGGAATGAATTGCTCTAAAAGTCCCTCCACCCCTCTGTCTGTCCCACACTGTGAGGGCATTTCCCAATTCAGACAGGAGAGCAGGTTGTTCAAAAGCTGCTTGAGATTCCATCAGAACTACTTTTTCTCCAAACCTGTGCTGCTTTTCTGGGAGTGCAGGCTCCTTCACTCAGGCAGATGTTGTAGCCACATGGAACGGGGAAGCAACAGCTTTGGCAAGTCTCCCCAAGAGCCAGGCTTTTTTTTTTTTTCAAGTCATGTCTGATGCCTCAGGCACAGATCTGATGCTGAGAGCCCAGGAGACCTTCCGAGGTAGTTGTCTGGGGTGCGCTTAGGGGACAGAAGGGTGGTGGTGAAATCCTTCCATTCTTTTCCTTGCTTCTCTAAGAATGTTCAAGTACACATTCTAGATGCTGTCTGACTTGCCAGGCTGCTGCAGGAAAGGTGACTCCAGGCAGTGGTCCTTCTCTCGGATCTTAGCACATCAGGAACTAGGAGTGGGAAGAAGAGCCTTTCCTTGACTTGAGCATCATAAAACAATGCTGCATTATTCTTATCGAAGCTTAAAAGGGAAGAGAAAGACCCAGGATCTTAAATGACAACACAGAGTAAAACATGAGTTTCTTTCAATCATTTATTAAATAGCACCAAGAGTGAATGACATAGAAAAAGGTGTCCTTTTGGTGACTTTCAGAGCACTCTTTCTCTGTTTCAACATCTTTACTTTCTGGGCCTGCATAAAGTGGTGTAGCAGCTGTGATTGACATCAGGGAAAAGATATTACAGCTGGCTCCGTGTTAACTCCATACGACAGCGAATATCCTGTCATCAAAGCCAAACGTGCTGCCTGATATACCTGCCCAGTGATGTAAGTAAGGGGGAAATCACAAATCTTTTTAATGCTGCCAATTTATAAATGCACATTTTAATAAATGCGCACTTTGGTATTATGTCCATGTGCTTCCCTCTTGACTATTATTACACTGACACCAAAGGAATTAATAATGACAGCCACTTAATAGGTCCATATGGCCAAGTATGTGCTGACCATTAAAAGCTGCTGTGTGCACATACAAAGTTTGTGTTTTGTTCCGGTGAGTTAGGCCAGATTTGATTGTTATGTGTCAACATAATTATAATACCAGGTCTTGCTCTCTTAGCAGAAATTTTTGTTGAAGCAAAATGATGAAATCACTCAGAAGTGTTTCTTTCTTTCTTCCTTCCTTCCTTCCTTCCTTTCTTTCTTTTTCTCTTTCTTTTCTTCCTTCCTTCCTTCCTTCCTTTTCTTCTTGTGGTAGCCTGTGACATTTCATTTACAAGACTGAGCCTGGCACTTTATAATGGATAATTATTTTTCATAGATTAAACTGGAGTGTGTGGATGTTGCTATTTCTAAGATTCATTGATTTAGATGGATGAGTACGTTTTTTGTTAAAGTATTTGTTTCAGATTTGGGTGTTTCAACTCTAATTCTCAATTAGCACAATTGAGCAAGATTCTGCCTCCTCCTGCTGGCTGCTACACAATTAAGTGGCTTCCGACTGGTGGGTGGTGAGGCACCCCTAAGGAAGTAGAGAGTTTGAACAGAAGACTGCCTGACCCAGGGTGCATTCCAAGAGTTTTTAACAATAACAGAAAAATTTTAGAGAAGTATTAACCATGTGCCTGGGATTTACTTGTTTCTTGTTTGGTCACAGCACCGTCAACACATGCAGATAACTTGTAGCCACTTCATGTCCCACTCCTGATTTATCCATTTTGGAGGCTTCTACACTGCCACTAACTGGGGAGACAGTGAGTTAGAATCTTGTCTGTTGAGAATCAAACTGTCCTCTGTCCATGACAAGTGTGACAGCCTTCCAAGGCTTATACTAGGTCTTTCAAATCCTGCCTTCACTTTTTCCTTCTCAAGATGGTACCCACCTCTAGCACAGGGTGGCTTTCCTGGGGAAAGATGCATAGGGGAGAGCTTCAGGTCTGTCTCCTTGGTCCTCAGATAGTAATTGACCGGCTATGGACTGACTGAGTGGTAGTATTCACACACTGAAGCCCCAGTACCCAGTGTGGCTGTATTTGGAGATGGTCCTTCAAGGAAGTAATTAAGTTTAAATGAAGTCATAAGAGTGAGGCTTTGACTGACTAGCATTAGCATCCTTATAAAAAGAGACACCAAAGAGGTCACTCTCTGAGAGTGCACGGACAGGCCACATGAGACCGCAGAGAGATGACAGAAGCCTGCAAACCAAAAGAAGAGACCCCCCAAATGAAACCTACCTTGTGGGCACCTTGATCTTGGCACCTTATGGGAAATACATTGTGTGGTTTATGTTGCCCAGCCTGGGCTGACAACGGCAAGACCCTTGCTGTCCACAGAAGTTACAGTGTTCCTTGCCCATTCTCTGGCATCTACTACCCAAATCTACACCCGGTAAACTCCCAGACCTGAGGCCATTGGTGGTTCTTGTTGATTGTGTTCTACCTTTGCATTTGCAAAGACTGCTTATCTCACCTAGACCAAAACACCTCAGGGTTGTCACGGTGTCATGCTTCTTTCCAGAAACTGGTGCTCACGGGCTTCAGAATGTTCCTTTCACTTTGATGACATCAGCCATGAGGGCTTAGTTTTCCTGTTATACTGCCAGCTGTGTGTTACAGTTCTTTTATGTCTCATTCCACCTGAAAGAGACAGCATTTCTCGGGTTCTCTCCCCAAAGTCAAAGGCAGTAGGACAGACAGATGCTTCTCTAATTCCAAACAGAAATTGCTGTTTGAATCATTATTCTAAGAGGTGAGAAAGACCTTATATGTACATGTAAGTAAGTGCCATTCATAAGCCTCAGGGCAATTCTTCGGATAGACTTTTCAGTATTGTCTATGTGCAGGGCTGTGAATAACATGCTCACAGAGTGAAGAAGGGAAGAGATACTATCAGCAACAACCAAGTCCAGAAAGAAGAAACAAACTCCTGAGTCTCAAACTGTCAAAGTTGCATCAAGGAAGGAACTTTTAAGAAGAAAAGGTTTTATCAAATATAGGTCACAAGTGCATTGTGATACAAAAATTCAAAGTTCATGACTTTCTTCTATAGAATACATGCATATCCCTAAAATATATTATTAATAACCTGTAACTTCATCTAAAATGCATTATTGACAACATAATCTGTACAATATACCCACTGGTTTTCTCCAGACACTTTATTTAGAATCTCGAGCTTCCTTTTTCTTGATACAGGTGAAAAAAGACTTCCACAAATGCTGATTTATAATGATCAAGAAAGTTAATGCAGTCATGGAGTCAACCCAGAATCAATAATTCTGTCCAAAAAGCAAGACTTTAAACCAAAGATTGTTTCTTAAAGTTGAGAAAGCATAGGGGCACTGTACTTTGCATGTGTTTTTAGGAATGTACTTTTTTGGGGTTTTATTTTGTTTGTAGGTACTTTTTAAAATGGGTTCTTAAGTCCAGGCACCACAATGAGTGGGGCCCACCACAAATGATGTTCTTTTTGTCTCTACTGTACATACTGAAAGTCACAATAAAAAGATGTGCAGTGGCGATTCATTATTGCGAGCTGTACATACAACTTTCACTTTAAAGCTAGGCTCTGGCTTTGCTCTTTGCAGACACGCCTGAATTATCAGCTGTGGGAATTTTAGAAGTTGTCATCCTTGGAAGGTACACACCATAGTTCAAACCTCAAAAGAAGAGGAAGGAAGATATTTTCAGTCTTCACTTGGCCCTATCCTGGAATTCCTGGGCTCTGGAAAAACTCATCCCCAAACAGCTGGAAGATACCATCCTAGCGGGAGCAGCTCCCACATGGAGTTTGAATTAATTAGCCAGATCCTCCAAGAGGCTCTAGAGTACCATTTGGGATGTTGCTCCTTGAATTCTCATTTGCAGCCTTGCAAATACTTTTCAAAAGTCATTAGACCTTAAAGAGTTTTCATTACCTTGCGTTCAAGTCAATAGCAAACATTTCGTGATTGTTTACTTGGTACACTGTGCTAGGTACATGCCTAAAGACATTCAAGAGGGGATGCAGTGCAAAAAATTAAAGTGAAGAGCATATATAAGGTGCTATGTTCAATCCCCAGCACTGCCAAAGAAATCAATGGCCTAGAAGAAAATACATTGATAAATAATTTATAAGCATATGGCAGGTAAAACCATTCTAATGAAAGTAATGAAAGAACCATTTCTACAAATGTTGAGCTATAGAAGAAATAATAAGAAAGGAAGGAAAGAATGAACAAGTGAGTCAACTTATATTTAATTATATAGAAGTCAAAAATGAGAAACTGCTTGCTATGTCTGAGTGCATCCCCACAAAAATTCTTTGGTTGAAGTTTTCCTAGCCCAAGTCATAGTACTAAGGATTTAAGAAGCAATTAAATCATGAGGCAGAGCTTTCTCATGAGTGGGATTGGTGAGCTCATGGAAGCGGCTGTAGGAAGCTGTTCATCTCTTTTATTGTGTGAGGACACAGCACAGCATTCCTCCTATGAATTGGAGAGCAGCCCTCACCAGACACCAAATCTGCTGATTGCTTAATCTGGGACTTTCAGCCTCCAGGACTGTTGTGGTTGAGATGTAAAATGTCTCCCAAAAGTCTCATGTTTGGAGGTGGTCAGAATAGGTGGTTCACTGGGGGCATGACTTAGAAAAGTATATTCTTATTCCCAGCGTCTCCCTTCTCTCTGCTTCCTGACTGCCATGAGATAAACAGTTTTCCTCTGCCATGGCCTTCTACCATGCCATTTCTGCCTTGGAGCCAGCTGACAATGGCCTGAATCCAGAAACCAAAATAAACCTCTTCTTTTTTAAGTTTGGGTGTTGAGTATTTTGTCCCAGCAAGGGAAAAGTGACTAATAGAGAAAATTGGTACCAAAGGGCCTCAGTTACTTTCTCATCACTGAGACACAACACCTTAGTTACTTTCTCATCAAAATTGCCAGTTACAGCCCTTATGGCCTCTCTCGTGGGGTAGCTCTACTTGCTACTTGCAGCTTTCTTCAGCAGACATTGCATGTCCCTGGCATCTTCAATATTATGGGGTCTTCATTGTATTTTTGGCTTCACTCACAGCTTCAGATACTGCTCTCTCAGAGGCATGATGCCTGGCCTCTCTCACTCCATAACTCTTGCATTTTGCATGCTTGCAAAACCAGCACCATGTAGGTGATGCCAAGGTCTGCTGCCGGCTCAAGCAATAGCAAGGTCCCTTTGGACCATGGTTGCTGAGGCCTCTGAGTGCCTGGATGGCTGAACACTGTGAAATTTTCTAGGTAGTCCTTCTTGAGTGGAGGGACTCTTCTTAAGTGAAAGCTTTACAGTTTTGTGCCCTGGAGCCTTTGAAGGGTGTGATCTTGGTGACTCCTGAGATGCCTTCAAGCCAGTTTTTGTTATTGTCCTCATGCAAAGTACCTGGCTTCTTTTTAATGCTAATCATTTTAGCAACTATGCTCTCCATAGCCCCATCTTTGAAGGCACTTCCTTTTTAATGAAGCCACAAACTTTTCACATTGTTAATTACTCCAGATTTTTACTATAGATCTGGCTAAAAGCAGCCAAAGGTACCCATGCCACTGCCTGAATGTTGGGCTTCTTTGAAATTTCCTTTGCCAGATTAATTAGTCCACTTCTCTTAATCTCAGTCTCCCTCAAAGTCTCAGGACATGGGAAATGTGAAGACAAATTTTCTGCCAGGATGTACCACACATTGCATCTAGACCAACTACCAGAGAGTCCTAATTGTTTCTAACTGAAACTTCCTGTGCCTGGCTTTTACTATCTGTATTCTTATCAGTATTCTGATCTTCTGAGCTCTAATCAAAATCTTCGATCAAGCTCAGCTTACAGTACTCTAAGACTTCTCTAGCAGGCATCTCCAAACCTTTCCTAACTTCTCCCACAAACCAGTTTCAAGGGCTTCTAAAACAGTCACAGCAACAACTCCATTTCTCTGTTATTGTTTAGATCTAGATGTCCTCCCAAAGCCTCATGAGCTCATAGGTGGGGTTTTTGGGAGGTGATTGGATCATGTGGGTGTTATATTCATCAGTGTGGATTAGTATGAGTATATAGCTGATGAGTATACAGCTAAATTTGATGCTGGGAGGAAGTGGGTCACTGTAGAAGTGCCTTGGAAGGGTATATCTCCCTCCCTCCTCCCTTGATGTCTTTCTTATTCCCACTGGCATGCCAGGAGATGTTCTCTGTCATGCCACCCTGCCCTGGAGCCAGCAGACTATGTCCTGAAACCTCTGCAAAGTGTAAGCAAAAATAAACCTCTTCTTGCTTAAATTGTGGGTGTCTCAGTGATGAGAAGGGGCCACCCACCAAAGACCTTTGGAACACACATTTCACAACAACTAGCCCCAGGAGCTGGACACAGAGCTACCTGACTTAATGTTTGCTCTGCTGGGTTTCTGTATTCCTTTGGTCCAATTTCTATCTGCTTCCCTATTCCTCCTTTTTGTAATAGGAATGTGTGGTAGTTAATTGACTAATTGGTAACTTGAGTGGGAATGCTCAGCTATTGGAATCAGCATGTTTGCCCAGGAGGGAAGGTATAAAAGGAGAACAGAAAGGAAGGATTTCATGTTGATTTCCCTTGGAAGAACTGTGTTGCTGCTGATTTCAGCTGCTTTTCTTCAGAGAAGCTTCAGGTGTTCTCTTCACCTGAGCATCCATCATCTTTGTCTTCAGCAAAAATGGCTGCTGTTCTCTTGGGAGGGGCTCTGGTCTTCACCTTCACCTTGGGCATCATCTGATTCTGGGCATGGATTCTTCAGCTTCCAGCACTGGCCTTTCAGTCTGCAGGCTCAGACTCTCTGGCCTTTGGTGCTGACCCATGGGCTTTCCAGTGTAGACTCCTCAGCCATTTGGTGTGGACTTGCACTGGGACATTTCCATGGGCTCCAGGCATTCAGCTGGATTCTTTGGATGTCTAGCACACAGAGAGATCTCTCACACTCTTCCATATTTGACTCTGTGGACAGATATTATCTGCTAATCTTGTAAATTTCTTGTCCTGGGTTAGACCTGTTTCTCTTTCAACAGAACGTTTACCATATGCCATGGTATGTTGGAAGTATTTAACTTTCTTTTTGACTTTTTTATGGAAGTTCATAAGTAAGAATTTGCCTTGAGTCTCAGAAAGATTTTGGACTTGGACTTTTTTCAGCGATGCTGAAAATGTTAGGACTTTGCCAACTCTTAGAGAATGGACTAAATGATTTTTGGATAATTAGATGAATATGGATCTTTCTGGGTCTCCTTTTTGGACCAGGGGTGTAGTATTATGGTTAGATCTAAAATGACCCACAAAGTCTCAGGTTTGGAGGTTGGGCCTTCTCAGAAAATGTAGGTCATTAAGGGTGTGATTTAGAAGGCTGTATTCTTGTCCCTGGCCTCTCCCTTCTCTCTGCTTCCTGGCTGTCATGTTCTGAGTAGTTTCCCCTGCCCTGGATTCCTTTTAACTATGCCATTCTGCCTAGGCATCAGCTGACCATGAACTGAAAGCATGACCCAAAATGAACCTCTCCTCCTTTAAGTTGCAAGTGTCGAGTACTTTTTCCTATCAATGGGAAAATGACTAATACAAGAAATTAATTCTTTTTATAAATCCCTAGTCTAAGCTGTTTTGTTTAGCAGTCCAAATGGACTGAACATTGCTGAATGCCAAAGGACATTGTAAACAAAATTAAAAAGGCAAATGGAAAAGTGGGACAAATACTTGCAACTATGAAGTTTGATAGAAAAATATAGTGAATGATTAGATTTTTTTAAGTGTTATAATAAAAGGCACTTTGGCATTAATTCACCTCAAAATACTCCCCTTCATTACTGACACATTTACCTCATCCTTATTGCCACTTTCTGAAGCAGTTCTGGAAATCCTCTCTTGTGAGTATCTTTATTTTCACTTTTGTGACTGCCTTAATATACTGAATTGATTGAAAACATTTACCTTTCATGATCATTTTGAGTTTAGAGAAGAACTGAAAGTCATATAGTACCAGATTTGGTGAAAGGTGGATGATGACATATTATAATGTTTTTGGAATCTTGTCTCTCCATTAGATGATAATTGGCAGTGGTATTCACTGTATTTTCTTTTCTTGGTACCGGGGAATGAACTTGGGACCTTGTGCTTTCGAGACAGGTGGCGGAACCACTGAGCTAAATCCCCAGCCCTTCACTGTATTTTTTATAACACTTCATACACTCAAGAAGAGAACTGCCAGAACTGCTTCCAAAAGTGGCAAGAATTGTGGGATAATTGCCTTTGAAATAAAAGGAAGGATTTTGAGAAGGATTCATGGCAATTTGTCTTTTACTGTAATACATTTTTCATTTACACATTCATCTTATGTTTTGATCACCCCTTGTATATGTCAAAGGGTAAAATCCTTTCTAAAGATCAGTGAAGGAAAATACTCCAATGGAAAAAGTCAAAGGATGTGAACAAACTATTGGCATTATGTTTGAATGACAAACATACCAAAAAAATGCTAAGAATTACTTGCATTGGAGACAATTCAGTTACAAATAATGAAACATTTAATCCTATCGAATTTCCCTCCCTTCCTGTTTTTGTTTTTGTTTTTAAAATACAAAGAAAGCCTTTATCAAAAGCTCAGTGAACACATGTGATTTGGAGGAGTGGGTCATTGCCTCCCAGTTCATGCCTTGTCTTAGGAACTTGCCCTGTACCCAGGCCTGCAGCTCCTCCACTGCTTCTCTGATCTACTCACCATGGAGAGCAGCTCCCTGGCCAGGCTTCGGGGTGCCCGGCAGGTTTATATTACAACAGATCAGAGGCTCCTGGGAGCTGAAGGAAGAGTCAGAACTCAGCCTGTCAGAGAAGATTTGCGCCACCAACAGGAGGATGAGACTCTCCCAAGGCTGGTTTGAGCTTCTTGCAGCTGAAGCCCTTGAGGTACCCCCCCCCCGCCCCCCACACCACACACACCAAGCCTACAGAAGACATGAGGCTTACCTGAGTGGCTTTGAGCCAGTCTGTGCCCCTGGCTACTGAAAAGGTAGTGCTGCTGCCATCTGAGGGCAGTGACTTGGAACCTGTGTCTGGCCCTTGGCAGTTTGTGTTAGGAGGCTTTTAGACAGGGTGCGTTTCAATCCACAACTGCTAGTAAAGGAATTTATCAAAACAGTGACTTAAGATGTATGTCCAGGGACACTTACGGAAATACTAATTTTATCAGTAAAAAAACTGGAAACAAAAGTTTCATAAGAAAGAAATTGTTTGCATCTATAGAATGATATACAAAGCCATGGCAACATATTTATAATAGACTGACATTACAAAGCCTGGTGGTGAAAAAGCTAAATAATATGAACCCTAAACTGGCAGAAAATGATGCTTTCATGCACAAGGGAAAAACCCTGAAAGTATATCACTAAAATCAGCTAATCTCTTCTTTTGAAATAATATCATATTTATAGATTAGTTTATAAGAATAGTACAAAGAATTCCCCTGTATCTTCATCTAGGGTTATGAATTAACATTTTAATACATGTGCTTTATTGTTCTTTATCTCCAAACACATACACACATAATATATCTTGTATGCCTATATAAAAGTTTTACATAATATATGCATAATAATATGTACTTATGTTTTTATGAGCCTGCCTTATGTACTTATGGCACTGGGCAGCAGCATTCACATACTTTTGATTATACCTGGTAAGAAATTCATGAAAGAGGGCTGGGGATTTAGCTCAGTGGCAACATGCCTGCCTCGAAAGTGCAAGGTCCTGAGTTCGATCCCCAGTACCAAAAAAAAAAAGAAAAAAGAATTCATGAAAGAGGACTTATAGAACTGTTTCAGAAATTGACAAGAATGATGGGATAAATGTGTTTGAAACAAGTGGGAATATTTTGAGGGGAATTAATGGCAATATGTCTTTTACTGCAGTACTTTTTAAAAGATTTAAATCTCTATCATATTTCTCAGTCATACATATTAAATTGTATATAATCTATAATTTATATTGTGCATATTTGTGTGTATACATTGAGTAACATAGATGTAATATTTCATGTGTTATATAAAATGGCATATATTATTTTTTTCTTAACTCTTCAGTAGTAATCTGCAGAAATCATACTATTTCACTCCTAGTGTCCCTCATGTTATTTTTATTTTTTGTCTTATTTCTTTATATTTTTCAAATGGTCTACCTTTTTAATTAAACAAAAATAGTAACTCATGTCATCCTAAGAAGTAAATCTCAACTGTTTAAGCTCTTACATTTTTGAAGTAATGTTTAAATTACTGGCTGGATAATAAGTTGACACAACTCTTTTGAAGTCAACTTAGGAATAAATATGCAAGATTTTAAAAGTATGTTTCTTTTGAGTTAATAACCCTGTTTCTGAAACTCTAACCTTACAAGGGTTTTATGTACAAAATGTACTAGCAATTTTCTTTTTAAGAGGAAAAATGTCAATAAGCTAAATGTCTTATGAAATGGTTACAAAAACTAGTATATCCATTTGTATAATAGTTCTATCATACAATCCATTAAAATGGCATCTTTGAAGGACTCTTTCCTCCTGGGAAATACTCAACAACATTATGATCACAGGCAGCATCTACTGAAGGCTTGGGTGGGAAGGGTGTGTGTATGTGTGAGTGTGTGTGTGTGTGTGTGTGTAGAGCTTGTGAGAAGACTGCCTCCCTTCCAGTATGGGAACATCTGCTCTGTAAGCAGACTTACCTTTCCTGTCAGGATCTCAGCGTCTACAAAGAGGCTTGGTTCCCAGGCATTATCTGCTGAGGAAGGGGAAAGCACTATGGCAGGAACTGAGCACAGGGATGTTTTTCAAGGCTGGGCAGAAACCTTATTTTTTCCCACTCTTTCCTAAGGCAGACTTCATGGCCAATGGCTGCCTTCTCTCATACTAAGCTCAGGTGTAACCTCAGGATCATTCTGGACACAGCATTCCTACAAAACACTATATGGATGAAGCAACCCTATGAGACAATCTTATCCACCACCAGAGCTAAGCCTAGAGGTCAGAGAACCAGGGGAGGCTCATGAGGCATCACACCTGGGACACCTTGGACATGAGTGACACAGTGCAGTGGCAGTTGGCAATGATGGGGAGCCACCAGCACCCTGATAGTCAAGACCCACCTCCAAAATCTCAGTTTCCAGAAACAGCGGGGAAAAAATGTTTTTAAACTGTATAAATGGTAATAGTTTCATCTTCTTTCCTTCCCTCCCTGCCTTCCTCCCTCCTTTCTTTCTTTTGTGATACTGGGAATTGAACCTAGGACCTTCTCACTCAGCTACATCCCAGCCCTTTTATTTTTTATTTTGAGATGAGGTCTCACTAATTCCTGAACTGTCCAAGGTGACCTCAAACTTTCAATCCTCCTGCCTTAGACTACCAGAGTGCTGGGATTACAGACATGTGGCACCATGCCTAATGCATCGTTTCACTTTCATTCTGCCCATGGCCTATGTAACCCTCACTGGTTACTCTCAAGCTTCTTTGCAAGGCTGCTTTAAGGACCTGGCAGATTTAGTGCCCTTTGATTCAGTGTTGGTTGGGCAGAAGGGAATGTAGCATGACATAGAAATGACCTAGAAAGATAGGCTGCTGTGCTTGCCAGTCTTCTTGCCAGGGTGCAGGGTGGGTGCCAGGATGTTCTCACTGCTATGTAGAACAAAAGAACCAAGCCCATGGCCCCAAAGTATACAAACTGACCAAAGGGCTCTAGTGTAGGCCAGTGCAGCAATGATGAAATCAGTTGTCTCTATTATAACATATCAAATCTTGCAAAAAAAATCATTTCTAAAGTGAACACAACCATAACTTCTGCTTGAAGAGAAAAGAAAATCATTAAAAAGAGTAGTTTTCTCAACCCCTAATGTGCACATAGGGCAGTAGAATGTCCTTAGGGATGTCTCAGCAAGTTCAGAGAGCAAAGATTTAGAAATGGCCAACCATGCCAGGATTGGCAAGAGAGACCTATATATCTGTGTCAGGGTGTCAGACCCAAGGAGCGAGCCAGTGGAAGGCAAAAAGAGAGACACAATCCCCAGGAATAAACCTCCAACTGCAGGTTTTAACTTTAAAATCCGTTTCACTTATAGCAAATGAGATCGGCAAGGAAGTGACATTTTAAAGGTCCCAGTCATGCAGGAATAACAAAGAAAACCATTATGCTGGAAAGAGCAGCTGCACTTTGATGTCTTAAAGGGCAGCAGACAGAGTGCCCAGGTGGGATTAGGGTTGGATTAGGAGCTCGGTCAGGGAGGAGGCTGGGAGAAAGGGCTCTACAGTTTCCGACTCAGCCTGTGGACAGTGTGGCCCTAGAGCAAGTGGAGCCCACTTCTTCCTCAGTGTAGCTCATTCCCCAGACTGAAGGCAAGAATAGGATTTGGTTAATTATTCCAGGATATGCTACCTATGAATGACTGTGAGCAGAGAGAGACCCTTCTGTACCTATCTTCTGCTTGGGAAAGAGCTAGAAAAAGAGCTCTAATGACTTTCTTCTTTATGACAAACATGCTGTGATGGTTTGGGTCTGGATGACCCCCAAAGCCTCATGTGGTCAGAGGTAGATGAATCTGGAATGTGTGATGCTGGGGTTAAGGGTTGTGATTAATAAACTACTACCCGTGAGTGAGTGGTTTAGCACTGCCCTAATCCCAGTAGTCTGGATGGGATGAAAGAGTCAGAATGACATGGTGAAGTTCTCTTGTTGCCTTTGCTACCTTGTGTGCACCATGTTGTTTCTCCGTTGCGATGCTTGTTTGCCATTCCAGCCTTGGAGCCAGCCGATTATGGAGTGAAGCCTCTATGAACTGTAAGCCAAAGAACCCCTTCCCCTTCAACTTTGGATGTCAGATATTTTGTCTCAGCAATGAGAGAAAAGTAACTAACGTAGATGGGCTGTGTGAGACCTCGAAGAAAGCTTTTACAAAGGGACATTTCTTTTCTCTGTGTCCCAGAGGATAAAAATGAACTTCCCACCACTCTGCTGCCCATTTAAGCAGCTACTTGGAATTCAAGTTTTTAAAGAAAATCCAGATCAGAAAATACGCTGTGGCTCATAGTTCCGGAATACTGTATGCAAAGTTGGCACATCACACCTGATGACACCTCCCTTTCTGCCAAGCCTTGCTCATAAGTTGGCAAGAATTAGATGTGCTTATTCTGTGTCAGAGAGTTTCTGTTCTGCAGCAGGTTACTGTCAAATTTAGAATGATCTCTGTGTTTCCAAGAGGCTCCACAATACCAACTGTGTGGCTGCCATTATCACTGGAATGTGGTGTTCTGGTGTTGGACACAGTTCTAGGAAAACCAGGTTTGCATGGTCCATTCCTGGAGATGGCAGCTTTTTTAGAGAAAAGTTGTAAATCATTTGTCAAGAAGGAATCTCCTGAAGGAAACAGTGACTAGCCCCAGATAAGAGGCTGATCTTTCAGAAGTTGCTTTCCAAATGCTTCAATGGGTGCAGCCAGCCCTCCCCAGCTCCTGCTGCTACTGCCACTGCAGGAAGTGGACTTGGAGCTTATCTCTGCATTTTTTGTTTGCTTGCTTTGCTTTGGTTTTCGGTTTCTTTGGTACTGGGGATCAACCAGGACCTTGTGGATGATAGGCAAGTGCTCCAGCACTGAGCTAAACCCCCAGTCCTTTTTATTTTTGGAACAGGCTTTCTCTAAGTTTCCCAAACTGGCTTTGAACTTGGGATCCTCTTGCTGCAGCCTCGTGGGTAGCTGAGACTACCGGCAGGCACCACCATCCCCAGCTCCCTCTGTGTCTTTGCTTGTTCTCCTCCCAGGAAAGCCACAGTAATGTCTTTGCCACTGTATACCCACTCTCTCTGCACAGCCTCCTATCTTCCAGGAAGCAGTCCTGGCCCCTTCCACCAAGTTCCCATGCCCTGTGTGACTGCTACATAAACACTTTCAAGATCTGATTAAAATTTTGTTTTAAGGGACAGAAAAGACAGTTTAGTGACATGGGAAACTGTCTATGTATTCCATAAAAACAAAAACATCATTTATAAGAAATATGTCCAGTATGATCCCAGCTGAATTAAGGTGGTTAAAAAATAAAAGCATATCTGAACTAAAATGTAATCTAGGGATAATAGGGTTGTGGATAGTTTTAGCCTCATTCTTTGCATTTTTATACAGTTTCTAATTTGTTTCTCGTGAATGAATGGTCACAACATAAACCCCACAAATGTAGACTGCTAGAGTTCTGTATGTCAGAAGTTGAGTGGGGCCTCCCCATTGGACAAAAGTTCAGCTGTCAGCAAGGTGAGGCTGAGGATGGAACCACTTCCCACCTCCTGCAGGTTGTTGGCAGAGATCAGACCTTGTGTTGCAGGTTCCCTTGGTCTGTTCCATTCTTACCTTCTGGAGGCCACTGACAGCCCAAGCTTCATGACTCCCTTTCTGCCTTTTCAAAACCAGCAATGGTGAATCAAGTCAACCAAAACCTTGAATCTCTCCTCTCTCTTTGTCCCTTGAGTCTCTATGGTGGGCTTCTCTGCCTTCTTATCCTGCTCTTAAGGAGATCTCTATTTTAAGGTCAGCTAATACTAGCAACCTTCACTCCATTGGCTCCCTGATTCTCTATTGCCTTGTAACATGATATAATTACACACAAACACAGGGGGTCCAGATTATGGGAATCCAACTCCTGCCTACCATAAACATTTAATGAATGAAAAAAATGTAATTGAAAAAAGATCCGGGTCAATGACTCAGGCACAGTGGCACAAATCTGTAATCCCAGCCCTCCGGAGGCTGAGGTAAGAGGATTGCTGTGAGTTCAGAGGCCAGCCCGGCCTACACAGCAGGTTCAAGGCCAGCCTAGACTACATAGTGAGACTCTGTCTCAAACAAACAAACAGACAAACAAACAATAAATCAAGGAGTCTCCACTCTTTTGACTTTTTAAAATATATAATCAGTCTTGGCTGCAAATGGTTCCTCACTTTCTGAACATCAATTTGTCTTTGAAACTCTGGCTTCTTGTAACACTCAACCAAAGTTTCCAATCTGTTGACAAGTTTTCTTCTACTGTACTTTTAGTCTATGAAAGTGACTTCTGTCTGCTTTCTGATTTGTGTTTTCTGGAACAGCCACGACTTCCCCAACTCTGTGTGCATAGTCCTATTTTGGGTGATCCTGTAGTATATATAGCATCTCCTGCCCCACTCCATCAGTCCTGGTTTTGGATGTGACATGCTTGTGCCAGTAGACATGAGAAAACATGACTTGGGAAGAGGCATGAGAAGACCAGTTACCTTGGGTCTTGACCTCTTCTCCTGCTCTTTGGACGTTGAATGCATCACATGGTGTGGCCTGGGCTATCACATGGTGTGGGCTGGGCTGGCCCATGGCGGAATAAGAAACGACAGGGTGTGGATAGATATGTGGTGTCCCGAGTTTTTAGACAAACTAACCTGCCCTCCACCAGCAGTGTGACTGTGGCCTCGTCAAAGCCTCCTGACCACAGGACCCACCAAGCCAGGCTGCACCCAAAGAACAATCCCAGTAACCCCCAGAATCATGAGAAGTGAAAAATATTTCTTGTTCAGAACTGTTCAATTTTAAAGTAGTTTGTTAGATAGCAAAGGTTAATTGAAATACATTTTAAGAAAAATTCATAATTGCAAAAACTTTTAATAAGAAACAAAAGTCACTCATAATTCCATCAAACCAAAATAACCAGTCTTCTGAGTATTTTGGTGTTTTCTATGTTTTTTTTATATTTAGTTAGTCATAAAGCTGGAAAGGACAAAAAAATGAGAGTGAGCAAAGTACTGATGAATAGAATTAGATGATGGAAACCCACACTGAATTTATATACAATTTTCTTTAAATATTGCTTCTTTTATTTATCTAATTACCGTTATTTTATGTCATTCACAATTTGTGGGAAGTATAGCTTTCCTTAACGTGGTAACATCTTTAAAACATTCCCTAATAGTCACCTTATTAAATAATGTCACCTGTATAAACCCTTTATCAATGTCTGTACCTGTGAATTAAAGCAATGCAAGGATTCAGTATAATTGATTTAAAATGAAACAAACCTTTATTGGCTATCTTACATTGCTCAATTTTTTTTCTGAATAATTTTCTAGAGCTTGAGCTTCAGTTGGTCTGGTTTGGCCTTGGAAATAGGAAGCAACTGTTGCTACCCCAGACTTCCTGTGAATGGATACTTTCCTTTGCTCTAGGACAAGAAGTGGCAGAGTGGACAGGAAGAGCAGCTGATCACCACAGCTGCTGAAGGGAGTCCCTTCCTGTGCATATATTGCTTTTCAGCGTACTTGAACCAGCTTAACTCAGGCCTTCTCACTATAGGGACATCAATCCAGCGGGGCAGAAGGAAGAGCAGCCTCCTACACAGGCCTCATCCTAGGCTGCAGGCCTAATAGGAAGGCCTGGGCTATCAGAGAGGATGGGCCATTCTGCTACGCTTTCAGATTCATTCACATCTGAGTCCCAGGAGAAGAAGGGACTAGGTGAGTGTAACCTACTCCTGTCACTGCTAGTGTCACTTTCAAGAAGCATGGCTCCAGAGGCACAAACAAATCCATAGGAGATCCAACTCTTCCTTTGGGAGATCTAATCATAACATTCAGGAACTTACAGCCCATTCTTCAGAGTCCTCCATTTTCAATACCCGCCTACTCAAGCTGTTCTCTACCCTCAAATTAGGTACCACCCCTTCTCAGTCCCCTTCTTCCC
>NW_004624737.1:20640030-20661867 GCF_000247695.1 Heterocephalus glaber
GATCTCAATTCCCAATGAGAAATGTAATTGTGTTGTATACCTACAATGTACCAATAAAAGAATTTAAGAAAAAAAAAGAAAAGAAAATATTTAAAGATAAAACAGGACAATGCATTCAGTAGTAGTTTTAAATAGAGTTAATCGTTATGTATTGATAAGTAGTCCACATGTCTGTTCAGATTAGAGTAAATAATACTTGATGCAAATGTTGATTTGAGTTGCCTAGACAATCAGAAAACCATAGAAGAGCTACCATTTTTCCTTTATACTTCCCCTTTAAATTCTGGAATAATTTCATATTTAGGAAAAGTCATAAAGATAGTACAGGAAGTGCTTCTATGTCCCTACCTATTTTCCCCTATTGTCCACATCTAAGATACCATGGTACATTTGTCAAAACTAAGAAACTGGTGTTGATATGTTACTATTAACTAAACTCCAGATTTAAACTCCTATTTTACTATTTTTTTTCCACCAACGTTCTTTTTCTGTTCCCAGATCCAATCCAGGACACCACATTGCATTCGATATCTTTCCATTCATTCCTAATCGACCTGAAAATCTATCAGTGTTAAAGAATCCTTCCATTTTATAAGTGGTAAGAGGCAGAAACAAAGGAGCTTACTGCCAGCAGGATGATCATAGGGTTTAAGTACAAATCTGAGTAGAATTTACTTTTATTACTGGCAGTATGGGTTTGGGGGAGAACATGTAAATTCTGCAGTTAGGCATACCTGGGTTTCAGTTGTAATTTTGGTTTCTACTTACCAGTTGTGAGGCTTTGAGTACTTCATTTAATATCACTGAGCCTTAGTTATTTTTTAAAATCTGTAACAGGAAACAAAACTATGCCTTGTGGGACAATAGGAAACTTTATACATACCATATGTGAAGTGTTTTGGCCATACTAAGTGCTCATTAAGTGGTGATGACCATTATCATAGCATTAATGGTGGTCAGGCCTAACTAGCACTCTGGAACTGGATGTCTGGTCCTTTACTATCCAAAAAATAAATCTCTCTTGTAAAACAGATATGTAATTTTTATTCCACAGGCAGACTGTGGGATAACTGCTCAGATATGCAGCCTCTGATTAGAGTGACACTAAACAGAGTTTGGGGGGCCTTTGCATCTAAATCTCCCATGACTCACACATGAGTTGCCTGCCTTCTGTCTGGGAGAGGAGGCGATCCACCAAGAAGCACTGACATTATTCTGCAGGAATTCTTCCAGAAAATAACCATCTAATAAATTAAAAACACATATATGTGTTTTTATTTTTGAAAGGACTGTTAATAGTTTTTAAAGTATCCTCTAACAAGCTTTTTGGCCTTGTGGGGTGTGTGTGTGTGTGTGTGTGTGTGTGTGTGTGAAAACAGACCCCCCCTTTGTGGAAAGTTGCTTCAGCCTTTTTCCTGGGGTGTGTATCTGTAGGTGCTGAGCATGTATTTCTTCCTCTTCTTTTTTGTCAGAGCTTCAAAAGACTGTGTCACTTTTTACAATGGAACTTAAAAGTGGGTCTGTAAAAAAGACATAAAATAGGTCAACTGCCATAAATCTAAGCAGAAGAAGGAAGTAGGGTTCAGATCTGTGGACTTCATGTTTGGACCCCTGGTCCCTGTTCTGCTGAGGCCTAATGGGCCACTTCGGGGGTGGGGTGACTCCAGATACCCTATGTGCCGTGGCTGGTTGGTTGCTTGCTTTTTTCTTCTCCAGGATGGAGATGGTTGGTGCTGGCCATCAGGACTGTACTGGCAGATTTAAGCCTGATGCTCATGAAGAAGGCCAGCCTGGGGTAGGGAGAAGCATTCTGTTTGGGGATGAATCAGCAGGGTACTTTCTTTCCTCCATGGATAGGTGAGTAAGTGGCTGGTTTTGAATAGCAAAACCATAATATTGGATCATGCTTCTGGTATTTCAGTGCAATGGAATTGGATGTGGAATCCAGTTTCCCAACCCTCCCACCCAAAGTGATGCCATAGTTCCTTCCATGGTGCTGCAAATGTGCCTACAAGGATTAGGCCCCTGGGATGGCTTTTACCTTACTGTGACAGTCCCTTCTTTATGGATGCTACTTCTTCCTTAATGCTGTGGGTCATTTTTCCCTACAGTACAAGAGACTGTCTATGCTTTGCCTCCAAGAGAGACAGCATTTTCCTTATGGTTCAGGGTTTTGATTTCCCAGGACCAGATTTTGTAAGGCGTCCTGACATTCTGTCAGGTGAAAGGGGCTCTCTAGTATATGAGATTGTGCTTTTTTAAAAAAATCAAATTTGATTTTGTGTCCAGGTCTCTTCCATGTGACTTTCTAAGTTATTACTGACACACATTTCTGGTTTCAGATTATTCTGACTCAGGCTTCTATTTATTTTTTCCATTGTTGGCAATATTCTCAAGTAACCACAATCCTTATCCATTGTCTGATTACCAGAACAAAACACAGTTTGAGGTTGTTTGGAGCCTTAAGAGGGTTCCATTTTGTTTCTATTAAATTTAAAAATAGGACCAGAAGTAATAGACTTAGTTAAAAATCAAGGATTCTAGAAAATAAAACATGTCCCAGTACAGAGTGCTGCTCTATGAAAATCAGTTCTAACTTGATTTGCAATGGTAATGGGCCTTAACTGGAATAATTAGGGAGGCTATTGGGATAATGGTTGGGGAGAGAAATGAAATATTGTCCACTTATCTTCTTGGACCTCAGCAATAAATACACTTACATGGAATCACTGTTCTTGAGCCTGGATTGGAAAACTGTATAGAAAGGAAAATTCTTAAAGGGCCAAGTGGGAACATAGTTGCACACAGACTCATTTACTTACTCAACCAGAAATTGCTGTCCCTTGTCCTTGCCAGGCTCTGGGCTTGGCACAGGGATATCATATATAATAATGAGTAAGATAGAGGCCTCCTTCCAAGGGGATCTGTCGCCCAAAGCAGACAGGTGTGCACAACATTAATTATAATGCTGAGTAGTAAGTGCATGTTAGCAGTGACTAAACAGAGCTGTGAAGGCGAAATAGTTTGCCTGAAGTGGTAGAGAAGACATCACAGAGGAAATGATATTGGAGCCTTTCTGACCTTGCGAGAAGCATATGGAAAATCACAAAGTGTTAAATATTTTGCAGATGCTTGGTGAGAATGAGAAAGGGGAAAGAGATGTGCCTGGGAACTCTGATTCTGGTCTAATGCCCCCAAATTTTGACAGTGAGGACCCACCCACATTTTGTCAGATCTTTCTTTTTCAAGTACCTTGCATAGCAGTAGTTGGAAAGACTGCATCAGGAGTCCCCAGCCTAGGTGACTGTCTTCAAGAAGAGACACTATGATTACCTAACCCAGTGGACAGGAGGTAGAAAGGACAGGATGGCTAGTTGGAAGGGTGTGGCTGAGGGAGAAAGAAAGGGACCAAATACCACTGCTGAGTTTGAGTCCAACATCAGCAGGGAAGAAATGAAATAGAAGATCCTTGGAGTCAGACGGACTCAGTCCCCAACCCCAGCTAAGCCACTACTCAGTTTTGCATTCATGGACAAGGCAGTTCTTGGAGGCTCATTTTCTTCCCTCCAGATGGGAAGAGTCCTTAATGGGGTTCATGAGGGTGATGAGATTTTGGAGACCCAGAGTGGCTGCCGGGTAGCAACTGTCTATTAGGATTATTTTCCTTAGGCTCAAAGCCATTCTCTGTATCATATGAGGTTTTTGAAGACAGGGACTATTGTCCCCTTAATCTTTGGGGATGTTTACTCAAATTTTGGTTCTTAGTTTTTCAGCCCAGCCTAGAAAAATAAAGATGAAAAATGATTTGTGAGTATGGTTGAGGACTATTAGAGGAAAGGCACACTAGCAACTCTAGACTCAGGGGAGCAGCAGCAGACTGACCCTGCTGATAAGTGCTGGTGGGCTTATGGCAATAGATCCTATTGTGTGGGGAGCTGGTGGAGATAAAAATTCCAAATGCCTGGAAACTGCTAAAAAGCTAAAATTACATCAGATCTCATACCAGAGCTTAGTGTAGGAGGAAGAACAATTGGTCCCAGCCTTAAGACTTCTGGATTGTTTTTTTCTGCCTGGGTTCATGGAGGGGTTAACAAGAAAAAGGAGCCCTAGATAAATGCCCACCAGGATGCAAAACTGAGAAAAATAAGCGGCACAGAAAACTGAGATCCAGGAAGTAGATTGAAATAATTATGGTGAAGGAGGGCTGCATGTGCTACAAGTAATACCAGGCAGTAGATGGGATGGAAGTCCAGCCATACCCATCTCAGAGTAGCTGACCTCCTCAGAACCTCCCAGAATTATTCTTATTCATCTCCAGAATAGAAACTAGGCCAGGCCTCCACAGAGGGTTAACAGTCCCAACTGTGAAGAGACCCGACCAGAAGCAATAAAGCAGCCTTGTGCCTCCCTTGGCCTCATGCAGACCCTTCTTGGAGCTCTGAGACCACATTTGGCCTCTTCAGTTTAAGAGAAATCAAGAAATTGGACTGGGTCCAAAGGAGAACAACAAACGTGATTAAAGAGAGTGAGAACAGGACCCAAGAGTCACGTTAAAGAAATTGGGGTTGATTTGCGTAAAACAGTAAAGATGAAGTGGGAACTGTATTCAAGTAGATGAGTAGAGACCCATGTCCAGTTATTTCCCAATTTCAACAGCACAGAATAAGAAGTAAATGGCATCATCTGCCACCCGAGAGATTAGGTAAAAGTGGAGTTTCATAACACATGTATGGCTTGGAATGACCTTTCCTGTGGTTATTGTAAAGTAGATCCTGCCTCTTCTCCCAGAGGAAACCTGCTGGAGGCCAGATACAGACTCCTCAGCTTGTCCCCCAAGTGCCTTCAAGCTTTCCCTAAGCCCACCAACCCTGCTTTCCTGGCCCCCCAGGAACCTATACAATCTTTCTGGGAGCAGAAATCTGGGCGGTGGGAGTATCTTGGTCTCTCCACCTAAGACCTAAGACACTTTGCTTTTGATGCATTTTAATATACAGCCACTAGCAAAAGCTTGCAGGTTCTTTGGCAGCTGGAAAAACAAATGGCTTGCAACTTTCAAAATGGCAGTTTAGATCAGATTGGTGTGTGACTAATTGTGCAGTAAGGATGCTCAGAGGAATTTGTGCCACTTCATGCATGAGACAGTTTTTTGCTTTGGCTGCTCTGGCTGCTGCCATACTAAGTTACTATTTATCACTGGAAACTCAGCAACCACTCAACTCAACCATCTGTCCCAGTGGAACAGAGTTAAGACATAGTGCCTCCAGAACACCACATCAAAGACAGATTTAGTCAGTTGAGGTTCCACACACTTATAATCCCAGCTACTCAAGATTCTGAGGCAGGCAGATCATAAGTTCAAGGTCAGCATGGGCAATTTAGCAAGACAGTGTCTCAAAATAAAATAAAAGGGGCTAGGGAGATAGCTCAGTGATAGAGTGCTTGCCTAACATTTGCAAAGCCCTGGGTTTGATACCCAGTATCAGGGTGGGGGAGGAGCAGCAAATTATCTATACGTAGGATAACTGTGTCATTTGCTGTCAAACTAGGATGCTTGTGAAAGGGAAAGGGCATGCTGTTGATAATTACAGTAGGACAAATTTGGTACCGGTGGCCACCCTATCTACAGCCAAAACTCACAGCTCAAAAACAAGGGCAGTGCCCCTGGTGTCCAAGTGATAGGAATGCTAGGAAAAAACAGAGACATGGAAAGTGTGCTCTAAATATGCATTAGTTATGGCTGTGTAACAAATTACTTCCCAAATTAGTGACTCAAAACAACAAGCATTCATTATGGCACAGGGTTTTCTAGGTCAGGAATTTGAGAGTAGCTTAGCTGGATGGTTTCACCTCAAGGTCTCTCATGAAGTTGTAGTCAGATATTGTTCAGAGCTGCAGTCATCTGAACACTTTCTCACTGCTGTAAGTTCCAGTTTCAAGACAGCTAACTCACAGGGAGGGGAGAACTCAGCTGCCCCCTCAGTCCTTTCCTATGGGGCTGCCGTAGGATCCTCACAACATGAAAGCTCTCTTCCCTCAGAGTGACTCTGGGGTCAAGGAGGAGGCTGGATGTACATCATGAGTCAGGCTTAGAACTAATACACTGTCACTTCAGGAGTATGTGACACTAAGACCAGCCCACACTAAAATAGAAGGGGGTCACATCTATTTCTTCAGTGATGGAGTCTCCTCCATGTTTGGTCATTTTTGTTGTGAGTTCCTGTTTGTTTTTGACCTGCCCTGTTTGCTGTTCTCTGAGTACTGCCTTTGTCAAGTGAGAGAGAGAAGAGACAATGTATGTATCCAGGAGGGCTATTGCAGCACTTATGTTCCTTTGGGTGCTGTTAGTCACTAGGGCCATTTGACATGCAGAGGGCTACTGAGTTCCTGTCACAGAATTTGTAGGTAGGTGTGGTGGTTAGGGTGGAGTGTCTACTCCATTGGCTTTGGGATCCACCCGAGGGATTGCCAGAACACACTTCTGGGTGTCTTTGGGTGGGTCATGGAGTCATGACCTTGGAAACTACACAGGATTCCTGGCCCTATCCTCTGTGGCGCTCTTCCCCGGCTCTGCTATCTGACTGCCTTGAACTAAGGATCTTTGCTTCTTCATGCCTTTCTGCCATGATGTTAGAGCCAGCAAACCATGGACTGAATTCCCCAAACTAAACTTTTACTCCTTTAAATTGTGGATGTTCAGCTCTGGGAAAGTGGACTAATATAGTGGGGAATGTAAGAGGTCAATTGACAGATGGCATAGGTAAATATACATGGAGTGACTTTTCCTATCCCTTCTGATGCAGAGCATTCATGAATGTGCCACCTCCAATCACTCCCCTATTCTTTCATGCCATTAAGACAGGCTACTTAAGTCCTGATTCTGTGAGAAAATGGACTGTAGAAGTTTGAATCTTCCCAAAAGAGAAGCTGATCTCTGAGGAGGTGAAGGCATAGGTTTTTGAAGAGTGAAAATCTACAAAAAGAAAAAGGACTTTGAGTTATTATAGGACAACAAGAGAAGACATTTCAGTTTCTCCAGGAGATGGAATTAAAAAGATTTCCAAGAAACTTAATCATGGGGTGATTGTGTTCGTTTACTTTTGCAGCAAGCCTTGGAACTGTGCTGGGAGAGATAAAAGCTGTTCTGTGTGCTTGTGTCTCACGTTCCATTAATAGGTCAAGCTGCAAGGAGGCCAGCCTTTCACTTGCTGCTCACATCAGGACTGGCTGCCTGTAAAAGCCTGGTGTAGGAAAATTTGCCACCATTTTTCATCTGCTTGTATTCAAAGAAGATTGAGTTAAATGTGAGCTTCGGTAAGAAATGAGTGCCCTGTCCATTGTGAATACCCAGGCTGTTAGACAAAAATAGCATACAGGAAACGGTATTGCAAAGGTCAATTCTTCTAGAACGGAAGGGACAACAAGCTATCTATCTGAAATTTTAACGAGCAGATCCTGGCCTCTGACCCCCACATCATTACCTAACAATCCAGTATTGAATGAGAAGTCAGCTTCCATTTCCTGTGAATGAGGAGGCAGAATTCCCATCCAAAGACAGACCATCTGCCGGACATAAGCTTTACTCTTTGCCTAGCTGGCTGCTGTTGACGTGTATAAAGTCTTTATGGACAGAGGGTCAGCCTGGGATCCTTCCTTTGCAGAGATGGTGAATTAAAAGGTTTAGAAACCAGAGCTTGTGGCCACAATTTTCTTTTTTTCTGTAATGGCTTTTTTGTTTCATTTGGTTTAAATGGACAGTGGTGGTGGTCGGGGCGGGGGGGGGGGTTAGTCTTTTAGAGAAAACATTGTAATTTCTGTGTTAAAAAACAACTTTCATAATAAAAAAGAACAGCTGAAATTAAAGAGGAAAAAGAAATGGACAGTGTAAGAGAAAAAATATGTAAGGGCCCTAGCCTAGTGCATAGCATGTAGTAGGTCTATTATGAATGGACCATTTACCTAGTCACAGCGATTCAAGAGGCCAGAAACTGTGCTCATCCTAAAGGAAGCTTGTCCTGTTGATCTTAGAGAAAACAATCATTGTTCATTTCTTGCTCAGTGTTTCTGAAGTTCTATGGAGCACCAGAATCACCCGAGTACAATATTTGCTAAACTCATCCTTGCCAGACCTTCCTGATCGGAACCCTGTCACAAATGCCAGGGATTTGAATCCTCAGAGAACTTCCAAGGGAGCAGGTGGGTGGGAAGGCTTTGTACTCCTTCCTCCAGTGCTCACCACCTGCCTGGAGGTTTGTATTTTACTTCTATTTAACAGATAGGAAGGATGGAGGGAAGAGGGAGGAAAGACATAAGAAGAATTAAGATGTACATGTACCAACTCCCCGGTGATGAATGTGATCATTATGTACTGCAAATATGTACTAAGAAAAATAATTCTTAAAAAAGACACAGGCTGTACCTGGAACAGATCTGAGGCTGAGTTCAGATCTCCTTCTCTGCTCTGTGCTTCTTGGGAACTCTGAGCTCCGTATCCTGCCACTTCCTCATCTGTATTCTCTAGACTTTAATGTGAAATAATGCAGGTAAAGCACTTTGGGACAACACGTAGATCATACGCAGTAGGTAAAGAATAATATAATAGTTAACAAACAGCCTTATTAAATAGGTTAAATAACCAATTCACCCAGTGCATTAATGGTGAAGTATTGGTTTGTCCTCCAAGACAGAAAAGACTTTTTTTTTTAAGTTTGGCTTCTTAATGCCCTAACAGCATTGCTGATCCAGACTGAATGAGTGAGTGAGTGAGTGAATAAACTCAAGAAGGGCAGGCAAAGTCGGTTAGTTTTAGGGCTGGATCTCATGGGGGCCTGACCTCAGGCCTTGTTTCCAGGTTGAGTACTGAGATGAGCTGGCTCTGGGAAGGGGCTGATGGGCAGTACCTCTGACTTTTGTTGTTGCTGAGGTTTGCTCTTAAAAAGTCCTGCCCCTCATTAGGAAGGTTGACCTGGTTTTGGGGAACACTCCAAACACTTTGAGAAAAGCTACTTTCCAGTAGGAAAGGATGGTTAAAAAAAAAGGGAGGGAGCTCCCCCAAATGCTGGCTACCACCTCTTAGAATGGAGGCTGATAGAAATCTCTGGGAGGTCTCAGGACCACAGTGGAATTTCTGTGGGTGGTTATGGGCCCTGGCTGCATTAGAATCACCTGGGGCTTTGAAATCTGTCCAGGCTCCGCCCATCATAGGACATTGTGAGTTCATTGGTTTGTGGGTCTGGCGTTGTCTTTAACCCTTACTTTCCATTCTATTCCATTTCTGAGGGGCCCCTTGCTACTAGCTGCTCCCAGGGTCCCAGTGAAGGCAGCAAGCCCTGGGACAAAAACTGACACAGGCTCAGGAGAAGGCAGAAGAGGTGGAGCACGTTAGAAGGCAAGGCTTGTCTCTGTTCCTTCCTTGTTGTTTCTCCAATAGTTGGTGCTGTTGCTGGACCCGCAGGCCCGGAGTCTCATTCAGAAGACATAGGAGGGTGGCTGGGAGTTTGTATTTCTAACAAGCCAACCCAGACACTTCTAAAGATTAGGAAAGTTTGGGAAACATTACCTTACACCCTTTTCTGGGACCAGGCCATGGAAAAGAAAAGTGAACTAGTCTACCAACATAAAACCTAAAGCAATACAGCAAGGCGTCATCCCCAGGTGCCTCGTGCCTGCGAGTCTGAGCTTACTCCTCAGGCACAGGATGCCCTTTGGGACGTAGGGCCTGGCCGGGCTCCTCCAGCAGCCCTAGACAGCCTTTCAGACTTGCTACTCGCGTCCCGCCAGTTACGCGAGCCGGCAGCAAGCAGCCGAGTCATCATTTCCAGCTTCAGCCTGGAAAGCTGGACCGTGCGGGCGCGTGTGCTCTTGGCAGCCGGGCGCCCAGGGCCCAGCGGCCACATCATCCTGGGGCGGGGAGGTGAGCGCTGCGGGTGCCCGGCAGCCAGTAAGCCACGTCTGTGCCGCCGGTGCGCGCGGCCAGGGAAGTGCCCTGCACCGGGCTGCCCAGGGTGGGCGAGGGACGGCGCTGGGCGGGACCCTATCGGGCCGGGACCCGCAGCGGTCTCTAGGACCCGCGGGACGCCTCCAGCGGGCTGGAGACCGTAATTTGTTCCTTGGTCCTGAAAACTGCGACTGTTGGCCGTGGATCCATTTCACAGGCCTGCTTGCTCCCACTAACCCCCTTCCTTGTCCCCGGGCCAACTCGGACAGTTTGCTCATTTATTGCAACGGTCAAGGCTGGCTCGTGTCAGAACAGCGCGCGCGCGCGCGCACACACTCACACACCCGGGGGTGGGTGGGCGGGTAGGGGACTCTTTTTTTTTTTTTTTTTAAATGAAAAGCTAGACTTGCTCCTCAGCAGCGGGGCGCTGCGCCACGGGGTCGGAGCTGACTCGCAGCAGCAGGAAATCCCTCCGGTCGCCGCGACGCCTAGCCCCGGCTCGGCGCCCGCGTGGGATGCTGCAGCGCTCGCGCTGGCCCTGAGAGCTGCTGCACCGAAGGCCGGCGACCATGGCAGCGCTCCCGCCGCCCGCGTCCCCCGTCCGCGCCCGCGCCCTCCTGCTCTCCCTAGCCGGGGCTCTGCTCGCGCCCCGCGCGGCCCGAGGTAAGTTACTGAGACCAGCGACCGCTGCCCCCGGGGCGCCTCGCGCTGCTCTGGGCTGCGAGTGTCAGGGCTGCCCCGGGGAGCGGCGCGCAGGGGCGCGTCGCGGAGCCTCCAGGATCGAGCTCCCTGCGCGGCGAGAGGGACCCCCTTCCAGGTGCCAATTCCTGGGGGAAGGGGACCACTTGGCTCGGGGCCCTGAAGCAACCAGCGCCTGGCTTGGATGGCGCAGACTGGGGGCTGCTCCCTCGTCCCCGGCTTCTTGGGTAACCTTTGCTGGAATGTCTCTCCATGGCTTGACAGTTACACGTGTCGCCCGGAATGGAGCGTGTGGGTCCTCTCACTGATCCTGTACGATAGTGAGTCTCCATCACAGCCTCTGGGCCAACCCTGCCCGAGGGTTTCTTTCCACCCCTGTGTCCGGCTGTGATGCACTCGAGGGACGCGCAGTAGCCACGCAGGTGAGCCGGTCCTCCCGCAGGTGTGCTTGCCGCGTGCCACGCGGCCTCGCTCTCGCTTGTTTAAAAACTATCTTACCTACTTCACCACCACCCCCTTTTCGGATCACTCCCTGATTGTCAGTAACTTTCAAACTTCAGCAGAGTTCTCTTCCCCTCTACACCCAGATTCTTGGAGGTAAATAATCGGTCATATCAACTTCATGTAAAGCAAGAACTCATTTCGGAATGAAACTAAAGTGCATATATTATAGCTGTTTTACTGACTTAGAGTTTCCCGAGCCGAATCCCTGCCAAATCGGGCACCTGTGGATCTTGTTTGCATAATAAGGACTCACCCAGCAGGTGCCTTTTGAAATATTCGGAAGCTTTTCCCCGGTTGTCGCCTCCTCCGCCTCCTTTCTGCCGCTAGGGGCACTGTCGGCCCAGCAATGAAAGATTTACCTTGGCCTCAAACTAAATTTTTCTGATTCTATATGACAGGCGTTTATTTTTTAACATCTATCCCTAATGTCGAACTGTTACCATTTTATGGTACTTTTTATCTTGCAATTGCCATTGATAACTCTCCACTCCCATCATGTCTACTGTAATGTGCCTAAAACGCAGTTCTTATTAAAATCCACACAGTAATAAAGAATCTGGGAATTAATAATAAGTAGATGAGTTGCACAAAGCAAGGAAGAATCAATGAGAAAACTAAGAATATTGCTGATTGTTTAAAGAGCTCTATGACCTAAAAATGAAAACAATAGTCAAAAGTGTTTTGAAAGACTGTACAAATTCATCCTTTTTAAATGCTTATTGCGAATGTACTTTAAAAAATTGAAGTTTCAAAATGTGCCTGAGGTGGTCTTTAATTTGGCACACACCCCATACACATAAACAGAAGTCTACTGAGCAGGAATGACATTTTTGAGTTAGAGGCAAAAAAATCAAGATAATCATGGGAAATTATTTCATGGAGGAATTTTATTATTTTATGGCTACAACTTTGGTAGATAGAGTTTTTCCTTACAATAGATATGAGCCCAGACATAAATCTAGTTAGGCCTAAACACTTTGAATGGCTTATATATTGTGACATTCCAAGGTGTATTGCTTTTTTTACCCTTGGATTTTCAGTATTAAATCTTAGGTAGTGTTCCAAATCATGCCATTGAGGTTGTTGAGAAATCCAAACATATAATGAAACATTTCCTCATGTTGGACAGAGGAAAAGAGAAATTGCTACTTGACGAGGGAAGAACATATTCTAGATTTGTCTCCAGTCTAGTCTGTACCTAGTGCTGGCACCGTTACCCACTTGGGACCTTCTGGGGCAACTCAACCTTAATCATATAGGGGGAAACTCCCAACCTGCTAGATGTCAGATACACCGAGTTCGTGTTCCTCAAAATCAGAGAATGAATTTTAAGGAACAACAGAGGTTAAAAGTCAGAAAATTTTTTTGAGTTGCTCCTGAGAGACAGAAAGGGACCTGAAAGTGGGTTGCCATGGACTCCACTTCACAGAGGAAGTTTCATAGAGCCAAATCATGAGGGAAGTACAACGTGGGTCAAAACTGTGATCAACCAACAAGATTACAAGTACAACCACTTAGGTAATATTGATCCAGTAGGGAAGCAGGTCATGTAGCAAGTGTACAGGGAAAGAAAAACCATTTCAGGAAGAGATGGATCAGGAAGTCCTGGTCACCCACCTGGGTGACTTTATGTCTATCTAGACTTTATTGGACCAGGTGATACCAATTATAGTATAATCGTTAATTTATTGCTCAGAGAGAGGCATGTAGGCTTGGTCATTTTGTCTTTATCTTGAGTCCTGGCCTTTGACAGATGTACCTCCAGCCACAGCTGTAATATGTTCTCATCTTCTGTGATGATTCCTTTGAGGGCCTAGCACTGTCTGACTGCCTATAATATTTCTACCTAACTTAGCTGTCTATAATACTAACAAGTCCAAAACAGAACCAGAACCCCAAACTTTCCACTCTCAAATCATCCCTTCCCAGTCTTCCCCAGTTCAGCAGGAGTCTTGTTGTCTATCTTCTCCAGATGCCTCGTGTGACACTTGGCAAGTCAGCCTCGAGTCTCCGCTTTCAATTCATAAACCACCAGCCTCTAGCCTATATTTTCATCTAACCATATCCTCCCATCTCAAAGTGCACTTTTTGCAATCCAGACTGCTTTTTCAAAAATTCCATAAGCAAAAAACTTATTTCTAGTGTAGTGGCATCCCAACTAGTCTATTGATTTTCCCTCTCATCTCTGCATATTGTGTTCTCCACGATATTATAGCCAAAGTCATTATGTTCAGTCATAAGTTAAATCATACAGATTTTCATTTAAGACTCTTCCAAGGCTTTGTATCACCCTTAGGGAAGAAAATTCAAACCCATATTTGATTTACTGTTTTCCTCTCTAATTCCTTACTATTCTCTACTTTGTTCACTAGAGACACTAACTTCTTTCCAACTGCTCTCTAGAGCATTGCCATAATTTTTTTAAAAATTCTATTTTCACCATAAAGACTTGGCAGGTATTTTTCACAGTTGAGCCATGTAGTGTTTTATGATTCTACTTTGCAATTTTTAATTTTTCTAGAGTTAATAGTTGCCTTTCTTAAACTATTCATTTTGATTTTGTACTGAATTGTGATATAATAAGGAACTGTTATATACTGTACTATTGTGTAATGAGGACTATGTATTGGGCCTCTGCCCCTGATTCCGGGCATACAGCTCCTAAAATCCTTGGACTCTTTAGAGTAATGAGTGACTTTTGTCACTAATGAAATCACATAGTTTCAGGATGGAAGCTGGACATCAGAAAGACCAATAAGTGATTAGAGAGTTGGAGCTGCTGGTCCCACTACCTCAACCTACAGTGAGGGAAGCGGAGCTAAGGGTTAAACTCATCACTAATGACCAAAGATGTAATCAGTCATACCTATGCAATGTAGCCTCCATAAAAATCTAAAATGTTGGCTCGGGAGTTTTCACATGGCTGAACACATGAAAGTTGGTGGAGGTGGCACACCTGGAGAGGGCATGGAAGCTTCACACCCCTTCTGATATTCTTTGCTCTGTGCATCTCTTCCATTTGGATGCTCCTCTGCATCTCTTATTATACTCTTTATTAGTAATAATAAAGCAGCAAATATAAATGTTTCCCTGAGTTTTGTGAGCTGTTCTACCAAATTGATTTGATCTGAGGAAGGGATTATGGAAACCCTGATTTATAGCCAGTTAGTCAGAAGTGTTTCCTAAGCAAGTCACAAACACCCACTTGTGATGGCATGTCTGCTGAGGAAAGCTGTAGGCAGTGAGCGAGGCTATACCAGCTGTAACTGGCAATGGTGAAAGGAAGAGGCCACCCAAGCTCTTTGGAACTCACATCTCACCACAGCTAGGCCCAAATGTTGGACAGGGAGCTATAGGACTTAATTTTTGTCTTGCAGGATTTCGGTCTTGCTTTGGTCCAATTTTTGTCTATCCCCCATATTCCTTCCTTCTGGAAAGGGAATGTTTACCTTGTGCCATTGTACCTTGGAATTATGTAATTTGCTTTTGATTTTTACAGGGGTTCATAGCTAAGAGTTTGCCTTGAGTCTCAAAAGAGACTCAGACTTGGACTTTTGAAACATCCTGGCACTATTGGGACTTCAGGGAAAGGATTTTCGTGTTTCCAGTTGTACACAGGGTAGTTAGGTGGAATTATTTGAAGATTAAAATATGATTAATCTAACTTATCTTTAGTGAGTCTTTCAGCCCTGTCCTATACTGGCTCTGAGAGTTGCCTGGAGTCCCCATTCCTAGGCCTTTTGAGGGTTCTGGTTATCATTTTCACCTCTGATGACTTTCCTCCTCTCCATGAGTGGGTTCCAGTTCTCTCTTCTTGGACAAACCTGTAACCAGTCATCCATCCTCTTTCCATCTTCCAGGCTTTGCTGCTTTTTCTTACCTGCTGGTATCTTCTTTCCAATGCTTTGTTTTTTATTTTTTATTTTTAATAAGCATTCCTTTCTTACAAGGTTTCCGGAAGGAGCATGGATAAATTGTAAATTTGCCATATACATTTAGAAGCCAGCCCATGCTTTTATTACTGCATTTAACATACAAAAACATTTTCTTCCTGTCACTTGTCATTTGGCTCTTTCTATTCCTTCCAGTGGAAACAAAAATTAAATCCATTTTAAAATGTTTTAAAACTTTCTTTTCAAAATCTATAAAAACTCAAAGTCAACATATACCTAATTAGATACATGTTGCAGCTGTGGAAACTGTAAAAAAAATTTGTTAAAGAAATGAAACTACATCATTTAAAGAAGCTAATCACATTTCTTCCTGATGTAGATGCTGCTGTAATGAAATCATTATAGTAGTAAAACATTATGTATCAAAGTTTGTTCCAGGAAATTTTTAAAGCTAGATAGTTCCTGCAGTATCTATCCATGATTCATAAAGATAGGTGTGAGAAACACTTTGAGACATTTCTTCTAGACCACATAGCTGCCCTGGGGGCCCTTGGGCAGCATGCCCACTGGGAGCAGAAATTAACACTTTGGATATGTGTATGTCTTGTAATTAACAGGTCTCTGGGATTGAGAAGTAAAACTTCTATAATCTAAACAGAATGTTTTAAAGATAATTTCTGTGCATATTTAGTAGCTGTTTCTGTATGTGTGTTTGCTTGGTATTTTATTAAGCCTCAAGTTTTCATACCAGCACACACTTATGTAAGAAAGGATTTACTGAGTGCCTTGGTGCAAAGTGCTGTGCCAAGGTCTCCACATGCACTGTCTCATGCAGTGATGAAAAGAAACTTGTAATTTGTCCTATCCCTACCCTTATACTTTAGAAGAGGAAACTGTGGTTTCAGATGGTTATCTTCAATGTAGCAGATACAAGGAAACCTCTACTATCCCATGATGGAAAGCAGATCTTAATCTAGCCACAGTAAATATTTTTGTAATCTATGTACTCTATCTTTGGCATAATTATAATGCCTATGGCAATGAGATTGTGAATCAGTTTCATTTTCAACAGAATAATATTGCATCTCAAGTAAATTTGGTTTTCCAGTTGAAATATTGCTTTGAATATTATGCTTTCTGACAAGCTGCCATTTCAATCTTCTTACTTTCTCTGAGTCATTTTTCCTCCTGTTTCTTTGTGCTTTATTTAAGACCCAATATACTTTGCCTTCAGTTGATAAGAAGAGATAGAAAAGCTGAATAATTCAGCTTCATATTGATATTTTCTTATCCTTTAAGCTTTTTATAAATATATCATGCAAAGCTATCTTAAGATCTCAGCTTCTTGGCAACTACTTAAACACTAGGGAACCTCACCAGATAACAAATATCTGGGTAACTCATCAGCCTCATCCAGGTATCTCTGGACCCAGATCTGTTTCCTGCTGCAGGCAGCTTTGCCTTCTCCAGTCAGTTCAGGTGATCTTTATTAGAATGTGGATGTCCTTGGAGGTGCCTTTCCCCAGCAGGACAGGGTAAGTGCTGGCCTGCAATTTAACCAAAAGCTTTTTGTTTTGTGTCTTGCTATGTTTGTAATTAAAGCCAGAATAGGATTTAAGCATTTTCTTGGGGTTATGCTCATTTGAATCTGAATGTACGCTGAGAAGCTGGTATTCCTTGTTTATTTTGGTTCAATTTTAATCCTGGATATTTGGGTAGTGTTCTTGGGAGCCTGCATTAGGATTTAGAGCCTGTATTATATCTTAAAGTACAGATGCTCCCTGGTTTATTGAATAGGTACATTCCTAAAATGAGCCATACCAAGTACATTTTTTATGCTAAAATCATTTTTTAGTCTAATTTGAAATATGATGATGAAAAAGATGATTGAGAAAGAACTTTGACCTCATTGTTCATTCTTTCATAAAATGGGAAGAACTTAAAAGTTGAGAAAAGGAACAGAAGAAGTTACATACTCATGTTCTTGCCAGCTAGATTTTATTATATATGCTTCTGATTTTTAAAATTTAAAGCTATAAAATATCGAAGATATGTTTATACCTAGCCCTTTTCTCCCTCACCAACCCATCCTAATCTCAGACCTCCTGCTGCAGAAGTTGCATTACTCTGAAGTTTTAGGTTTATATATCTCTATATATCCCTAATCAATACCTCATACTATTTTTGTATTCACATACTAGGACAGTAGTACCCTTCTATATTGACAACATTCTACAACCTCCTTTTTAAAAAATTAATATATATTTTGAGACTTATGTTGATGTATGCACTTGGTTTATTCCTTTTAATTGAATGAACCATAAATTGTTCACTCTTCTGTTGATATCTATTTCCTCCAATGTTTTGATATTGCAATGGTTGATTCTTATTCCTATCTCTGTATACACAGGTGTGAACTCTAGCAATCTATTATAAGTTGCTGAGTTTTAGAGTACAGCTATTTTCTACTTTAATACAGTCTGTTAAATTGTTCTTCCAATTGATTACATAAACTAATATATCTGTTGGAAGTTTCTGGTTACATAAATTGTGGCAATAAATGTTGACAAACAATATGAAATATGTTTTATTTGGGATTTTCCTGATTACTAGAGATTTTAAGACTATTTTATGAGCTTATATGTTGTTTGTGTTTTGAATCATTTTTATCATTTGCCCATTTTTTTTGTTTAAGCAGCCTTATCTTTCCTGAGCTCAAAAAATATTTTTTGATGAATGAATATTAGATTTTCTTCAATCTTCATTTTTATTTCTTCCTATTACACAGTATGTATTATAAATTTGTTCCTTGGTTACACTTTCAGTTTCTCACACCAGAAAGACAATGTGATATTTACTCATGTGTGTCCAATTTTTTTCACTTAAGAGCATGGTCTCAAGGTGCATCCGTTTACCTAGAAATGTCTTAAGTTTATCTTTCTTTATGGCTGAGTGGTACTAAAAATGGGCATCTGATATGAATAAGCACTTCTGAGATGAAGTAGAAATGGCAATTAAATATATGAAAAAATGTTTAACATCACTGGTCATCCAAGAAATGCAAATTAAAACAACACTGAGATTCCTTCTTGCTCCAGAAAGAATGGCTATCATCAAAAAATCAATAACAAATGCTGGTGAGGCTGTGGGGGAAAAAGGAATCATTCTCCACTGTTGGTGGGAGTGTAGACTGGTGCAACCACTGTGGAAATCAGTGTGGAGAATCCTCAAAAAAAGTAGAATTAGAGATCCCATTCGACCCAGTTATTCCCCTTCTGCATATCTTCCCAAAAGAATTAAAAGCATCATACCACAGCAATATATGTACACTAGTTTTTAGCACAGATTCCTGCTTCTTGCCAACTCCGCTTCTGGATTCAGTTTGCTTCATATCAAAGGATTCCTCCATTGAAGGTCTCTGAGAGCAAATTCTCCATATTTGTGGCCTGGAAAATGTTTGTTTTGTCTTTTTCATGAGAATTAGTTAATAATGTATGGAATTGTAGGTTGGCAGTTATTTTTCTCAAGCACATGACATCTCTTGTTCCTGGCTTCTCCTGTGATTATTAAGAACTCTTTAAGGTAGTGATTGTTCCTTTACAATAAAACTATTTTTTTCTCTATTTTTTAAAAGCGTTTCTCTCTCTGTCTCTGTCCCTCTGTGTGTGCACTTCTGTAGTTTTATTATCATATGTTTTAATAAAGATTTGTTTTTAGTATATCTAGCCTTGCTGTGCTTCTTTAATTGGATCAATTCTTGACCCATTGAATGACAAACAATTATTAGCCATTATCGTTTCAATTATTGCCTTGCCGTTTCTTCTCTGTTACCTCCTTTGGAACTTTTATTATTCAGTATTGGACTTTATCATCCAGTCTGCCTGCTTTTACCTTCTTTTTCTTTCTCTTTATCACTCTTCACTCTATGTTCTGTGTAATGTCACCAGGTTGAAATTCCATTTCACAATTCTTTCTTGAGCTGTGTCTAAATTGCTGGTTAAACCATCTATTGACTTACTTTATATTATCTGATGTCTTTCATTTTTCATTCATGGAAACTTTATTTTGTTTTTTTTTTTTCAAATGTGCTAGGTCTTTTAAAATGTAATACCTTTTATTTGGGGCTTCTTTATATTTTTTCATGCCTATAGGGACTTAGGATGTACATGTTATTATCCCTTCAGTGCTTCCTTTGACTCTTTGTTATTGTGGATTATCTCTTCCAGTGGCTTACAATTTTGAACTACCATGGTAACTCATTTTCAGCCCCTCACCCCATACACATTGTTGCCACCGTGGGAGCCCTCTGACTCTTGATGATGGTACAAATCCAGACACTTTCTGTGGAGTAGTTAACTTATGACGGATCCCTCACAGATTTCACTTGTCTAAGCTCAATTTCTGTGTAAAGTTCTCATCTTGAAGTTGTAAACTACATGGTTCTTGTAATTTTTGTATCTACACTTGTGTAGCAAAGGCTTGAACTTTGACTTCTCTTAGGAGATTCCCCAGCTCTCACCAGATCACTGAGGAGACGTAAGCCTGTTTGTAGCTTCCTTGTGCATTTTGTAGAGTTTTTTTTTCTTTTTCTAACACTGATGATGTAAAAGAGCAGTCCTGCAAGGTCCAGGCTCATTCAAGTGCTCCATCTTATGTGCTCAAGGTCACATTTCCTGTCACTAAACCTATTGCTCCAGGGCCATTGGCTGATATCTGCTGGGCCTCTTGGCCTTCCATGGTATTAACAATGTCTGATAACTTTCTGGGAATTCCTGTAATTCCTTATAACTTCTTTTTCTTTCTTTCTAGTTCATTTAGATAGTCCTTCTATCTAAAAATGTCATGTTTTATTTAGCATTTTTATGTGTTTATAGGAGGTTTTTAAAAAAATGTAGTCCACCATGTTTGCAGAACTGGAAGTCTCAGTATTGATGTTTTGGTTCATTCAGTTAACACGTTTATTTGCTGCTGATTATAGTCCCAAATTTATAGGAAGTAGGGATACAATGGTGTGAACCGAAACACAAAATTTTATCTTATGGCGTGTTGAGTCCCAAAGATGTGTAAAACATGAGTTGAACCTACATGGCCGCCTGATTTTCAGCTTCCAATGCCTTGAACACTCACTCCCATCAGAAAAGCCAGTCAGCTGCTTTCCTGCTGGCAGCTTATCTTTGCCTTGGCAGCTGTGGGGGTGAGATGTGCTAATGATGGGGCCAAGCTGAGCTTTGGGGACGAGACCATCAGCTGTTCTCATCTTCCTCTGGCCAAGACATAATGAGAACAGCTGGGGAACAGGACAGACACACACTCCCAGAAGCTACCTCTGAGCCAGCAGAGGTGTCAGTGGAATTCCACTTGTACGTGCCTTCTGGGAGCACACACTGATTTCATTCCATGCTTAACAATTCTAATAGAGAACGCATTGTATAATGGAGTAAGTTGATGATGGAAATACTCATCTCAGTCAGTATCTGTGTAACTTTTGGAATAAATATCATGATTCCATATAGAAGGATTTCTCCAGTGATTTGTATAGGAAAAATCAGATGCCTGATTGTCATCAAAATTTTGTTGTGTTGGATTTAATCTACTCAATTTATTAAGTTTTAAGCATAGTTTTTTGTTGTTTTTTTTAATCAGGGAGGGCCTGCTCCCTGAAGCATCTTTTATTAGTTTGCAGTGCATGGTCCTCCTAATACTCCCTCTCCTAATTTACTGCCCCATATTTCAGTCTCCTCTAGAAAGAACTTTTCATTCTTCTTTTTCTTCTGCACAACTGAGGACTAAGGGACTGGTTACCAAGGCTTAGTAAGAAAACAATTTAAAAAGGTGTGGGGACAGGATGGAAAATGTTCAAAAGTCAAACCATGACAACTGTCTTCAAGCACACTGATAGAGGGACCTGCTTCTATTCACACCAGTAACATAATAAGATTTCTTTCATCTTCTCCCCTGGCATCACCTCTGAGTGGATTTAGTGGGTCCAGGTGCTGTGTGTTTTCTCACTGATACTATGAAACTGACAGGTGGCTTGGAACAAAAAGAGTCTGTGAGTTCTAGCTTGGCCCCTTTATAGTTATGTGACTCTGAGGACTCCACTAAATCTTTCTGAACTCAATTTATTTGTCAACGAATAGGAATGAATGAGTCTGAATCAGTCTACCTGTTTGGGCAATAGGGAGCATTAAATGAGGAAAGTATTTGGGAAAGGTTTTATAATTTAACATTTTCTCTTTTGATTATACAGGGAAACTCATGGTACCTTTGCTAGTTCAGCAACTTGAATTTGCCCTTGTGCGTGGAAGACACAGATTCTCAGCATCCATGAGCCACCATGGTCTTGGTGGGTGGTTATCCGAATTAGTCCCAAAATACAACAGAAGAGGTGAGAGAGGTTTGAGAGAGCAGGATGATAGTCTCTGTTTCTTTTTCTCCCACATTAAATCTCATGCTCTGGCTTTGTCTTGATGAATCTAGTGTAGGGCTATCTCTTCATTAGCCAGGATACTTGAGAACATCCTAATGATGTCAACTCTGACAAATCTGATTTGCTCATAGAAAATAGAATGATTTTTTTTTCTTAAATTCTTTTATCGGTACATTTTAGGTATACAACACATTTACAATTCTCTTTGGGAACTTGTACCTTTGCATCTTGGTTCTTTCCCCCGCCCCCATTCCTAGCCCTCCCTTCACTCCCTCCACCCTTCCCTATATACAAAGACTTTATTTCCATTTTGTCCATTTCTCAGCATTTTTCCTTTCCCTTCTTTCCATTCCCCTGCCCCTCCCACTACCCCTACC
>NW_004624737.1:20666947-20678311 GCF_000247695.1 Heterocephalus glaber
GTTTACGTGTTTTCTCATTTCGATTGGGGGAGGGGGCTGTTAGCGCCTGCACTGATTACTTCCTCTCAGCCGGGAGAGGTGGGACAGGGGCCGGGAGCAGCAGTAGGGATGGTGACCCAAAAGCCCTTTCCTGTGGGCTGGGAGCAGCGGGAGGGATGGTGACCGGGAAGCCCCTTCCTCTGGACCAGGAGTATTGCGACGGCGGCTCAGAAGCCCCTACCTCTGGGCTGGGAGCAGCGGGTCTCAGTACCTTGGTCTGGTGGTCTGGTGTCCTCTGTGTCTTTGTAGTGTGGAACCAGGTGGCTGCCTGTCTGCAGCGGGATGATTCGGTATCTTCTGCGTGACTGGGAACCTCGGTAGGGCATGCACAGACCTGCCTGTGTGCAGGGAGCTGATTCAGCGTCTTCTGCGAGACTCTAGAATGATTATTAGTTTCCTCCTTTCCCACTGTGTGGAACATACTGTGAGCTTTGCAGAGGCCTGGAGAGAGACCATGATTATGGCAGAGACCCAGGTAAGGGCCATGGATTTTCCCAGCTTCTAACTTCCACTGATCTCTTCAGAATCAGAAGGGGCTTTGGGAAAAGGACTCTGAATAGAACTGCAAGGCAAGCAAATTATAAAATTCTTACCAGGGTTTTGGGTAGGTATTAATAAGAATTGCTATTAAAATAGGAATCTTTCACAACTGTGTAGATGAAACATAAGCTCTTAAGTTTTGTGTTAATCACCAGTTAGAGCCTATGGTTTCAATAGTATAGCCAGTTAGCTCTATAACTTTGTGATTCCATACAATACAATACATCAGATTCTGGAATCTGATGCAATGTTCCACTTCAAGACAAAAAGTTGGTGTTATTTTTCCAATTTACAGAACAAAAAAATAAATGGAAAGATCCCCACCCACCCCATCACTTCTAAGATGGTTTATCTTTTGAACCTTTCTTACACTATTTCCAGCTACCATTTCCCCAGAGTTGCAAAGTAGCAAATGAATTTTCAAAAATACCCGCTCAGACTTAGTCTAACATATTATCAAGCAATACCTAAGGCCTCCTGGCTATAGTTTTACTTGTATGTGTGAAAAACAGCCATGTTTTATGAAGGTAATTGTTCTTGCTTTGTAGATAGAATTAAGGAATATCATAAAGGGATTTAGATTGCACGATTCTGTGGGTCAACCTTGTTCTGAAAGTGTTACCTGCATCTTCAGTCCATCTTCCACAGGCCTCTGGGAAGCAGACACCACCACAATCACACTCTCTTTCAGATAAGAAAGCCAAGTTTAGGAAGTTTACATTCCTATAGGTCATGCCTCTAGCAGGAAGCCCAGCTGGGATTGTGCACACGAATTCCTGTACAAATGGGGAAAACAGAAATGGGAATCAGGCTAACAACAGCAATAGTGATGCCACTGGCAATCAGCCTGACATTCAGCAGGCACCAGTCTAAACCCTTTCCTGGGATTATCTTGTTAAATATAACCATAGTCCCTGAAGGTATATGCAGTTACGATTTCCATTCTACAGATGAGGAAATTGTAGCACAGAGAACTTGAGATTTGCCTAGCCCCTGCAGCTTAGAAGAGTCAGGGCCTACCTAGGTGGTTGATTTCAGAGCCCATGTGGTACATCCCTGGGCTACCATGGAGAGAAACCATGACCTCCAGGTATACTTCCAGACTCTGAGTGCCTCATAGCTGTCTTCACTTGTGCTTTCTTGGGACACTGATATTTGAGGAGAGAGCCATTCAGCTTTCCAGAAAGAGGATTACATAGCACAATATTTGAGTCCTCACTGGATGGGCCCTAGGGCTTCTCATGTGGGCCTTGACCTTTGCAGACCCATTTTCAGGGCTAATACCTTTTACCTTTTGTTTCTGCATTAAGACATGTGAACTTATCAGCTAAACTATGTTCTCTCTACAGGGGAAACTTATTGTTTAATAACTAAATGTCCTCTCTCACAAGTTAAATACAGGACTTGGACTGATGACTTTTACCTTTAGAAAATATTTATCACAATTATTTATATAAAAACGAGTATATTAGCTACCTATTGTTGGGTAACAAATGACCATGACTTAGCTACTTACAAAAAGAACTATTTGTGATCTCACAATGTTTGTGGGGTGGGAACCTGGGCACAAGATTTCAGTTTAGTTCACAGGATGCAGTCAAGGTGTGGCCAGGGCTGGGTCTCAGCCAAATGCTAGGGAAAGATCTGCTTTCAAGCTCACCCAGCCATGCAGACAGAATTCAGTCCCTTGAGCTGCTGGTCTGAGAGTCTCAGTTCCTAGGTGGCTTTTGGCCAGAGGCCCCTCCCTTTTCCCTGGCAAGTGCCCCCTCCAACATGGCAGATTGCCTCATCAAGGCATGCCAGCTGGGAAGGCAACAGAGAGAGGCTGCTGGCAAGACAGAAGTCACAAAGTTTGTAATCATGGAAGTGGTTACCATATTCTTTTAATTAGAAGCAAGTCACTAGGCCAGTCCATGCTTAGTCCTAACCAGGTTACACAGGCAGGGGTCTTTAGTAGACCACCTTAACAGTCTACCACAGTGAGTTAATTAGATAGTGAGAGTTGATATCAGGCATGGCTTTGACAGCTGGAAGGTTCTGTTTTCAGAGGTTATCAGAATGTGTGGTAGCATCCTTGGTGAGATGGTTCTGTGCCTCCATTCCAGTTGTCTAACTGTCCAGGTCCTATTTCACTGCACTGTCTTCATTGCCTCTGCCTTACAGTTCTTTCCCCACCCTCACCCCAATGCTTGGTTTAGTCTTTATTTCTTCTTCCGAAAGTATCCTGTTCTTAGTCCTCTCCCGTCAGCCCCTTCCAGAATACTGCTCCCTGTTAAATGCTCTCGAAGTGCTGATTCTCCATCAGAGTGCTGACCACACTGTTAATCACCTGCAAGTGTTCCTGGTTCCAATTTAAGGTGCACAGTGGCAGAGACTGTTACCCATCTTGTTCCCTGCTGAGTCCCTGGTGTCCAGCACATCACAGCTACTCAATAATGACACAATGAATGAACAATTCCACCTCCTGTGCTGCTTTTCCTTTTCAACACATGTGGCGCACTCAACCTCAACTTCAATGGTTTGCCTTTGCACAACCTTTAATGAATAAGCACACTTAGAAGTCTTTTTTTTAAAAAAGACCATTCATCCTAATATTTGATATGGAAACCGTAGTTAAATATTTTAGGGATCCAAAAGAAGCATCTCTGTTTCAAATGTTAATTTTATATTAGGTAGACATGAAAATAATTTAATAGAAATTAGAAGAGGTCTCTACTAATTTTAGCTTCTTTCTCTGACCTCCCCAGGGAGGATACAGGTGGAAGGATGAGTCTGAAAAATGATTACATCAATTTGGGTTTGCATTTTTCTATTCCTAATACAGTATATAGTGACCTAGTGATGACAAACTTTATATTTACTTTTTTTTCTTTTTATTTCCCCTTTCCATTTTAAACTTTTCAAATGATTTTGACTTATATGAGGAAAAATTGAATTGGTAGATAAAATGGCTTTTTCTAAAACAGATCATAACTTCAGCAGCTGTAAAAGGAAAAATCCTACATCAGGCAATTGCAAGTCATGAAATTTTACTTTGTTTTATACTGCTTCTTTATATTGACCTTGGTTATCCTTTCATTTACGTCTATGTTGAATGATTTCAGTGGTTTGGATAAAGTTCCTGTATATAAAAGATTGAAAATTAACATGAAAGATTATTATTAGTAAGCTTTCAGTAATTTTAAAAGAACATTTCCTAAAGTTGTACCTTATTTGCTTTTATATTTTTCTCTTAATATTTGCCATCAATTCTTTATAGAAATATTACAAAAACTAAGCTGGCATTATCAAATATTGAAGGTTAGCAAAGGAATAATGAAATTCCTATTTTGGAGAAGTTTAATATAAATAACAACTAGATGGCCTGATTAGTTATAGGCCTAAGAATATGGACTTCAAGATCTATTTAGGTTCCATCAATCAGCATGCCCATTTGCCTCCTGGTTATCCTCTTTAATTGTGTATCTCTGTATATACACATATACATATTTACACATACGCAGTTATGTACATATGTAAAGAGATCTGGGTTTGATTTCCTAATACTAAGGATTGTACATCTATGTTCATAAGATATAATTGGTCTGTGTTATTTTTGTTCTTATGTTTTTGTCTGGTTTTGGTATCAGGATCATGCTGGCCTCAAAATTAAGAGTTAAGAAGGTTTTTTCCTCCTCTCTTTCATTTTCTAAAAATAAAATGAAAAAGTTGCTGTAAAATTATTATTATTTTTCTTTTAAGTGTCTGGTAGAGTTCATCACTGGAGCCAGAAGGGTGTGGGAACAGGGATAGAAAGGGTTCATTACTAATTTGATTTCTTCGACAAATCTAAGGCTATGTCGATATTTTTCTTTCTTGTGACAGTTTTGGTAATTTGGGTTTTTAAAAATATATATATCATCTGAGTTAAAGTTACTGGCATAAAGTTTTTTGTAATATTTCTTACCATTTAATGCCCATATTATTTGTTTTGATGTTCCCTTCAATACTGGAAATTGTTAAATTGTGTTATTCTCTCATTTATTTCTTTCATCTTGCTAGGAATTTAACAATTTTATCAATGTTTTCAAATAATCAACTGAGTTTCAAAGATTTTCTCTTGTGTTTTAATCTCATTGATTTCTTCACTGTATTTCTTTTCTTCTGTCTTTGATTTACTCCTCTGATTTGGGTGGATCCTTAAACTATTAATATAAAAATTCTCATCTTCCTGTATAATGATTTTGAAATATGAATATCCTTATAAACTACTTTTTTAGCTGCATGTCACACGTTTTAGAGGCTGTATTTTCACTATCATTAGTTCAAAGCATTAAAAAACTTTTCTTTGTAATTTTGATCTTTTTGCACTTGGCTTATGTAGAAGTACATATCTTAATTTCCACATCTTTGAGAACTTTTAAAGATATCTTTCATTAATTTTTATTTCATTTTCTTATAGTCAGATAATATATTCTTTATTTTTGTTTCTTTACATGTGTTGAGACTTGTTTTATACTCCATCTTATCTATGTTGGTCAATATTGTGTGAGCATTTGAAAGGAATGAATATCGTGCAGTTGTTGGACAAGGTAGTGTTCTGTAAATGACATATGTTATGGTTTGGGTCTAGATGTCCCCCCAAAGCCTCATGTGATCATAGAGGCTTTTTCAGAGGTGGCTGCATCTAGAGTGTGTGATACTGGAATATAGGGAGTGTGCTTACTAAATCAGTCCACTGATGGGTTTGGTACTACCCTAATCTCTGTAGCGTGGATACAATATAAGGGACAGAAGAGGCTTGTCTTCTCCCCTTGATTGCTTGCTTTCGCTGTCTTTTGCTTGCCATGAACTTCTCCTCTGCAAAGCCCCTCTGACAAGCCACCCTACCTTGGAACCAGCCAATTATGGACTGAAACCTCTACACACTGTGAGCTAAATAGACCTTTTCCCCTTTAGCTTTGAGTGTTGGATATTTTGTCTCAGCAATGAGAGAAAAGTAACTAAGATGGCATAGTTAGCTGATGTGTTCTCAATTCTCTGTGAGCTCATTGATCTCTTTTGTTCACCATATCTGTCAGTTACTAAGAGAAAAGTAAAACCTTTGACTAAACTTGTCAATTTATCTTTTTCTCCTTTTAGCCTTATCCATTTTCTTCATGTATTGTGAAACTCTTTTAAGGTTTATTATACACATCACTAGACACTTGCTCTGATAGTAGTTCTTGTCCTGAAGTCTACTTTGACTGACAACTACTCACTGACTTGTCTATGCTTAGTACATACGCATGTTTGTATGGAGTATCTTTTTCCAATATTTTAATCTTTCGATATGTCCATATTAAAACTTACAGTACATTTCTTTAAAGTGTGTAATTGTCTGTGCATTTCAACCCATTCTGAGTGTCTCTGCCTTTTTATTTTTGTTTTGTTTTGTTTTGTTTTTTTGGTACCGGAATCGAACTCGGGACCTTGCACTTGCAAAGCAGGTGGAGATGTCTCTGCCTTTTAATTGGAACACTTAATCTAGTTAATTTGATGTAATTAGTCATAGGAATTAAATTCATTGTCTTGCAGGGGTTTTTTTCTTTATATTTGCCCAATCTGTTTTGTTTGTTTTCCTTAGTTTCTTGTTTTCTTTCGGATTGAGTAGACTTAGTGTTCCAAATTTTTAGGGTTAATTTAGCAAGACTGTATCTCAGAAAAGGGGGGAAAGGCAGTGGGGAATATAGCTTAGTATGAAGGCCCTGAGTTCAATCCCCAGTATGAAAAAAAATTACAGGTGAATTCAAAGAGGAGTAGGCACTTTGAAAATTCGGCTCCATGTTGTAATTTCCCTTCCAAAGAATATGTTCATTTATGTTCTTCTCAGCCTCTCCATAGCTAGAGATATTATTGTTACCAATTATTATCATATTTTCTTTGCCAATTTTTTAGTTTAAAATATTTTAATTTGCATTTTAAACTTATTGGGGTTTTAGGAGTTTATTAAACAACAATTCCATTATCTTCTTATGTTTGGGACTAATTCATTACTCAAGAGGCTGAATGTTAGAGATCACTCCATAATTATTAAAGTTTGCCCTCTATGTCTGCAGGTTCCACGTGTACAGATTCAATGAATGCCATATTGAAAATACTTGGGAAAATTGTGCCTGTACTGAAAATTTACAGGTTTTTTTCCTTGTTGTCATTCCCTAGATAATACAATAAATATTTATATAACATTCATAACCTATATAAAGGTTTTATAAGTGATCTAGAGATGATTGAAAGTATACAAGAGGATTGCATAATTTGTATGCAAATACTATGCCACTTTATATAAAGAGCTTGAGCATCCCTGGATTTTGGCACCTTTGATTGCAGGGGGAGTAGGAGTGTCCTGGAATCAACCTGTCAAGGATGCTGAGGGATCCCTGTACCAGGAAGCTTATTGGAGTGTTTGGCTCTAGGTGTTTGGCAGAGTTGGGACACTACTCCTTCACTTTCTAATTCAAGAGTCCCCAGCTTTGCTGGACATTACTGACAATATTTAAGGTTCATATGGCAGAAGGAAGACCTGAATGAATGTGCTGTAAACTGATCCAAGAAAAGAGGGAGAATCCTGAAGGAACTGAGTGTCAGTACCCAGATCTTTCTCTCAAAGTCTTCTGTGATATACTTCACTGATCCTTCCCTGGGGAGTGGAGGGTCAGAGTTGAGGGGGAGACCAGGGGTGTTACCCACACAGAAACAAAGATGAAGGTGGGGGAGGAGGAGTGGGGAGGAGGAGAGTCTCTTTCAATATTGATATGATTGACTTCCTTTATTTTTATCACCAATTTGTGATTGTTGTTTTTTTGAATTGTCAGTTTATATTCTTTGGTCACTTTTTTGTTGAGGTATTTGTCTTAGTTGATTTATTAAGAGCCATTAATTTATTATGGCACTACCCATCTGTGAGCCATAATTTTGTATGAACAGTATTGCGTGCATTTCTTATTGCATAAGAAATTAGATGGGGTTTTTTCTACCTATTTTTTCTTTTCTTGTCATTTAATGGTATTTTTGTATTGGTTTACATACACACATGGGAACCAGTGTGCTTATTAAAATATCTTGCTGCTTTTAGTAGATGTTCAGTTGATTATCTTGGGTTTTCTAGGTAACCATATCACCCACAAATAATTTCTTTTTTCTGACATTTATTACTCAGAATTCTTTTTTATTGCTTTATTATAGTGTTTCAAGCATAAAGAATAGCTTTAGAAATGTGAACAAATAGCAAGAATCCTTCTTCTGTTTTGGTCTTTAATATGAAAGCTCCTGATGTTTCATCATTAATTATAGAATTGACTGTTGATTTAAGATGCAAGTTTATTACTTTCAGGAGGAATCTACTTCTAGTTTTCAAGTGATATTTTAAAAAATAAACATCATTGCTTATTGAATACGATTAAGTGCTTTTTAGCGACTGAATTACCCACTCCCCCATCTCCTCCCTCCCACCTTCCTCTTTCTCCCATCTATTTGTTCACCTACTGATATAAAGATTCATTGATATATGTGTATCATTGATGGAAAAATGATTGTAATTACATAAAAATATTCTGGCAAGGAATATAATATTCTTTTAGAAATAATATTCTTAATATGCTATTGAATTTAGTTTCCAAATGCTATCAATCAGCCTGGGGTTCTTTTGCTCAGTTCAGCATAGAAATCACTACTCTTTGATGTTACCAGCTCATTTTGGTGTTAGCAGCTCACCAGTTCAATCTGAGATAGAAATCACAAAGAGGCAAGCATAAAGAAGCTCAGTGGGGTTTATGCTTAAGCATAAGGGAGATGGTGAATAGGTTAGGGTCATTGAACTGCTTGATGAAGACATGAGCAGCAAAGCTTATAAATAGAAGAGAAGGGGAGCTTCAGGCAGGCACACAGTCAGGTGTTGTACGTGACCCCATGATTTCCGTACACACTGTGTCAGTTCTTTGCTATGAGAACTCAGGTTTGCCCTGATAAGGTGATCTGCTCATGAGTGTTGGGTCTGTCTGCATTGGGCTCACACAAGATGGTAGAGGTGCTCACTGCTGCTACCCTAAGAAGGTCATATATTGGTTGAGTTTGAGCATATTGCATATGAAAGGCTTGGAGGGAAATCTTGGGAGAGGAGTCAGCAGCCACTAAACCTGGTCATTAATGGAAACAGTTTACTGAAAACAGCCCAAAATACATGGGAAACCTTGGTGGGAAATCAGGGCCCTCCCTGCACTCTCTCACAAGTGTTCTAATTACGATTTTTCACATCTGTATTAAGAAGGCAAAAACAATCTTATATGAATTGTGTATTGATATAAGCTCAGTGGCTTAAAACAATGAAACATAGCTTTAGCTCGTGAGTCAAGGATTTACGCTGGGCAGTTCTGGATCCTGCTGGGCTTGCTTACGTTTTGGAGGCCTACTAACTGTTGGTAAGGTGAATGGGTTCTTTTCCATGTGGCTCACCTATGCCTTCTACAGGCCAGCCCAAGCACATTCTGATGGAAACTGCAAAAGTGTAAGAATAAGCATGTTTTCATGTACTACCCCTCTCAGGTACCTGCTTGGTCTCACCTATACACATTCCATGGACATGACAGAAGGCTAAATTCAGAGTCAAGGGTGGGGAAATAAGATACACACTGACAGGAGCTGCAATGCCGTATCCAAGGCCCCAGACAGGACTTTTGAGGACTTGCATATAAGGAGAGCGAAATATTAGGGTCATTCTAGAAAATGGCCATAATCCTAAAGTTTCTTTCAGCATATCTTTGTATACGTGTGCTTTTAGGACAATAAAAAATTGTATAAGATCATTTGTCTTTGAGAGCTTTAAAAAATTTCCCTTACAATTATTTGAACCCAGCAACATCATGGTACATAAATCCTTTGCAGATTTTTCAACCTCTTACACACTCAGCAGTTTTGGTATTTCTTTTTCTAATTTTATTGGTACAATTTAGATATGCATACTGATCACATTAATCATAGGGAATTTGTACTTGTATATGTTGTATCTTGATTCTTCTTTTTTCCCCATTCCCCTTCCCTCCCTTCAACCCCATTTTCCCTTCTTATTTACAAAAGCTTTGCTTCCATTTTTTCCTTCTTTTCTCATTTTTTCTTTTTCCTTCCTTCTCTTCTTTCCCCCTCCTCCCTCCCTAGGTCCCCTTTCTTTGTGAACAATTTAATCGTATTTCACATGATCTATTATACATTTTGGACCCTATTTACACCTTCATCTTTTCACACCAGAGAGACAATGCAATATTTACATATGTGTATCTGATTTATTTTAGTTAAGAGTATGGTCTCAAGGTGTATCCATTTAGCTAGAAATGTCTCGAGTTTATCCTTCTTTATGGCTAAGTAGTACTCCATTATATAATTTTAAAGAACACTTTTTTTTAATACATTTATTGGTTGGTGGGCATTTGGGCTGTTTCCATGATTTAGCAATTACAAACTGTGTCACTATAAACAGTGGTACACATATGATGCTGTGGTATCATGCCTTTAATTCTTTTGGGAAGATACATAGAATCGGAATACCTGGGTCAGATGGGACCTCTAATTCTACTTTGTTGAGGAATCTCTACACTGATTTCCACAGTGGTTGCACCCGCCCCCCCCCCAAAAGGGCAGAAAGGGTTGCTTTTCCTTCACATCCCCACCAGCATTTGTTATTGGCTAATTTCTTGATAATAGCTATTCTTTCTGCGGTGAGATGGAACCTCAGCATTGTTTTACTTTGCATCTCCTGAATGACCAGTGATGTTGAACACTTTTTCATATATTTCTTTGCCTTTTGTACTTCTTTCTCTGAAAAGTGTCTATTCATGTGAGATGCACATTTTTTGATTAGGTTTTTAAATTTTGAGGGTCTGATTTTTTTCACTGGTTTGTGTGTTCAAAATATTAGTCCTTCGACAACTGGCTACAATTTTTTCCCACTCTCTGGGTTGTCTTTTCACTCTGTTGGTTATTCCTTTTGTGTGAAAAAGCTTTTTAATAGAATGAGAAAGCCTAGTTGTTGATTCTTTGTGTTATTTACCCATGCAATCAGAGTTTTGTTCATGAAGTCTTTTGCTATACCAAAGTCCTCAAGAGTTCTACCTATTCTCTTCCAGTACATTTAGTGTTTCTGTTTTAATATTTAGAACTTTGATCCATTTTAGTTTTAGTTTAGTGCACGGTGTGAGACATAGGTCTAATTTTAGTCTTGAGCATGTGGAAAGCCAGTTTTTCCAGCACCACTTATTGAAGAGGCTATCTTTTTTTCAAGTGGAAGTGTTTGATCCCTTTATCAAAGATAAGGTGAATGAGTAAGTTTGGTGTTGGTTCTGCATCTTGCAGTCTATTCAAGTGATCCTCAAGTCTGTTTGGCTTTTTTTGATGGTTGTTGTTTTTTTCCTTAATTTTATTGGTACATTTTAGGTATAAAATATGTGTTCATCATTGGAAATTTGTACCTTTACATAATCTCTCTTGGTTCTTAATTTTTCCCCATTCCCCTGCCCTCCCTTCAACCCCTCCATCCCTCCCTACTTACAAAGACTTTATTTCCATTTTTAAATTTTCTCATATTAATTCCATTCCCTTCTTTCCTTTCCCCTCCCCCTCCCACTTCCCCTTCTGCTTTGCCCCTTTCATTCCTATTTCACATTATCTATTATAAATTTTAGTCCTTATTTATACTTTCAGTTTCTCACACTAGAGAAACTATTCAGTATTTACACATGTGTGTCCTATTTATTTCACTTAAGAGTATCACCTCAATGT
>NW_004624737.1:20688105-20741552 GCF_000247695.1 Heterocephalus glaber
ATGAAAGAGTAAAACTATAAAACTTTAAGAAGAAATTATAAGGGAAAATGTTTATGAATTTAGGGTAGGGAAGAATTTCCTAGGATATAAAAAACATGATATATAAAAGAAAAAAACTGATTAATGAGATTCGATCAAAATTTAGAACTTTCGTGGCTGGGGATTTAGCTCAGTGGTTTCACTGCCTGCTGTGCAAGCACAAGGACCTGAGTTTGATCCCCGGTACACCCCCCAAAATTAGAACTTTAAATGACATTGTTAAAAAAATGAAAAATAGTTCTTAAACAGACCATATTTATAATGCATATACCCTATGACCAGAATATATAAAGAACTCTTACAGCTCATTAATAAACAACCTATTTAAAAAGTAGACCCAAGAAGATGATAAATAGCCAGCATAGCACAAGGAAAGGTGTGCAACACTAGAATCAGAAAAATACTAATCAGTGCAATAACAAGATTGAATTAAACACTCATTAGGGAGATGAAGTTAAAAGTTTTAAAAGAATAAATCTCAGCTTAGGTGTGAACCGGTTAGAACTTTCTAATACTGCTAATGTGAATGTAAAATGATAAAACCATTTTGTAAAACAATATAGAAATTTCTTGCATTACTGTTAAGTACCAACAATCCAGTTCTTAAATTTTTACTTGAGAGGAATGAAAACACATGTTCACAATAGAGTTGTACATACAAGTTGAGTATCCCTTACCTGAAATTCTTGGGATGAGAGTGTTTCAGATTTTCATTTGAAATCCACTTGATCTGCAAAGTGAATAGCTACTCCTGCTTTTTTTGTGTGTTCCTGTCACATGGAGTGTTGTTTTCTACCCTTTAACTTTCAGACTATGAGTTTCTTTTTGAATTAAATGTGTTTCTTGTATGCAGCATATTGTTTGATCTTGCTTCTTGACCCATTCTGCCAGTCTATTTCTTTTGACTGGTCAATTGAAACCATTAACTTTGGTGGTTATAATTCATACATATTGACTTACCACTGTCAGGACATTTTCTGTTTGTTGGATTCTCCCTCTTTGCATTTAATTTCTTGTTGCACCCTATGGATTCATTCTGCTGGGCTTCCTGGGGTTGTGATCCTCGTTGTCTTTTCCTAGGATATTGTCTAAAATTTTTTGGAGTGTTGGTTTGGTGTTCATGAAATTCCTAAGGTGCTCTTTGTCATGAAGGTATCTTATTTCTCCATGAATTTTGAAAGATAATTTTTCAGGGTACATCAATCTGGGTTGGAGGCTGTTTTCTTTTAGGGCTTGAAATGCATCACTCCAATTTCTTCTTGCCTTGAAGGTTTGCATTGAGAAGTCTGCTGTGATTCTGATGGTTTTCCTTTGTATGTGATTTGTTTCTTTTCTGTAACTGCTTGTAGAACTTTTTTCTTCTGTTGGGTTTCTGGGATCTTAACAATTATATACCTATGTGTAGATTTTTTTAAATCAATGTTTGAAGTCCTATATGCCTCACTTATCTGTATGTCAAATTCTTTTCTGGAAGTGTTCTGCCGTTACTTCTGTGAACAGTTTTTTTTTATGTCATCTGCACTCTCTCCTGTTTCTTCATTGACTCCAATCAGTCTAATGTTATTCTTTGCATCGTCTAGCAGCTGCTGGATTGATTTCTCATAGTCCTTTACAATTTTGAAGCAATTTTTCTTTTCCTCCTCACTGATTGCAATCTTATCTTCTATATGTGAAATTCTATCCTCACATTGGTTTATTCTGCTGCGTAGACTTTTGATGGAGTTTTTAATCTCTTGGAAATCTGTTTGTATCTGTTTTATGGATTCCATTTGTTTCCTATGTTGGGATTCCATTGTGTTCCTGGGCTCCTCTCTAGATTTATTAATCATGTCTTGCACCATGAGCACAATCTCTGCTGTTATCTGAGAAATTATTTCTGATTTCATTTTTTCTAGATCCTCTTTTATTGCCAGTTCAGGGAGTCCAGGTGGTTGAGTATCAGAGTGTTCTATCTCTTTCCCTTTCAGATTGCTGTAGATGATCTGGAAGTCTGGTTTTGAGACTTGTTTATGTGTTTTCTCATTTCAATGTGGGGGGTGCTGCTGGCACAACTCACCTCCTGTATGCTGGCTGAGGTAGTATGGTGGCCTGGAAGCCTCCTCTTGTGCGCTGGGATTGGCTCACTTCCTGTGTGCTGGTGGGGGGTAACACAGCAGCCTTGAAGCCTCCTCTTGTGCACTGGAAGTGGCTCACATCCTGTGTGCTGGCGGTGGGTGGTATGGTGGCCCAGAAACCTCCTTTTGTGTGCTGGGGGCTGCTTACCTCCTGTGTGCTGGTGGGAGTGGTATGGTGGCCTGGAAGACTCCTCTTGTGCACTGGAAGTGGCTCACCTCCTGTGTGCTGGCAGGGGTGGTATGGCAGCCCAGAAACCTCCTCTTGTGTTTGGGATCTTAACTATTATATGCCTATGTGTAGATTTTTTTGATCAGAGCTAATTGGAGTCCTATATGCCTCACTTATTTGTATGTCAAGTTCTTTTCCCCTGCTTGGGAAATTTTCTGCTATTACTTGTATGAACATTTTTTTTATGTCATCTGCACTCTCTCTGGTTTCTTCATTGACTCCAGTCAGTCTAATGTTATTCTTTGCAATGTCTAGCAGCTGCTGGATTGATTTCTCATGGTCCCTTACTATTTTAAAGCAATTTTTCTTTTCCTGGTCACTAATTCCAATCTTATCTTGTATATCTGAAATTCTGTCCTCGCATTTACTCTTTGTACTGTGTAAACTTTCAGTGGAGTTTTTAATTTCCTGGAGATATGTTTGCATCTGTATTATGGATTCCTATTTTGTTTCCTATGTTGAGATCATATTCCTCAGCTCCTGTATTTTTTATCTAAGTGCTTTCTAGATTTATTAATCATGTCTTGCACTAGGGGCACAGTCTCTGCTGTTATCTGATAAATATTTTTCTGATTTCAATTTTTCCAGATCCTCTTTTGTTGCCAATTGAGGGAGTCCAGGTGGTTGAGTATCAGATTGTTCTATGTCACTGCCCTTTGGGGTTACCTTAGGTGATTTGGAAGTTTTGTTTTGAGTCTTGGTCACGTGTCTTCTTATTTCAACAGGTGCAGCCTGCTGTACCTTTGTCGAGGCAACATTTTGTTCACCCAGTGGTCTTCAATTTTCAGCAAGCCACCAAGCAGCCTTTTCTCTGCTGCTCACCATTACACTAATTCCTGGGTTCAGAATGGTGGCCATCTGGATCCCTGAGCTGACCTGTTGTCTGTTCAGGCTTCTGGCTTGTGCCTGTGTACACTTGGGATGGTATTTAGGTGTGCCTCCATCTAGGGTCCCTAAGTAGCTATTGTCTGAGAGGGCGTTTTTCTGGGAGCTGTGCACCCCAGTTCCTGTTGTGTGAGCAAGCTTCTGGCTAGGGTCTTGCACACTTACTGATGGTATTGGGGCAAACCTATGTCTGTGTTCCTGTGCAGCTCTTTTCCATGGGCTTCTGGGTTTGACTGGTGTGCCCGAGCCTCTGAGGTCGGGGCAGAGCCCTGGCTGGGATCTACTTGCAGTTGCACTGCTCTGGCCCATACCACTGCTCTCCCAACTAAGGTGGTCTGGTGTGCCTTTATTGCAGAGATTTTCTTCACTTTTCCAGTGGGCTTCAATTTTTATCAAGGAGCCTCAGAGAGGCCCTCTTTCTGTTGTTTACTTCTGCTCTATCTTCTGGAGATCAGAACAATGTCCTTTATGACCCCTGCAACTCTGTGGTGTGGATCCAGGTAATGGCTCAGCACAGCTGTGGGGGGGGAGGGTGGGTTACTGCTGGGGACTTTGGAGCTCACCTCTTAGGCACTGGGGAGTTCTCTGCTCTTCGGCACTCAGGGACAGTGGTACAGCAGCCTGAGAGGCTCACCTCCTCAGCACCGGGGACGGGGGGGGGGGGCTCTGCTCTTCCTGTTGTTTTTTGTTGTTGTTTTTTGGTTTTGTGGGGGATTTTTGCTACTACCATGTTATTTTTATCACAGTAACTCTGTAGTTTAATTTCAAGTCAGGGATTGTGAAGCCCCCTGCCTTGCCTTTGTTACCTACAATTGCTTTTGCTATTCTAGGTCTCTCCTGGTTCCAAATGAATTTTAGGATTGTTTTCTCTAATTCTGTGACATATACTATTGGGATTGCATGAAATCTGTATAACAATTTTGGAAGCATGGTCCTTTTCACTATACTGGTTCTTCCTACCCAAGAGCAAGGGATGTCTTTCCATTTTCTAATATCTTCTTCATTCTGCTTTTTTAGAGATTGTAGTTTTCAATATAGAGGTCTTTTACTTCCTTTATTAGATTGATTCCTAGGTATTTAATTTTTTTGGATTTTATTGTGAAAGGTGTTGTTTCCCTGATTTCTCTTTTAGTGAGTTTGTTATTCATGTACATGAAAACTATTGATGTTTGAGTGTTGACTTTGTATTCAGCTATGCTACTGAATTTGGTTATTAAATCTAGAAGTCTTTTGGTGAAGTTTTTGGGATCTTCTATGTGGAGAATCATGTCATCTGCAAATGATAATTTAACTTCTTCCTTTCCTATCATTATTTCTTTTATTTCTTTCTCTTGTCTAATTGCTCTGGATAATGTTTCCAGAACTATATTGATAGTGGTGATAATGGACATCCTTATCTTGTTCCTAATTTTGGAGCAAAAGCTTTCAGTCTTTGACCATTTAGTATGCTGTTGGCTTGTGGCTTTTATCAGATTGAACTAAAGACTATCTATTCCAATTTTCTATAGGGTTTTTTTTTTTTTAATCATGAATGGGTGTTAGACTTTGTCAAATGCTTTTTCTGTGTCTGTTGAGATGATCATGTGATTTTTATCTTTGGCTCTGTCAATATGGTGTATTACATTTATTGATTTGCATATGGTGAACCATTCCTGCTTCCCTGGGAGGAATCCTACTTGGTCATGGTGTATGATCTTCTGGATGACTTGCTGCATTCTGTTTGCCAGTATCTTATTGAAAATTTTTACATCTATGTTCATTAGGGATATTGGCCTGTAGTTCTCTTTTTTGGTTGAGTTCTTCTATGCTTTTGGTATTACGAATGCTTCCAGGAATGATTTTGAGAGTATTGCTTTCCTTTCAATTTCACTGAAGAGTTTGAAGAGTAGTGGGATTATATCTTCTCCAAATTTCTTGTAGAACTCAGCAGTGAAACCTTCAGGAACTGGGCTTTTCTTTGTTGGTAAGTTTTTAATTACATTTTCAATTTTATTGACTGATATTGGATTATTTATTAACTGATTATTGGATTATTTAGAATTTCTTATATCTTTTTGATTTGGCTTTGGTAATTCATAGGTATCTAGGAATCTCTTTGGTGTTTTCCATCTTATTAGAATACAGATTCTTGAAATAGGTTTTGATGATCTGGATTTCCACAGAATCTGTTGTGATTTCACCCTTTTCATTCCTAATTGCATGAATTTGTGCCTAGACCTTTTTCTGATAAGCTTGGCTAAGGGTTTACTGATATTGTTTAATCTTTCAAAGAACCAATTCTTTGATTCATTGATTCTTTGTATTGTTTTCTTAGTCTCAATTGCATTAATGTCTGCTCTGGTCTTTGTGATTTCCTCCCTTGTAAAAGCTTTGGGCATGACTTGTTCTTCTTTTTTTAGAAGCTTGAGGTTCAACCTTAGGTTATTAATGTGAGCTAGTTCTGTTTACCTAGTGTGAGAATTCACTGCTATAAATTTCCCTCTTTGGACTGCTTTCATTGTGTTCCATAAGTTCTGGTACATTGTATTGGGATTATCATTTAATTGTAGATACTGTTTAATTCTTTAATTTCATCTGTGACCCATTGGTTACTCAGGAGTGTTATTTAATTTCCATGTGTTTATGGGGTTTTTGTGATTTTTTTTGCCATTGATTTCCAATTTCATTGCACTATGGTCAGATAATATGCATGAGTTAATTTCAATTCCTTTGCATTTACCTAAGCATGTTCCATGGGGTAGTGTGTGGTTTATTTTGGAGAATATCCCATGTGCAACTGAAAAGAATGTATAGGCTGATGTTTTGGGTTGGAACACTCTGTAGACATCCACTAAGTCCATTTGTTCACAAATTTGGTTCATTTCTTGTATTTCTTTGTGAGTTTTTTGTCTAGTTGATCTGTCAATTTGTGAGGTGGGCTAATAAGGTCCCGCATCACAGTTGTGTTAGAGCTTATTAGATTTTTCATGTCTGTTAATATTTGTTTTATATAGTTGGATGCACCAGTACTTGGTGCATATATATTTATAATTTGTATCTCTTCTTCTTGAGGTTTTCCTTCAACAAGTATCTAATGATCTTCATTGTCTCTTTTGATCAGTCTTGCCTTGAAGTTCACGTTGTCTGCAAATAGAATAGCTACCCCTGCTTTTTTTTTTTTTCTGGGTTCCTGTCACATTAAACCTTATTTTCCATCCTTTGACTCAGTCTATGAATTTCTTTTTGAGTTAAGTCTGTTTTCTGTGTGCAGCATATTGTTGGATCTTACTTCTTGCTCCATTCTGCCAGTCTGTTTCTTTTGATTGGTGAATTGAGACCATTTATATTGATAGTTATAGTGGTTCTGCTGCCTGCCTCCCAAGCCCAAGGTCCCGAGTTTGATCCCCATTACCAAAAAACAAAACAAAACAAAACATTGATAGTTATAGCTGATATGTATTGGGTTATCCTTGTCATATTGTTTTCCTGCTGTTGGTTCCCTGTGTTTCCTCTCTGTTTTGTTGCTTGCCCTGCCTGGTTGCTTCCTTCTAATTGGTGTTCTTAGAATTGTGATTTTCATTATTTTTCTAAAATGCCCTTTAGAACACTTTGTAGAGCTGTTTTTTTGGTCATGGATTTCTTCAATTTTTCTTTGTTGTAAACTATTTTCTCTTTTGATTTTGAAAGATAGTTTTGCAGGGTACATCAGTCTGAGTTGGAGGTTGTTTTCTTTCAGGACCTGAAATACTTCACTCTAGGCTCTCCTTGCCTTTTGTTTTAAGATTCTGATGGGCTTTTCCTTATAGGTGATTTGGTTTTTTTCTCTCACAGCTTTTAATATTCTGGTCTTGTGCTGAATTTCTGAAATCTTAATCATTATATGCCTTAGTGTGGATTTAGTTTGGTCATGGCTATTTGGAGTTTTATATGCCTCAATTATTTGTCAAATTCTTTTTTCATATTTGGAAATTTTCTGTCATTAATTCTCTGAACAGCTTTTGTACGGTGTTTGTGCTGTCTCTGGCATTCTCATTGACTCTCATAAATCTTATATTTTTCTCTGCATTATCTTGCAATTGTCAGATTGATTTTTCTTGGTCTCTTGATATTTTTAAGAAATCTTTCTTTTCATGCTTGATTACCACAGTCCTGTCTTCTAGAGCTGATATTCTGTCCTTACATTGGTTCAAATGATTGTGAATACTTTCTATGGAGTTTTTAATGTCCTGGATATCTGTTTATTGAATCTGTTTCTTGGATTCTATTTCTTTCCTATGTTGGGTCTTCATCATTTCTATAATTTTCCTAAGCTCCTCTATTTTTTTTTATCTGTGTTTACTCTAGCTTCATTCAGCATATCTTTCATTTTGATTATCATTTCTTTTTTTACCTGAAAGGTTATTTTCTCTACAGCCTCATCTATCTGTTTTTCACTTATGCAGCTATCATTTCAGAAAGTTCAAGTCGGTGGTTTCTGATTTCCTCTATTTCATTGTCCCCTGGACTTATCCTTGGAGGTCTGGAGGTCTGGGGTTGCATTTTTCTTCTGTGTCTTGTCATTTTTTACTTTTTAATTTTATTTTGTTTTCTGAGTTGTTGCTTGTAGATTTCTTATTGTGGTTAGCTTTATCACTAGTGTTGTGGCTTCTCTAGGAAATGTCTTTTCCTCATAGAAGTCTTCTAGGTGTAGGTGGTTCTTGGATTTTGTATCTATCTCCAGACCCTACTGTCCCACTTGGGTAAGTATATGAAGTTACTATCTATTTAGCTCAGCACCCAGTTCTTTGGTACTGAACTGTGGTGGTGGTTGTGTCCCCAGGCAATCACAGTGTTGTCATATAAGGAAGAAGAACTGATTATAATAGGTATGACATCCTGGCTAAAATAATATAGTTAGCAATAACAATAACATCAAGTACAGCCTAGCAAATGACAAACTATGGCAACTATTAGTTTGGTGTCTTTACCCATATAATCAAGCTCTACCATTATATAACAAAATCCAATATACACCAGGAACTTGTATGCAGTGAATTTCCCCTTAATAGAGTGATTTTACCTTGTGTGGGGGGGATGGGAATTTAAGAGGGATAGGGGACAAAACAGAGAAATAAATGAAGAGAAATATAGTAGAAGCAAGGCTGGTGAGCACAGGATAAACACCCAGGCTTTAGGAGACTGGAGAATAGGGCAGGAGAGAAAGAGTGAAGGAGAAAGCAAAAGAATATTGAAGTGAACCAGAAAGACAAGAGATACTGTTCATTCACATGAAAATTTAAAATCAAGAGAGATAGTTGGAGAAAGAGAGAAAGATGACTAATAGAACAGAATAAAAATAAAAATAACCTAAACCAAAAATAAATAAATAAATAAATAAATAAATAAATAAATAAATCCAACTAGACAACGGAAAGTGAATCAAGTGGAAAAAAAAAAAAAGAAAAAAGAAAAATAATACAATTCCTCTGGTATCCACAGTTCTGTATTAGTGTCCCTGACAGAGCCTGAAAATGTGCTGTTTCATCCCACAAAGACTGTAGTTAGAGCTGAGTACAGGGCTGGTTTTGGCCTCTGGGTATGGGGTATATGGGTGTTCTTCAGTCAGCAACTTTCCAGATATTACTTGGGCAGTTTCCACCTCTCCCCACACAGGCTGTCTTCAGTCTCCACACCACTCTCGCAGCAGCTGTTGTGGTGCCCTTGGGTGGAGCCCACCAAAGGGTGCTCCCAGGTTGGTGCACATTTAGCCCCTCCCAGACCTTGGGGCTTCCTAGATTCTACTCCACTGATTAGTTTCATGCACTGGTGGTGGTGGTGGTGGGGAGGGGGACACCCTTGTCCTCCAGCTGGCTAAGGTTGCTCCTGTTGTCAGTTGCAGGGTGGGGCAGGAGTGTCCCCTTCCCATCTCTGGCCAAAGTGCTTGACCATTCTGCAACTCTGGTGGCAGAGCAGGGATGCCTCTGGTTCTTGGTGGCTAGGGCTAGTCTGGGTAGTTCCAGTCCCTGCTTCTCAGCAGCATTTTCCCCAGTCTGCTGTCCAGCTGTGGGCAGTCTATGGTGAGGGAGCTCTTCCCTCCTTCCACTTTGGGGCATTGGCTGTGAAGTGGCCCTGGGGATATTTGGAATTTAATCTCCTAGCTTTTTTAAATAAGATAGTGATCCTGCCTGCCTGCTGCTTCTCCACACACTGTGTGCTGGGACTCCATTCCCCCTCCTCACCAGTTGTTGACGGGGCAGGGGGGGGGGTGTGTGTGTGTTCAGGAATCAGTGTCTTATGTTCTCCCTGCTAGCTCTGAGTACATAAAATTCTTCTGATCCAAGTCTGGTCTCTGTTTTGCAGTATGCAGAAAATTGTTTTCACTGCCTCCCCTCTGCAGTGTGACTACACTGCACCGTGTGGTCTCTGGTTTGTGTCAGTGAGTTATTTCTTCTGTAGTAATGGATCCTATCTTTTTCTTCTCCTCTGTCAGTTCCCTTCTGGTTCCCATGTGCCCTTCACTCACTCTGTTTCCTCTCTGGGCTGTTGATTTCCAGACTCTAGGCACTTAACTTGGAGAAGCTGTATTATTGGTAGTCACCACTCTGCCATCTTCCCCTAAATCCTCAGTATTTTTATTGAGTTACCAAACTGATTCTTTCCTGAAAAATCTTTTTATTTATGTCTGCTCTAGATTTATTAATCATGTCTTGCACTATGAACACAATCTCTGTTGTTATATGAGAAATTATTTCTGATTTCATTTTTTCCAGATCCACTTTCATTGCCACTTCAGGGAGTCCAGGTAGTTGAGTATCAGATTGTTCCATCTCATTGCCCTTTGGGGTTGCCTTAGGTGATCTGGAAGTCTGGTTTTGAGTCTTGTTTACATGTCTTCTCATTTCAACAGATGCAGCCTGCTGTGCCTTTGTTGAGGCAACTTTTTGCTCACCCTGAGGCCTTCAATTCCCAGCAAGCCACTGAGAGGTCTTTTCTCTGCAAGCCACTGAGAGGCCTTTTATCTTCTGCTCACCCCTGTACCAATTCCTGGGTTCAGAATGGTGGTCTTCTGGATCCCTGCACTGCCCTGTTGTCCACTCGAGGTTCTGGCTGAGGCCTGTGCCCACTTGGGATGGTATCTGTGCATGCCTCTGGCTCAGGCCTGTCCCACTATGTAGCTGTTGTCTGGGAGGACCTTTGGCTAGAGGCTGTGCACCCCAGTTGCTGGTGTCTGAGTGGACTTCTGGCTGGGGTCTGCAAGCACTTACCAATGGTATCTGGGCAGGCCTCTGGCTGTTGCTTGTATACCTGTGCAGCTCTTTTCCAGGTGGGCCTTTGATTGGGGCCTGTGTCTCCAAGCTGCTGGGGACAGGGCAGGGCTTCTCACTGAAATCTGTGTGCACTTACAGATGGATCTCTCTTGAGTGTATTGATCTTCTCCAAAGTCAGGACTGACAAGCAAATGGAAGGCTTATTCAAGTAACAAAAACCCAGGTCTGGAGGTTTTCACTACTGAATTCTGATTCTTTCCTGGAAATTCTTTTATTGAGTCTATGTTTTCAGATTCATGAGTATGAAGAATATGTAATAGTTGGTTATAATTTAATATTTGTAGCTGTAATTATACCACATCTCTTTTTAAATTTCTTTTTACTGCACATTAACAAATTACACTTGTATATATTTATTGGGTATAGAGTATTGGTAAGATGTATGAATGCAATAGAGAAAAATTAAATAAAGCTGATTAACATATCCATCACCTCAACTTTTTTGTGGGGAGAGCATTTGAAATTTATTCTCTTGGGGTTTTTGAACAATACACTATTATTAGCTCTATTTGCCATGCTGTGCAATAGATCTCAAACAAAACAAAAAATCTTATTCTCTCATCTGAGGTTTTACATCTTTGGACCATATTTTCCCATTCCCCTATTAGCTCTGGTAATGACCATTATGCTTTCTGTATCTATGCCTATGATTGTTTTAGATTCCATATATAAATGGGAATATGTGGTGTTTGACATTCTTTGCCTGCCTTATTTCATTTGGGATTATATTCTCAAATTTCATCCATGTTGCAAATGACACAATTATATTTTTAAGACTGAGTAATATTTCATTATGTATATACTAAGGGAAATTCCTTGGCTATTGTGAATATTGTTGTAATGAATAAGAGAATGTAGACATCTCTTTGACATACTGTTTCACATCTTTTTAATAAATACCAAGAAATAGGATTGCTGGGTCATAAGATAATTTCATTTTTAGTTTTTAAGGACTCTCTCTACAATTTTCCATAATGGTTGTACTAATTTATATTCCCACCAACAGTGTACAAAGGTTCTCTTTTCTTCACATCCAGGCCAACACTTGTTTATTTTTTATCTTCTTGATAATAGCCATTCTGACAGGTGTGAGGTGTTATTTCATTGTGATTTTAATTTACATTTTCCTAATGATTTGTGATCTTCAGCATTTTTCATTTATCTGTTGGCTATATGTGTCTTCCTTTGGGAAGACAAATTTTTTTAAATTGGTATTTTTTTTCTTTATATGAAGTTGTTTGAATTCCTAATATATATTTGTATTGAACATTAACTCTTATCAGATATATGATTTGGAATTATTTTCTCTCAATTCATAGCTTATCTCTTCATTCTGCATTATTTCCTTTTTAGTTTCATAGAATCTCGTTTCTCTAGTTTTGCATTTATTATCTGTGATTTTGAAGTAAGTAAAAAAAAAATCATTGCCCAAACAATTGATATGTACATTTTATGCTATACTTTTTCCTAGTAGTTTCACAGTTTAAGATTTTATGTTTAAGTCTTTAGTCCACTTTGGATTTTTTTGTTGTTGTTATTTATATGGTATGAGAAAAGGGTGTGGTTTAAATTTTTTGTGTATGAATATTCAGTCTTTCCAACACCATCAACTGAAGAGATTGTTCTTTTCCCATTATGTATTTTTGGCACCTTTGTCAAAAATCAATTGATTCTACATACATGAGTTAATTTCTGGGCTCTCTGTTACACTGGTTGAGGTGATTATTTCTATGGCAGTTTAATTAAAGTCACTTTTTGGTACAACTTTAAATAAAGTAAAGTGATACCTGTGGCTTTGTTCTTTTTCTAATGATTACTTTGGTTATTCAGAATCCTTTTGTGGTTCCATATGAATTTTAGGATTTTCTGATTTTCATTAAAATGGCATTGAAATTTTGATAAAGATTTTATTGAGTTGGCAGATCACTTTGGGTGGTATAGACATTTTAACAACATTACATTTTACAATCCATGAACATAGAATATCTGTCCATACATTTGTATCTTTTTAAATGTCTTCTATTACCATTTTATCGGCATCAGTGTACCAATCTTTCACCACACTGGTTAAATTTATTACTATATATCTTTTTGTAGTTATTGAATTGGGGTTGTTTTCTTTTTCAGATAATTTATTGTTAGTATGTAGAAATGCTACTGATTTCTGTGTGTTGATTTTTTTATTCTGCAACTTTACCCTATTCATTTATTAGTTCGAACAGGTTTTTGGTGGAATCATCAACAGAGACCATTTTACTTCTTTTCCTATTTGAATGCCTTTTCTTTCTTTCTTTTGTTTAATTGCTCTAGTCAGGACTTATAATACTAAGTTTAGTAGAAATTCCATCTCTGCATTCTTCCAGATTTTACAGGGATGTTTTTCAGTTGTTCACCATTTAATATAATATTAGCTGGGGGCTTATCATGTATGGCCTTCATTGTGTTGAGGAATATACATTCTATTCCTAATTTGTTGAGGTTTTTTTTTTCTTAACCACTTAACAGTTTACCTGGAGTGTTACTTGGGCAGGTGTTGTTTCAACTAGGCAATTCTTGAATTGAATAAATTTGATAAAATTGTCATTTTTATATTTCCTGTTATCTTATAAAATTAATGAAAAAATATTCAATATTTGGTCATCCTGTATTTAAATGGTTGGACTGGTAATTGCTTAATCATAATAGAATGTTTAATTTTGTCAAGTATGTTTTTTACATCTAATAACATAATCATATGATTTTTGTCTTTTGTTGATATGTATCATGTTTATTGACTTGAATTTGTTGAGCCATTCTTACATACCAGGGATAAATCCTCCTTGATCATGGTAAATGATCCCTTTAATGTGTTGTTGAATTAGATTTGCTAGTATTTTGGTGAGTACTTTTGCATCTATGTTCATCAAGGTTGTTAGCCTATTTTTTTCTTGTGCTGACCTTATCCAAGTTTGGTATGAGGATAATGGCCACTTGGTAAAAATGTTTTGGAACCATTCCTTCCTCTTCAGTTTTTTGGAAAAGTTTGTGAATCGTTGGTATTCCTGTTTTTAGTATTTGATAGAATTTATTAGTGAAACCATCAGGTCCTGGACTTTTCTTTGATGGGAAATTTTTTATTGATTCATTCTCCTTACTTAGCTTTTATTTCCTTGGAAAAGTTTCTTTTTCTATTTCTGAAAGAGGACTTTGCTAGATAAAGTAATTTTTTCTTTTAGCAGTTTGAATTTATTCCCTCCTGGTCCACAGGGCTCCTGGTGAGAAAACTACTGATAGTCAAATTAGCACTCTTTTTCATTTTGTTATGTTGTTTTGTTACTTATTTCTTCCTGTTCTCAGATTTTTTCTTTGTATTTGATAGTTGATTATTTCTTTGTATTTGATAGTTCGATTATTATGTATCTTGGTGAATTCCTCACTGGGTTGCATTTGATTAGAGACTTCTGAGCTTCTTGTATGTGGTGTCTTTACCCAGATTAGGGAAGTTTTCAGCTATTACTCCCTTAAATATATTTTCTGGCTCCTTTTATTCTCCTTTTTAACTCCTATTTATGTAAATATTGGGTCAGTTGATGATGTCCCATAAATGTAACAGGGATTCTCCTTGTTTAAATTATTTTTTCTTTTTTCTCTTTTTGCATAATTTCAAATGTCCTGTATTTGAGCTCACTGATTCTTTTTTCTGCTTGATTATGTCTGCTGCTGAAGTTTTCGATTACATTTCCAGTTTGATCATTCTGTTTTTCATATCTAGGATTTCTATTTTTAATTTGTTCTATTTCTTTGTAAAAGTTATTGTTTTGTTCCCATGTTGTTTTTCAAATTTCATTTATTTGTATATATTTTATAGTTCACTGAAACTCTTTAGAGAAATCTTCTGAATTTATTGTCTATCATTTCATGGTTCTCTATTTCTTTAGACTCCATCATTAGAATTTTGCTGGTTTATTTTATAGGTGGCACTATTTCCTGGGTCTTTGTTGTGTTCATGTGTGGATGTCTGCATATCTGAGGAGACAACCATCTTATCTGGCTTTTACAGGTGTTATTTGGTAGTGATAGACCTTCATTATTAAGTTTAGCCTGTGATTCTAAATGGTCCAGCTGGGAATGGGCAGAGTTTGCTTTTATATTCTCAAGATGGCTGGGCTGCTGTCCTTGCTTTGAGTTTAGGTGAGAAGCTGGCTGGTCTCTACTGTCTGACAGAACTACTGTTGTGCTCTATAATTTTGTTGTTGTTGTTGTTGTTGTTGTGCTCTATAATTAAGCAAAGATACTGGTTGGTCACGGCAGTTGCCTCTACCTGGGCCTGGGCGCAGAATGTATTCCTGTCCAGGTGATATTGCTATTTGAGTTCTTGAGTTTTAGAGAGTTTCAGTAGGATCCCCAAGATTGAGTCAAGTTGCTGTTTGGGGTGGAATGGACTAGCTGCTATTTTCAGTAGAAATATATGGTTGAGTTTTGCCTCCCTGCCTCATCAAGGCCTTGGAGTGGGACTTGAGGATGAACTGAATGCTGTTTAAATTCCTAGGTGTGGCAGAAATAACTCCTGTTTGGCAGAAATGTGTCATGGCAGGTGACTCTCTCCCTGGGGAGACCTTGGTACTAGCCTGGAGGCTGGCCATCTAGAGATTCAATCCAGGTAGGTAGAACTTCCTGCCACTTCTGGGAGTGAGAAGATGGCTTTATGGGTAGGCCATGCTGATAGCTGGTACCTCTGATCAGGCAACACTCCTTGCAGGTACATAGATTTTCTGTGAACCACTATGACTCCCATGATCAACATAAGTTTTAATGTAAATGTAAAAAATGTTTTTCTCCTGATTTTGCCACTCTTCCAAGATAAAATAAATACAGATTTATAATTTCACTGAGTACATTTTATGAATATTCATTTTTTCAAAAAAAATTCTTAGCAGTGGTTACATAAAATCTTGCCATGGTCAGTTTCATAGGATTCTCCCAAACACTGATATTCCTTAATAATTAACCCCTTTAAAGCCTACTCCCACAGACTTTTCTTTTTAAATAGCCAACCAGTTTGCTTTCACCACCATTTTTTCCATTAAAACTCCACTTTAAAAAAGAATGATTAGAATTTTAATTATATAGTATTATATAGTCATTAAATCAGTTATAATTTAAGTGACTTTTGCACATATAATTCCCAGTAAGGTCTATGGAATATGGGATGCAAAGAATAATGGAATTTTAGAAATATAGCAGAAACTAGAAACCCAGTCCTGTGGTTATCAACCTTTCTGCATTCCCTCATAGATGTTCAGTGAACAGCTACTACATGCCAGATACTGTGTGTGGACACTGCTGAGTCCTCCTTTTTCCCTCTTCCAGAACATAGGATCCTTAGTTAGTTGAAAGTTCAGGCTTGGTGGAAGGCAGGAAATAATTTCCTTAAAAAACTGGCATTATTGTGAGATATATTTTTTTACTTTTACTATAATAAAAATGACTACTGTAGCCATCATACTATGTTCTTAGAAACCCAGAAAGCTTGATGACAATTTATAAATTTGCTGTTTTTTTCAGAGGATGAATGCAAGGCTGGGAAGGGCAAATGACTTGTCCGAAAATGCTAAACTAGGGCAGGAATAGGGTTTTATAAAGACAGGGATGAAATTTCAGTGAAAAAGTCTAACTAAATAAATATAAAATGTTTCCCTCTCAAAAAGTTTTTCATCAGCATAAAAACATTTTAAATAAGTCACTTCAAATTTACATTGGTCCTCTTCCTTTGATATAACATTTGGGGATGTGTCATTTGCTGTAAACATAATTCTCCTGGCCACTTGTGAAAGGGGCATCAACCTTGAAGAGTGTGCTTCCCAAAATAAGGGCCACAGAAGCCCTTATTGATCGACTGTGCCAAAGCTGTCTATTGGCTACAGATAGCAGTTTTCCTTTCTTTTTAGAGAGGGACAAGGGAGGGCTCCTTTGAAATCTTCCAAAAGGTATATGAGCAGGATTAGGCTGGACCTGGATTCCATTATCTTTTTCTGTTCACAGTGCTTAGCATTAAAGAAGTCATAAATCTTATTATTTTTTAAATTTTGCTACCAGAAGCCCTAATGTAACTTAGCTATTTCATAAACAGGTTGAGGGACTCTCCAAATGGAAAAAATGACAAACAATGTAAACACAGTTATCTGCCATGTCTTATCATTGAACACCTCTTTGGCAGTGTGGCCTTCTTGGTCCTGAATGTAGTTATTCTGTGCATTCCCTTTAAGTGCCTTTTACCCTTGTCCATTGAGAAGCCTCACTATCACCCTCTCATCTCCTCTCCTGGTTCCTTTCTCTGTGTTGTGGTAGGCATTGTTCCTGGATGCTCTGTATCTGTGTCTGACCCTGTTGTCTTCCCTACTTGGACTGTGAAATCTTTCAGAGCCAGACATGTGACCTTTGATAGTCCACTGCAAGGGCATGGCACATAGCAGGTACTCACTAAAAGGGGGCCAGTTTCATAATGATCTTACAAGTTTGGAGCTAATTATCTTAAAGTTCATGTCCCATACATTACCACTTCTTTTGAGGCTAGGAAGTCAGCGATAGTTCTTGAATTATTGAATCTCTGAGCTGTGTTTTGTATGTAGAAGATGCTCATATTTCCCATAGACAGAAGAATGGATGCTCTAGAGCAGTGGAGAGAAGCCTGCTCTGATCCCAGTGGGGAGCAAATGGGTCATGCCCATGGCAAGAACAACCTTTGTAATTCTGCTTTAGGTTGCTGATCAGAGACTGTTGGCTCAAAGGCTAGTGTTTGAGACTGTTGGTTTACCACATGGCCTGCATTGAAGCATCTCATTATGAATACAAATTCTTGTATCCCACCTGGAATCAGGATCACAACTCTGCCATAGTAGTGAGACTTAGCTTCTTTATCCAACTGCTTAAGTAATTTACATATAGCAGTAGTGACCAGCTGTGGTCTAAGTAGTCTGCATAGTACCAAGTTTCCCAATGTTATCTGAGAACTGCCTTCATAATTTTCTATATAGGTGTCTTTATTGTACTATTATTCAATATTTTTTAAATTTTCCTTTGTCAATTTACACATTTTACTCAAATTTATTTAAGAAGGAAATTGTATTTCCATATTATAAATAGAAGGCCAGTATCACTTGACATAAATACTATAAAAATAAATCCAAGGAAAGCAAAACAATGTTATTAAATTCCATCCAGACAATCATATCTGTTGATGTCCTTGAGCTAGAGCCATATTTCCTCTGTGAGGGCAGATAGCCAATGGCTGGGGAGTTGTCTGCATGTTATACCAAGTAGATATTGTCCTAATTACAGGGCTTGACAGAAAGAGAAATGAATTATTTAGCCTTATGTTTTGTCTCAGCACCACCTAAGAGCATCCAGCTAGCTGGGTGGGTCTCGCCCTTTGAGCAGTACTGACAAGTATTGGAGTCTGAGTTTCTTCAGTGAAAGTCCCGGAATGACTTACTGTTTGAGCTAAAAGGGATGGAACCAGAGTCCTCCAGTGGCCTGAGAGCACTTTCAGGGTCCACTCCTTGAGTATAGTTCAAAGGCTGGAGTGCTACGATAGAGATATGTAGACAACACCTGAAGCCAACCAGAGCCTTTGGGAGCTCTGTGTCCCTGTTTAAAAATGACCCACCCAGCTAACTATACACTAGATAGAAAAATAGAACATACATTGATGTATTGTTGTGTTAATGAAGAGACTGGTGTTTTGTTCCTGGATCTTGGACCTATCTGTCAACCGGGGAACATTTTCATGGATGCCATCTGATAGTTTGGGTACCCCTTCCCTTTCTGTCACAGCCATTTGATACATTTATTAGCATGTGGTATATCCAAAGTGCTGGGGCACCAGAGGAGAGGAAACTACAGTCCCTCTCTCAAGGAGCCTAGGTCCTCTTTGGCCAAGGAACACCCACACGTTGTGTTACCATTCCATATTAGGAAGGGGAATTATAGGGCTAAGAGGGCCAGAGCAAGAAGGAGTTGCTTCTTGTCGGAGGCCTGGGGCAGGAAACTATTGTACTTCAAAAATGTAAGGTCTCTTCTAGGAAGGCCAAAAACCAGCCTGTCCATGAAAATGAAATGCTACTGATTTGAGTGAGGCCAGTGGAAAATAGAGCAAGCAGGAGCCAGTCATGACCAGCCCACAGAAGGTGAGGTTAAAACAGCATCAGGAAAGTCAAAGTTGAAAGCAAGTGAGGGACAGAGCAAAGGGTCAGAGGACCCAGGCCACTTGGTGCTAGCTTGCAGCTGAGAAAGTGGGATCTGGTCATCAGGCTTCTGTTTTCGGGTGCTCTCTACCAAGGCCCAGCTCCCCTTAAAATCCTGGCCATTGCCCCCCTTCCAAGTTCTGCTTCATCTAACCTCAGTAGTTAATGAGGACACACCAAGGAGGAGGTGGGAGGTATCTCAGATAGATGGCTGACCGGCATGAGCGAAGTGCACTGCAGAGAAGTGAAGAAGGTTATATAAGATGGGGCTTTGGGGAACCCGCCATCCACTGAGACCACAGCAACTCTGGATCCAGGTAATATGACTGGGCCAAGTAGAAGCCCTGGATGTGACCCACTTCCAGAAGGGTAAGCACAGGGCCTGCAGAGGCTTGCTACCCACCTGCCTGTACCTGCCAGGGTAAAATGGAGGCATTTTTGCCAACTTGTGTGGGATGGCATATGTTGGGTACAAGTGCAAAGTGCCCAGGAGACATCAATACAAAATGCCATTTTCAACATGAGCAAACTCACACAAATCATCACAGAAAATCCTCCAGGAATTGGGCACCAGGGCAGGAACTTCCTAGACTGGTGGGGACCATGTTGGGTAAAGTGTCTCCTTAGGGGTGATGACCCCCAGTTGGCTGTTGCCACCCTTCTCTACTTTCCTTCCTTTCCTCAAGGTCAGCCTTCTAGAGAACTTGCTTCTGCTTGGGCTTGGCCCACCCTATGGAATGTATTTGTTCTCAAGATGGGTTTCCTCATCATGTGGTTTTTTGTTTTTTGTTTTTTTGTTTTTGTACCGGGGATGGGATCGAACTCGGGTCCTTGTGCCTGCGCAGCAGGCAGCAAAACCACTGAGCTAAATCCCCAGCCCCCATCACGTGGTTTTGATTTGTACTGATACTGTCAAGTTGAAAAATATAAATTGTATGATTTCCACAGAAAATCATTGTGACAATTTCTTTGCTCCCCACCCATTATTTCTCATGAAAAGTTATCTTGAGGACACATGGAAAATTTAGTGGAAATACACTCCATGCCAGTGTGTAGACTCTGCTTTCTTTTGGTTGTTTCAGTTTTTCCATTTTCTTCTTGGGAACAGGGAGGGCATTGAAATATTTACAAGAACATTGTTGGCCAGCCAGTGGCAAATATTGCCTACTCTTTGATAGACTGAGGCTGTGTCTACACGCTATCACATAATTGAAGGAAAAATTAGAAACAGAAAGCCTATGCATATGTGGCTTTCTGTCACAGAGGACAAAATATCTATATTTCAATATTTTCAGTTTTCATCTAAAAATTAATTTTACAGATAAAACTACTTAGAAGAGAAGCCAGCATACCTGAGGGTACTTGCATACAGAGAAATCCATTATGTGAAATTTTCCCGTTTTTGAGTAGTAGAGGTGAACAGAATGGTATGTGCATTGTTATGGATTGGATGTGGTCTTCCTAAATGGAAGAGATATTCAGAATTGTTGAGGATGTAAGGAACTTCTAAAGTTTATAAAAATGTGATTTACAACTCTTGATAATTTCATTCTAAAGTGGGAGCTGTAAAGGAGAGCTTCCTCTTTGTACAAGGAATTATGCAAATATTTGGCTTATAGTGGATAAATTTGGATTTTTGTCCTTTATTTTATAACAATTGGATACTAAAACAGGCATCTCTGGCAATGGTTGCCTCATAAACTTAGCTTTCTTTAACATGTTTTAAAAGCAAATAATTTTGGTATTGTGGTCTGCTGCAGACATTATTTGTAGTTTAGCCAGGATATTATTTGAGAGCTGCAAAGCTCTCTAGGTATTACATCTGTATATAAACCATGTGTTAGAAAGATATAAATTCAGTTTTGAAATATTTGTTAGACTGCTTTTGGCTTTCAATCTGTGCCAAACATGTGCTTTGGTGACAGATGGAGTCATGTGAGCCCTGAATGAAACACTTTATTGTGTGTAGACTTTGTCTTCCAACAGTTGGGTTGGAGAAGCTGGGAGATTAAGAGGATCTGATTGCTAAGAGGTGTGTTTTTCATTGAGTATAAAATCCCCCCAAATATATCACTAGGTTATTTGGCCTCAAATTTTGTGTCATAGAAAATATTGTCATGTACTCTTTATTGATCTAGAATAATTAATTTTAAGTCATTCTCATGTTCACCATAAATTTTGAAATTTGAACATTTTCCTAAGAATTTCTCAAAATATTTTGGTTTTGTGGCCCTATGAACTATTCAAGAAAGCCTCAATCTAGGGTTGCTAGATAAAAGACAGGATTCCCAGTTTAATCTCAACTCCAGATAAACAAGGAATATGGCTTTGAGTGTAAGTACATCCACAATACACTTGTCCCAATAGCATGAGACATCCATATACTAAAATAATGATTTATTTCATTCTTATAAATAGTAAATGTCTTCTAAATCTCCTTAGTCATGGAGGCTTAGTGTGTTTGGAAGTCCACGTGCCATAGAGATAGTAGAAATCTCAGTCTGTCCCTCTTGTAGAACAACAAGGAATGTTCTATGAGAATAAAGTGTGAAAGCAGACTTAGAGAGCATCCAGACACTTCTGCTTGGTCTCAGCTCAGTACTTTTATCCTCCCTGTATGCATCTATTTCCTCACATTTCCCCTTCTTGAGACCCATTTGTTCCCACATTGTGCAGGCAGAGAAGGATCATAAGGGGATAGCTCAGAAGGGTGTCCTTAGGCACCTTCCATCTAAGCAGCCTTCCTCTTCCTCCCCTGCCCCTACACATGTGAATTCTACTTGTGCAAAGATGGTATAACTGGTACCCCTTTTGTGAAGGTACCTCCAGGACCATCTCAACTGCAAGCAGGGCTTCTAACTCAATTGCAACGTACTTACCTTCCAATCTTCTTTATTAGATGTTATGTCCCCTAAGTGCAGAATCCACCCTTAAGGAAGGATCACACAGTGAGGAGCCTGGCGGGCAAGTAGCACTCAGAAAAGGTTTCTTTCTTTCCTTGCTTCTCTCTAATGCTGACTTCTAACTGAGCACTGCCATCTATTAGGTCCTAAGACTGAGCCCTTCAATAAATCATCTCCTTTACTTCTTTCAACTACTCCAGGGGTAAGCATCATACGTTCCACTCTATACAGCAGAAAGGTCACATCTTGGCTAAAAGGCAGCTCTTAGAACTAACCTGGATTCACACAGAACCCTGAACTACTTTTCATTGTTGGCCTACACCACCTGCACTCCACTTCTGAATAGCAGAAGAGAATCAATGATTCTGGATATGTGATTCCCAACCTCTACTCTTACATGATGATTCAGGTTGATCCTGAAGTTTGTTCTGGAAATTAACCTGTGGAACATTCCTAAATACATACTACTTCATATAAATAAGTTAGAAAACAAATGGAGCCATTAAAAGTTGGTATGATATGAACAAATAATCCCCAAGTTAAGAAATTAAACTGATAAAATGTGAAAAGTTTCAACTTCAGTGATAAATAAATGCATATTAAAACAACAAAGGAATGTGGGTTTTCCCTTTATAAAGTTCAAATATTACAGGGCTTTCTTGATAATGATTGGCTGTTGAACTGTCAACCTACCATTACTGGTCATTTCTTAGTGAAGGGAAAACAATCACATTTCAGATCCAGCATAGGAGGAAGGAACCCCGCCCCACCCCAGTCCTTCCAGGCTGCCTCTTGGATTTATTACTGAAGGGTAGTCATGGAAAACTCTACCTTCTTTTGTTGATTCAACTGTGCTATACCTCCTGAACAGAAGCCAAGAGGAAAAAAAGAAAGGTCAAGTTCTCAGCATTGCCAGAAGCCTTCTCACAATTCATGACACTTGGCTGACATATCAGTGCTAATTTTACAGAGAATTGAAAATCCATTGAGGACATTTAATGCATCATTAGTGTGGATTTTATTTATTTATTTATTTATTTATTTATTTATTTATTTATTTATTGGTACCGGGGATTGAACTCTGGACCTTGTGCTTGCGAGGCAGGCGGCAGAACCACTGAGCTAAGTCCCCAGCCATAGTGTGGATTTTAAACCAAGGCAATGACAGCCCACAAATGCTCTTGCTCTGATAAGATACTTGTTGGCCAGCAAGAGATCGGGCTGGTTCCCTTGTCTGTGAGAATAGATCAGAATAAACATGGATATTGTTGAGAGGAAATGGTTTAAAAAATGGGTTAATTCTTAAATTGAATAGTTTGCTTTACCTTTTTCTTTTCTTTCTTTCTTTCTTTCTTTCTTTCTTTCTTTTTTTTTTTTTGCTTTCTCTATGTAGGACAAAGCAATGGTTTTAAAGAGAGTTAAGTACACAGTTTAGTTTTAAAAACTGAGGACATAAAAGTTTATAATAAAAACAAAACTACTCATACAGCAATCTATATGCCTGATACATATTTGTCAAATTGAATAGAAGCAACTTCTCTGCCCTCAAGACTCCAATTCTATGCTATAACAGCTTGGTTTGTTTTCTTTGACTATCTAAATGATGAGGGTTCCTCACATTTAATGGTCGAGGTCACTGGCAAAAAAAATGAAAGGTTATAAAAGTTATATCAGCACTTGTTTTTAGATGGCTGCACTTGAGTCTTGGTCATCAGAACCTAGGCAGATGTTCCCTAACTTGTGACCCCCCCATTCTCACTGTGTTTCTAATCCTGTCTTACTCCCTGTTTATTTGTTCCCTACTCCATCTAACCAAGCCGTAGGAGTCCCCTACAACTGCATGTCCAGCAGTAGAAAAGGAGCAAAGAAGGTTTCCTGCAGCTGGGGCATGAAGCAGGGGAAGACATGCCTCTGCTTGCTGTTGCCCTTTGGGATTCTAAATATATTTTTCCGTAAAAATATGTAGGGTTTCAGGTTTAAAACCATTATCTGAGTTAGAATTCAAAGTGCTTTTTTTTCTCATAAAGAAAATGAAGTGTTCTAAGTGGTGGCATGAGAGTCAACTACAGTACAAGTTAATAAACATTTGAGAGCTAGTCTTCAAGAACTCTCTGAGTCTGTGGAAAATACACTTCAAGTTTAAATAGTCAGCCTGTGCTCTCTGGCTTTCAGTGTCCTTGCTGGGCTTTAGCTCTTCCTTGGCTAGCCTGGTATATACTCTTGAGTAGAGAAGGAAATATCAGGCCACCATAATGACAATTTCTATTATGGTCCATAATAGAAACTTCCCTGTTCTGATCTTAATTAGGTTCCTCAAGAAAGCTTCTTGCTGGGTAGATAATGAGCAAGATGTTTTAAATGAGGACTCTGGTTGATGTGGTGGTTATTATTAAAAATAAGTAAATTAGAATTCTGGCTTAAAAATAAGGCTCATGTGGATTTGATTCTGTGCATCAATCTGCAAGAGATTAGATGGTACTAGTTGTGCTAATAATCACCTGTCAGAACTTCAAAGATGAGGAAGAAGCCCTGGGCCCCACGCCGTATCGTGATCATAACCAGGCCATGGAAACTTAATTTGTTGACAGTATTTCATTGTCATGTTTGTACCTGGGGATATAGCAGTGAATTTGACAGACAAGGCCTCGTCCTTTGGTATTGCCACTTTTGACTGGAGATGGGGTGATAGAGACAAAGGGTAAGTAAGTAAAGCAAGTCTAGATGGTGTTAAGTGCTATGAAAGAACAAAATAGAATGAGGGACTGGAGAAAAAATTAAACTAGAAGGAAAGGCACAGAAGTATGGCAGCCTCTCTGAGAGGTAACATTGGAGCTGAGGCCCGACTAATAATGTTTAGGGGTCATGTGAGGCTTGAGAGTGGAGCCTTCTTTGCAGAGGGGACAGCACATGCCAAAGACATGAGGTAGGGTAGAAGGGTGGTTCGTGTGGTCACAGCAGAGTAAGCAAGATGGTGCTATCAGGTTTCCAGAACCTGCAGTACTCAGGGAGAAATTTTCATTTTATTCTGAGTGTTTCCTGGCCATAATGATTAGCAGAATGGTTAGGAACATATATCTAGAACTTAGCTGTATTGATTGGCCTCCTGACTTCATGAGTTGTGTGATCCTGGGTGAGTGGTTTTGTCATCTGTTACATAAGGATACATATCACAGGGGCATATTCAGGTTTAAACCAGTTAAGCTTGTAAAGAATTAGAATGGTGTTGACTGCATAGCAGTTCGTTAGTGTTCACCACTGTAATCAGTAAGCATTTATTATGTCTTCTGTCCCCAACACTGCATTTTTGCCATGAATACTTCTTGTGCATTCTTCTCCGAGCTTCATATATTCCTTAAGCAGAGAATGTTTCCAGTATCACTCAGGAGAGCATCTCACTGTGCTCAGAGTCCACACTCTGTCTTGGATACCCTGGTCCTTGTCTGTCCTCTGTCCTTCTGTGCCCACATTTTTTATACCCAGCTGTGCACTTCATTTTAGCTACATGGATCACCTGTCTGTTCTTAGACCTCCTGAAGCTGCCTGTTAACTTAGGGCTTTCCCACTCATATTCTCTTGATGGAAGACACCTATGTAGACTTTACTTTAATCAAATATCCCCTCCTTTGAAATAGACCTGTAGGTACTGAGGCTATCTACAAATGTTCAATTCAGAAGAGGAAAATTTTAGAAAACAAAAGATAGCCAAAAAAAAAAAAAAGCACAAAATACCCAGTTAGAGTTATTAACTCTAGACCATAAAATGAAGACTCTGTCAAAGAGGTCACTGGGCTGTGAGCCATGAAGGTCATCTGCTTCAGAGGGAGTAGTGAATGGTGGTGGTATTGACAAGATACACATGACAAAAATTGCCTTGGCTTTTGGCTGAAGGAGGGAAATGAAAAACCTTTCAGTATGAAATATGTTGAACTTGGAGCGATGATGGTGAGAACACTTTTAAATTAATATGGCCAGTAGATATTTAATTCAGACTGTGCTTAGGTGAAATGGCCAGATAAGAAAGTACTGATTTGGGATACATCAGCTTAAAAATTAATTAGTTCTCCAGAGAATAGTCAACACAGAGAGGGAAGAGGGCCAAGCTCTGAGGCTTGGGGGATATTCATATTGAGAAGTCAAACTCTGGCCAGAGAAGTGGAAGAAACTCAGAATCACTGAGTCCTGCTGATGAAGGAGGTGTGTACTCCAGCACAGGCAGTCCAGATTCCAAGTGATAAGGGAAGGTTCTAGAGACTGTTCTTAGTGTTCTTAGAGCCGGAGTGTATGGTGGCTTCTTCTTTCTTTAATTCCGCTGAGTTCACTGCAATACTGGGTGGAATAAACTAGGTCCTATTCTTGTTTTTTTGTTGTTAATATCCAAAAGTTGTTTCTGGGATATACCTTTTAATAATTGTATTTTCCTCTCTATTTCTTGCAAAGCAAACTGAAGAATTCTGACATCCCTCACTTTCTGCCCCCAAAGTATTACAGATGAACAGCCTATCTTTGTCCCTCTCAGGGACAAAGTGATTAATGCATTTCGATATGCAGAGTTTGGGTTGTGCCATGAACTCTGATATTTATTATTAGGCAACTTTGAGAAAAATTTTTACAATTCTGTAGTTTAGTCTTACATTTTGTAAAATAGGATTTGTACTGGCTTTCACTGATAAGTAAAGGGATATAAAAATAAGTTAATATTGTAAATATTCTTACTTTCCACACATGGGAGGCACTATAGGCATGAAAATTATGTTTTTGTGTAGTAGAGACAACTTGTGCTTGGGGTATGAACCCATTTGAAACATTTATGGGAAGATATAACTAGCTTTCTTTGAATTTCAAAATGGCATATAAAACATCTTTTCAAAATCATAATTGTTCCATAGTACTTGATTGCTTTTATTTCCAAATGGGTTCTGTCCTAGCATGCCCAAGGGTATGTGGCTATAATGCCAGGCAAACTATTGGCTTTTCCTCATGAATCACAATAATTGTTTTTTCAAAGTTTTTTTCATAATAAAAGTAACATTTGCTGATTATAGAAAAAGCAAAAATACAAACATAAAGAAGAAAAATGTAATGAATTCATAGCCCCAAAATTCAAAGAAGACCAGCAAGAACATTTTGGTTCATTTCTTTCCAAATACTGATCTAAAAACACACACAAAAGCTAAAACCAAATCATATCCAGGTACAATTTTGTATCCATGATCTCACTTGGTCATCTGGCCAGCCCTCTGTGATGGATAGTGGTCCATAGCCTTGCTTGACTTATAAAGGATCTGAGTACCAAGGAATGTGTGTAACTTGCCCAAGATCATGTGCAGCATACCGTGTGTTGGACATAAAACATTTCTTCCAACTCAAAATTTTATGGGTGCTTCTCTTCCACAAGGCTGTCTCTTGGTACAGTGTAGTTTGCCTGTGTGGGTAACCACAACCTAAGGCTCTAAGAGAATCTGGGTTTTGTTTTATCAACATGTTGATGTGACAGTCACTTGGTGTCACTTCACTAGCCCAAGGGATGGTTCTTTTGACTTCTTGACTATCTCAGAGCTTGGATCCTAAAGCTAATAACTTTTAAGTTTTTGTCTCAGCTTTCTGTTTCTGTGTTCTGTAGAGTTCCCTTGAGTACTTGAAGGATCTTCCAGTTGCTTAAGGATTAGTATACTCACATACCTCCACCTTTCTAAACTCCAGAATTACTCTATGTTTTTCTGCAGTCACTGCATCTTTTTTCCATCTGAAGAAATAGCAATATTGGAAGGGAGATGAATGCCAAGTGCTCCAGTTTACTCATATCTGGACACCAAGTGATAAGCATCCATCTCTCAGTTTTTTGGACACAAAACTGTTCCAGAATGACATGATTATTTTTGCAAGGTTCAGATAAAATTTTGAAAATTACTATTAATGCTTTTGTTTTAAAAGAAGGTTTAGATTTTTAGAAACATTAAGAAGCTAGTAGAGATGGTTCCCACATACCCCACATACCATTTACTCTACTTTTAATATCTTACATTAGTATTATAGATTAGTTGCAATGATGAATGGCATACTATTTTATTCACACTGTGTTTTCTTTATTTTCACCTAATGTGTGTTTTCTGTTCCTCATTTCATGCAGGATACCACATTACATATGACTGTCATGTCTCCTTGGGTTCCTCTTGACAGTATCTTGGACTATCTCTGTTTTTTATGACATTATTAGTTTTGAAGAGTATCATCAGGTGTATTTCAGGATGTACTTCTTTTGGAACTTATCTCATGATTAAAACTGGATTGTGGATTTCAAGGAGGAAAATCATAGATGTAAAGTGTCATTCTCATCATATGCCTGGAATCTTAACAATTATATGCCTATGTGTAGATTTTTTTTGATCAAGGCTATTTGGAGTCCTATATGCCTCACTTATCTGTATGTCAAGCTCTTCTCCCCTGCTTGGGAAGTTTTCTACCATTATTTCTGTGAAGAGATTTTTTATATCATCTGCACTCTCTCCTGTTTCTTCATTGAGCCCAATCAGTCTTATGTTATTCTTCTTTGCATCATCTAGCAGCTGCTGGATTGATTTCTCATGTTCCCTTATAATTTTGTAGCAATTTTTCTTTTCCTGGTCACTAATTGCAATCTTATCTTCTATATCTGAAATTCTGTCCTCACCTTGGCTCCTTCTGCTGTGTAGACTTTCAATGGAGTTTTTCATGTCCTGGAAATCTATTTGCATCTGTTTTATGGATTCCATTTGTTTCTTATGTTGGGATTCCATCATGTTCCTGAGCTCCTGTCTAGATTTATTAATCATGTCTTGCACTAGGGGCACAATTTCTCCTGTTATCTGAGAAATTATTTCTGATTTCATTTTTTCCAGATCCCCTTTTGTTGCCAGTTCAGTGGTTCCAGGTGGTTGAGTATCAGAGTGTTCCATCTCATTTCCCTTTGGGGTTGCTGTAGGTGATCTGGAAGTCTGGTTTTGAGACTTATTTAGGTGTTTTCTCATTTTAACGGGGCGGAGGGGGGGGGAGTTGTTGGCGCCTGCACGGATTACCTCCTCTGAGCTGGGTGAGGTGGGACAGGGGCCGGGAGCAGCGATAGAGATGGTGGCCCAAAAGCCCTTTCCTGTGGGCTGGGAGCAGCGGGAGGGATGGTGACCGGGAAGCCCCTTCCTCTGGACCAGGAGCAGTGGGACAGCGGCTCAGAAGCCCCTACCTCTGGGCCGGGAGCAGCGGGACTCAGTACCGTGGTCTGGTGGTCCGTAGTCCTCTGCCTCTGCATCTTTGTAGTGTGGAACCAGGTGGCTGTACAGAGGAGCGGGGGGGGGGGGGTCCAGTGGATTGTTGCCAGGGCGCGGGCTAACTTGGCGTGTTCTGCGCGACTCGGGACCTCGGTAGGGCGTGCACAGACCTGCCTGTCTGCAGCGGGCTGTCTCATCATATGTCAATGTTATATAAAATCCACAGGACTTCTTTACCACTGTTGATGTTGGCCTTGATCATCTGACCTTATAATTACTCTTTTCAGATTAATTTTTGCTTTAGTGCTTTGAAGGTCCTTGAGCAATGTTATATTAAAATTGCACCATTAATTTCCACTATGGATGTGTAAATGAGGTGAAAAAGTGATGTTGTTAATTTGATTGAGATTGAAGATGTGAATTTGAACCAAAGAAATTTTTTTTCTTTATAGGAGCATCACTTCCAACATGTTCCTTGCTTATTGTTTGTATTTTAGAGTCAGCATGTCTGTCTCCATCAGTGAAGAACTGTAGCCTTTAGGTGGGCATCAGGGTGCTACCAACTTGATCTACACTCCCTGCCATGTTTCCCTTTATAAACTGGCTGAAGGGGAATGGCCAGACCAGGGATGTGGTAGGGCTCTTGAAGACACAGGTTCTGGGTTACTCATATGGGGGAATCTGAGTCACTTTTTAGGGTCTGCCAACTTCTCCATAACCTTGAAACGCATCACTATAAAGATCCTTGACTGAGAATCTGAGCTGTGACTTCCCACTTGACCAGCCTTAATCATGTCTGAAAATGAGAGATGAGGAGTCAAGAAAAGTGGCACACATATCTGATGAGAAAGCAAAGCTGATGGTCACAGAAGATAAATGTGTTCAAGATCCAAACATTTACTATACATTTTTCCACTCTGGGGCTTGTATAAACTGGCCATTTTATCAACATGAGCATTGTGTCAGGTTACCCAATAGCCAAAAGACTAGAAGTTCCTCCCCAGTATAAGTTGTCCATATTCCTTATTTAGATAACAGTGAGTTTTGTGCATGCCCAAATATATATTATGAAAAACAAAATGTATGTAAACTGTGTATTTTATAAGGTCATATTTTCTAAATGCATGCATCATTCAAGACCTGCTTTTATGGTTTGTCAACAAGATCACTCCATAAAATACATTCTGATATCTCACAGCTGTGTACAATTTATTCTATCTATCCATGCAGCACAAATAAAATTTTTATTTGCATCATCTAAAAAAAATATCAGTGTATAAATACACAAGAAAAACTCATAAACACTCTTCTGACTGTAGATACTGCTGAGGGACATTGTGCAACCAATTAAAAAGCTGAGAAGGGGCCGGGGATTTAGCTCAGTGGTTTTGCCACCTGCTGCGCAAGCTCAAGGACCCAAGTTCGATCCCCAGTACCAAAAAAAAAAGGAATTATTAAAAAGCTGAGAGATGGCTTCATTATCCATGTACATAGAATAATAAATAATAAATACTGTGCTCAGCAAATAGTGCAGTTACTCAATTTCTTAAAAGGGTTGCACAACATCCCACAAATACTGGCACTGTCTGCCTTCAAATTCTCCTGGGAATATTTAGAAATAAAGCCTCTTCAAAGAAACCATTTGAGCCAAAAAGGTCTTCTTTCATATTAAGGGGCTGGAAAATGTAGGTGAAAAGGCAAATATTCCGTGGTTAAAATATTTTGCCTTCAGCAGAGCAACTGTTTTTCTCTGCCACCAAGAACCCTGGAAGAGCTGGTCCTGAGGATTCAGAATGCTTTTGTGTAGCAGCCTTATCAAACTGGAGGTCCCACTGAGGGCTGCCTAGCATCTTCAAGGTCAAGCTTTTAGTTCTTTCGTGAGCAAGGACCCACGCTAATGGTTTCACTAGGAGACCTGGGTTTCATGTACTGTCTCCTCCCTCCTTAGCTTCTCAAGCAAGCTGTAGAAAATCCAAAGAGCTTTCCTACAAGTATCTGAAGCCTGGGTGAAAATATTCCAGGTGTTTTGATACTGTGGCTGGAATGCTTATGGTAACATCTCATCCTCCTGTTGCTGAGTATAGGTGGTAGAGGATGCCAGTTTTAGGTATCCTCTGCCCAATTTAACAGTCTTTGGAATAATTGGGTTTGTGATTAATTTAACAATTTACTTGTGTTGCAAACTTAACTCAGATCTACCAGGAATAGCTTATAATTCAAATATATTGTTTATGTGGCAGGATTTTAAGATGTTTGTGATTGCTTTATTGACAGTTTTACCTGACTTTTCAAAGAGCGCCATCATGGCTGTGATAACTCTTGGCACATGGCATAGTGTTCTGTGGTCTAGGGAGATGTCTAGATGGATTTTCACTTTTTATTCCATAATTGCCAGTAATCCACCAACTCAAATACCATGTCAGCTCCCTTATAAATGCAGTTAATTTCACTTTGCACTCTTGCTCTGCTGCAGCTGCATAACTGGATCAGACCCATTGAAACGTGAATCCCAGGTTTCTGAGCAAGAGAGCCAGATGTTGGCAACTCTTCAAGAATGATGCTGTTAACACCCATTGAGACTTTCTTGAATGATATCCTTGGGCACGCCATATTCTGCCTAGTTGCAGGAAAAGGACAAACTTTACTCTATCTCTGTTGACATGTTCTTCCTGAAGCTCTGTAGAGGTTGAACAGTTCTCATCTTCAGGTCTCAGTCATGTGTACCCTATACCCAAATACAACCAAAAAGAGTCTTTCCTGGCTTATCTATCAACAGTGCCATTCCCAGTCCCTATTTCACCCTGTTTTTCTTATTAATTTTTATCTTGAAATTATGTTGGACTTGCAGGAGAATTGCAAGTATAACACAGAGTTTCCCATAGTCATCTTCCTTCATAGCACTTACTGCTCTCGGAAATAGTGTTACATGTTGAATGTCCTTTAACCGGTCCCTTAGGACCAGAAGTGTTTCAGATTTTTTTATTTTTTAAAGAATTTTTTGGATTATGTATGTTTACATATACATAATGAAATACCTTGGGGTTAGTGCTCAAATTTAAACACAAAATTCATTTATATTTCATATATATATCATACACATAGCCTTATCACTGACATTTTTAGTGTGCCTGTATTTTGAACACAATCTGTTACAAGAAGTTAAGTGTGAAATTTTCTACTAGTGGTATCATATTGGGCTCAAAGAGCTTCATACTTTGAAACATTTCAGACTCTGAATTTTCAGATTAGGGATGCCCAATTTGTGCTTGTTTAGTTGTTTAGTTGTCTCTTTCCAAAATACGAGAATGTTAGTCATGGGGTGGAGCTGTTTTATCTGCATAACTTCTCTTAGACATACAGGACTGAAAGAGTTGAGTGTTCTGGGGTAAAGTTGTTTAAGAGATGAGGGTCCCCATGGTGTGCACAAAAGGCACTGTCCCCAGGTGACATTAGGTGGTGCTGGCCTGAAGCAAACAGAATAATCCTTTTTTGAATGGAACTCCTCTGGTCTACAGCATCTCCTTCACAAGGCAGGCAGTTCATGAATACTGGTGAGTGAGTGAGTAAACACATTGGCCAACAAGGAGGCAGGTACCTCTAATAAAGCCCCTGCTGTACCACCTAAGCACTCTGACAGGCATGAACTCAAACCAGGCAAGGAGCCTCACTGACTGCATGTCCCCAGCCTGCCAGTGCCCCCTCTGTAGCCAGGGCACTTCTGATGGCTTCCAGATGGCCATTCCTTTCTTTCCAGCCAGCACTTCATTGATATCTACAATGTCATCTCTCTGCTGGCACAGTGGGAATACCCATCTCCCACATACTGGTTCATGAACACATGAATTATATTGGTCCAGAGAACTGCTCTCCCTGCCCTCCTCATTCAGCCTATGACCATAGTCGTCTCTCTCCCTCTTCCCACATGGCCAAGAGACCCAGCTTACCCCTCCACCCCAGCCCTGTTCCTGACTTCCAGTTCATCCCATTTTTGTTGGCTCTGCTCTCAACAAATGGGAGTCTAGAATGTCTTGTGACCAGCTTGAGTATTTTCTGGAGAGGCTGGGTCAGACAGTAATGCTCCAGTAGTAATCCTTTTGTAACCTGACTGTAGCTGCAGACTTCCACACCGAGAATGATAAAATGGTGTGGATATAAAAGTATTTGGGGAATTATTAAATGTCTAGGATTAAAATTTCAGTACCATTTGTGCCTAATAAATGTGGACTCTTTAGTAACTTAAAACTGTGCTATTATGACTCAGGTCTGAAAATTATGAGTCCTAGTTGAAGAAATGGGAATAACATATGAAGGAACCTGGTCCATCCCTTACCTTGAGAACTACACTGCGGTCTCAGCAAATAGCAGGAGTGTGACCTCATAGGAGAGCAAGCCCAGAGAAATTACTGTAGTTGTTGAGAAAGTGATATACTCTCCAGAAGAGAAAAATGTTATCTTTTCCATTAGGATTGTTTATAGAAGTGGAGCTGAGTTGAACTGTGTCAGTACAGTAACCGGTTTGACAGACAGGACTCTTAAGAAACAAGAGCATGTAACAGTTTATTGAATGACTTGATTTTTCTTTTTTACATAAACCAGTCTAGTCAGTCTGAACTGGCAAATTCATTTTGTCTATAGAATTACTTACTGAAGCATATGAAATTAGACTTTGTAAGTACAGAGAGGAGATTTGGCATGCTTAAAAGATTCACTGGGACTTAAGTACTAATACGGTTAAAGCCTGGAGACTTTTAATAGAGAGCTAATCTTAGGGAAATCGTTAATTCATCATTTTAAAAATCACTTCTTGTGCTTTTTTGTTGCTTTTTGAAGGACTGAATTGTACACTTTGACTATGATAATAACCCAGTACGTATTACAAGTTAAGGATAAAACAATTTAATTTTTCTTTAAAGTACAGTATATTGTTAGTTTGACAGAGAATTCATTGGTTTTCACACTTAACATGATTTAATGAATTATAGTGTTTCCTTGTACTTATTCAACTTCCAAATATTTTCACTGTGTCATTTATGTATAAGCTTAAGATGTCAAGTTCTTCTTGACTAGAATGAAAAATATGGTTTCTTTTCTTTTGATTCAGGAACAAGCCTATGGGACCATGTAGGCGCTTATGAAGTTGCCAGTGCTGCTCTTCTGAATGGAGACCTCGGGACTCTGGGGAGGAACAGTGAGTCAAAGGTCAGTGTCCCCCTCCCCTCTGCTTTGAGACTGCTGGAGTTTTAAAGGAATGTTAAGTGCATCTTTTACTCAGGTTTTGTATTTACCCATTTTAATGCTAACTTTATTCTCATATAATGAAAGCCTTATCCTTAAGAAGTTAAAATGAACCCAATTTTGATGTGATAGCTCTGAGTGACCCAGCATAATTTACATCTATTGGAAGTTATTTTTCAAACAAACACAAAGGGTTACATTATCAAATATACATGTTCCATGTTCAGTGTACTTGAATGATGGGCATTTGCATATTTATGTCTATGTAATCAGTATTGCAGTTTTTCAGTTGATCAGTGGTAGAAATGTTTTCCTACACCTGAAAAAAATTTCTAATAAGTTTTAATACCATCTAAACTTTATTTGCTTTGACAAGTTTGAGTTGCATCTTTTGCGATGTGAGAGAATAAAGTAATTGAAATATTATTGATGAAATCTGATATTTCAGTAAGTTTTATCTGCCAAGTTGACATGGCTTGCCTAAGTTTCAGAGCTTGTAAGAACAGTGCAAAGTGATAAAATCTATAGAAATATGAGTTCTTTGGAGAGGTTAGACAGATGGCTTTGTCCTTGTGTTATTGCAACTATTTTTAGATCATTTTTCATGATAGAGAACAGATTTTTTTTAAAGAATATTTGAAATTGTCAGCATCCTAGGTGGTTTCCAGGAATGACTCCAAAGGCCACCTTTATATGAGTAATGATAGGATGATTTACATCATTAATTTATTTTCCACAGGGCTTGCTTTTGAAACTGAGTATTAAGAAAGGTTGATGGTTTGACCAAGGAGGCCAAATGCCAAATCTATACTTAAAAAAATTTTCGATTTCATGAAGATTATTGTGAATTGGATATACAAAAGACAAGTCAAGCAAGGTGGTATTGATGATGTGTCCTGGGACAAAGACTTAAGTTAGTAAAGAAATTCTCATCATGTTAATTAGCAAAATTATGAGCAATTATGATAGATGCAGAAAGAGTATGTTGTTTGATAAAAACGTATATCTATTTAAATATTTCTAGGCATTTATAATACCAAAAAATGGAACAAACTAAAATTTCTTGGGTAATAGAAGCCATTATGGGGACTTCTCCAGGGGATAGAGTTGCCACAGTTAGCAAATAAAATTTGCCTGATTAAATTTCAGATAAAGTAATGAATATTATTTTTAGTGTAAGTATATCCTATATAACATTCGGAACATACTTATCCTAAAAAAGTACCCATGTCCCAGTATTGTTTATAAGAATGCAGATTTGATTGAATGACTATTTTTATCTGGTGACCAGAGCAACAAGCTGCTAAGGGTACTGGCATGGGCCAGGTTTTCTCTGGTTTCTGACCTCCACCTTCACCCTCCTGCCCACTGGCCATCTGGCAGACATCAGAAGGCATGCATACTAAAGGAGAAATAAGCACACCCACTGCTGGCCAAGCTTACTCCTACCTGATGATCGTAGATCACAAGCACCATCTTTGTAGGAAAGTAGGAAAAACCATTATTGTTGGGCAGATGTCCCAACTCCTCGAATTAGAATTCCAGAATTAGGACAATCAGGGTGGCAGAAACAGACCTAAAATAAGCTGTACTAACAAAACTCTGTGCTACTGATATTATGTAAAAGCATAGAAACTTAGGTGAGATGGAACAGCATTTGGTTGCAGTGCCATGGGCTTATGTCAGCCTGTAGCTAATGACTTCACCATCATGACAGTAACTAAAGTATGTGCTCACATTTGGTAGATAGCTCCCAAAACCTTGCCTGAGAGTACAAGAAAGTGGTCTGCTCTGGGTGTGCGTTTCTATGAGAATTCCCCATGGAGAGGGGTGTGGATGTGTTTGGGAGTGAGGATCTGCCTAATGGTGTCATAGCAGTCAAGATTTTAATTTTCAACCTCATCAACACAGTATATCTTCATAGCAAAGCAAGCAAAGCAAATTTATGCCGATGAATATTTTTGTAGGGAAACTATGCCCATGAAACTACAGAAAGGAGACTTTTAGATGTGCTTTCTTGCTCCCCAACTTCCTTCTGTTTAGCCAGTTTTTATGGTTTGTTTGTTTGGTTAGTTGGTTGGGGTTTTTTTTGTGGGGTGTACTATGAACCCCAGTTATTTATACTGAGCTACATTCTCATCCTTTTTAAAAAATTATGTGTTTTCATTTTTTTAATGGGGTTTTATTAAGTTGCTAGGTTGTCCAGGCTGGACTTGAAATTGTGATCCTCCTGCCTCAGTATCTCAGAGTTCTGGGATTACATGCATGCACTACCATGCCTGGCTTATTTAATCAGTTTTAAATGGAACATCTTTGAAGTGCCAGTGACTATGCATACAGTCCATGAAGAAGGCAGACTGGTGTTCTGCCTCTGCATCTTACATTCCAGCAAGGGAAATGTAAATATAATACATTCAGATTGTGATTAAAAATTATTCTAGGGTCAAACAGTGAGATGCATTTCCATAGACTGACCAGGAAAGCCCTTCCTAAGAAGATGGTAAAATAGTCACCTTTTCAATGAGTTTTTAGGGTCAGCCTGAGAAGAGCAAATGTGTGAATAGCTTATGTGCAAAGAGCAGGGAAGAGCCAGTTGTGTCTGCAACATGGGAATCAGACAGACAGACAGAGGATGATGCAGGAGTAGCAGAGCCACCTTCCCCCTCAGGGACCCTTCCATACATGGCCTCACCATAAGCCTAGAGCAAACATATTTGTACTAAGAAGTTGACAAACTATGATTCTCTTCCTCTGATAGTTAAATATTTGCATCATAATTTTCCAGGACTTACCAACCATAACATTAATTTTCATAATTATTCTTCCCTGAAGTGGACATGCACAGTATTGATAACAGTGAAAGGCACTACTTGTTCATGGAGAAACATCGAGCTCTTAAATAAACAGCTCTCTGTCTGCCCAACCATCAGAGGTCAAGTGAGGCAGGACTGGACAGAGGGTTGCTACTGAGAAGATGATAAGATCCTGGGTTCTGAGCCAGTACCATGTGCCTTTTTGTCCCTTTGCACTTCTTCCAGACAGCTTGCAAGAATTGTCTTCCTAAAATGAAGAACTGACTCATTCATTCCTAAAGCTTCAGGGGTGAACTTCATGTCCACAGTGTGAAGGTAAACTTTAGGCCTAGTGTAAAATCAACTCTCTGTGTCATCCAGGCATCACCAACCACTGCCACTCCCACCCCCACCAACCTGATGCTTGGATCTGCACCTTTTTCATGCCCTTCCCAAGCCTGCATGGACTTTCCATCATCCTGTGATGCCACCAAGTGATCTACAGGGAACTGATCACCTGTACCAGTTCTGATGGCCATGCAGACTCACATGCAGGTCCCAGAATGGACATGAGGAGAGTGACGAGGAAGCTGGAATAACTGTCTAGAAGGAGAGAGAGCCAGCTCTTCTCCTACTTAAGGACAGTAGCAAGATTGTCAGGTTGGGAACATGTATTGAAGGGAGGGTGAATTAGACTTTCTGCTAGATTAGCAACTTTGAGGACAAACCCAGTGTTTGGGTCTTGGCTACTGAAATGGGAAGGGCCACTGTCTTGAATATCATCAAAGAGAAAGCATCCCCTGTTTAATTTGGTTTCCATGACACCACTAACTTCCTGTGTTTGTCATTTTTCAGTCTGAGTGCATATTAAAATCACCTGGAAACTTTTATAAATCTCAGTGCTCAGCATTTAGTCTTTGAAAGTTAGTTTAATTGGCTTAGGGGAAGACCCAGGTATCTTCATTTAAAAAAAAAAAAGCACCCTCCCCAAGTGATTTCAATGAGCACAGAAGTTTTAGAAGCAGTTGAAAAAATCTGTGCTGCATCTAATGTGAGAGTGCTGGTCAGCCTAATTCAGTGGTGTAGACACAGGTGCTGTCAGCTGCTTCTCTCCAGTACTGGGGATTGAATCGAGGTCCTTCACATTGAGTGACACCCCTAGTCTTTTTTGATTTTGATACAGGGTCTCACTAAATTGCCCAGGCTGGGATCGAACATGTGATCCTTCTGCCTCAGCCTCTCAGGGTGGTAAGACAGATGTGTGCTACCATGCCGACTTCTCTGTCTCTCTGTTTGTTCTGTGGTTGAAATATATTTGGATGAGACATTAGTATGGCCCTTCCAAACCAAGAATCAAGCCATCACTGCCGCTGGTAATTTAGGTGAAAGAGTGGAGGGACAGGGAGGAAAATGGCCTTGTACAAACTGGAGAGCTTCCAGCCTTTTGTTTGTGTCCTTTATTTCATCATTGTGATAAGCTTATCTGCTTTCCCTAGTCTTGGGGTTATTGAAAGAATGAGATGAAACAATGACTTTAAAAATACATTGGAATCAGACTGTTACTACCCAAAGGTAAGGTGATATTGAGAGTTTAAAGTATCTGTAGGGACCAATCCTCAATTTTGTGTCTTGATAGGAATCAGACCTTAGAACCATGTCAAAATGTGATTGATCATGAGATGACCTCAGCTGAGCTCAGACCCTGAATGTTCCAGGAAATTTCCCATTTCCAGCTTTCTCACATAAGAATGAATATATGGAAATAGTATGTGAAATGGAAAAATAAAAGGCAAATGGATTAGGACATGAAACAAAAGCTTCCCTTAGCCTACGGTGGGTCTCAAATATCAAGTATCAAATAGCAACTAATTGAAATGGCAGAGGTAGACTCTGTTCCATACATCTCCACTTGCTTTTCTCAAAGCTGAGAAAACCAAGCTCTGTTTGTCTGTCAAGTAGCTATCCCCATCTGTCCCTTCACAATCTGATATCCCAAAGAGGAGACTCAGGTTTGCTTGCTAACCTCATCCCCAACCAGGCCATTGGAAGCAGATTTCCCTCTCAACACTTCATCAAGACTGCCTCTCTGAGGTCATGGGTAGCCACCGAAGTCAGCACATGCCTTTCCCTCTATCTGACTTACTACAACACTGACTCACTCACCTTTGAAATCCTCCCTTCCTTGGCTCCTGAGGTCCTCTTCTTTCTTGTTTATTCTCTTATGCTTTTGGTCCCTTGCTTTTCCCTCATCTTCCTGGTTTGTTCCATCACTCTTGGGCTCCTCTGAGTTTCTCCGTAGACCCACTCCCCCCAGCCATGACCCCACCCCTCACAATGTCATTCACTTCCATGACCATGTGTGCCCAGGGGCCTGTGGGAATAAGAACACCAACAATGAGTTCTACTGAGTAAGTGTTGGTCAAGTGACCCTTGATAACTCCAGTGTTTGTCATCCACCAGGCACTGACTTGAGATTCAACTCCCTCATTTTGGTTTGACTCCTAAGATTTGGTCGTGGGCTTCTAAGGGACTACCTGGAGCTGAAAGTGCCCAGCATTTCTACTTCACCACCCCCTCCAGTCACCCTGTATTCTCTGGTTTGCAGAATTACCCCCAGAAGATAAGATTGTGATCTCTATTCTTCTCTCAGCTCATAAGGTTAGAGACATCTGTGGACTGTCCTCTCTCTCCATGCCTAAGGTCAGTACTTTACTTCATCACTCTGCCTCTGCTCCATGCAAACTATAAATGGAAGCAGGGTGATCTGTCTAGAACACAGACACAACCTGTCCCCTTCCTGCTTTCCAGCCCTTCAAAAGTTACAGGGACACCCACCTCCAAAGCCTGGTTCCTTGGCACAATGCTGCACCATCCTGGATCTGAGCCCTCTTCTACCTCTCACCCATATCCCCTATCAAGTAGCATCTTGTGGCCTGAAGTAGCACCTTTTGGGTGAAAAAGTCATGTTGTTGCCAGAAGAAAGCTATGTTGCGAAGTCAGCTTGATGCCTGAAGAAGCCACATGCGTTATGATCATGTTTAGCATTTATCCTCTCTCTACATTCTCCTGAACCCCCGAGTTTTACTCATTCTCAAAGTCCCACTTACACAGCACAGCCTCCCGGTAGGCCTGTCCTGATCTCCCTGTCAATGAATGAATCCATCTTTCACCTACCTTCATTAGCAGGCCATCCACATTCTCTGGGATGTGCATTCCTACCAGGCACACATTTAACTCATGCAAATATGGCCTGTGGGCCTGCAGACACAGATACCACAGAGACACCTTTAAGTGGTATAGATGAATGTGTCCTCTGATGTCCCCCAGGAACATGTGATGAGAGTGAGAGGGGAGAGCCATGTTTACTGTCTCCATGGGTCCTCTGGCTCGCATGGGATATATTTCTTATTCCCTGAGAGCAACATCAATCCATTTCGTTGGCTATCATAGTGTCACACAGCCTCTAAAATGAGCCAGCTCAACTCTGCTCACTGCACGGAGTACCAGTGCTCTGGAAAAAAGAAATGGCCATATTGAACTTGTGGAATGGCCATATCGAATGTATTAAAACCGTAGGGTATTTTGAAGATCAGGAGAAGATTTGATGATAGAGTCTGAGAATTCCCTTTTGCCTAGGGCTCATGTCACTCATTGCTGTGGACATGGCTGTGCCACTACAGAAGGTGACACAGCCAAGGTTAACACTTACACTTTTCTTTATATACCAGCAGGGATCTTGGGAGCCTCCCCATTTCTGCTGAGAGTGTGCAAACTACTCTTTACCTCAGTTCTGTAGATGTTGCCCATGTCTTCTTAGCAAGTAGGCATTCTTTAAGATCCTCGCAGGCCTCTGGTAGCTCTATAGAATGCTACATTTTGGGCTTGTAATATCTCGCTGGCAAAACTCCCTTTACTTGCCTGACAATCCCAAGAGCAGTTCTATTACTCTGGTCCAGTGGGTACACATGGCCAGCCCTGTAGAGAGTGATTTTCCCCTTCTCTAAGGTATTATTCTGGTATTCATAGGAGTTCCTGCAGGATACACAGAAGTGCCTGGCACATGACCAAGTAAGCTCAATAGTTAGGTTTTCTGACTTATGAAACACTGTTCTTCTAGCTTACAAGCCAGCCAGTAATGTTTCCTCTTAAGAATGTAGTTTTTCTAAGTTACCTACTGTGAACCTCCTCAAAATAAATGTACAGTGGTTCACAAGGTGGAATACTCTTTCCAAACTATACAGCCTTCTACCTTCTGTTACAGCCTCAATCCAGCTCTTTCGTGACAACTCCCATGATTTGTGAGAAGCTCCTATTTTCAAGGATTGATGCCAAGTACAGGGGACAAAGGAGATTAGTGGATATTGGAACATGCAGAAATGGATTCAGTTTTGGCTTTTCTATGTGATATTATCGCAGATAGCTAAGTTAGTTAGAAATTATTATAAGTCAGTTAGATAGAGCTGGGCCTTCAGCATTGATAAACAATTGAGATGCGTTCACTGGTTAGCATTATAAAAAGAAAAGAGGTACTATTTCCCCTAGAGATGAATAGCAGTGATTGATATTCTAAAAGGGCATCAATCTCCCTAACCCATTTCCTTTCCAGAAATTCCTTGTATGTGACTTGTTTTCCTATTTGATCCCCATTTAATCAATACTACCTGGGTGACTGTACTGGTAATCTTATTGGTTGGCCACGGTTTTGTATTACCTCATGCCCACCTTGTAATTTTCCATTGGGTCTTATAGTTTTGTCTCACCTTAAACTCACCTCAGCTCGTGGCTTTGCTCAGTAAAATGCCTTTGAAAAGTGAAGTGGATGGGCAACCCATTTTCTGGTCTTCTTTTTGTGTTTCTTAGATGGAAGCTGTCTTTCTCTCAGTAAATATTTCCTACTCTTAACTCTGTTGTTCCTAGAATTCATTCTTTCATTTTAGAGAACATAAACTCACATTTTGGATATCTAGCAGGTTTGGGAGTTGCATCTATTCCCCCTATATTAGTACTGGGTTAGTCACTATCCCTTTCTGTGCTGTGTCCTCATCTGCATGGGAGATGGTGAAGGTTGCCTTGTTGCTTGACTCAGCATTGTGTGGCACTCAGCAAATGTCAGCTACTCACTTCTTTTCCTTGACTCATACTAGGGTCTACTTATGCTATGGCAGGGCTTTTCGACCTCAACACTGACGTCATTTGGGCTGGGTGATTCTTTGTTGCGTGTGTGTGTGGGGGGGTGGCTGTTCTGTGCTTTGTAGAATGTTTAGCAGAATCTCCATCTACCCACCTGATGCCAGTGTCATCCTTCCCTAAGCTGTGACAGCTACAAATGTCTGGATATTGTCAGGTATCTACTGCACAATGGTGACGGACTGAGGAAGGTGAAGAACTGAGTCCCTTCGTGCTGGATGGGCCATACAGATCCATAGACTTTTCTGAGGCAGAGCTGAATCAAGAGTATCTTCGACTGTGCGGGTCCCAGGATCTCTGTCACAACTCCTCAATAATAACCCCTAAATGCATGAGAGTGGCTGGGGCTCAGTGATATTTATATGTAGACACTGAAATTTGAATTTAATACAATTTTCACATCTCATGAAATATGATTTTTTAAAATATGAAACCAGTCTTAGCTTGCTTGCAGCAAGCCAGGAGTGCAGTAGTGTTGACCCAAGGGCCACAGTGTGCAAGCGTGAGGCTGACTATTCTGTAGGTATCAGCCTCTGTAGGTGCTCAGAGTCACCCTGAAGGTGGGCAGTATTGTCACATTTGCAGAGGAGAGTGCTGAAGCCTGCAGAGGCAGAATGCTGAAGGGTATGGTGGTGGAATACTGGTGAGAAACCAAGTATCAGGGCCTGACTCTGAGAGATCCTAAACTCTAGTGTTTTTCCCATGGTGCTTGGCTACCTCCCAGAAACACGCATGGTATCAGGATGAGTGCATAAATCCTTCCCTGTGCATGGTATCAGGACGAGTGCATACATCTGGACTCTAGAATGCTGAGGTCAGGGCTCAGAGGACAGGCAGGAAAAGCTTTCTCCAGCATTCTTGCCCTGTCTGTCTGTCTTGCTCTATCCCTGCAAGATCTGGCTTTCTTTAAGATGTGATTGTCCCATCATAGCTCCCTGTCAGGGTCTTTCCTGTTCACCCTTCCTTTTGGCTAACCCACAAAGGGGAGGACACAAGCCACGGCATTGTGGTTGGCTCTATGATGTTTTCACTTAGCTGTCTGTGCCCTTATAGAGAGGCTTGGGGACTGCGTTTCCGAAAACACTCTCTACCAACTAGTTTATCTCTTGTGTTCTCTTAGCAAGGTCTTAATATCATTTTTAAAAACTATTGAATCAGTTCTCCCTATCGTTCCTGCAACTTTTTCATAAGCCTCTAACATCATCATATAACTGCCTTTTGTTTTAAAGAAAACCATATTTAAAAATAATTGAAATTTGGTTATGGTAGGAAATATAGTAGTTTGCATTGTTTAAAACAACAGATTGTAAATTTGTAATGCTCCTTGGGTAACACTTTGCATGTTTGACTGACATCTAGGGCATCTAGTTGCTTGACATCAGCAGAAAAAGAGTTTGATGAACTCTGGTTTTTGGCTGTTCATTTGTTCAAGGACATATAAATGCCTGCTATGTCTCAGATCTTGGGTCAAGTTCCCATGATGCAAGAAAGAACAAGACCCAGTTCTGCTCTTGATTGTAATAAGTTGACATAAGTTGTTAGAGACTAGGGATTTTTAGACATAAATAAGTTTTTATTTTACTAAAATTTTAGAACAGGTTTAGGTTAAATGAAAAATTGCAAAGACAATATTGAGTATTCAATGTAACCCATACCAGGTCTTTATCATTCATTCTTATATAGTATATTTGTAGCAAAGGAACACATATTTTTTTTTCTTGTCTAGTCTGAAATGTTTTAATAGGCGAGATTGGAGGGATTAAGGTCATTTAAAAAAGAACATGTAACTTCTGAAAGGGTTATGATTCTAAAATTTTGCTTTGAGCTAAAGAACTTATCTTCCCCAAAGAGATCCAATTTGTATTACTGTTGCATTTCATAACTTCATATCATGTGAAGGCTAAAAAGACTGTCATTTATACATACCATGGAATTTCTCCGGAGTCACAACATATAGCCAGCGAAGACAGTTCCATCAGAGCTACTTGATAACAGTCGGGATAGTGATGAAGATGTTTGGTTTAATTAAAATTTCAAGTTCACAGGTTTTTTTTTTGTTTTGGTACCAGGGATCAAACTCGGGTCCTTGAGCTTGGGCAGCAGGTGGCAAAACCACTGAGCTAAATCCCCGGCCCAAGTTCACAGTTTGTAAAAAGTCCTCCTATTCTTTCCTTTAAAACATCCCCCTATTCTTTCCTTTAAATATTTTTAAGCCTATCACAAGAGTACCTACAGCTAAATATGTAAAACCATGCTTTAAAAAACAACTGAACAGCTGCAGTCAATTAAGCCAACTGGATTCCTCTGCTGGTAGGTGCTCAATGTGCAGTGGCTGCAAACAGCAATCTCCTCAGTAGTGTATGTGACCTCTTGCTTATATGGGCTGCCTTAAGGGACCTTGGAGACACTGCTTCCAGGCAGATGTTCATTATCTGACCTCCTGATGTCCCCAATCCAGGCTTGAGACAGGCATGCGAGGTGCCTTTGGGAAGCCCCAGGGCACAGTGGCAAGGGCTTACATTGGATGGGTGATCATGTCCATCCGCACCAAGCTACAGAGCAAGGAACATGTGATCAAGGCCTTACACAGGGCCAAGTTCAAGTTCCCTAACCACCAGAAGATCTACGTCTCTAAGAAAGTGGGGCTTCACCAAGTTCAATGCAGATAAATTTGAAGACATGGTGGCTGAGAAGTGCCTCATCCCTGATGGCTGTGGGGTGAAATACATCCCGAACTGTGGTTCCCTGGACAAGTGGCGGCTCTTGCACTCCTGAAGGCTTCCACTATGGCGCCCCTCTCCCCTAACAAATTCATCAATAAATCTTATCTTGGGCCAGGATTTAGCTCAGTGGTTCTGCCACCTGCCTCGAAAGTGCAAGGACCCAAGTTCAATCCCCAGTACCAAAAAAATAAAAAAATAAATCGTATCTCTGTCCCCCCAAAACAAACAAAAAACCACAACTGAACATTGAGACATTAGATAACTGTAACATATGCCAATGTAGAGAATTCATGGAAAAACATTTTGCTTTTGTATTAAGTTAATGTGCTCATGATGCTCCCATTTCTTACATGTGTCCCTATAAGCATCAAGTATGTGTTCCTGGCAGTGGACACTGGTATTTTATAACCATTTATTTCCATTTTTTTCTCCCTAAAGAAAATAATTAAATTATATAAAATTAAAATTTCATTTCTCCCCAACAAGGGTAATTAAACACTAAGGAATAAGATTTTGTTGGGTTGTGTTGAGATTATGAGGACCATAATGACTATAATATTGAAGAGTTTTCACCTCCTTCCTAAGTGGCAATTTTTGCCTCTTTGGAGGCAATAACCAGCCCCACTGAGAATGCATCATAGAAATCACATGTAAACAGGCAAAAGGAAATATTTGTTTCCAAAGCTACATTTTTTTTGCTGAAATCTAGCCAATACAGATTTGGAGCAAAAAAGAATAAAAGTTGATCCACACTTCATCCCACTTAAAGATTTTTCTTGCTAGGTTTAAAAAAACCCTTTAATATGAGTAGTTTTAAATTTGCCCAAAAATTGCAAATATAGTACAAAGTTCCCATATACCTCATACCAAGCTTCTCTGTCATTAACATCTGACATTATTATAATACTTGTCCCATTTAATAGACCAATACTGATAGTTTATGATTAACTTAAACCCATACCTTATTCAGATTTCCTTAGTTTTCCCCTAATATCCTCTTTCTGTCCCAGGAGCCCATTCAGGATCCATTTTCCATTTATTCTCATGTCTCCTTAGGAACCTTTTGGTTGTGCAAATTTCTTAGGCTATTCTTGGTCTTGATAACTTTGACAGTTTCCAGAAATTCTGGTCAGAGGACTTTGTAGATTGTTCTTCAACTGAGATTTGTCTGATGTTTTCCTCATAATTGTAATGGTATGTGTGTTTTAGAGTGAAGACTACAAAGGTAAAGTGCCATTCTTGTTACACCACATCCGGGCACACAGTGTCCATGTCACTTATCCCTGTCGGTGTTGACCTTAATCACCTGGGAGAGATACTTTTTTTCAGGATTGTCCATTGTGAAACTCCATGTTCTTGAGAAGGAAATCACTGTGCACAACCCACACAGTGCAAAGGAGGAGTTATGTTTTCTCTCTTTTAGGGGCAAGTAGCTACATAAGTTATTCTGAAATTTTTGTTGTAAACTTTTATGCTTGAATTCTTTTTAAGATTTTTATTAGTGTATGTTGATACATACATGACAACTACATTCATTTTGGGGAATTCGCACACACACATATATATGAAATTTCTTGATTATTTTTTGACTCCTTTACCCTCTCCCCTCTAACTCCTTCCTCTGCCCCTCTGTTTTCTACCATCTCTCCTTTATTTTACTTTTTAATTAATTTTTTGTGTGTTTCTCATATGTGAGAAAACATGTGATATTTAATATTCTTTGTCTGACATATTTCACTTGAAATTATGATATCAAGATGCATCCATTTTCCTATAAATGACATGATTTCATTCTCCTTTATGGAGGAAATATATATAGATTTAAAAGTAACAATTACAAATTTTACTTGCTGAGGCACAGCTGACACTCTCCATATCCTTTCACATAACTAACTGCAGAAATTATAAAAAGAAAACATACTGAGAATCTGGCTTTTTATGCTGTACATGCCACAGAGGTCAAAAACAGAAGGGCGATTTTCAGTAATCAGTTCTTGAGAATCAAACTTAATCATTAAAGTCTTTCCTCTAAAAAAGTTATTTTTACAAATGAACTTCCAATTCTCCATCCTTTGACCTAATTCTGACATTTTGCATTTGCTGAATTGATCCATGTCTCAAGGCTGCCTTTCTGCTAATTACTTGAAATTAATTTGACCTTTTCCTAAAAGTGGCACACAAAAAAGACTTTATTCATCTGTTATAACTATTTTCAAATGCAACTTTTGCTCAGAAAAGGTACTAAGGGTCTTCTTCTTGGTTGAACCTAGTTTTCTTAGAATATAATTTAGAGGCTTGATCCTGAATGCAAAACAGTTGCTGAGAGCACAGGCTAACTAGACTGGGGTTAAGGAGTGTGTCACTTACGTCCCCATGGAAGCTCTTCACTAGGTCCACTTCTTTATCCCAACAGCCTTCCTGTGGGGGACATCTCTGAGCATATGTGATTGGATTGGCCCTAATTCAGAAGCATTATGCATACAAAATTTCTCATCATTGATGGGTTAGCAAGGATATATTTATAAAATGTTACTTTTACAAATTAACTTCCAGTTCTCTAGCATTTGACCTAACTCTGTTGCATATACAATGTACATGACTTATTTTCATTCTTGTTTCCCAAACTTCAGCACCATGACTCAACAGCATGATCTTAATCTAATTATAGAAGCAGCTGCACATAATAGTTTGTGCATGCTTAATGTACTTGTTTTTTAAACACATAAAGTGAATATAAATGATTAAAATGTAATATGCTGTGTATGTCTTAAAATGCATTTGTCTAGCATCAGGGAACACATTATTACAGTTGGTGAATGCTGTTTTAGATCTTTAACAATTTCTCCATTTTTCCATCTAATACATATTTATTGAATACCTCATCAGGGTTCCCATGTACACATTTAGGGCATGGTGTAGGGTGTTCCATCCTCAGAGCTGAGTCGTGCAAAAGCTGCCCAGCTGGGATGTTGTCTAATAATTTTAATAACTTTTCAGGGGTAAAAACACCAATTGGAGATTATCCTACTTTTCTATTGAATCCTTTCTGTATATTCACTTAATCAAACAAATATTTATTGAGACAATATTATGTGCCAAACCCTGTGCTGGATGCCAGAGATATTTTGTCATATATTTTGCTAGAAATATTTTATGCAAAGATGCATAAAAACTGGTAATTGCGCTTTAGAAGTACTTTACTGCTTGCTTGAACAGAACCCTTGGAATTATTAACTCCTCCCAGAGGACAAACACAAGGGAGAGTTAAGGGCCCACCAGGGGGTAAGAATTCTGTCATAGTGCCTTTGAAATCCAGCCCCTTCTTTTATAGTTCAAAACAATAGCACTGGGGCACACAATCTTTAGTTCTGCCTGTTTAGCTGATAGGAATGTGTTTGCATTGACAGAAGTGTTGCTGTTTTAGTGTTCTTTGACAGAGGTGGATCTCTTAAGAGCACTGCGTGGGAATGCATCAGATCTCTGGGGCTGCAGTCCACAGGACACCAGCCTGCCTGTATTTGTCTTCATGAGTAGGAACTTGTGAGAGTAGTCATTTGCTATTGGCTGTTTTCATATCTGGGATTGCTTTGGAAGTTAAGAATCCAGTTCTATAGACCTCCTTGCCTCTTATTCTTAAGTAAGGAGAGAAGAGGTTTTTTTCTTTTTCTTTTTGCAGTGCTGGGGATTGAACCCAGGGTCTGACATGTGCTTCCCAAATGCTCTGCCACAGAGTTATACCCCCAGGCCTAGGAAGGGAGATTTTTGAAGGTTCTGCTCCAGGATGAGCTTGGTGGAGAGCCAGAGGCTGGGTTGTCCAGCCTGCTGTTCTGTTGGCAGGTGTTGAGCCTTGTCTGGTTCAGTCTGGGAGTGTTTCTGGGAAGTCAGCTGCCATGGGAAACTCGTGGAATAGGCACACACAAACTGGTCATCCTCCGAGTTTCCAGAGTCAAAGGTATATTCTGATTTTCAAAGCACATCTTTCAGTTTTCCAGAGAGGGTTAGGAGGACCAGCAGTCGGGAAGGACAGAAGTCATATACAGGACATAGAATGCATTTGTTCTGGTTATGATGGACAGGACCATGGAGGACACATCTTTGGCACCAGCAGGGATTACAAGGAAAGAGGTGGCAGGCAAAGTTGGCAGGTTGGAAAATGAGTTGGAGAAGCATTAAAGATCGCCTATAAAATAAATGTCTAGAAGCTGTGGAAATATACATCTTTAGTTAAATAAACACACTTAATGACAAGACATATGCTTTTTTTAGTGAAATCTTACTGGTTACAACTACCTGTATTTTTAAATTCCAAGAATTTCAATGTACACAGAATTGGCCTATTATGATCATTAACCTCAGAGTCAACTCCTTGTGAGAATTTCTAGGATGGTGACAACAAATTAATTTGACTATTTTATTTGAAGCAGCTCAGACCTGAGCAGCTACTGCTCATATTTCCTTGCTCTGTCCTTCTGGTTCAAATGGGAAGGACATTGATCCATGTACAAACTCTAGCATCTGCATGGATGGAGGGAGTCCACTGAGACCCCCAGTCCCTCCTCTTTACAGAGAAAGGGTTATAGGAGGCTCATCATCAACTGTGCTCTGTATGACAAGCTGGAGTTTAATCCATTTTTATAAATAACTATAAAGTTTATATTACAGATATTTATATTATATTGCATTACTGTCAGGATTAGAGTTTGGAGTGTGGAGTCTTCAGACTAAGCTAGCCTTGAATGTCATGCTAGGGAGTTTGAATTCTATTCTAAAGGTAATTGGGAGCCTCAGAATAGTCTCTAAATGATGTTTGGGGTTGTAGTATTAAAGGAGATTTGAAAATAAGAGTAAACATTGAAAAACTTATGCACAATGAGCTCCTGGTTACATCTTTTTTCCTTAAACCAGGTGTGGTGACACACATATAATCATAGAATTTGGGAGGCTTAAGACAGGAGGATTGCTGTGAGTTCAAGGCTAGCTTGGTCTATATAGTGAGTTCCAGGCCGGCCTGAATTACATAGCAAGACCCTGTCTCAAAACAAACAAACAAACAGAAAATGGCTTTTTTCCTTAAAAACATCCATATCATGGATTTTTAAAAAAATTTTATTTTATTGGTACATTTTAGGTATACAATATAATGAGTCATCATTGGAAATTTGCACCTTTACATTATCTCTCTTGGTTCTTATTTTTCCCCCTTCCCCTGCCCTCCCCTCAACCCCTCCATCCCTCCCTATTTACAAAGACTTTGCTTCCATTTTTACTTTTTCTCATATTAATTCCATTCCCTACTTTCCTTTCCCCTACCCCTCCTACTTCCCCTTCGCCCCTTTTCTTCCTATTTCACATTATCTATTATACCTTTTAGTCCTTATTTACACTTTCAGTTTCTCACACTAGAGAAACTATTCAGTATTTACACGTGTGTCCTATTTATTTCACTTAAAAGTATCGCCTCAATATGCATCCATTTAGCAATAAAATGTCTCTAATTTCTCTTTTTTATGGCTGAGTAGTACTCCATTTTATTTTTTAAAAACCCACATTTTCTTTATCCAGTCTCCAGTTAATAGGCATCTGGGCTGTTTCCAGGTTTTAGCTATTACAAATTGTGCTACTGTGAACATGGGTGCACATATATCACTGTGGTATGATTCTTTTAATTCTTTGGGGTAGATACCCAGCAGTGGAATAGCAGGGTCAAATGGGACTTCCAGTCCTGGTTCTTTGAGGTATCTCCATACTGATTTCCACAGTGGTTGCACCAGTCTACACTCCCAGCAGCAGTGGAGCAGGGTTCCTCTTTCCCCACAGCCCTGCCAGCATTTGTTATTGGTTGATTTCTTTTTCTTTTTTTTAATGTGTTATTTAATTTATTTATCTTGGGTTTGAAGTACTTTTGTACCATTTTCCTTTTCTCTAAAGAACATCTACTAACATTTCCAGCAAAGCAAGTCTAGTGGTGAGAAATTCCCTCAATTGTTGTTTATTTGAGAGTCTTTATTTCTTCTTCATTTTGGAAGTTTTGTTTGTCTATAGTCTTTTTTTTTGCAGTATTAGATATTGAACCTTAAGACTCTCTACTACTGGAACTATATCCTCCACCCCCGCTTTGTTCCTTTTGACACAGTGTGCCACTAAGTTACCCAAGCTGGCCTTGAGCTTGTGGTCCTCCCAAGGAACTGGGATTGCAGGAGTGTGTATTATGTTCAGCTGAAAGATAATTTTACTGCATACAGAATTCTAGAATTCTTTGATCAGTTTTAGAAATTTCTCATACATTTTTTTTTCCTCCATGCATGGCTTCTACTTCGTTTCTTAGAACCCATCATTGTATAGCACAAATATGTTTCACTGTTTTCAGTACTTTTTTTCATTTTTAATTTCAGTTCTTCTACTTGATTTTTTTGTTGATATACCTTCCAGTTGAGTAATTTTGTTTTCTTGTGTCTCAAAACTGCTGTTAATAGACCTATTTAGATTCTAAATTTCAATTATAATATTTTTCTGTTCAGAATTTACATTTTTCAGTAAATGACAAAACTCTAGTGAAGGCCTATCTCCTAATACATTTTCTCCATCTTTGTTTCTGTATTCTTATACATGATAACACAGTGACTTAAAAATCTTTGCAAACTTACTATCTTGATCAGATTTAGGTCTTTTTTTTCCTTTTTCATTTTTTCTTGGCTTACAATCTTATGTTCCTGTCTGTTGGCATGGTTAATAATTTTTCAAATTTAAAAATAGACATTATATACTAAAATTTATAGAGCCAGCAGCTAATATTTTGCTATAGTCTTTACCTTTCCTCAGCTGGGCATATAGAATGTGGCTTGTGATTTTACTTTAATCAGAAACTGTCCTGAGCCAAGGCTATGTTTTATTTATTTTTATTTATTTATTTATTTATTTATTGGTACCGGAGATCGAACTCAGGTCCCTGCGCTTGCACAGCAGGCGGCGAAACCACTGAGCTAATTCCCTGGCCCATATGTTTTATTTTTTGAAAGGCTAACTACTTTTTCATATTAGATCTTAAGATGTAGATTTTTGGTACTTTCTTCTGAGAACCGTTAATTCACTGCAGTGGGGTGAGGGGGATTCCATGGCAAATCCTAAATTTCAATTCTTATATTACAAATATAATGCTATGCTTTTCAGAGGATATCTCTTCCCAAGTCATTCATCTCAGATATAGGAAAATTCTTAGAGGGAAAAATGGTTCTCCAAAAAAATGTTGATCCGGAATATGTTTTCAAGAAGGCCCTTGACTTTCTGAAGGCTCTATAAAACACAGATGTTTTAGCTGGAAGATTAAAGTTGAAGTAGTTGACTTTTTAATGTTGGTTGTCCTGAGTGGTGTCCCATTATTTTTGGTGACAGAGACAGTCTTGCTAAATATGGACATAAGGATCCCACTCCTGCCTCAGTGGGGGAGGCAGGCACTTGTGGCTCAGTCAAAGGGGGGTGGACAAGGCCAAGGAGGGCCAGGGCAGCATGGGATCAGCCCAGCCCAGCCCCTCCAAGCCTGCTCCTTTGGAAGCCCCTGCCCCATGTGACCATCACTTCCTGCCTCCCACAAGTCCTGCACGTGGGCCTGCAGCATCAACTCAGCATACCCCTGGCAGCCCCATGTGCAGGACTAGCCGCCTTGGTTGATTTCTTGATAGCAGTCATTCTTTCTAGGGTGAGGTGGAATCTCAGTGTTGTTTTCATTTGCAACTCTCGAATGGCCAGTGATGTTGAACATTTTTTCATATATTTATTTGGTATTTCTACTTCTTTGTCTGAGAAAAATCTGTTCATTTCAGATGCCCATTTTCGGATTGGGTCTTTAAATTTGGGAGGTCTGATGTTTTTAAGTTCTATATAAATTCAAGACAGTAGACCTTTGTGTGAGGGACAGCTGCTGAAAATTTTTCCCCACATTGTGGGTTATCTCTTCACACTGTTGGTAGTTTCTCTTGCTGTGCAAAAGCTTTTTAGTAAGAAGAGATCCCACTTGTTGATAGTTTGTGCTAGTTAATGGGCAATTGATGTTTTGTTCATAAAATCTTTTCCTATACCAATGTCTTCAAGAGTTCTACCTAACTTGTCTTCCAGCTGGCTGAGTAGTTCTGTTTTAATATTTAGATCTCTAATCCATTTAGATTTTAGTTTAGTACATGGTGAGAGATATAGGTCTAATTTTAGTCTTTGGCAAGTTAAAACCCAATTTTTCCAGCACCATTTATTAAAGAGGCTATCTTTCCTCCAGGGAGGATGTTTGGCTTTTTTGTTGAAGATGAGGTGGCTGAGTGTGTCTGGAGTTGTTTCTGCATCTTCTAATTTATATATTCTAATGGCCCTCCAGTCTGTTTCTTTGCCAGGACCATGCTGTTTTTATCACAGTAGCTTTGTAGTATAGTTTCAAGTTGGGGACTGTAATACCCGCTGCCATGTCTCTGTTACCTAGAATTGCTTTTGCTATTCTGGGTCTCTTCTTGTTCCAAATGATTTTTTGGATTTTTTTCTCAAGGTCCATGAAGTATGCTGCTGGGATTTCAATTGGGATTGCATTGAATCTATATAGCAGTTTTGGAAGTATG
>NW_004624737.1:20743892-20760320 GCF_000247695.1 Heterocephalus glaber
AGGTGCTCTTTGTCATGAAAGCATCTTATTTCTCCATCCATTTTGAAAGATAGTTTTGCAGGGTACATCAATCTGGGTTGGAGGCTGTTTTTCTTTAGGGCTTGAAATACATCACTCCAAGCTCTTCTTGCCTTGAGGGGTTGTGTTGGAAGTCTGCTGTGATTCTGATGGGCTTTCCTTTGTATGTAATTTGTTTCTTTTCCTAAATGCTTGTAGAACTTTTTTCTTCTGTTCTGTTTCTGGAATCTTAACAATTATATGCCTATGTGTAGATTGTTTTTGATCAAGGGTAGTTGGAGTCCTTTTGCCTCACTTATCTGTATGTCAATTTCTTTTGCCCTGCTTGGGAAATTTTCTGCCATTACTTTTGTGAAGAGTTTTTGATGTCATCTGCACTCTCTCCTGTTTCTTCATTGACTCCAATCAGTCTTATATTATTCTTCTCTGCATCATCTAGCAGATGCTGGATTGATTTCTTGTTGTCTCTTACAATTTTGAAGCAATTTTTCTTTTCCTGGTCACTAATTGGAATCTTATCTTCTATATCTGAAATTCTGTTCTCACATTGGTTTATTCTGCTGCATAGACTTTCGATGGAGTTTTTTATCTCCTGAAAGTCTGTTTGCATCTGTTTTATGGATTCCATTTGTTTCCTATGTTCGATTCTGTCATGTTCCTCAGCTCCTGTGTTTTTTATATCTGTGTCCTCTCTAGATTTATTGATCATGTCTTGCACTATGGACACAATCTATGCTGTTAGCTGAGAAATTATTTCTGATTCCATTTTTTCCAGATCCTCTTTTGTTGCTAGTTTTGGGAGTTCAGGTGGTTGAGTATCAGAGCGTTCCATCTTGTTTCCCTTTGGGGTTGCTGTACGTGATCTGGAAGTCTGGTTCTGAGTTTTGTGTATATGTCTTCTCATTTTGACTGTGGGTGGGTGCTGGCTCCCACTCAGCTCACCTCCTCTGTGCTGGGAGAGGTGGTAGGTTGGCCTGGAAGCCTCCTACTGTGCACTGGGAGCTGTGGCACATTGACCCTGAAGCCTCCTCTGTTCTGGGAGTGATGGTAGGTTGGCCCAGAAGCTTCCTACTCTGCACTGGGAGTTGTGGCATGTGGACCTGGAAGCCTTCTCCTTTGCACTTGGAGCTGTAGCACATTGACCCAGAAGCCTCCTCTGTGCTGGAAGCCTCATATCTCTTGATTGATTCAAGTATGTCCCAACTTATGAATGGATGAGGCCTCCAAAATTGTTCCAAATGAGAAATAGAACCTCTTTAGTATGTGACCCCATTGATGTGATATTCCCAAGGGCAGGTAGACTTCAGCTTGCAGCCCTGAATCTCACCCTGCAGCACCCTCTGCATTGAAACTCCCCTAACATCCCCACTCACCCACTATATCCTGCCTTCATACTACCCCGACTGCTTTCTGCTTGGCCTCACCTGGAGCATCTGGTCTCTCTAGCAAGTAGATTTACTTCTTTTCCCATATTTGTGACACTCTGGTTCCAAACCCTCTCTCTAGGCTCACTTCCCTCTCCACCCTCATTCAGCTCCTCTCACAGCCCCATAGCTGCCCATCTCAGTGACCCCCTATGTGAAACTATTCAGGACAAAGTGAGTGGTTTTATCTTCTACACTGGCTTCTCATCTTGTTCCTGACTCAATTGTCTTTTTGGCTTTTGTCCAGAGGAGTCTGAAAATCCTCTCCTGAATACATGCTCCAGAGTTTGGTCTGTGCATCCCTCCACCACCCATTTTGTCACATGATGGATGAACCCCATCTCATCTCTGCCTTAAAACCTCCTCTTGAAATAGTCTGCATGCCTCATTATCTTATCAAAGCAGCGCCCACTCAGATGGTTGCTATAATTATTCTTTGTTTCTTTCACACTCTACCTCACCATTTTTCTTATCTGCTACTAATTTCTGCTCCTCTCCAACTGAACTTTCCATTCTAGGAGGAGGGAGACAAACCTCTTTTGCTCACCAGTTTTCCTCAGAGCTCAGAAGCTTTGGTGATAAATTTTTACAGTAGGTGGCTTGGTGGGTGGATGCTTGGATGGTTGGATCAGCACCATGATGTGGATGCTTTTGATGCAGCATCTGTGTCCTCTGCCTCCTTTTATGTGGTCTCCTTGTACCTCCGGCTGTGCTTCATAAGATCTATTTTCCAGGTGGGAGACATTGCTCCTAGTTAGCATACTTTGAATTTTCAGAGTTGAAAATTTTCAAAGTTGAATTCAAGGGCCTTCAGATACCACTTCCAAGGTTTCCTTTGCTCTTCTCCAGCCCCCTCCTCCTCCTCCATGGACCCAGGGTTGGTTTGTGTCCCAACACAATGAAGTAGAGGTATGTGACCTTGGGGATAAGCATGAGAGACATTACACTTTCCACTTCCCATGTGGGCTCCTTGAATCCCTCACTCTGAGGGGAGCCAGCTGCCAAGCCAAGAAGGTACTTTAGCAGCCAGATAGAGAGGCTCATATGGGGGGCTGAGGCCTCTAGCCAACAGCCACACCAACTGCCAAGAGTGTGAATGCACCATTTTGAGCAGATCCCAGTCCCATTGGAGCCTCAGGGTCTGTAGTCCCCACTGATCTGACTGCATCCTCATGAGATATACTCATCAAGCTGTTTCAAATTGCCATTTCCCAGAAACTATAAGCAAAGGAGCAAGTTCAAAAGTTGTCTTCATTTGAACAAAAGTGGTTAATTTATGTGTGTAAGCAGCAGGGCATTGTAGAAATTAAAGAAAAGAAGAAAATGTAAATCTGAAGACTTAGCTTTGGTGATGCCCCTGCACATACATACACATATGTGTGTACATACACATGGCCTGTGGTGAGAGGAATGTAAGTTCTGGTTTGTCAGATCCAAGGGTGTGCTGATACCAACAGATCTGATGGGACTATGGTCTAATGGGAGAAAAGAGTTGCTTGTTACCAAAGTAGGGAAAAGGCCACAACAATAAGCAAACTGAGTGTTTAACAAAGCCAGCTGTAATCTTGGTCTCGTGTTTGGCTTGGATTATATGTTTAATTACAGTGAATTCAGAATGAGAACCTAAGAAAAGGTTTCTGCCTATTTATGTTCCCCCTCTCCTTGGGGGCCTACCACATGCCTGCCTCCTCCCTGAAGCCTTCCCTGCCCACCCAGGCTCTGCTGACCCACAGCTTCCAAATCTCATTAGCCACATGGCTGGGACCACCCAGCTGAATGCAGGGGTTCTCCTTTTGTGCTTGGTTTGTGGAGAAGAAGAGATAACTACCTAAGTTTAATCACACTCATCCAGAAACACAGCCAGGTTCTAACCCTGGAACTTGAAATCTTGACGGTTGGAAAGGGCAAGTCCCAAATGATGGAGAGGTGAGTCATAGTGCCACCATCAGACAACCTCTCTCACCCAGCTCATCTCCCAGCTCATCTTCTGCATGGATTCATGTGTGTGTGTGTAGTAGGAACAGTCCAGAAGCTTTGGGAGGCTGGGAGGGGGATTTAATATTTTGGGAACACAGCTCAGAGGTGGCAGCTTCCTAGAGGTCTTATCTTGCGCTGAACCTTAATGAGAATGGGCATACCCTAAATTCAGGAGCCTTGTTTTCTTCTCCTTTAGGATTTACTACATCACTTTGCACAATAGTTACTCAGTTTATTATTCTCACAGTGCACATTTTCATATTTTGTCCCATTCATACCAAACATGTAAGATGACAATAATTTTCTTAAGTATCTGAAGTACAGCCTTAATCACTTTATTTACTAAATTTTCTATCTTCATTGATAATGAAAATGCCATCCTAAATGACTGATTTACACCCTGAGAGATTTACACCCAGACAATACAGTGGTGTGTATATTTTTTATAGTTAATACTAAGTTTTCCACACCTGCTCGCCCTTCTTCCCTACTTTGGCCACTAAGCTACTCAGAGGTAGCCAAGTGCTCCTGGTGTCTGCTTTCACCATGGGTTGCTATGTAATCCTTGAACCTGGTTCTGCCCTCCTGCTTGCATGGAACATCTTTTGGCAAAGTCAACAATGGCCTTGGTAAATTCCTTGCCCTTTACCCGATCTCCATGGGCACAATTCCTTTGCATTTATGGCTTATAATTCTCCTTTTCTTCCTTGCAACTGCTGTTCCTGAATTTCTTGGTTCCAAGGTTTTCCTTTTTCTTCTCCTACCTCTTTGATTATTCCATGAGCTTCTCTTCCCACTCTTGTTCTCTACCACCAGCCTTCTAAATTTATACCATTCCCAAAGGTTCTGTCTTTGTCTCTGTTCTTTTTATTGTAGTCTCTCTCTGGCCCTTTTCACCATACTCCAAGATTTAATTGTGGCTTCTGTTAACATGGCAGAGTCCTCACCTCCAATACTGATCTTTTGTGCTGTTCAAGTATATATTTGCAACTTTCTCAAATCACCACAGTCTGTTTCTTATACCATTTTCTCTACCTGCTAGCTCCCCAAATAGAATTTCTCTGCTTTACACAGCTGAGTGGCTCATGGATGTCTATATTTACCTTGTGACATAGCCAGCTCCCAAGCACAAATTCCCATTCAATGTAATCTAATACATGCACTTTAATTCTATCTCTGTTCTCTGGACTAAACTCACCATTCTAACCTTTTACTTTGAATGGACTCTCCCTGAGAATGATAATATATTGTTGAGATTACCTAATAAATAAATTGACTCTTGGTTACTAATTGAAGAAATGTAAATAAATGCTGCTTGTGTTTTTAAAAAGGGTTTTTTTTCTATTCACAATACTGAAAAGTGATAGAATATGTCCTGGCTTTATACACGGTAGATAGGAGGGACATAACCAATGTTCACAAGACAAGTGCTTTTACGCTTTACCTCTTGGCTCCACACTTTTGGTCCTGTTCTCAGAGAGGGCCTATCTTCATAGTGGCATTATAGATACCAACAGTTAGAGTCTTACATTCCTTCTGAGCAATATAACTTGCAAAAATTATCTTCCTCAAACATGTAAATAAAGGTCCTCAAATTGAGTCTCTGCAAACTAAGTTAGGTCATGTGTCCATATTTTAAATGATCCAATGTGGCCAGAAGATGTGGAATAGAGTAACTGGCCAAGTTTGGGCTGTTTATCTACTCTTGGCCCTGGGAGAAGGGCATAATCAACCAAAATCACAAGAACTAAAAATGTGTGCTGCTTCTCCTAAAGAACCTTGGGTTCTGATACTGCGTAAGAGTAGATCAGAAGGCAAACAGGCAGAATGCCCAATGTCTATTTGATTGTATAAATGCACCTGTCCAGACATCCAAGGAGAGGCCTTATGACAGCTGACACAGGCATCGTTCTTGGACTGGAAAATGATAAGATCTGACCTTCAGTGATGAGTATAATTATTAAAGGGACTTTGATATGCTACAGCTGTTATTTGTAGTTGCTAGCTATGAGGCAGTAATCCTCCCTATCTGAGATGAGATGTTCAGATGTCCTCTACTTCAAAGCACACCAGACATCAGCCAATTTTCAATGAATATTATTAAGCTTTTAGGATGTAAATTGAGGGCATTTCCTTAAATAGAAAAGCAATAGTCAAAAGACCACTTGGGTTAATTTCAACAATGACTGTGTAAAAATTTGGTTTTATGCTCTCAAAAATGTCAAGTCAGTAATGAAAGCAAGATTTCTGTGGTGATGTTTAAAGTAGTAAAGGCTTGTGTTAAAAATTTCCTTGAATTAATAGTGTAAATGTACATAAGGGGTTGTGGCATAATTTCAGAGGCCTAGGTGCTGGGTAAGAATGATAGTATGAAAATTTCCACACCCTCCTAGTGATTGCGGAGTCAGGATAGAGGAATGGACCTGCAACAAACATGTTACTTATGTCTTCTCATGCTGTATTAGAAATTTTTGTGGTCAAGAAGGCTGAAGATAATCTTTTGGGACTGGACGCCAGAGACTCTCCATATATCAGTCAAAAGCCTGGGAGGGGCCCGGGGATTTAGCTCAGTGGTTCTGCCACCTGCCTCACAAGCGCAAGGTCCTGAGTTTGATCCCCAGTACCAAAAAAAAAAAAAAAAAAAAAGAAGCCTGGGAGGGTAACCCTCAAGTAATAAACACTAACTGAAAGTAGACTTAGTCTTCTAAAAGAATAGCTCAACCTGATCCATCTCAATTCCTAACAAGTGAGAAACAACCACAAAGTATAATCTGCCTACAGATGGAAGGCTGTACTTCCTCTAGTAGGAAATAACGTCTAGAGCCTGTATGGAATTTTCATATACAATGTCTGGCATAAAAAAAGGAACTAGACACATTTAAGAAAGGTAAGAAACTATAACTGACAATGAAGGAAAAAATAAAAGCAGAGTAGCAGATATACATTTTGGGATTAGTTGAGAAGAATTTAAGAATGATTAAAATTGGTATAAAAAATTTTAAACAGTAAAAAATACGCAGAATTTCCATAGTGGCCTGGAAATCTACAAAGATAAATCAAACTGACAACTTGTAACCAAATAATGTAACATCTAAGTAATCATTGGAATGGGAAAAGAAGTGAGGAATAGTGAACATAAAGACCAATAGAAATGAAATTCAGTGAGAACAGTGAATGGAAAAAAACCAGAACAGAGCATAGAATACATGGGACAAAGAAGAGTCTACATGTAATTTGAGTTGTATAAGTGAAGGAGAGCGACTGGGGGAGAAGCAATGCATGAAGAGAGAGTGGCTGAGAAATTCTCAAAAGTAGTGAGAATCAGTCAACTCAGAACTTCAAGGTCAGTGACCCCAGTTAGAAAAATCGCAAAGAAAAACTCATCTGAGCTGATAATCAATCTGATGCAAATCAAAGTCCCTAAGAATAATCTTTGCAGTGTTGATAGGAAGAAAGACTTTCAAGGGAGCAAAATTAAGACTTATGGCTGACTTTCCAATAGACACATGCTAATGAGAAGAAAATGGAAGGAAATCTTGAAAAGCCAAAAAGTAAGAAAAAGTGCCAACTTGGAGTTCATACCTAGAAAATTATCTTTAAAAGGGAGAGAAATAAAGATGTTTAAAGACCAAACAGAGGTGTATGTTGGCAAAGGTAAGTATTGATGCTTTAAAAACGTAAGATGTTTGAGCTTTGCAACATATATATAAATGAGTAGCACAAAGGAAGAAACAAACTTGAAATATTTTTTGCTTGTTCTTAAAACAGTAAAGATAACCACTTTAGATAGTAAGGTAAAATCCAGGCATGATGGTGCATGCCTATAATACCTGCACTTGGGAGGCTGAAGCAAGAGGATTGTGAGCTAGGGATCAGCCTGGATAAAGTAGGACTCTTTCTTAAAAAACAAAAAGTAGGGTAAGACTTTTTGATGGCCCCAAATGAGTTCGTCAAGGAAACATTGCACATGAATCTTCTCTTTTAAAAAATATGTAATTTGATGGTTTCCTTTGGGAAATGGCCTGGGGCCCTTCTATTCACCATTACATTACTCTTTCTTGTTGGATTTCTGTGGCTATTTAACTGTTCCCACTACTCATAAAAGTCTATCTTAATAGAAGAGTAGATGACATTTTGCTTAGAAAAGCCATATAAACATGTTTGTAAGTCCCTGGCTTGAGGACAGTGGCAGTAAAGCAGGTATTGCAGCATTAGTGACATGCATAGGTCAGAATGAGCAACTAAAAATACCAAAATGATGAAAAACCCACTGTGATGGAGATTTACCAACCTGCCTGTGGAAAAAAAAAAATCTATGCTTCCTGAAACAGCAGTAGATCACATGGCACTTAAAGAAACATTAATTTCACATTTGTAAAAATGATTAACCCACCAAACATTTTTAAATGATTAAATCAATCCTTTCTAATTTTTCCTCTGAGCAGTCAGTGTACTTTCAGGCACCCAGTTTCCTACTTTGTTTCATCTTTGGCTTATATATTTCTCTCTATAATGTCCAGCTTGTCCCAAAGCCCTGCCATCTCTTCCTTTTCCCCCTATTGTGAAATCACTTCTTTTCTACTGTCATTGCTTTGGTGCTCAATTAGCAGAAATGGAAAATAATAAGGATTTTACTGTATTAAGAGTAACAAATGCACATAGTTCAGGCATTTATCATTCTATAAATGTGTATCTTTGGTTGTGATATGTATAGCCTATTTTCCAAACCCTTCTCTTTCTAAATGGCATTGTTTCAGTGATGATTTATAATTTAACATAGTGGAGTATCCTCACTACTAGTGCTTTTCTTTTTAAAAACAACTGAGTACAAGCTGACTTTAGACAGGAGACAACTGTGCTTTTAAGTTTATAGGGATCATTTAAAACTCTTAATGCCCCTCTTTCCTTTCACTCCGCTAATCTTGGACCCTTACTCATTATGTGTCCTCATCCAAAGGGTGAATTCTTTCCATCTCTTTGTGTCCTTTCTTCTCATATTAATTTGTTTATGCTGAAACTCATTTATCATGTTCAAAATATCATAAAAGACCAGTTACTTTCTAAAAGAAAACTGACTTTCCACTTTCAGCCCAAACTCCTTGAGATGATACAAAAAGAACATAGATTTAGAAGCACATCTGCAATCACAACAAGAATAAGTTAGTGAGAACTTAATCTAAACCCTCTTCATCTTGGAGAAGACAGAAGGTTTAACTTGCAAAGTTTGGCAAAGAAACATACTTGGTGAAGCAGAATGAATACTTTGGAATGACGATCACTTGGGGGTGGGTAGAGTTTGAGGAACAATGACAGAATTAAGCCAAATAATTATTTGATTTAAGCATTGAAATTGGATGACCCTGAGAATCCCTCTGGAGAACACACTACAGATTGTTACTTCCCCAGAGAATGTTGAAATTTTAGATAAGACCAGGATGTTTTCATACACTATTTGGACTTAACATTTTTCTTAAATGGCTCAAGCTGTCCCATGGTCATGATACATGCTACTCAGATATGCTTCTTAAATTTGAAAAAGATTAAGTGATTACACCCCGTCACAGAGCATAAACTATGATTTAAGGCGGCATAGTATTAACTATGCCTTCAAATTAGGGAAGACATGAGAGTGTTTTCAAAAGTTGAGGCCTGCAGTTTGGATGAGAAGAGAGTGGGCCAATGTGTTTATTATCTTCGGAGTATTTCTCAGTGGACTCCTAGTAGTTCCTGGATTTTCACTGTTTAAGATTAAACACAACCTTTGATGATTATCTTCAAAGCTTCTGCCAGAAAGTTACACCCTATAGGCCTTGACCTCATATAAATCCACTCCCTTCCTCCAAAAACCCACTAACTCAGCTGAACTGACCACCATATTCCCAATCCCCATGTTCCTTTTCCCTACCTCCAAGTTGTTGCACATTCAACCCAGAATCATGGAGGTTCTCCTTCCCTCCTATCAGCATGCAGCATTCTTCCTTTAAATGAGATCTGAAGATGTACCTTTTCAGAAAACCTTTTCACCTGAAATGCACGTTGACCCACTTTTCAGTGTATAGTCATGTCTGGAACTAAATAAAACTACATCCACATTAATACAAGTTGAATGGAGTTGTATTTTGGCAAAGGAGTTATATTTTGGCAGCTATTTCCCCATTCAAAGGTGGTCTTCAAAAGAATGTAACACATCTGCCTGCATATATAAATAAAATAAGAATAATGGGAGCTGTATAAGCCAGTGAGTTGTTATTAAGGAGTTAAAGACCATCTGGTTAAATATAACTATTTAAGAAAAATCCAAGTCAGAGTTTTTCAGCTGTGGCACTGGTAACATGTAGGTCTCCATACTGCTTTGCTGGAGGTAGGGAGGATGCTGGTCTGTGCTTTATAGGATTGTTAGCAGCCTGCTCTCCACCCTCCAGATGCCAGTGGCAGCCCTTACTCTGTTGTGATTACCAAGAATATTCCCAGGCATTGCCATACTTGGGATGCAAAATTGCCCCAGGTTAGAGCCACTGATTTCAACCTACCAATTGAAATATTTGCGTGTTTTAAATAATTTTTAATTTAGCAAACCAAACCAGAAAGACCAGACACCCTTGAGCTCCCTGCGATAGTTGGCCTCTCGTGGAATACTATTGCAGTGTTTTATAGGAGCCACACTTACCTGTAGACATGTCTAAAAGAGTTAAATACTCAACCTATGTAGACTTTTGTATCAGGGCTTTAAAGATTATTTTAATTTTTCTGTGTAGAATTTTATCCTCTAGACAGGTCAGTTTTTTGTGTTTCCTGTTTAAGAAAAGTAAGGTCCTATGTTAATACATTCTGTAGCAAATAAAATTGGGCTTTTCTGTTAATAGTAGAACCAATGAAACAATATTGTAAAAATTTATTTTGTATACATTACACATAGACTTGTGATTGATTGTTCCTTGATAGCAATACTTTCCCCCTACAAATTATTAAGTTGCAATACAGATATATGCAGAATTCATTGCCTTGGCTTGAATTCAGAGAGACTGAATTTGGTAATGAGAAGAAGGAAGGACAGTGAGTGACATAGTGGGAGGTGCCCCCTGGATGGCATTGGCCTTGGCTTTCTGTCCTGTGTTGCTCACTGGGACACTAGCACCTAGCTGTTAGGAGGGGGAAGGAGGCAGGCTGGAAAGGAGGCTGTGAAGCAGCAGTCCTCTTCCTTCTTTCCTGGACCATACTAGAGCTTTGGCTCTGACTCCAGAATGAGAGGACAGAAGCTGTGTATGATTTGGGTGGCATCATTAAGTAGGGACTCTTCCAACTGCAGAATGTTGCATGCAGGGACCTTAAAAATGTAAGGTTATAAGTTTTAGTTATGGATTCAAGATATTTTATCTGACAAAGACATAAAGAATAGGAAAGAGTTATCAGGAATGAACTGAAGATGCTGTCTGCAATACAAGGATATGAGAGGAGAAAGCTGAATGGTAATGGCAGTGAAACATGAGAGAAAAATATGAGTAATACAGATAAATTCCAGCTAAGCACTTATATGTACTTTTTTAAAAAAATTGAGAATCATTGCTTAATGAAAAATCCAAGGTGAGGAAATACACCCTGAGTTTGGTTCTGCCACATACAAGCCAGGTGAACTTGTGCAAGCTGCTTACCTTCTCTCAGTTGTTTTTTTTTTTTTAACTTTACCTATAAAATGGGTGTTTTCATCTCTGTGACCACACAGCCTGCACAGAGCTGGACACAGGTGCTGACTAAATGAGTAAAAATGAGAAAATGGATGTAACCTGAAAAAATTTGGGACATATGTCCAGTATCTGATTTTCCATGCAGGAAGGTTAGGCCTAAGGTCATGGAAACTTCTTCCAGTTCAAAAATATGTCATTGGAAATGAATGCTCTGAAAGTGGATGGATGGATGTGGTATTTCAACTGTTGCCAACTCATTCAGTGGGTTCTCATTACCTCTTCTCTTTTTAAATTTTTAGTCTTGTAACATGCCTTTGAGATTAATTTAGAGGTTCTCATAGATTAATCTTACTCTTAACCCTCTTTGTATCTCAAGCAGCTGTCAAAGTAATATTCCTCTTGCCTGAAGAAAAGTCATTGTTCCTTTAATGTGATTTGCTGTTGATGAATTCTGTCAATTTTTATTTCTCTAAAATATCTTTATCTCACCTTCAATTTTGAAAATTATTTCCTGGGATATAGAAAGGTGGCAATTATCTTCTTTAAACACTGTACCATATTATGTCATCTTCTGTGCATCATCTGTCAATTATTGCACTTCTTTTAAGGTATTGTATATTTCTTTGTCTCTGCTTTTCACCAATTTTACCGTGATTCCTCTAGATATGGCTTTTCTTTTTATTTATGGTACTTTGGATTTGTGGTTTAAATAATGCACACCTCATTGTCTTTCAGCAATTTTGGAGAGTCCTTAGTTGTTTTTTCTCTCCAAATATTGCTTCCACTGTGTTTTCTTGACTATTTCTAGGTCTCTGATTACGTTTACCTTTCTCTGTGTTCCCTGTGTCTCTGAAGATCTTTTCTAGATTTCCCAGCCTTTTGTCTCTTTATGCTTCTATCTTGTATCTCTTCTTCGGGTATATTTCCACCATATAATTTGTCTCTTTGGCTATGTTTAAATAACTGTTGAACCTATTTACTGAGCTGCATTTTCCAGTTTTATAATTTCCTTGTGGTCTTATTTCTCTGTTGAAATTTCTACTGTTTAAATTCTTTGGACAGCTCTTTCAAATCTATTTCTGGGTTTCATTGATTGCATTTTCTCTAGGCTAATTTCTACTGCCTATTGTTTCCCCTGCATTTTTTTCTCCTACATTTTTTAATCTCATCTTCTTGGTTTCCACTTATGCCTGGTTACTTTTTGTTTGGTAGATAATTTATATAATGAGCTTAAAGATAAATTGAAGCACTAGGTGATGTTATAGGGTGGGCACCGAAGCTGGGTGTACTTGTGAAAAGGGATTGTACTGGTTTCAGTCTTTATAATGGCCAATGTTCACATTGCCCCATCTCCTAGGGCACAGCATTTTGAGATCCCAACTGAAGCCTAGAGTTTGAGGTTGTCAGTACCACCTCTTAGCAGGTGCTCTCATCCAATTCTTGTGCCCTTAGCCTTCTGAATCTGTTGAAAGTTCTGCTCAGGGTTTCTGCTTCTCAACCACCTTTTCTAATATGAGCAGATTTCTTGAGTGGGGCAGATAACCCCAAAGTCTATGGTCACACTTCAGTACTTCTTCTACCTGAGTCACAGTCTTTTAAGTGTGCATTACTTTGGAAATTTTCCACTGCTCCCAAATATGATTTAAAAATATTTACCTTAGCTATTCTAGTTGTTTTCAGTGGAAGGATGGGTTCATATGACTCAGATTTTCATTAATGGTAATTAAACTCCTCCATTCTGATACCATCAGTTTAATGACTGTGAAAATCTTGTCATAAGGTTCTTGTGTTATTTTTAAGCTACTTTCCTTGGGAAGATATATAGGTGTTTTCTGGCTTTTCATTGTGAATTACGCCCAGTGTCTTGCGGCTTATATCTGTACATACTGTTCTGGTTACTTCCTTTAAATGAATTCTTAGGAGTGGAATTGTTGCATCAAAGCTATGTACATTTTTAAGGAGTATAATAACTATTTCCAGATTGCCTCATGGAAGGCTACACCAATTTACACTTTTACCAGCTGTGCATGAAAGTGCCAATTTCTTGGCATCACACCAACACCAGCATCTCATACTTTAATAAACCTTACACAGTCCTGGGTAGCTACCAGGTTGGCTGAAATAATCATAGCTTTAAAAGTTCTCCATAATTGGGACCTGTAGGTCAAAACTCTTAGGATATATCAGTAAGTAAAGTGATAAGTCCTGTGGTTCAATAAAAAGCTAGGAAAGTAGGCCCAGGATAGGGAAATCTGATATAAAAGCAGTTCATATGAAAAAGAGCTTGGGATAATAGCAGATGAGCTAATGCACTCTGGGACTGAATTTATAGACCCTGGAGGTACAGATCAAAGAGGAGAAAGGGTTTCTGTGAACTCTAAATTAGGTGGCTCATATCTGAGGTATTCTAAGAGTGGTTATGTTTTAAGAAGAACCTCATGTACCTGATGTGGTCCTAGAACAGGTACAGAATGGTGACTGGTCTACAGCCATACCATGAGAAAAATACTTGAAGGAAGAGGTGTGTGTTTTCCACAAAAGATGTGTTTGTGGGAGGGAATGATGAGTTTGCTTGACTTCTTAACTATATTTTAAAATAAGAAATATTTTTGTTAAAAAATGTTCTGGTACCCATTTCCAGATGGTCCCTATGTGGGGATGGATATGGGCCTGCAGTTCTCTCTTGTCCTTGACTTTTGTGGCCTCCATCTACAAGTAATTTGAATGGCTATAATAGATAAAGTGCATAGATACAGAATTTACCCTAAAGGTGTGTGTGTGCTCATCTGTTGTCCAGCACTTTATCACAGTGATTTATTTTTAATTATGATTATCAAAGGAAGATGAGCATGCCTTCTGTCCACTCCATGTTCCATGATTTTGTTTTGTTTTGTTTTTCTTAAGAAACAGCATCTTTCCAGGATAGGCAAAAAAATATGCAGGTGGGATAGGGGCAGGAGAGTGTGTCTTTGTGCTGAAGGGATAAAGACTTCTAGACTTACTGAAGAGAGATGTATTATCTTTTCTTATTCAGATAACTATTATTGACAGTTTGGATGATGTTCTTTTAAGTGATTCTTTTTCAATTCTGATAGGAAAACAAGTTTGTGTGTGTGTGTGTGTGTGTGTGTGTGTGTTTTGTGATAAGATGTTCTGCTTTGCAACAAAAGGGAAACTAGAATGTATGAACAGGAGTGCTCTGCTAGATTGGAGGACAAAATATATTCTTAGATAAAAAGGACAGAAGTATGGTGACTGTGACAGTGTGACATAACCTTTGCTGTCCATGACTTTAAGTGGTTCACTTACTACGTGCCAGCCCTGTCCAAGTAGTGATATAAACTATGCAATTGAATCCTCATGGCTGGTATGATTTATGAGTGGGGAAGCTGGAGCTCAGAAAGGCTAACAGTGCCTAAGCCAGAATGGTAAAAGTACCGGAGCTCAGATTTGACTCTAGGCCTGTGTGATCCTAATTCCTTTTGGGAGAGGGAGAGAAAGCTATCATAAAAAGATAAGTCCTAGTTTCCTAGTTTTCTGTGAAGCTACTTATGGGTTTTATTGACCACTTTTATCCTCCACCAAGCCTGAATTTTCTATTGATCAAGAATTAGCAGGGAAACCTTTCACTTAAGCTTGATGATCATTCAATAGTTTGACCCTGTTGAATTTGTTACAACCCAACAGAAAAATAGCAGGGAAATTTTTTTCATCAGGGATTTTCCAGGAATTATGTATGGCATTCTATTTCTAGAAAATAATGGAATTTTGATATGACAATTGGTTAGAAATCTTGACGATTAGTTATAAATTATTCACTCCCATGTGTTAAATCTGTTAGTGGTCTTGTTTGTTTTCTATGTTTTCCTTTTTGTCAACTCAACATTATTTAGTTTTATAATCAAGTTAAATTGATGATTTACCTTGGTTTTATAATAGGTTTTATAATATACCATTTTAATAAGGTCATTCTTAAGAATAGAACACCTCTATGCTTTTCCCTGAAGGGGAAGGAGGAAACCCTGAGCATCTTCTCCAAAAAGCAGTTGTCCAAAAAGAAAAACCATATACAGTCCCTGGGGGAAACAAAGTCACAATTATGATCATCACTCATCATATCTACCTTAAGCCAACCAATATTCTCCTGGTAGAAATCCTGTGGTTTCTGCAGTGACCTCTTAAACATTTTACATTTCCACTCTTGTGATTTAGTTTCAAATGGGCCAATCCAGGAAAGCTCAAAATAGGCCAAGGATTTGGTAATCACACATGTGTGATCATTCTAGCCTCATTCTTAAAAAAGACAAGAATAGTGGTGGCAAATCTATGGCACATATGTTATTTGTTTTTCTTTTAACACAAAAGATCTTAATGTATGAGTTTTTTCTAAACTACAATCTCACTATTCAAGTATAATTGCAGTGTTGGCCTTTGTGATTAATAAGTGGTTTTTGGTTGTCATTTAGGCACTTGTCTCTAAAAGGTTTATAATCACTGGACTAGAGTTTTTGGATAATCTGAAAATTGTCTATTTGTGAATTTAAATACCTAACTTACAACATCCAAAACCAAGTAGCTAGTATATTTGGTTATCGGTGTAAGAAGATATGTTAAGCCAGATGTGGTAGCACCACCCCTGTAATCTTAGGACTAATGGAGGCTGAGGCAGGAAGATCAAGAATTTGAACCCAGACTGGGAAATTTAGCAACTTGGGAGACCCTGCCTCAAAATGAAAGAGGACTGGGGATGTAGCTCAGTGCAAATGTCCTGCATTCAATCCTCCATACTACAAAAAAGAAGAAAACAAAAAAGGAAGAAAGGACCAAGGAGAAGTAAAGTGAGGAGAAGATGTGCTAATGACTCTGAACTTTGTAGCAAAGTTCATAATGGGCTGTCAAGGTAGACAGCCTTGTAGCACAGTATCAGTATATTCCATGTAAATATTTGATGAAGGGTTGATGGAACATTTTATAATACTTTGATAATGTTAATTAAAAAACCATTGATGCCATACTTGCTATATACAATAAAGTATTGCTGGAGATGCCTTGACGGATTTTCAGATTTGGTTATGGCTTCAAGGAATTTGTAGCCCAGTGAGAGTACAGCCATGAACAGAAGCAAATGCTCTCCAGACAGAACATGGCCATGCAGCTTAGAGAGCAGAGACTGGCAAGATGAGTTCTACCTGTTTCTGGGGACTGATCACACCCTGGTATACCTGTAGTGGGGAAGACAGGGAATAAAGAGAAACAGAGACTACATTCAAGGTTCATGGAGACCAGGAGGAGCTGGCCTCAAGGGCACCAGCAGCAACCCCCCCCCC
>NW_004624737.1:20787993-20875020 GCF_000247695.1 Heterocephalus glaber
CATAATATAAACCCTGGAGAAAATACTGTGTATTTGTAATTAAATCCAAGTGTCAGAAAGTATAAGCAAATATAAGCAAAAGTCCCTGTGAAAGACACAGAAACAAAACACTTTTACAACAAGATATGAAAGAAGCAATATAAGCTGGTCGAGTTGTGTGCACCTGTAATCCTAGCACTCCGATGCTGAGTTAGGAGAATTGCAAGTTCAAGCTCAGCATGCCTAACTTAGTGAGACCCTGTTTCAAAAATAAAAAATGAGAAGAGGAACGGGGATGTAGCTCAGTGTAAAGGCCCTGGATTTAATACAAAAAAGTGAAAAGTGGTATAAGTTTAATGTTATATAGGATTGAACAGAAATATTAATTCTTTTAAGTTCAGCAAACACCCAGAAATCCAATCAATTATAAACATTGATGTCAAAATATATAAATTAAGATGTATGTTTGTGTGGTCTTTTGCTGCTATGAATCCATTAAAAAAAAACCTGTTTACGCCCAGAAAACATGTAAGCATTTTGTGCTTAGAAATTCACCAGTTTAACTCTTAATCTTAAGTAATTTTCTAAAATAATATAATTTGCCAATTATAAGGATATTATTTTAAATAGTTATAGGGAAGAGTTATATAGAAGATAATAGCTATATAGATGATAATAGTTATATAGAAGCCCCTCCTCAAGGCACATTTAAAAACCCTTCTGTATACACCAGATATTACCCCCTGGAGGCATCCATTTAAAAAATATCGATTACTCAGGCAACAATTGGACAATGCTAGTTTGTTTGTTTTTTTTGGTACTGGGGATCGAACTCAGGTCCTTGCGCTTGTGGGGCAGGCTGCAGAACCACTGAACTAAATCCCCAGCCCAATAATGCCAGTTTTAAGTCATTATCACGCAGAGCTGAGCAGTAGAACTTGCCTGTGTGTTCTGTATCTCTGCTATCCACCAGCTGCAGGTAGCTGGTGAGCCTTGAGATGTATCCCGTGCAACTGATTTTTCAATTTTATTTTAATTAACTTAATTAGCCACAGGTGGCTAACGGCTGCAAGATTAGTCACAGAAAGACAATAAGATGATGCCAAACCATTACCTGAAAAATAAAGCAAATAGCCTTTGACCTTTTATCATTCTATCCTAGTAATGTGTATCGATTAATGTTTTTTTCATATTTTACCAGAACTCTTGAGAACTTTCAGTTCTTATGGCCTTTAAAAAAATTGTTTTATTTTAATTAATTATTTTAGTGTTCAATATTTAGAATCTATAATTCATTTTATTTTAAAATGTGTAACACGTGGATAGTTAATTCATGCTATACCCGAAATAGTGTACTTTAAAAATATCTTGAACTGTGCCTTTAAAATATAGAATATTACAAAACTATGAATAAACTTAGCCTCGTAAGCTCTTATCTATAAGCATAAAACCATTAAATTAGAGCTAACTTCATTTGTATTGATTTTGTCTGCCTATTCTGTGAGATGACCCACCTCCCTCTCTATTTTTCTTAAGCTACTAAGAAGCCTTCATTTATACACAGGCATTTGGCCCTTTCTCAGTCTTGCTGAGTCATTTATGATTGAACCATTCCTGTTCCTTCCACACCAGACTGAGCAGTGTCCTCTGAACTTAGAAGAAATGGCTCCATGCCCAGATGTGCTGGGCTCATGGTCTTCGAGTATCACCAGCACTTTTTAATTTAAAAAATCATCTATTATTTGAAATTTAAGATTTTAAATTCTCTTTATGGGAAATGTCCCATTGGATGTGTGAAAGCCCTATTCAAGAGAAGGATAAGGAAGAAGATTGGGTCCTCAGGCCCCAGCATCGTTGAGGGTGTACAGAATGAGGGGAGTAAATTTGGGATGGCAAATTCATTTTTCCTTGCTGAGGACTCCAAGTCAATGACTTGGGTTCCATGGGAAGCAGGGCATCATATCCAACTACCTTGGCTTAGGTGAGAGAGAGCCTGGGCTGGGGGTTTAAGGCATTGTTGCATGGGGACATTCTTAGGGCAGGGCATGAAACTCAGGGTTTCTGGGGCAAAACAAACTAAGTGCCCTTTACTACTCAAAAATGGACACACACAGATTAGCTTTCTTGAGGTCCAGAGGAAAAAGGAGAGGAGAGCATCTGACAAGCAAGAGAGAAAAAGAGACTGGTAAAGATGTTTGCCCTATTCACTGTTTGATTCCTTCATTCACCCAGTATTAATTGAACTTCTGTTATTTGTTCAGAAACTTCATAGATGTAATAAACAAGCACAAATCAACATACTGTACTATTACCAGCAGGACAGATGTGCTTTCTTGGAAGGAAAGAACAGGGACCTGAACAAAGAATAATGGGCAGAGTACAAGACTAGGTTGAGTGTAAGGTGAGGCTGCTTTGAATAGGTGGTTTTCAAGCTAATCCCAGAATCTGCAGAGACTCAGAGAAGTAAGACAGCTCAGTGTCTGAGGAACTGGCAAGGCCAGGTTGGCCAGCGCCAGGTGAGTGAGGGGGACAGCTGTGTAGGTGGGTGTGGAGGGTCAGGACACAGGCATGGGACACTGTGGGCCACATTAAAGAACTGGTGTCTGATCAGTGCAGTGGGAAGCCAGTGTGTGCTGATTTTCAGCAGGTATGGATTGACCAGGTGTGTTTAAAGGTAGCCTTCCACTGTCATTGGAGAATGAATGAGAATGAATGAGAGCAAGGACTCTTTCATGGATTAGATGGAGTTGGCAAGGGAGAGGGAGGCTTCAAGCATGACTTCAGATGCCTGGCATGAGCCACTGGGGAAATGAAGGTGCCTCTTATAGAGACAAAGAAGACCAAGAAAGGAGCTGATGATAAGGGGTGGGGGAGGGGTGTAGGAGTGGAGATGGTCCCAAGGGTCCATGGTCAGAGGAAGAGAACACAAAGGCCATGTCAGTACCAGTATCACATTTCCCAGCTCCTGCCCTGGTCTTCTGTACTTGTGATCTTGGGATGTTCCCAAGAAAACAATATACATTTTCTCTCACTCTGTTGACTATCCTTATGGAACATATCCAAATATTGGCAAGTCAAAGTCAAATGTTTTCAACTACCTCTCCTTGTTTATCTTTCAGGATCATCCAGAAGTATTGAATGTTCGAATACAACTGGAAAGCAGAGAACTAATCATAAATCTGGAAAGAAATGAGTAAGTTCAATTAGTTCTTGGTTTTGGCACACTAGGAGAAAGTTAAGACAATGTGGATGGAAAAGTGCTATGTAATGCATGTTGACACTGAGAGAAACAGAACCAAGTCCGTGGATTTGTAATCCATATTCAGATTTGAGGCTGGAATTAACTTCAAAAAATTATCCAATGGAAAAATAAAGGATTTTATCATTCTAAAAATGAACTTGATAATTCTGTAGCGTTTTTCATAGTTCTGTTTCTATTCTTTTCACAGCTTGATTTTGCAAGGATAGAATTTAACCATCCTCTATCCATTCCAATAACGGTTTTATAATTAATCAACTTTTAATGACTCCTGAATTATATAAGTGGAATTTCAAATAGGTACAAACTCTTTTTTCCCTGGGAAATTCGAAAAGTTTATTTTAATCTTTCAAAGCTAGTCTCTAGCACAAAAGCTTTATTTTATCTTTCTGTTTAATATTTGGCCCTTTTTAAATATAATATTCATTTCCAGAATATGGTATTATATATTTTTCTGGAGCACATGGCTATTATTATGTATTTTGTATGGCTTTTTAGTGGAACCTGTGTCTGTCTTAAGTCACAAGTGAAAGCCATGGTGTTCATGTCATTTCTTACCCTCTGGCTTTCCCCTTAAATTCCTTAGTTTATTCTTCTTGAATAAGCTCTTCTAATAAAAAATTTGTATTTAAAGGATTAAATCAATTCCCTAAGACTTGCTCGATTAAAAATAAGAGTTTCTTGCAGAAGTTCTGGTTCCTCTCTCTCACTCCTCAGTCAAGTGCTGGTCTGTGCTAACGTTAACAGTGTGAATAGAGAAGCTTCCCTAGAAAGAGTCTTGCCAGGGACACGGAATTACAAAAACTGGAATCAGGGCTCCATGTAAACAAGTCAGATCATTTATTGCTATCAGTGTTTTGATTTGAGGGTCCTAAGCAAGTCAGACAAAATAGGCCATGGGTGGCCGATCCTAACATTTGGTGTCTAAGGCCTCAAGTTATTTAAAATCAATATTTGTAAAACCACACAAACTATTCCTTAGGATTTGCAGCCTGGCTCTTTGTATTTCTTCTTACATGTGTATCCCTCACCATTAAATGGGTCAGATGCTTTGTAAATAGTAAATAAGTAATGTATTTTAGCTTCTTTTATGACCTGACGATCTTAAAAGAGAGATTTAGGCACATAGACTGTATTGAATATCAAGGATCTAAACAGAAATTTGTATATTTCTTTTTATGTGTCTTTCTTAGAAAAGCAAATATTTTTATAGTCTTTTTTTTTTTTTTCCGTGTAAGAGTTTTGTGGGACATTTAAGTTTTTGACATTTTGGTTGTGTGTGGTTTTGAAAATATCTCCCTGGAGAAAACTAAGTATTTTCTGAAAGAGTCAAAAAACGGCTTCCGGTGGCAATACACATCTTGGATAGGGTGCTATAATTGGCAGCTGGGTGTAGAAGTCTCTGCGCCCCAACTGTTCCTATTTCCACTTGGCAGGATGTCACACCCACCCTGGGGGAGGCTGCTCCTAAACTTCATAGATGGCACTAATGACTGCAGGTAGGGAGCAGAAAAAGACTTAATAAAAAGCTTAAGTTATTTGTTTTTACTGTAAAAAGAATATGTGGCCCAGCAGAAAATTGAACATGGGGGGTGGTACAAGGAGCAACCAAAAAATATATTCCTACTACTGAACATAACCCTAGTTAATATTATGGTGAAAGTTAATATTTTCTTACTAATAAGAGCTTTGGTTCTTTTATCTTTATAGTCAATATCATAGTCCTTGTACAATGGTATATATCTTTCTTTATATAGTCTTATATACTTCTTCATTTAGCTTTATAATGAACATGCTTTTCCATTTAGAAATGATTTCTTACAGCCCATCTGGTTCTCTGAGTTTGTAAAGTGGCTTAATAGCCTTGTTCATGGTTCTCTGAAAATGATTTATCTTCCATTACTGCAGATAGTATAATACATGTTGAGAACTAGACAATGGCTAATTTGTATAAAATATCATTTAAAAAAGCATCTTAATTTACTTTCTTCCAATCCTTGGCTTTTCATAAGATACTCTCAAAATTAGAAACGGTAAAAATGAAAGGTATTTCTTCTAAATTTATTTCTCTCTTTCCAACTTCATTTTCAGCCTACATTTCAAAAATATAAGGAGAGTATTTAAATGTGTTCATATGACACTCTATAGCTTTATTTTAATTACACTACTCTACCAAATTGAAGTTTCCACTGTGTTAACAGTAACAGTTTCATAGTTAGAATATACCAGCATTACTATTTTAATAATGCATTTCCCCAAATACTTCAGTATTGAGCATTTTTTTCTAAATAAATTATGAGTCTATTGTAAATGGACTATACACTTGAAGAAATGAAATAAATCTGCAATTTTATAAGTAGAGTGAAATGCTTTTATGCCTCTAGCTTTTAATGCTGTCAGACACAAAAGGTAATCAATCATCCACTTTACATGTAATTTTTAAATTTACATAACCTTTGGCCCAATAGATCCAATTCAGAAAGCTTATAAGTGAAGCTTATAGACTACCCCAAAATTTAAAAATAAGACAAATTCATTTAATATTTAACAAGCAGCACAATAATGAAGCAATTCAATCAGAAGGAACACACCTGTCCCATGAGAATGTGGGCTGATTGGTACCCACTTCAGTGCCTACATACCAGGAGTCAGTGTTCAAATATGTTCATTGCAGAATATTTTACTTATGGCTACATTGATAGGAGATTGACTCAATAAATTATGGCTTGGCTATGAAACAATGCTATGCAGTAATTAAAAATGATGAAGATCTTTGTTACTAAAAAATCCACAGTATAATCACTGTAAACAGAATGTTAGAAAATATTTGCCATATTACCCAGTTTTTATTTTAAAATTGTACATGACACATATCTGAGTAGTAAGCTTATGGAAAACACATTTTAATTTTCTTAATGTTTTACAAGAAGAAAATGCAACTTTTAAATTAGGATTTTTTTTATTTTGAAAGAAAAATATTGTAAAACCTTGAAAATGGTTGAAAAAAAGGAGAGTGGAATGATTTGCTATTCATAAAACGAAAACTGGCCTTTGAAAAGCCTACACAATTTTTGAAGGGCAAGAAAGGTCTACCTATTGAATATTGAGTCTTTGAATATTCAGAAATCTGTTTTAAATGAAAACTTGCTTAAAAATTAAAACTTAAATAAAAGTGGCCCCAGCCTCTTAAATCATAAGAGCTATAATCTGAAACTAATGCTGAAAGAGAGTCACCTAATTATCCCTACTCAGAAACTCTTCCATGGTAAACCCATTCTTCACGGAGCAGGGCTGCATTTTTATTAAATAGTTGTTTGAGAGAATCTATTTTATTTGCCTTCGAGCATCCCTAATTTGTGCCCAGGTCTGCTGCTCACTTAAAATCGGTGTTTGTACAGCTATAATTGAATGTTTAAAGAAACGCAAAGCTTCCCCTGAGCAGTATTTTTCACAGTGTAGCTGTCTGCCTATGGGACTGCAGAGACCAGGTTTATAAGTTCCATAACTCGGTGGGATCCCTGCGGATTCTCCAGCCATTCCTCAGACAGGTGTGTGGTGAAACTGCATCTTTGATCAAAATGCTTTATGGGACAGGCTGGCCAGCTTAGACATCCGTTTTTCCAATTTAGAATAATTAAAAGTGAGGGCAGTAGATCACACTCCCATCTTTCAACCCCAGTGAGCATTCTGTTTGCAAGTCCTGTTGCTGTCTCTGATTGAAGGCAGTTGCCATGGGAAGTCTGCAGTCCACTGAATTCATATTTGGGGTGTGTCTGTGTTAGAAAAACTTTGCCGTTGATTTTTATTCTGTCTGGAACAATTCCAGACATCTTATAAGGGGCCACTTTAATTTGTACTCACTTACTCTAGAATAATAGCAGAAGGGCCACTGAAAAATTGTCAAACACTGGGCATACATATTGGGAAGACATTTAGTTTAGATAATCTCTCAGACTGTCATGTATAACATAGAGCAATGTGGCCAGGGTGGAGATGGCATTACATGGATTAGAAGGTGGCTAAATGCTTGTCCAGAGCACACTAACCCGTTGTTTAAATTGACCCATACTGGGCTGGGTAGCTGGACTGTGTCTGCTCCTAGTGGCCTCGGGACTATATACATGCATCCTGGCCTGTGATTTTGTCAGCCATCTCTATGAAGACATAAAAAGGTGCCTGATCACATTTCCTGGCAACAAAAAGCTGAGGGAAAACTGTGCCCAGCAAGGCAAAGTTTGGATTATGAAGATTTCAGCGGTTTTGATCAATGGGCCAAAACTAACAAGATGAGATTTAACGGGCATAAATGTGAAGTCCTGTTCTTGGATTAACAAAGAAGTAAACGTCGCAAGTTCAGAGGAAAATTTGCCAGTAATTCGCATGAATGAAATGTACAACAGGAGCCCCGGAGGCAGTGTGGCTATTGAGAAAGGTGAGAGCCCCCAGAGTATGTGTGGGGTGGTATGGAGGGTCCTAATCTGGTGAGGCCTTCTTGCTATGTGGTGACTCTTGCTAGACCCTGTGCAATTGCAAATATGACATCTTAGAGCTGCCAGCTACTTTGTTCTTATTTCCACCATTGGACATTTCTTTTTTCTACTAAAAAGGGATATCCTTACGGTCAAAGGCAGGGCCTTCACACCCCACCACCACTACCACATTTTACACAGCTCCATCTCTCAGCTTCCCTTTTCTTACTCAAAAATATTTATCAGAATTTTTATTAATGTATTAAAGAAATCATTTATTCTGTCACTCACTTTCCTAGTTTTTTTCCAAATATTTACCTAATATCAGATGCTGTAATTGACACATGTGATAGAATAGTTAAGGAGCCTAACACTCAACAGATCATTACAAAAGTAATAACTGAATGGCAGTAGTGCTCAGCTGAAAGGAAGGAAAGTATGGAGCTTTAGCCTCATCTAGAAAAGGAGGTGTGTCATCAAGTAGCATTTAAGCTGTGTGTGATGGAGTAAACTGGGTAGAGGGCAGAGAGTAGAAGATTTGAGAGATTAAAAAAGAGGTTATATAAAGGTCCCCAGAGGGAAGGAAGGAACTTTCCAGAAACTAAGGTCATTGTGTGAGTGAGAAAGGGAGAGAAAGGTGAGACAGAGAGGGGCACAGGAAGGCAGCCCATGCAGGGTCCTCCACACCACGGTGAGGATCTTACACTTTTTTATGAGGCCTGTGGTGCATCGTGAAAAAGAAGGCTTGTAAGCAAGTTGGTAACATGGGAAGGTTCCATTTTGTTTTCCTTAGGTTCTTTTATTGGTACACTTTAGGTATACAGTTCATTCACAGTTATCATTGGGTGTTTGTACCTGTACATGATGGATCTTGGTTCTTATTTTTTCCCCATTCCCTGTGTGCCCTTCACCCCCTCCACCCTTCCCTGTTTACACAGACTTCATTTACATTTTTTTTCTTTTCTCATAATTTTAAAGACCATTACAGATGGTAAAGAGTGCTGTGGTTATTGTTCTCAAGTATGATGGCTTGAACCAAGGGAATGTCTTTCGAAAGGAGATACTAGATAGTTCAAAAATGTCCAGGAGACAGAATGGACACAATTTGATGAACAATTGAATGTGTGGTGTAATGGAAAAGAGGATATTAAGGATAATTCTCATGCATGAAATGTTGAGAGAACAGTGACATGTGATCAGAATAAAAATCCTTAAAAAGGACTAAGATTATATCCTTTGAGCAATGGCAATTGCTCAGTTGCACCCTTGTGAGCATCAGTTGTCACATTTCTCTTTGTCTATTTCTGGAGTTTCTACTCTATTCCAATGATGTATGTGTTGGTCCCTCTGCCAGTATTGTAGTCTTGGTAACTGAAGCTATGTAAAAAATCTCAAAATCAAGTAAAGTGGTTTCTCTACTTTACTCTTTCTTTCTACAAAACTGTTGTTATTCCAATTCTTTTCATTTCCATATAAATTTTTGAAGTATTTTGTCTTTATCTAGAAAAAATCTTGTTGAGATTTTCATAGGAAATGTATTAAACCTTTCTATCAATTTAGGGGGATCAACATCTTTCCTATGTTGAATCTTTCAATCCATATTACAGAATATCTGTTCATTTGCCTGGATCTTTGATTTCTTTCTTCAGTGTTGTATAGTTTTCAACACAAAAGTCCCATTCATATTTTGTTGGATTTATACCTATTTTTTTATTTGGATCAATTTTAGATAGTATTAAATTGGAATTTTTGTATCCATGAGTTCATTGTCATTACATAGAAATACAATTAGTTTTTATGTTTATCTTGTATCTTGCAGCCTTATTGAACTCACTTATTACTTCTAGGAAATATGTGAGTCCTTTGTATATAGGAATTCTATGTAGATCAGTGATGGTGAACATTTTAGAGCTTTCAATGATACAAACAGCCCACTGTGGCACATGTGCCATAGGTTCATCACCACTGATGTAGATGGTCATATCATTTGCAAATAGGAGTAGTTTTCCCCCTCTCTCTCTCTCTCTCCCTCTCTCCCTCCCTCCCTCCCTCCCTCTCTCTCCGTGTCGCTTGGGGTAGAACTGGCTTTGCAAATCTTGGAGCAGGTTGCATATGAGGACTTAAGAGAATCCACTCTGGAGGTAAACATGGAGGGCTGCCATGTGGAACTGGGTGTGGCATTTCTTTGGGATTCATAGATACTTGCAGCTGACTCATATATGCCAGTGGTTAGTAATTATGAGCTGGAGAACCCAGGCCTAGAGTGGGTGCAAAGTGAGGAGACATTAGCTATAGCCTCAGAGTATCTGCATAGCTTTTATAACCCATGGCAATGCCTATAACTTTCCTATAGTCTTGTTGCTAAGCAGTAGGTGGCTCCCTCTACTAGGAGCTCGTACAGAGACTGTTGACCTCCTTAAAGTTTCTGGACCTCCAACATCAGGACCATTTGGAGAACTTGTTTAAAAGGCAGAAGCTTAGCTCTACCTCTCATTGTTGACCCAGAATCCTCACCTATAGGGCCTGTAGATCTATACTTTTTAACTCACTTCCCAAGGAAGTATATTCACATTTTACTTGGACAACCATTAGCCACATGAGACTATTTAAATTAAAATTAATTTAAAATTTAAAACTTCAGTTCTTTGGTCATTTATGCCATAATCAAAGTGTTCAGTGTTCAGCTATGCAGGAAGATTTACATCATCACAGAAAGTTCTGTTGAACAGAGATGGGGCTGGCAGGGAAATATCAGCCTGTCGGCTCCTTCTGGTTTGGTATTTCTAGCTTAGCTGATACATGTCCCATAAGAAGGTTCGTTCCTATAGGAAGTAATTCCAGTGGCATAGGAACCTCCATGCTGTGCCTCAGAGAATCAGGAAGGCTCAGGGAGTCCACAGTGTACTTTGATGAGTAGGTAAAGGTTCAGAAGAAAGTACTCTAAGAATGACTTGTAGACCATGGAGTTGATGGGAGGTGACATAAGCTACATGGGCTTCAGCAATCTTCTAACCAGACCAAACTCCTACAGGTTCAAGTTAAAAGTCTCTCAGCCTTAACATTAAGACCTTTTTAATTGGGCTGAATTTTGTTTCTTGAATATGAGCTAAATTCCCTTGAGCTTCTCCCTTCATCTTTTTTTTGAAGTAGTGCAGACATTGGAAAAGGTCAGAACACCACTTTTAGTTTTTGGTACATAAGCTGATTTAACTCCCAAGTGCTGAAAATGGTTAAAATGAACTTTTTCAAGACAGTGCCCATTCTATTCCAATTTGAGTTTAGAGTCCTTGAATGGACTCCTTAAAGTCAGAAAAAGCTGAGAAGGCCATTTGACATGAACATGGGTTTCCACATTTCCTCCTGTCACTTGCAATCCCTCACTTCTTGGACCTGGGGTTTATGATTTCCTGATGAAAATCCTGGAATACCCTTCGGATCACTGTCCCCAGCACTGCCTCCAAGATGGACTAAAATGGTTATGGTCTCTCTTTCCAGGCAGTTTTGGGCCACTGTTGATGAGCTGATGCCGTCTTTCTGGTTCACTTTGCACTATCTGCTTCCCTAAGTTGTGGCCAGCGATGGTTATAGACAGACACTGTATGGGCCAATATGTTTATGGCAAATCGTTTTGCCTTTTTCTAACTGTCATGTCTCAACATAAAGAGCATAATCTTTTGTTTGTGTGACACACTAAGGCTCATCACTGACCAATTAAGACAGTAAAACTCTCTGAGGAGCTTGAAACTCTAACATAATTTCACTAAGTTTACAGACACAGATTCTGCTAGATTCTTGTAATATAATGCCACAGGAAACTAAAACTCTGGGTTATTTTTTCCAGAAATGTTTACTTCAAATTCATTATACTGAATAGAATTGGAATTTTGTCTGTGATTGGCCATGCTTCATAAAGTGCTTGGAAAACAAACCTGGCAATTATAGCTGTTATCTTGGTTCCTTCTTGCTTGTTTCTTATTTATGCTGTGTTTATGCTTAATTAGTGATGATAAAGGGCTATCAAATAATGTTATTAACTAATAGTTCATTTGGTATGCATGAATCATATACAGTATCTTTTTATTTATTATTACAAGTAACCTTCACTATAAAGCTGGACTCTATCAAGCTCTTAAACAGATATCTGTAAACCAATTTTCATGGCAGCTATGTATCTGATGAAATATTATTCAGATTTAAAAAGAAATGAAGCTCTGACACATGCTACAACATGGATGAACCATGACAACATTATGCTAAGTGAAATGAGCCAGGCACAAATGAACAAATGCTATGTAATTCCATTTATATGAGGTATCTAGAGGAGGCAATTTCTTAGAGATGGAAAGTAGAATGGGGCCTTCCAGAGCAGGGGAGAGGGAGGGGGTTTCTGGTTTAACAGAGACTCAGAATGAAAAAGCTCTGAAGATGGGATGATGATGATAATTGCACAAAAGTGTGGCTATGTTTCATCCCACTGAATTGCGCACTTGTAAATAATTATAATTGAAAATTTTATGTTGTATATCTTTTACCAGAATTTTTTTTAAAAAACTGAACTCCTGGTATGTTTTTTTATCAGACAAAAGGCACCCTCCCTTTCCTCCTGCATGAACACATATAATATATGTGTAGATGGCAGAAAGTTTATTCTGAAGCATTTTTTTTTAAGCTCATGGAAAATCATTCAACCATTCTGCCCTTTTAGGTGACTCCTGTAGCTGGTGAGTAAGGGCATAGCTATCATGTAAGCCACAAAAGCTGATCTAACTTTCTTGACTTTCTGGATTATTCTTTCTAGAGGAGCTTCAAAATCCTTAATGTAGGGGGTGACTGGTGATGCTGGGGTTTGGATTTGGTTATTATGCTGTTTGGAGACAAGTCATATATGGGCTCCCCTGTTCTCTCACATGGACAAGATGCTACCTTTCTTCCTCCCTAGTTGTTGGGAGGGCTAACGGAAGTGAGATTTATAGGGCTTGAGACCACACTCTCACCGTTTTCCCTTAGTGATCTTCATAGCCCTGGCCTCTTCTCCCATAGGGATGGGAACTTTGTCTTCAGGTCTCATCTGAGCGGCCCTAGACTCCAGCTCCCCGAGACCTGCACTGTTCTGGGCTCTGGCCTGTGTCCCTGTCTTCTCTCCAGTCTGTCTCCTCCTCATTTCTTATTGTGGCCAACTAGGTCAACCTAGTGGCCTCTCTCACACCAGCTGCCAGCTGCTGCTCTTCTTGTCTGAGGGCTGGGAGCCTCAATTCTCCAGTGGGAAAGTTATAGGTTATCTGTGTACTGTGGGTCAGGGTGGGCCAGCAACTGCCTGCTTGGCTGGCCTGGGGACTAGTTAGGTGAAGTTGGTGAAAAAATTAACTCCTGTAGACCTATTGTCCTTATGCATTGTCCTTATGTATTGTTATATAGTCATCATATTCCCCAGCCCATGCATCCTATCATCTCATCCAAAAATTATTATGTCTGTGTCACTAAGAAAGAATGATTTGCATCACACCTAAAAATTAATAATAATTCCTTAATATTAAATGTGCAGCCAGAATGAACATACAGATTTTCCAGATATTGTGCTCTCTCTCTCTCTCTCTCTCTCTCTCGTGCATACACTTAAATTAAGATACATCCCCATATTGCATTTATTTGCCAGTGATTAAGCCTCTTTTAATATGTTCCTTCTTTTTAATTCTTGTAATTGAAATCTTATAGTCCTTGAAAATGAAGCCCATTTATTTTCCCAGTAGAATTTTCCACACTCTGGACTTGCTGATTTCATCCCCTGGTGCTGCTGAACCCATTCCACTGGCCATGTTTCCTGTTAGCTGGGAGTCAGCTCTACAAACCTGTGCAGATTCAGGGTCAGATTTTTGAAGAGACTACATCACAAGGTGATGCCTTATCCATCTCTCGCAACGTATCAGGAGTTCTGTGACCACTGATTATCTTATTGGTGATGTTGGGTTGACTGCTGGGTATGGGTATCACCCTGATACTGCCATTTTAAAGCTCACCTGCCCCTTTAACCACCAAGCACCGAAGCCATTAGTGATCAATGCTAGATCTGTTATTTCTTAAAGTCTTAGAAAATGGCATTGTCCTAATTCCATTATTTCTTCTTCATTTATTAGCTGGAATGCTTCCATAAAACCCTTTTTCTTGTCAGACATTGGTTACCCTGAAGCATGAGATAACAGGTGAGATAATTCTTTAGGGACCATGTCTAATAATCACTCTTCCTTTCCCAAGGGTGGCCACTGTGTTTTCCAATTCAGGACCTTACACTTGGTGGTTCACTCAGGGCCTTGTCAGGTGCTCTGACAAGTTACCTTTGTAACTTGTTCTGTGGGAACATGGATGCATATTATCACCCTTCCCAAGTAGCTGACAGAGCACTGGATATAAGGCTGAATCTGCTCTACAGAGACTTAATGTTCTCCTTTTAAAGACTGGAGTCTCTCTGCATTCTTCAGGGCTTGGGAGAGGTAAAGCAGGAAGTGAGTCCAGCACTGCTGCCAGGAAATCCAGGGGCCTGAAGTAGAGTCCAGTCATAGCTTATCACTTGAAGGGTTGTGTCCTCGTAGACCACAGTGGCAAATGAAAGAAAATGCTTCGTTCACATGAAAGGAAATGGCAGTCAATTCCTCAAAAACCAATAGCCTGAGCAGTGGGAACCACACTTACTCAAGTATTATGAGAAAAAGAAAATGAGGGCATTACCTAACATTGCTGTGAAATGTTCACATCTTTCTCCTCAGTATGCTCGTAGATTTCATTGTGGAATGAGGTGGGTTTGGCCTAAGTAAAGAACAAGAGTGTCTGTATTATTTTTATGATTTTCTTCCTTATGAAAACCATGTGGGCAGATAGAAGATGATACAGGACCAACCCGCACAACAGGAGGGTTATTTTGGGAGATGATTTATTTACACAGAGTTATTTACACAGCTCTTCTAAGGCCACCTCTTCAGTTCCAGCCTGCCTAGAGGGTGTTGCTGGCCAATTCTAGGGTTGTCTTTGAAAATCTGACTGCCTACAATGGAGATTCTCTTTATTTCTTTGTCCCTTTGTGTTGTATTGGGAGCCAAGCAGCGCCAAGATGACAAAGAGTCACAGAAGTATCCTTGGGAGTTGTAGCTTATGATTTCTGTGTGGAATTTGCACACAATTAAAGAGCATTAATTCATGTTTTCAGTAAAATCCTCATGGTATTGTGTATTCACATGAATGAAAAGAATGTCAAAAGGTTGGTGGTATAAAAATAAAATGACATTAAAATTTACTATAAGTACTAACTCCATAATTTAGTAAATATTTAAAAAATTAATTTAAACTTTGGGTCAAATTTATTATCTTAACAAATGAAGTGATGACTGTGACTTGATTATATATTTATAAACACCTCTTCATTTAAAAGCCTGGTATTTTTACATTGGATCATAAATTATCTGTGTATCTGTTCCACAAATCTCCTTATATTTAGAAGTTATTCCAAGACTGCTGCTTTTCCCAAAGTAATTTTGCATATAGGAATCTAAATATAATCATAGACATAAAGGGTGATATATTATTAAATCAATTAATTAATTATCATTATAGAAAAGATTCAAGGTTGTTGAAAGACACATAAATTAGTTATCTTCTTTCAGGTATATAGACTATCTCCCACCAGCAGTCTAACTTCCTGCATTTCATTGTGCTTTCAGAGCATGAATTCTAGTCCCTATTGATACAAATTCTAAAGATGATCAGTTGAAGAAATATGCTGCATTCCTGTGATAGTTTTTGTTGTTTGTTTTTAAGACTAAAAGAGATTTGGTGTAGGATGGAGAGAAGCATGGAGCCAAGGGGAAGGCCACATGAATTCTCAGGTATTTGGTAAGCTTTGTGACTTTAGGAGAATTTAACTTTTCTCATCCTGAGTTCTCTCTTTGGTAATCTGAAGTTAAGCCTTATTGGCTTGGGAACTGGCCCAGGTAAAAGATTTCAGGGGACACATGGCCACTTTGAGATCTATGCCTCAGAAATTTTCTGTACTGGAATCTGAACCTGCTCACCCAGAAAAATGCTTGAACTGATGGTGCTGGCAGAAATTGTACTTATGACCTAGATGAGAAACCAGATAGAACATATTGTTCTTAAGGCTTGAGACCAATTAAACAACTCCTCCAAGGGCCAAGGTTTCTTATTTAGTTGTATGCTGGTGAACTAGGAAACCCTGTCTTCTAAGCTTTGTTCCTTGGAGAACTAAGCATCCTAGGAGGCATCTCCAGGCCCAGAGCAGTCCATTTTCTTGGGAAATTTAAACATAAAATTATGCAGCTGAGAGAAATATATGCTCCAGGTAGGCTCCTCGCCAAAGGATGATGAAAGCGTGGACTCCTCAGTTTGTGGCATGCAGGTGGGATGGGAAGTGCCCAGGGGAAAAAGAAGTTTCTTGACTTGAGGAAGAGATGGCATTTGATAGAAGTTGGAGCGTCTTCACAGCCCATTGATATAAGACTACAACCTTGACCTCCTTAGAGGTTTTTGAAATAATTGAATAAAACAATTATGACAATGGAAGAGAGCCAGTGGGGTCCCAAGAGTGCGAGTTATGTTCTGTTTCTTAAAGTGGGTAATGAGGATGTGGATTCATTTCCTTGTTCATTTTTCATATTCCTTTAAATGTACACAATAGGTCACAAAAATAAAGCATCTTTTCTTTTTTTTTTTGGTGGCAAAACCTAACATAATTTTTTTGTTCACAAAGAGCAATTATTCTCCTCCCTTTGAGCATTCTTGTTTTCTTCTGCCCTCTGACCTTGGAGAGCAATCCAGATGGATGTACAGAGGACCCTGTCCTTGGAATGAATTTAAGGAAAGCGTCCACCTTTTGTTGCCAGAGATGAGACTTGGTCCAATATTTTCATGAATTGTCATCTTTTTTTCTGTAATAATTGGCATATAAATCTTATAAGTTGAAATAGTGAAAAAATATTAGAGAGTAGGATTTCTTGGAATGTATTTGAAATTAAATTTTAATACATGAACATACATACACTCATATATTCTATAATGCTATATATCATATAATGTTATATAAATATACATTATTGTGCCTAAAAGCCAACGGTTCATGTTGTTAGAATGAGCCAATAACCAATGTGTTATGCTTAGGAAAATTTCTTGTTAATGCTATACATTTGATGACTTTTCAAAAAATGCTATAGTGATGCAAATTTGGCTTATGCTGTAGAAATAATCTATTGATTTGATTTAGGAACAGACATTAGGACTTAGAAGCTAAGACTTCAACATCAATTTCTTCCAACATTCATGTGCTGGTAATAAAAATATTATGAATTCTTATTTTTTAACAGGAAAAAGACTTTTAATGTAGAGTATGTTTTTGCCATTTTTATATTTTGCATTTTGGCATTATAGTACCTGATACTGTACCCTGTATTGCATTTATTCATTTGTTTTTGTTCATTTGTTTCCAGTGCTCCTCATCTTCAGAGAGCTCAAATCTACCTCCCTTCTATAGAAGAGCAAATGATAGGCCTGTTTGAAGTGATTCCAACAAATGCTCACAATGGGACAAAGTTAATTTAAGGTTTCTGATTAATGTAATGGGAAAGTTAGATAACAGAATCCTGCTCCTTTCTCCTGATCTTTGACCAGCTTTTTTTCTCCAAAAACTTGAAACACTTGTGCCTTTTTACAAGTACAATCTTTTTTTTTTTTTTTTTTTGTACTGGGTATCAAACTCGGGTCCTTGCGCTTGCACAGCAGAAGGCGAAACCACTGAGCTAAATCCTCGGTCCTCCAAGTACAATCTTAATTGCTTTAAACTTATTAGTTTGTATATATGTGTATAGATGTAAATATTTAACTAAATATATTCTGTCATAGCACCTTTGGGTGGACATGGTGGAATCAATGTCATCATTGTGACAGAACCATAGCAGCCCACTTTATCCTAGAATCATTAGCCTCAGGATCTGAATGGGAACCCTTCTCATGTCTGGGCCACCATCTCCGTTGTTCTGTCAGCTGTCCATGATGCCTTGTTCATGGCCTAAAAAGGACAGAATTGTAAGATCACCTCTGTCTGTTCAGAATGAGGGATACACTTGCCTTTAAAGATGTTTTTGCTTCCTATTTTTATTTTTACCCTTTCTCCCTGTAATCTACTTGTTCTAAAGGAGCCAGGTGAAAAGCTGCCCTTTCATTTCTCCTGTCTCCTGTCCTCAGAGGAAGTGTTCTTGGTCCTCGTGTAGAAATTTTAAGTGTTTGGGCTGTCCCAACAGCCCTCCCTCTGGACTCTTTGTAAACACTGACCATTTTCAATTCCTGGAAACCGCAGGCAAGAAAAAGGACAAGTTTTAAAAATGCCAATGTGTATTCATAGCTATCTGTGAGCACTGGTAATTCAGCAGGCAGCCTGGAGCCCTGGGTCCTGCTATTGCAGGACAGATCTGCAGAATGAAGTGGAGACTAGTTAGGTAACATGTATAATAGAAATGCTGGTGCTATTGTAGGCATACAAGACCTGATGTCACTTGAGGTGTCAGCTGACCTCACAGGCAGCACTGTCAGCTCTGGGAGGTCATCCAACTTTATGTCCAGAAGTTATTTTTGATAGACCTAAGTCTTCTGACTCATAATGCCCAGACACACATCACAGATACCTGAACCAGAATTTACTCTCAAAAGCCCCAGAAAGCCAAGTCCACAATCAGGGCCAGAACAAAGGGTGAGGGGGACCCATTCAGAGGAGTGTGAGGAACTGTCAGGTGGTAATGCATGAGCCCAGGAGTAAGAGGGACAGACTCGGAGATTCCATATCACCTTACTTTTTGCAGTAAACCACTTAACTCTGCTAAGCCTCAGTTACTTCCTCTAGTAAATAGAAATAATAGCTCTAAAGTTGGGATAGATTAAATTATGTGATTCTAGTAGAACATTTTGCCTAATGTCCAACCTATTTGCTTTATTCAGCATAGAACAAGGCCCAACTTTCCTAGCCACAGAGGTGCCTCTCTCTCTAGGGAACAGAAACTTTGTGGCCTCCATGTTTGGCACACTTCTCTTGACAACTGCCATATTCCTTTCCTGTTTCACTGAACAGTCTCATTTCCAGTCTCTGTTGGGAGCAACCCCTTCTACTCACAAGTTCTCCCATTAGCAGCACTGTTCTTGCCCATCAGACTCAGTGGGCCCCTAATATGGCCAAGACTTCTTCAGCCCACCTTCTGCCTTCAGACTTGGAGACCACTTATTGCTCAGGGAGGGTAAGTGACAATCAAAACATATTACTCCTGGACAAATTTCACTAGTTCAAAAAAAACCCAGTGTTAGATGCTTGCCCCACCAAACCACACCAGTGGGCTTCAATACTTTGGAAGTAGAGATGGGTGGGTTGGACTGATTGTCCTTGCTTACTTCTCAGAGGACAACTTTGTTTTTGTAGGGACAGGAAATGGTGCTAATTAAGCTTTGTGCAGATGGTGAATGATAACACAAGACCTTGGAATGGAGAACAAAAAATATTCAGGATGTCAAATTTCCAAGTATCAAGCAGGAGAACTGCATTTTCCCATACTAAAATATTTTGCTATCTCAGGCCAGATCATGTGCTTGAGGATTTTTAAGTGAATAGAAAAAATTAGATGTTATTTTTGTTACTAAGGAAAGTGTGTGATAACTCTTTTCAGTAAACAATTTTTTTTTTTTAAATCTTGAGAAGGGAGTTTTTGAGCCAAAAGAACCACAGCTTGTTTTGCAAATTCTTATTTAGCATTACAGTGCCGAACTTGTCCCCTAGAGCTCCTTGACGCTTTCTGAAGAAGGGGATTTACTCTGTGTCACATTTGATTGGTTATTAAGACGGTTATTCATTTCACTAGATATCTTGAGTGTGCTGGACTGGAATTTTGATAATCCAGGATGCAACCCTCACCCTTCAGGATGAAGTTAGGAATAAGGTCTGTACAATGGGTACTACCAAGACCACACTTCTGTTTTAAGAATAAAATGCAATAATCCATGAAAGCACTTAGTATAAAGTCTAAGGCATAGCAGAAGTTGCTGTTAAGAACCAATATTTTTTAGCTCCTACTGTATACTGAGCATTGTACAACACATTGGGATCCAGGGGGGGAGCAGAGGCAAAATAGTCCTTGACCTCAAGGGCTTTCAGGTTGGTAGATCAAGTGACACTGTCAGAAACACTAAATGTGCTCATGGAATGGGTGATGAGAGGAAGAAAGAAGGCTTGATGTAGCAGCTAGCAAAAGCTAATGGACTGTAACCAGACTGACCTGTGGGAGTCTGGCCAGCAGACACAGGAGAGGGAGTTTCAGGCTGGGCCTGCAGCACACTTGAATCCATGCAGGGTAGGAGCTTGTGGCATTGAAGTGCTGGGTGTAGGCTGAAAGCTATAAGAAGAATGATGAGATCGACAAAGACTAGGCTTCACTGAGCTTAACATGAGTTTCAGGCTCCACCATGCACACCCTAGGCAGGCACTGAATGTGTTCAGTGGGGTAGTGACAGAGTGATGCTTGTGTTTAAGAATGACATCCTGGCGTCAGAGGCCTATTGAGAAACTGTGACCATAGTCCATGTGAGAACTGGTGGGATTGACCAAGTGTGGAGACATTGGAAAAATCTGAAAAACAAATTGGGAGAAAGTCTTAAATCCTAAACAAGGTTGACACAGTAGTACTCATGTGTGTGTGTGTGTGTGTGTGTGTGTGTGTGTGTGTGTGTGTGTTACATTTCTTTATCCATTTATCTGTTGATGATCATATAGGCCACTTCCAGAATTGTACTGCTATAAATATGGATATGCATGTATCATTATAATATGATGTCTTTAATTCCTTTGGGAATATACCCAGGAGAGGTACAGCAGGGTCAAATATACAACTGAATTAACATATATAGTAAGTAGACAGTCAACTCCTCTACAATGTATGTATATGTCTATATAAATTGAGTATGGAAGTAGTATACAATGGCCAAAGTTTCTTTTGAAAACTTACAGTGAAAATTGAGAGAACATCTTCCGGGTGAGAGTACCCTTATATCTGGCAAACACAAGACACCTTTCCCTCTCTGGCTGTTCCCAAGCACAGTGTTTAGAATGGTACCTCTCTTGGTCCAAAATTCCATGACTTCTAGTTAAAAATCACTTACTGGAAAAGCATCATTTGCTCTGCCAAATGCCTCTCTAGTCCTTGTAGGACTCTTTTTTATTTAAACCTTTACATTTGAGTATTTTTACCTTTATCTTTGTTCTTATGTCTATAAACCATAGACAATTGTATTTCCTTGCTAATCTCCACAGTTGATGGATGAAAGTTATTTTATAAGGCAACTGTACTATTTTATACTTGATATAATTCTTATGTAATTGCTATGACAGGTCATATTTTCCAATTTTTCTTTTATTGTTATGGATTGAGTTTTATTCAAATAGTTATAAAATGCTCTGTGTATGTTTGAACACAGCATAGAAATGCATGGCCACTGTGCACAACTGAGAAAGTAAAAATAATACATAGATTCTCCTCTGCCTGAGTTCTCCTTTGTTCTAAGTTTTATCTGGGTCAGAGGTACTTTTCGAAAATCAGTGCAGCCCCTGCCTTCTGTGAGCACTGAAGAAGCCATCTAAGTACAAATGGATCATTTTGACCCAAGAGCTGAGGTCAAATGGGTGTTCCCAGGCCAGGTTGCTTATTACAGTGTGCTTAGGGAGAGTCCGGGAGTGGACAGAAGTGGTATCCTGGCTGCAGGATGTCTGTATGGCATCATTCCTTCCCGGTGCTGCCTTTGGAGAGTGTGTCACTGTGTTTGGCAGGCACATTTAGGGTTAGGCACTTGCTGTCAAGTGGGAAAGAAAGCTGGCAGTGGCCCAGATGCAGGAGCTGTAGATGTTTGGAGAAAAGGGAAAGGAGTGGGGCTGGGAGTTCTTAGTGCATACGTAGCTGCTAAGAGTAGATGAGCAAGTGCTGTATAAAGGAAAGAAGGGAAAGGAAAAATGATGAGAAAAGGAAAAAATGGAAACAAAGTCTTTGTCAATAGGGAAGGGTGGAGGGGGTGAAGGGAGGGCAGGGGAATGGGGAAAAAATAAGAACCAAGATTCATCATGTACAGGTACAAGCACCCAATGATAAATGTAAATGGATTGTGTACTAAAATGAACCAATAAAAGAATTTAAGCAAAAACAAAAAAAGGAGCAAGTTGCAAGACTACTTCAATCTCTTTATTATCATTATTATTATTATAATTATTTCCACCCCAAAGCTGTAGAGTCATTACTTGTTAGGAATGAATATGTTGGAATGCTACATAAAAACCAGCCTTTGCAATGTTGATATTAATAAGACAGATTTCTGGATAAATCTACCCTCTCCCCATTCCTTACCATTCCTACCTACTTTCATCTCCATCATTTATTAGAGGGGAATTTTCTTCCATTTGCTCCACTTTTCTTGGCCTGATCTCTGCTTCTCTGAAGTGGAATATTTTCCAGACAAATGAAGCATACTCTCAGGTTTGCAGACATTTCAAAAGTGGAGGTAGGTGGAGGTGAGAATCCCTACTCAAACATAAGCTCTCAGAGGACAGATCTTGGTTTGGCCCCTGGCTGAATGTCCAAGACAGAGCCCGGCACACTATGGCTATGAGTGTTGGATGCTGGAAGATAAGGACTAAAAGGATCACTGTGTCCAAGTCATCCTGGTACAGACAGTGACTGGGAGACCAAGGAGACTTGAGCACTTGCCCAAGGCCACATTAGCGGTAGAGGCGGGAGTGATGCCAAGGGATCCAGATTATAAATCTTGAATTGTTATTTTCTAATACATGGGACTTGGTATTCTACTGCCACTGGTATTCTGCTGGGCTTTGTATTCATGTTTATCCATTCAGTCACAAAATAAGCACTCATTTATATAGTGTGATGGCTCTCCGATAGATCAATCTGTCACATGGAGAGCTTTAGAAAATGTCCCTAAGTAGGGAGGCTGGTTGACTTACCTTTACCTGGAAATCAGTATTGTCCTTGAGTGTTTCAGGTAATCTGAAGAGGCAGCAGTGTAAGGACCACCAGATGGACTAAGCTGTAAGCGTGATCTCCAGGTGGAGGTTAGGTGAGAATGACGGCATGGCAAGTGCTCTGGTGCTGGGCACCCACCTGCTCCCTACACTGATCCTCACTCCAGAGGCCCTCACACAGCCCATGCTAACTGCATTGGCTCCAGGTAAAGGTGTTTAAGGTAACACCAAAATTCTCAGGCTAATGGGCCAGCATATCTTATGCCTTGGGGTGGATGTCTCTTAGACCAGCTTCAGTCTAGCCAGTTAGCTTTGTCATCTTGACTTCAGAGTATAATTTGGTTGTTCTAGAGACAAACCTCATGGAACCATGTACTTTGTTGGGGATTCAGAGAAGAGCAAGATGAAACTGTGATGGTTAGGGTCCTCGGTACACAGAAGTGGTGGTTTGGTATTTGTTAATGCAAAGTCAGCATGAAACAGGCTACTGTGTTTCATGCTAGGATTTAAAAACTAATTTTCCTAGAAATCTTTGCTGTTTGCTTTTTAACATGTAATATCCTGGCCATGACCTCTTAAAGAACCTTATTGGGCTATTATGAAAGGGCTGGACTTTAAGAATATGTATGATAGGGGAGAGAGAGGGCACCTGAGATTGAAAGCAAATGTGACCTGGACTCAGAACACAATCTGAGGTTGTCCCAAACCTGAACTTCTTGAGATAGAAAAGAGCAATATCTTATTTCCCCAAGGAAGTCAGAGCCTGGTTCTGGTCAGTTAGCGGCCCTCACTACATTTTGTTGAACATAGCAAAAGAGAGATATGAGAAGGATGTCGTATCACCCAATAGCAGCCTGAGTGCCTCCAGCCAGTGAAACTGCTCTGAGTGGGCTCCTGGTTTGGAACCCCAGGGGTAAAGTATGACAGGACAGGCCAGCACCGAGCTCAGCAAAGAAATGCCTAGAACTGGAAAAGGCACTCCACTTCCGGTGACAGGAAGGCTTTGCTCAGAGTGTGGGCCCCTCTCCAACGCCACCAGGAGCTGGTGACCAGGGTACGTCCTGCACTTTCGAGGAGCAAATATCAGGAGGCGTGAGTATGTCTAGCTACAGTTTTATCCCGTGGGCACATTTTTGAGGCCTCTGTGTTGAAACAATTTCTGAATATGTGAAGAAACCCCTGCCCCCAGTGAGGGGGGGGGTCCCCCAGAGTTGACAGTGCTTCCACCAACTTGGAGGAGGCCTATGAACACAATCACGGAGCAGCCAGCAGATGTGCATTGAAATCCCAGGGAGGACTACTGTATTCCTTGGGAGGGAGAAGGTCCCCGGTGTGGGTCAGTCTGGGATGAATGCTCACAACAGAATCATGAGGGGTGAGTTCTCATGAGCAAGGGAAGGAGAAAGGAGGTGAGAAGAGCGCCCCCTGGGGTAGGGACCAAGCACCTATCTTGATGAGGAAGATTTCTTGGACAGGTAGATCAGCCTCTGGACTACTGCAGATTAGCCCTGGAGCTGATGGTGGAACAGAGCGTATGATGGGTGCTAAGCATTTTTGTCTGCGTCATCATATTTTTTCCTGACTGACCCTATGAGAGGCTCATGCTTCTACGATCACTGTCATACAGACAAGGAAACTGAGGCACAGCACTATCGAATGATTCATGCCACGTCACACAACTAATAAGAGATAGAGCTGGGCCCAGAGCATCAGGCTGTGGGGAGTCGTGTTCTTCTGGCTAAAACCTTGCAAAGATGGTGTAAGCTGAGAATGTGCTGCTAGGGCCTGGGGAAGGATGGAGGAGGAGCCCAGACAGCCATGGAGAGGAGTGGCCAGAAGGCTCCAGTGGAGCACAGCATGAAGGCCAGGGGAGCGAAGCCATGGCTTGGCATCCCTGGGACTCCAGCTCTCAGCAGCCCTCTGTGCCCTGCTGCTGTTCATCTCTAGGGGAACGACTAGGGGTTGCCAGAGAAGAGAAGTGTCAGAGGCCTAGGACCTGCCCACCTTTATGTGGGGCTTCTCTCCCAGCCCATGCGAGCTCAGGCTGGATGGGAACCAGATCTTATTCACTGTTATCACAGCCCCCTGCTCTCCTCCACCATGCCCTGGCCCCCAGAGTCCCTCCCAGCAGGAGTGGGAGGCTTGGAGGAGACCCCTGCTGCTCCGCCCTTGATGAGGATGTTCTCCTGCCAAGTAAGTCCAAAAGTTATCAGAGGTCCCAGAGTTTCCTCCTGGGGTGGGTGTTCCCCTTCCTATCCCAGTTTCTGCTATACAAGAAGCAGATGTCTCATTCTAATCTTCAAGTGACTCCTTCACAGACAGGGCCATTAGCTGGTTTTCTTAACATGAAGAGAAGGCTGGTTAGCAGTTATTCCTATGTGGCTGAGCTCACTCGGTAGAGCCAGTTTCCCCCCTGGAGAACAAGAAAATGATAAGTTAGTATAAATCATGCTGAAAGGAATGAGTCCCCATGGTGAGCCCTTAGGACAGATGACACACTGGCGAGCAGATGGAAACCCTTTGATGAAGACCAGTTGTAAAAGCACAAGCTAATGTTGAAGAAATGCAGTGTGCTGACTCAAAGTGTATTGTATGCATTCACCCCTTTGCCCTCTCTCTGTCTTAAAATAAAGTTTTTACAGTAAATGTCAAAAGTGGCAAAATGGCATTTTGTGTGCTGGATCCTGGGGGAGAGTTTCAGGGAAGAATGAGTTTGAAAGGATAATTTTAACCAGGGAGTGCAAAAGGTAGTTTCACACAGTCTTTCTGGATGGGCATCAGAAATGTGGACCTCAGTCCCCAAGGGCACATCCTGCTGTGTGAAAGTGGCTGTGAAGTGCCTTGTTCTGAGGCTCAAGCACATGTCAGAGCATGGGCACATTCGCCATCCAGTATTGATCCAAAGAAGGGACGTGGAGTTGTAAATGCCACCTCCTTCTGTTCCTATAAGCAGCAAGAGCAGGACAGCTGTGTCTGAGACACCAGGTGTGTACATGAGTGACCTGCTCTGTGCCTTTGCTCTGCCCCTTCATAGCCCTGTGACTGAAGTGGTTAATTTTAGACATCAACTTGCCTGGGCTAATGGATACACAGAGAACCGGTAAAGCATTATTTTGGAGTATGTTTGTGAAGGTGTTTTCAGAAGATACTGGCATCTGGATCAATGGACTGAACAAGGAAAATCTGCCTTCAGCCAAGTGGCTGAACACCATCCAGTTGGCTGAGGTTTGGGTCGAACCAAAAGGAAAGGTTAATCCCCCCCCCTTGATGCTGGAACACCCATCTTTTCCTGACTTTGGCCATGTGGCTACCAGGTTCTCTGGCCTTTGGAACCCAGGTTCTCACTCCTTCAGCCTGTGCTGAGCTGTGCCACCAGCTTGCCTCATTCTCCAGCTTGCACATAGCAGGTGTTGGGGTTGCTCAGCATTCATAATCTCATGAGCCAATTTCCATAACAAGTCTCTTTTCCATCAATCCACTCATCCTCCTTCCTTCCATCCTTTCCAAGCTGAAGAACTCTGACCAATACAATAACCTTGAGCAAGTTCCTTAACTTCTTCAAGCCTGCTTCCTCATCTAAAGGAAGTGTAGTGAAGCCAGGACATACTCTATGGGCTAGTTTCTTTGATTGTAGGCAACAGAAACAGACTCTGCTGACTTCAGCTAAGAAGGGATTATAGGAAGGATGTGGAGGAGCCTCAGAACTAAAGGAAAGTACAAAGTAGTAGTTGTCAGAAAGAACAGAGACCAGGCCACTGGAGCATATTGGAAGAAGGATCAATGACCAGACTCCTCAAGAGTCTGATAAGGACCGCCCTTATGCCATCTGGTCAAGGTCATGGTCCAGAGAGAGCATGTGATAGGTGAATCTGGCCAGAGGAGAAACAGCTACTCTGACTGGACAAGGGAAGAGACAGAGTTCCTTTACCAGCAGCCAGAAAGAAGAATGTTAGAGCAACTGTTTAATATCATGCATGTAAAGTTCTTAGCATAATAAACATGTCATAAGAGCTGAAAAATGAGCAATTGTGTATCAACAATTATAAATTATAATGATTGGTAGATCAATAATATAAACTATTCTAAATACAAAGCAAATGTTGTACACAGATGATTGTAATTAAAGTAGGAAATATGAATAAAATGAGTAATGTGTCTTAGGCTCAGTGGTGTTGTGCTATAATATTAGAAATTTGGAAAATCTTTCCTATAGGAGAAACTGGGTGAAGGGTACAGGGATTTTCTCTCAGTTATTTCTTAATAACTGTATGTGAATCTAAAATAGTCTCAATAAACATTTTAGTTTGTAATGAAAAGCTAATAATGACTTCAAAATCTCAACAAATATTTTGCCAGTGTTGGCGTTCATCATTTTAATTTTCTATGCCATGCATAGAAATAAAATCAGAAAATGGTGTTTAACTATGAGTCTTAATGGATTAAATTTTTAAGCATTGGACAGAGACTTCATATATAATAAAAGAACAAAGTCAGGTCAGGTCACAGTATTGCCTTTATAAAAATGCATATTATTGGACATTGATTAACTTGCTCGCTCTCTCTCTTACTCCCTCTCTCCTGTCCTCTCAGTAAACCTGTGAACAAAATGTCAACCTGCTTTGTCACCACTGGCTTATTTCAGAGATAGTTGTTCTCACTCTTAGCTCTTAAATGCTGGTTTACATAAGTGATGGTGGCCCTGTGAGTGTCAGCTCCTAAGGGAAGTCTGGCTTATTGAGTCCATGAGCCCCTGTTTATACACTCTGGAATTATGATGGGGGAACAAGAGGCTTGTGATCAGTGTACCTGGAGCCCTGGTGGAAGACAGACTCAGGCCATATACAAGATTTTTGCTTATTCATGTTTTTTCCTTTTCTGTTTCTTCTAACCAGTGTTTCTTAACAGCTGAGCAATGTGGGTACCATGGCTCATTTCTAACCCAAAGAAACTTATAGTCTGATAGTGGACCATGATGTGAGCTCCAGTAATGCCCATTCAAAATACTGAGTCTGCGTGTCTTGCATGCTACTTAAGAGTTAGATGGATTCAAAAGAAAAAGCAAATTCATCCATGAATGCTGAATTGTATCTAGAGTTCCTGTAATTTATATGAAAGGCAAGGGCTACATGCTAGTATTGGCTTTCTAAGGCACTTCTGCAAACTTGTCAGCCCTCTGTCCCTTACAGATTCCTATGCTCTCTCCACCACTATTGCTACCACCAACTTCCACTCAGGTGATTCTCTGTGGCCTAGAGGTAGTGGAGAAAGACTACTTGCATTTGATCCTATTGCACAATGAGCATGGCTAGAGAGTGAATTGATTACAAAGCCCAAAATGTCTTCTAGAGCTAACTGGAATAAGCATAGGGGGATTTTTGTTTGAAGGAGCCAATACTTAGAAGAAACCTAAGCTGTGTGGCCTCACACAGATTATTCCATTTCTTTGTGCCTTAGCTTCTTCCAACTGTAAAGTAGGGATAGTAACTAAACTCTATAGTTGGTTCTGGAAATGAAATAGGCCAATAGATACAAATCACTTACAGTGACGCCTAGCTCATGGTAAACATTCAATAATTATCAAAAATACTAAATATCTTTGCATATTAATAAGCCTGACAGAGGGCAGAGATGTTTTCTGATTGGGCATAGGGAGTGAAACAGACCAGTGAGTGGAAGATGGGGTGGAGAAACCAAGAGAAGAACAAGCAACCACAGATCTACATGTGAGAGTTGGCTGCCTTGGAAGGGAGTAAGGGAGAGGGCCTACTGTATACTCATGGCAAAGTATGTTATGGTCAGAGTTAGAAAAAGTGCTGAGGAAGGACAAAATGATCAATTACTGTGTGCTGGGTCCTATGCTAAGTGGTGTCATGGTGGTAGTTGTTATTTGCCAACCTTCTTCATTTCTGAGCTCATTTGTCCAGTTGCAATTTCTACACAAGTACCTGCCTGACACATCAAGTATTATTCTGGAAAGAATATGTGAATTGTAGCCTTTATTCTCTTCACCTCCCAGTGATGTGTAAGAGCTATGACTCCCTTTCTTGGGGTGCAGGTGAGCATACAGAATCTGCAGGGTATGCCCAGATAATTTAAGTCTTAAGCACTAGAGCCAGTGGGTGCGGGATCAGGACTGGAAGCCACATCTGGTACTTCCTCCTATGATCCACCACCAGAGCTGCACAACTTGCAGGCACCCTTTGGATTGTCCAGCTTTGATTTGAAGAGCTCACCAAGTTCTAAGAGCATGCTGCTGAGTCATGAACTCACCATATCATAGGATCATAGAAAGCAGGTCTTGTTTTTATTCTTAGAGTTTTCAAGAATGGCTAGACAGAAAGAGAGGCAAAGTTATAGCCACTGTATACCAAATATGTTATCTGGTTGTTGCAACCATGGTGACTTGAGAGATATTTTTAGTCACGTGTTTATTACTCATGGCTGACATTTTTACTAGTACTGCACACTATATAACAGTGAAGAATTTTTGGTTGATGATTTATTCTCAAGGTTGGCGCCAAGCCCTGTCTGAAGTGATTCATTTTCTACTTGGGCTATGGAATGCTAGCTGTTCCTCAAGATATGAGGACAAAAGGCACATAAGTTTCTCAGAATGAATCTGGGTGTTGGGAATACCCATACTTCACAGATGTCAGGTTCTTGCCTAAATATATAATGATAATTGTTTAATGAAGGAGGTTTTCCCAGTTCTTGCTACTACTGTGATACATGTGAGAAATTTCATCAGTAGCGCTATTGCTGTGAAATTTTTCTCACCACTTGGGTTGTTGACATTGCACTTGACTGAAATCAAAGCTATCTTGTCTAGATATTGCACTTCACTGGAATAAAAGTGATTCTTGTCTAACAAAAAGGAAAGAGTTAATGTTATAAACAAACTACATAGTTTAAAGCTATCTCCAGAGGCAACAATGGTTAAATAAAGCACTCACTTGATTCTCCTTAAATTTTCCAGCATTTCAGCTGAGCGTAGTGGCAAAGCTGAGTTGAGATAGACACATTAAGGTTAACACAGGAAGGATTTTCTTAGGAACCACTTTCAGATCTTTTAAAGTGTGATTGGACTTATTTTCCAACAAGTGATTTTGTATGATTTTGAAATTATTTTTATTTACATAACAAGTGACATTTCTTCCTTACTATAGAAAAGTAACAATAAAAATATGTACCTGTGTAGATGGAAGAATATTGGCAGAGTTTATCTTGGGTTGACCGTGGCCATTTTCTTGAGAACAAAACTTGAAATCTAGGGCATTTTATAACATGTTCAAAATAAATTGCAGAAGTAGGCAATTACCCATAACTTCACACCCACAGATCAGCATTTCTATAGATGTCTTATCATCCTTCTCCCAGTTTCTGGGGGGGAAAAAGGTGATATTTCTTTCCCAAAAGCTATTTTTTTTGCCTGTGTCTTAGATCTCATTCACTTCAGGCTTTCTCCTGCAGAGCAGCAGAGTTTTTTGTTCCCAGTTATTTTCTTGATCTTCACTGTTTTTCTTAGGGTTCCACCATTTATTCCTACCTTCCCACTGCCAAATATGCTCTGGTATCTCTGTTCTTTAAGAAACAATCTTTCTTTCTTCCTATTTACTTATTCCTCCCTCTCCCACTCCCTCTCCCCCCACCTCAGATAATTTATCTCCTTCATCTTGTAGCCAAACTATAGCCACCTGTGGGGTCTGCCCTCTGTCCCCTCTACCCATTGACCTGTCACATTGCCCCTCCTCTCCATACCTCTTTCTGCTCCAAAATGGGACCCTTTACCGATCCAGTGCTGTCTTTTCAGCCCACACTTCTTTGCCCTCTGATTCTGTTGCTCATCCTCCTTCGGAGGAGCCCCCGACCCTGAATCCTGTTATGGTGTCTTTGGTATTATCCCAAACTGTCCAGCTGCTTTTCCTCCATCCTCTAAGTGTGAATGGATGCCAGGGTGACTGGGCCTCTACCCTTTGATTGAATTTTGTAGGTTTTCTCTGAGACTGAACTCCCAGTACCATACATTTCAAAAAGAATGCCTCCAGCCCTGACTGCCACCCACTGACCAGCCCTCAGTGAGGGCCTGTTATCTTCCAAAGCCAGCCTCTCTAAATATGAGCTCCTTGTCTCCCCCATGCCCCTGCAGTTGGCCATAATTCCCAACCACATGCATTCCCTTCTTCTGGGGCCAGAGGGAACTTCTTTAACCATTTAGATTTATTCCTAGTTCCCGTGTTTCTTCCTTCAGACTCTCAGATGTAGCTTTTATTCTCCCTGCCTTGTTCCAGATTTGCATCAGTTATTTCAAGTCTTCTCCATAATGTTACAGAAATTTCCTGCCACTGATTTAGATTGCCAGATTCATTCTATTCCTCTCTTGCCTTCCCACTGCCGTCTGAGTGTATCTGCCAAAGGAGAGAGAGGAGCACTCTTTATGGTTCCCTGAGGCCAGGAAAGAAACAGCCTGGTGCCTCAAGGTGGCTCTCGCATCTCTTTGTGTTGTGCTCCCCATTTCCAGTTTGTATTTGCTTCTGCGTCCATCTTTCCTCTCCTTAGTCAATCTCCCCATTGTATACCCTCAACTTCACCTCCATGAAGCTATTCCTCATCTTCAAGCGTGCCTGTCTGTTGACATCTGTGTCTCTTTGGGAAGTTCTTTTGTCTTGAATACCATCATCACCTTTGCTTGGTGAATCTCCTCTACTCATTTCCCAATGTACAACCCAAGATCATCCTCTCTCAGAGCTTTTCCTATTCACCCTAAATCCTGCTACCCTGCCTAAGCAAGCGGAACACTTCTTTCTCTTTTGGTCATACAACTCTATACTTTTCTTTATCATACCATGCATAATTTATTAATTAGGTCTCTTTATTGTGTTATGCATAATTTATTAATTAGGTCTGTATATACTCATGGAGTATGAGCTACTTGGGATCTGTTATATAGGTTCTTCTCCCTATATCACCAACACCAGACCTATATATTAGTAGATCTCTAAAATGACTGAATTTTAAAAAGTCAGACTTTCCTGCTGAAGAAACAGGATTGGATCCCTATTCACTAGCCTATGCAATGCAAACTTCCTACCACATTTACCATGATGCCCCAGCACACAAAGTTTCCCAGAAAATGCCTCAGTGCATTCGTGCATTGTTGTTACAGGCTCCTCTGCCTCTCCAGAGACCATCTCTCCTCCCTCACCATCTGTAGTCCTCTCTTCCTTGTAGTCTGTGTTACCATCAAACACAGGCTGTGCGCTGCAGAGTCAAGGGCTCAAGTATGCTCCCCAGCTGTCTTTCAATATTTGTTTTACTTCCTAGAATTTTGTTTGAACCAGATAAAGGCAAAGACCATGCTGTACACTTCCTTGATGACTACCAATGCTGGACTCATGGCATGAACATAGCTGTGCATCAAAAACTTGATGAGTTGTTTAGATCTCTTATACTTCATTTCCAAGAATTCAAGACAATCAAACCCACAGTTTTATGGCTGAACCCTTGTGTTCTAATCATGGAGCTGCCAAAACTTGAGCAGGCAGTCTAGAAATGACTAGAATCTGAGCAACAGAAAACTTCTGTCCTCAGCCTGATTCACTCAGTACCATGCCTTTCACCAGATTTAAATAACACTACAAAGCTTTTCTCAACTAGTTATTCTAGAATTTTTAAAAAATACTCTCAGACATCAGTCACTGAGGTTGAACCTTACGTTTCCCAGCATCTGTATCTGTACCATCTCAGGACAAGCAAATACTTCCCCCTCTGCAAAACAGCCTATGGTCTAGTCCCAGGACAAAGATGTTAAGAGCTCTTTCCACTTGGCTACTCTGTGCGATGCCTGCATATGTTTAAAAAACAGAGCATCTGTTCTTGTTAGTATTCTTGGATTCATAAAACCAGTGCCTGTAGTATCACTTTTATCTCTCTGGAAAGAGGTCAATAAAATATGTTCACTCTGAAAGTGAAAAATGCATCCCATAAATGCTTTAATTTGGCCTGAATGACCTCCAGAAACAGACCCAGGACCTACACTGAGGATGATGTTAGCTCCTGCCTCCCAGCATTCGCAGAGAAGTAAATAAGAGGATGTAGGAGAAGAGCTCAGTATGAAGGCTTGGTCTGATTATAATGATACACTCACAACTATTCTCTTTAATTAGCAATTTCCCTTGTACAGTGGTTAAACATCTAAGAGTTGGACATAAGACTTTTGACATGGATTCAATGGTTGGTGACATCAGAAACTTAGGGCAGGAATCTCAGTCAAGGAGTCCCCTACAGCAGTGGCAGCCTCAATGCTGCCCACACAGTGCTGCCTGGCAGTGACATGGTAATGGTCCCTTCTCCCTGCAGCCATGTGCAGGGAGGCTCTGAGCATGCAGATGAGATGAAGGTGTGTAGAAGGGAAAGGGAACAGGGTGAAGTCATTCATTGTCTCACACGGGTAGACTGGTGGCATGGGTGTGCCTGTGCATTTTTCTGTGTCACAGTCTTGGGTGGGTCTCAAGTCCACTGCAACTTGTGATGTCAAAACTAGTCATCTGAAGGAGATGTCAGGCAATAGTTCCCACTGTGTCCAAACCCAGAGCTGGAGGTAGATCTGCGTCCATCTCTTTCTGCTGAAACACAGACATCTTGTCACCCTGAGGAGCCTAGGACACCAGCCATGATTTTGTTTGTTATCAGTATAGAAAACTCAGAGAGAGCATTTCTGTGCCTATTCCAACTCAAAGCAAAATTGGTCTTCATTAAACAGGTTCCCACAGCTTGTGTCAAAAGGTTTGCTGAGGACCCACTGTGGCCAGGTGAGGTGCCCGTGCTCTATTAAGTGCTGCATTTGCACAATTTTGTGGAGGGGCAGCATCCCTCACACCCCCATACTGTGCCAGAACTGCATGTGCTGTGCTTAATTTTGCATCATTTTGCCTTGATTTTGAAAGCCTTTGGGGTGATTTCAATGGAAAATGAGCAAACCCATTCAGTGTTTGCTGCTGACCCAGAAATACACCTCTCTCCCTTGCTCGCATCAAAATGTTAAGAGTTGAAGTCTGATTTTACAAGATAGGTAAGTGGGGGTTCCTTAAAATGTCAAGGGTATTTTAAAGTATGTTTTTACAACTTGACAAAGTCTGAGGAGAAAAAATGGCTTAAAACTAAAGTGTTAGGAGCTGCTGCCAATTGAAAATGAATCACAAATGAAGATAAATCACCCCTGAGCATATAATGTGGAACAATGGGAAAATATTATCAGAATTGTAGAAATTTGATTTGCATGCAACTTTTGAAAAACATAGCTTTGCAAGCATAAATTGAAACAAGCAGGCTGACTCATGTAATGGGGGGGAAATCTGTCTAAGATTCCAAACATGTATGTCAGGAGATGATTATTGGATTTGGAGAAAAAGAAAAAGAAAAGTTTTGTTTTATCTCACTAGCTCTTTGCCATGGAGGATTCCAAAATGTCTTTATAAAATCTACTAACTTCTAAGACCCCGTGGGACACAGCAACATGATTAATAGCAGTGCTTATTAAGTATCTTCTTATACTTATTCTGTGCACATAGAAACTCTAACACTTACAATAATGGTCTTGACCGCATTCTTGTCCCCATTCATATAGATGAGGACACTGTGCAGGACATTCATGCAGCAGGCTCTTGTATGCTAACTTCAACCACAAGTGCTTTTCTTTGATACCCTGGGCCCTGCCAGGTAAGCCAGGGATGGGAGAGAGCCAGTTCCTGTCATGGCCTCAACATACATTTGAAGCAGTCAATTGAACATCGTCCCAATATCCACATTATGCTTGTGGGAAAAAAGAAATTTAACCCACATGAGGTTCTGCCAGCTTGAGTACAAGTCATGGTTTCCATGAGAATAGAGAAAACAGTTTACTAACGGTCATTTTTCTAGAGATTAGCATGACTATCATTTTACACTTGTGTAAGTCATATCATAGATTCCACCATTTTAAACTACACAATTGCAGTGAGTTTGGGTGTATTCAAACTGCTGTGCAACCGTAACTACTGTGTCATTCTGTAACATTTCCACTGTCCCCCAACAGAAGCCCTACACCTGTTAGTCAATTCCTGTTTTCCATTTTCTATCTCTCCAATCCCCTACAGTACTCATCTTTCTGTCTGTATGGGTTTGCCTTTTTAACATTGCATACAAATGGAACCATGCAACATTTATTGTTTTATGTCTATCTTTATTCACTGAGCATAATATTTTCAAGGTAGTCCATGTTGTAGCATGTGGCACACTTTCATTTTTCGTAGCTAAATAATATTTCACTGTGTGGATATTATTCTGTGCATCCATTTATCAATTGCTGAATAACATTTTCAAGCTACTCTTAATTTCATTTCATGGAGTTTAGCATAAGCCCCAACAAACCAAGAAGGTAAGATTTATCACTTCAAAATAGATGCCAAATAGTCACCTCGTAGCAATGGCAGCAGCAAGTAAAGCTCTCCGCTGGCTTCCTATTGACTTCAGAATACTATAGAAACAACACGCTGTCACCTTCCAGGATGGTATGCAGTGCTATCATCCTGTAGCTCTGACCTCTCTCATTCATGAAATTCAAGCTACAATTCCTTCAGTTCTCAAATATGTCATCTTTTTTACTGGAGGGTCTCACTTGTTCTGTTCTGTGCCTGGAAAGTTCTACTTTGCACTACTGGTTGATCCTTTTTGCTGAATGATCTTGCTTGTATGTGGAATCCAAAAGGGGCAGAATTTTGGGAAGCAGAGAGTGGAATGGTGCTTTCCAGGATTTGGTGTACAGGCCTGGGGGAGAATGAGGTGGTTCATGTCAGAGTATAAAGGCTCAGTGAGGACAAATCCGTTCTGAAGCTGCATGATGCAGCGTGGTGATGGTGTAGTATGTGTGCTTGACATTTGCTGAGATTAGATCTTACATGTTCTCTCCACAAAGAAGAGGTAACTGAGATGATGCAAGTATTCCTCAATAAACCTGAGGAGGTAGAGGGAAAAAGGAAGACACCAGGTGCTCTAGCCAACCACAGGGCCTGGATTGCCATCATGTCATACCATGAGAGAGAACCTTCAGTGCTACAAGTACTTGGCTCAGGGATTTTCGGACAGTGATTTCTTTCCTGAAATCAGCATTTTAATATGCCCCTGACAGCTCCTATTGTGGGAGGTAGTTTCTGTCTTTCTCTTAGAGGCTGACAGCCCCACTGAGCATCCCTGGGACCTGTGTTTCCAGAGTTTATTCAGTGCAGCTGGATGAAGTTTTTAGAGGATGTGCATGCTTTGGTCATGCACTGTTACTTTAGTTAGCAGAGTTCTTAGCAGTACACGGTCCAGTCTTTGAGCTAAGTGTTGGTTGTGGGGAGATAATGTTCTATTGCTATAGAGAGGATAAAATGCCTCGCTGCTGAGCATTGCCCACACCAACAGGCAGCGCTGGGATGCACGCCAAAGTAAGCCCAGCGATGGGGTTGATGCTGGCTCTGAGCAGAGGCAGGGCACATGTCATGAAAGACATCACCTGAGCTGGGCACAGAAGGTGGAGGAGGCAGGCAGAGCTGGCAGGAATTGGGTGTGGCACTGGACACTCCACAGTGAGTATAACATCTTAGCTTGGAAGCCACACTAACCAGAGCCTGTCTAGAGCATATTGTACAGATGGGACCCATCTGCCCACCATGAAGTACTGATGCAGGCCTTTATTTAGAAGTGGCAACTTTTTGAATCTCATCAAAAATCATTACAGGCTTTGAGGTTTCAGATTTTGAATTTTTGGTTTAGGGATGTTCAACCAATAAATTCTATGCAAATATTTTAAATTAAAATTTTAAAACTCCAAGGGCTGGGGATGTAGCTCAGTGACACCACGCCTGCCTGGCAAGTGCAAGGTCCTGAGTTCAATCCCTAGTACCGGAAAAAAAAAATTTTTTTAAACTCCAAAATCTGAAACACTTCAGGTACCAAGCATTTCAGATAAGAAATACTCAACCTGTAGTTCATAATCAGATAGTTCTGAATAAAGTGAGTGGTTCTCTTCATCCTTACAAGGTTTTGGGGGTATAATATTGGGATATGTAATAAAAATTTTCAAACATGCTATATCCTTCCTTAGATCCAACAATAAAGAATTTTGATGTAATTCTTCCTCTTAAGATAGCTCATTTTTTTTTCTCTCAAAAGAAATAAAGAACTAAATAAATACTGTGTGCTTTAATTTCTGGAAAGAGCATGTTATCCCACAGCTATTATTTTAGAAAGGTAATATTTGTTCCCTGTGAGCAACATTCTCAAATATTCAAGAAAGTTCATGTTTAGAAATCCACAACAGATCCCGCAAATACAGTGACAGGAGGGCTGCTGACTGTCATGGTGACATTTCCACAGAGAGACTTTCATGTCACATCTTATAATGAGGCCATTTTCATTTGCCTTCCTGATACCTCTGTGTTAGGGTTTCATCTGTGGTATACTGGCTATCATATCATAGATTCATGGAAACCATGAGGTTTTTTTTCTCATGCAATTTTGTTTTTGTAGTTTTCATGTCCTACATGTAATCAGAAACCTCTTGAATTACATATATGTGTGATGTTATTTGAATTCATTCAGCATTGACAGATAATCTTTACCACTGACAGAATTGGAAGTGGTTCTACCTTATTTCCTGCTTTTAAAAAATTGTTGACACAGTTTTTACTTCTTAATTTTTGTTTATTTCAGCTCCCAAAGTTCCCACTTAGTTAATTCGATCAAACTCATAGAACCTGAGGCTTCAATTTTAGTTACTGAAACTTTCTTTTATCTCTGTGCATATGAATAATTCATTTATCTACATAGCCTCAGAAGAAAACCTTCTTTATTAAAAACAGAAAAACAAAAAAAAAAATGAGGGTTAGTTTAGAAGAGAATAAGTGCTGGTAAAATCTCAGGTTTGCTCTCAGGAACAATCTAAAATTGATTGATTGATTGATTGATTCTTTTCAGTTTTTTTTTTTTGTTTTTTTTTTTTGGTACCAGGGATCAAACTAGGGACCTTGAGCTTGAGAGATGAGCAGCAGAACCAGAGCTAAATCCCCGGCCCCCTCAATTTTTGTTTTTTATTGGTACATGTTTGCATAATGATTACTTCCCTCCTCATGGGGAGTTGGTTCATGTACATGATACATCTTAATTCTTTTTTCATCTCCTTCTCCTCCCTTGCTTCTCCTCTCCCTCCATATCTTGGTCTTCTTCCCTTTTGAAAAAGATGTCTCTCTGTTTCCTATGAGCTGTCTTTTATGTTGCTGTTTATTAATATTTTGGGTTTCTCTTTATGGCTGAGTAGTGCTCCATTGTGTATAAATACAATTTCTTCATCCATCTGTTGATAGACATATAGACTGCTTCCAAGATTTAGCTATTAGGACTTGTGTTGCTATAAACTAAACCTGGAAATTCCGTTTGACCCAGCTATTTCCCTTCTAGGATAAACCTAAGATTTTAAGGGAGAAAAAAGGTTTCTGTTTCTTATGACTCTTATGCAGGCATGTAACTATGGATTTTCTTATGAGCTCTTACCTGGAAGAAGTAATGACAGATATTTAAGCACAGACCATGCAATTTCCTGTTCTGGATATTAAACTCCATGTTCTTGTATTAATTTCTAGAATATTCTATATGGTCTTGGTTTTATAACTTTTTCCAAATTTTATTGTATATCTTTAAGGTACATACATGTTGCGGGATACGTATAGTAAAATGGTTCTCTATGTACTTAAAACTTAGATTCTCAGGATTTACTCTGATGTGCCATGATAGCAACAATTTTGAGGGACCTCATTTTAAAACAATGCATGCTTGGGCCAGGGATTTAGCTCAGTGGTTTCACCACCTGCTGTGCAAGCTCAAGGACCCGAGTTCCCAGCACCAAAAATAAATAAATAAATAAATAAATAAATAAATAAATAAATAAATAAATAAAAAACAACACATCCCTTCATAAAAAGGAATAAAAGTTGAAGTTTTACAGGTAAAATTTAATTTTTTAAAGTAATACTCTGAATAATTCATTTGTGTCACTAGCAGTTGTCTTAGCTTTGTTTTTTTCTGTACTATTGTAGGGACATTACAGTCATCCATTATTTCATCATGAGTCACTCCTAAGTTTAGCGCAGTTTTGGGTACTATGAAAGCATGCTTTGGTACACCTGGATCTTTGTGTCGTCACCAACTGTCCCAAGGTTGTCACATCTCATTACTACAGGAGTTGTGGGGAGGTATCTGAACCACAGCTCTTTAAAATGGTGGCCTCTGATGTTATGTAGGACCATATGAAGGAGGCTGACTGGAACTGTACCATGAGGAACATTTGGTACACATATTATTTTCATTTAAACCCTACCTGTAGCCTAAATATTATTTGGAGTGGTAGGGCAAAAATAATAAGGGTCATGTCCCACTATAAAATGAAAACCAAGTAGAAAGGAAAAGAGGAGGAGGAGGAAGACAAAGATACATTAAGAAATTGTAGATAAGGAATGTTTTGAAAGCAGAACTTGGCTGATATGTCTCCAGGAAAGACATGAGATTTGCTTCAACCTAACCCAGTGTGAGGAAGGGAAAGAGGCGCTGTGCATAGATGGAATAAGGCTAAGTCTGTGGGGCTTGTTACAGATAATGAAGATGATGTGGATGTAGGGGGGTGATGAGTGTGTGGGGACCCTCTTACTTTTAGTATATTCAAAATTTTCCAAAATAATTAAAAACTTTAAAGTGTAAGGTTAGCAAATAAAAATTCCCAAAGAATTCTAATAAACTGAGGAAAAGAATAAAATAATGGGTTATGTCTCTGTCATAGTCCTGAAAAGGAAGCATAGAGTTTTAAGGAAAATCTCCAAATTAAATGCCACACCATGAGGGAATTTATTGAAACAATGCTGGGAAATGTGCTAATAAAGGCAGAGGCATATGGGAGAAGGTGGTGGGAGGGTTGGCTGGGAACGGGTGTTTTATCACTTGGCATTGTTTAGGATTGTAAGACGCAGTGATAATAAAAAGCAGGCTACTTTGGTCAGGCTTATACTGCTTTAGATTCTCTCCAGTCAACACCCGGGCCTCCCACTGCCCCAACCCAAGAAGGGCCCGCCTCCCTTGGCATCACTATCTTCCCAGATTCCTCGCTGGTGCCACCCCAGCTTCCCCCTGTCCCCATCCACACTCTCCAGCATGATTTCCCACAGATCTGCATTTCAAGCTTCCATTTCTCTGGAGTTCCAGATCTTTCTGGTAATTTCCAGGAACCAGACTGTCTATGCTCATTTATCTCACAGGCATCTCAGAGTCAGAAAATCCAAACCTGCACTCAGAGGTTTGCTGTCCCCACCCTGGGATGCTCCACTGCAGGCCCAGGTATCAGCATCTACCCAGTGGCCCAGTCTGGGCACTTGAGAGGTGTTGGGCCCATCCATGCCTGACCTGTGGGCACCAGGTGCTGGACTATCCTCACAGAACTCCTGGTATCCTTTCTTTTCTTATCTCCGCTGCTACCACCAGCCCCAGCCATCATTTCTCACTAGGAAAATGGCCACAGCCTGCAGGCATCTCAGCACTGGCATGAGAGAGTGTCTTCTGAGTCACTAGGATCTTCTTCCTCCTTCCTCAAAAATGCCCCATTGCTCCAAAGAAACTTCAACCCCTAGCATGGCACTCAGCCAGCCTGAGCCCCTCACTTGCCAGCTGCAACTTGCACCTTGCCAGGCCCTGAGCTGGGATCATCCACCGCTCTGCACTTGATCACCCCTACTCCCCAGCAGCTCTGGTCAGGCCCCATGCTGCTCCCTGTGCATTCAGCCATCCCCCGCGCCCTGTGCCCATGGATTCCCTCCCTCCGAATCACTGTGTCCTCTGTGTTCTGCCTCTTCCTTGCCCTACAGGCTGCTGAATCCTATGATGTGACCCTCTTGATTCTGCTGCCACCACTCTAGTGGAACACTATCATCATTTTTCACATAAACCAGTGGTTTTTAAGCATACTTTTTCCAAAAGGGCCCTTTCTCCTAAGGAAACAAGCAGCATCAATGGGTGGAGAGCAGTGATGGATGGCAAGGCTCGGGGAGGAAGGAGATCTGTAGTGTTTCATGAGCAAGAACTGAGCTGGACCATTGCTGAGCCCTCTCTAATAGTCAGATGCCCATCTCCCAGATGAGGACACTCGTGGAAAGTTGAAATCCCATGAGGGAGGCCCTGAAGCGAATGAAGGTGGACCCAGGACTCATGGCCACTGTGGCGACTCAGAGCTGGTGTGTGCATGTCCCCTACGTTGCTCTAAGCCCAGAGGAAGCTTTCTTGCTTTGCAAGTCTTCCTCTGCCTCCCTCCAGAAGAGTTTTCTGCCTCTGAGTGACCATGTTTGCACCTTTGTTACGTTGCTCCTTGGAGGTGACAGAGCCTTCTCAGACATGCACAGGCCTGTGGCCCACCCTTCCACAAAGCTGCACTCTCCTCCAACGCCACATGCCCTATCAGGCCAGGTCCTCCCCTGCCAGAGGCCATGCAGGAGGGTTGCTGTGGCTCTCAGGATACCTTGGCCTGGGCTCAGTGACCCTGTGGGGAGTCTGGCTTATGAATAGTATGGACATGCCTCTCCCTTTCTCTCTGACTCTTCCTCTCTTCCCACAACCATCTGGTTCTAGTCACAGGATGCTGTACATCAGCTTATCACCCACAGTGTGACACCTTATTAAAGTCTCATTGTCATCATAGGTTTCCCCGTAGGCTGTTTTGTTTTGGTTTATTTTGTTTTGTTTGAGATGGAGTCTAGCTATGTTGTTCAGGCTGACCTTGAACTCACCCCAATCCTCCTGCCTCATCCTTCCAAGTGCTGGGAATAACAGGTGTGCCATCATGCCTGGCTGACCATAGGCTTTTGCGGTCCTGACCTGGGGACTCTTCTAGGGACCCAAGAAACCATCCCTAACCTATGGTGGGATTTGGCTGCTGCCTTGTATGACCATGGGTACCATGAACTCACCCACTTTTAGTTCCTCCTGTTTTTCAGATTAACTGGTTCATCACTGTTCTTGTGTCTCCTTTAATTTTTTTTAACCTACACAGATGGAGGGAGGAACACATCTATATTTCAGAAGTTTGAGCATGCAGATGAGCCAGCTGAATTATGGCACTTAGTCTCTCTTTCCCCCAGGCCAGGGGAACTGTAGAGCTTGGTTACAATACTGTATTTGTCTTTACTTTCTCCACTGCACGCAACTTGGCACAGATGAGGTGCTCAATAAGTAATAAAGGACTCATACTGATGAGCTATCAATGATGCAACTGACTTATTTTCTACCCTGTATTTGGATGTTAGGTCGTGTGGCTTCCATGCAATTATCTCTAAAGATTATAGGCATTCTGAATTGTTGTCTGTATTTGTATATTTGAGAATTGCCAATAGGAATCTAACTTTCAAACAAAAACCCCCACTGAACTGCTTCATGTCTGCTTAGGGAATAGTTCTGAGTTGTCAATATATACAATATTTGTAATAACTGCTATTATTGCTTTTATTATAAATGCAACTTATGATAAGATAGAGAAAATGCAGATAAGCAAAACAAAAAAGAAAGAAATGGCAACAGTCTCATCCCACTTTGGTGTATACTTCTTTCCTTTTCCTATACCATGCTGAACTTAGGATGAGCGATTTTCCTTGTATGAGAACAGTGTGTGTGACAATTAGCCTGGAAGTCTTGATAGCCAGCGTGCTATATGCTACCAGTCTCTTTGTTACTCTGCTCAGGAGGGATAATTGCAGCCCATCCTTTCTTTATAGTAAAATAGGGGTGTGTGTGTGTGTGTGTGTGTGTGTGTGTGTGTGTTTACTTTCCCATCAGACACACAGCAACAGTGATACAGTGCCTTTTCCTTAATCTCCTCTCATTTCCTTGATAGAACCTTTAGAAATACAGAATTATGAACATGGAGGATCATAAAATAGCAAGTACAATGTACAAACCGAGTTGTCACTTATCTCCTTATCTGTTGTCGTAAATCAAGGACTGCTTTGCTTGGTATGAGACACACAGTCCCAACACAGTTGGGAAACATGCTCATGCGGGGAGCCATGTGTTGGGAACATGTGGCTCACAAGTGCTGGATAATCACAAAGCACTGTCCTTCCTTCTAGATGTTGAGCCTCTTGGAAAGCCAGGTTTTGTGGTTCTGTTTCTGGCGTAAGGTGTTGTCTCCTGCATCTCTAGCCCTTTGATACTTCCCAGCTCCTAGACTACCCATAAAAATGTACCTTAAAACCACCCTTAAAAATGAGTCTCCTTTCCCCAAATGCGCACTCAAACCACGTAGACCCTGCAAAGCCCCTTTACCTGTTCCCATTCTCTCTCCACCCCTTCTCATCCATACCTGCCCTCATCCGGGATCTCTATGATTTATGTTCCCCCTGCCTGCCCCATGGTGGCTTTGTCCAATACTGACCTGCCATGGATTTATTTGACACAGCCTTTCTTTAGTGTTTCTCCTTTCCTGATTCTGTGAGTGGGTCTTTAGCACCCTCTTTACCTGCTTGGGGTCCTCTGCCTCCCCCGGGCCGCCTCCTCCTCCAGGTTTGAAATGCAGTGCCCCCAGGGTTTGCCTTTGGTGCTGTTCTTTCCATCCACGCACTGCCCTTGGGGACCCACCCTTGGGTTTCCCCTCTGTGCTGAGGAAGTCTGTAAGGAAGTTTTAAATTTCCTCTTTTTTTCTAAAGTTTCAATAACTTAAGTCTATGAGTAAATTGACAATAAGCAGATTAACAGGAAAAATAACAAATTTTTGAATGTGTAGAATCACAGTAGCCACACACAAAATATGAGACTTGAAAGGGGGTAAGATGGCCAAACCATCTACAGAGCAAAGCAATTGGGGCTTCTGAGGGGAAGTCCACAAAATAATTGTCAGCTCTTGGGAATCTCAGCCTGGGCCAGGTAGGACCTCTCATCTCTGTCTTCTGTGAAATAGATTTTTCCTGCAAGTTCGGGGGTGGGCTGTCCTCAGGAGAGGAGACCTGTTTGCATCTGTTGTCTACTTCATGCTGTGGTTTGGATGTGGAGTGGGACCCAAGGGTTCATCAGCTGTTGGTTTGGTCCCCAGTGTGGCTGTGTGAGCGGTAGAGGGATCTTTAAGAGGTAGGGCCCACTAGATGTTGTAAAACCGAACCCTCCCTGGGCTCTTTGGCTTCCTAGCTTGCAGTGTGATCTCTCCCTCTAACACAATACCAGCATCCTGAGGCCATGACATGAGAGTTGGGGAGGTATTCTTCCCAGAGCTGGCCCTAACCTGTTTGGACTTTCAGCAGCCAAGCCTTGAAATAAATAAACCTCTTTTCTTAGAAATTATCCAGCCTTCAGTATTTCATTATAATAGCAGAAAACAGACTAAAGCACTTCACTAATGTAGATAGATACAGATTTCTTTTTATAATACCACAATCTTGCTATGGGCAGTGGTGGATGTCCACAAAGCACCTTCAAAGATCATGAACCTATTTGAGACTCAACATCTGCCTCCACAAACCTCTTCCCTCACCTTCTTTCCTCTGTCTCCCCTGGTGATCCTGCCTACTCACTGACTCCTCTTTGTCTCTATCCTGTGGCTTTTACACTGAAGATATTTTGAATATTCTCTTTATTCCTCCTTAATCCAATCAGAATTTTGCTGGTTCAGATACGCATCATCTTTCACCTGTTTCTAGCAATAGCTGCTTAACTATGTAATAGGCAATCCTTGCCTTGCCAGGTTGTTTTTTCTTAAATGTGTTCACCTGATGACATAGGGTATGTGATGTAAGAGGAAAACAGCAAGGAGAAAATGACGCCTAAGAGGCTGGCTGGGCAACTAAAGGTGGTGTGTTGGTACAAGTTAAAGGAGGAGAACCAAGAAAGAGCAGACTTCTATTTTCCTTGTTGGGGGATTTTCGGGGGTGCTGGTGAATATATTAGCTTCCTGTTGCTGGGCTAACAAATTGTTGGTGGCATCACATAAGACAGATGGTGATCTCACACTTCTGGAAGTCAGAATTTGCAATCAGTCTCACCAGACTGAACTATAGATTCCTCCTGGAGGCTTCCTTGCCTCTTTCATCTTCCAGAACTTCTACACTACTTATTGGCCTCATTCTCCCCTTTCAAAGCCAGAGGAGGACCATCTTTGAGTTTCTCCTTCTGACTCTGATCTGCCTGTTTCTTATAAGACCCTTGCAGTTACCTCCAGCCCACCTGGGTAATCCAAGACAATCTTTCTCAAGATCCTTCATTTAATCACATCAGTGATGTCCTTTTGCCAGCTGAAGCACATATTCAGATACCAGTAATGAGGATGTAGCAGGGTAAGGGGAACCTAATAGCAAGAGTTCCTTTCCATTGTATGAAGTTTCAAATGTCTACTGCTATTCAAATGAGAATGGCAAGAAAGTAAGAGGGGATAAGTTTGGAATCTGGGACTGAAAAAAGTTTGGGGTCAAAGGAAAAGTTGAGGGTAGACTGAGTCACCTAAAGAGAGAAGATACAAGAAGAATAGAGATGCTCAAAGAATGTTACTTGCATGTATGACAATGTCACAATGATACCTAATATTCTACATAATAAATAGGCAATAATAAAAGATATAAGAAGGAGGAGAAATGGAAGCAAAGCAGGTCAAGGAGCAATCCCTTTTAGCCCTCTGTGTCCCCAGCATGTTGAGGTTGGGAAGATGAGGAGGGTCCCAGAGGGGAGAGGACGCTGCAGCAGCCAGCCAGGGTAGAAGGAATTGCTCCCACTGCAGGTTGACGGGAGATGAAAGGGAAGGCAGTGGAGAAAACAAGTTGAGACAACTCATGAGAGGTGGCTTAGTGTGAATGGGCAGTAGCTGGAACTAGAGACAGGCCATAGATGTTATGAAAGCATTTCCCTGCTCCTAGGGATGCCTGCTATTAAGTTGAAAATATCCTAAATCAAAACTTCATTGAATACACCTAACCTACCGAACAGCAGGCCTGAGCAACACACTCACCTGTAGAGAGTCCCCTGCCACCCCTCCCAGTCACGGGGCTGACCGGGAGCTGCCGCTTATTTCTGCCACCCAGCAGCATGAGAGAGTATCTTGCCACATATCGCTAGTCCCGGAAAAGGTGAAAATTCAAAATTCATAGTATGATTCCTACCGAATTTATATTACTATCACACCCTTGTAAGTCATTAGTGCTTGGGGGCTGCAGATCACAAAGGAAAAACACCTACCCTAGGCTCAGTGAAACAGGAGCAGGGAGCGTCCAGAGAGGCTTCTCCAAAGATGCTTCATCTCGGTCAGAATGGAAAGAATCCTAGGAATTAGCCACCAGAAAGGGACAGAGAGGAAATTATCAGGTGAAAGGGTGTGGCCTGCCATGTTGGGGACAAAACAAACAAACATCCGTGGGCTCTGTGCACTTGCAGTGCAAGAGGGGCACCCCCGGAGCCCTGTCTCAAAGCTGCACCCGTGTCCCCAGGGAAAGTGTGAGCTCTTCAACCAGAGGGAAGTGAGGGGGAGAGTGAGGGGAAGACAGGAGAGAGGAAGAGGGGAAAGAGAAAAGGAGAGAATGCTCATGTGGAAAAGAACGCAAGAAAATGGAAGAGATGCATTAACCACTAACTAGAATTTCCAGAAGTATTGAGGACTTGAAATTCTCTAAAATATAGACTATATATATATATATTTACATATATCTTTTATAATTCTAAAATAAAAACTGCTAAAATTATTGCAAACAAATTTCTCCATTAGCCTACCATACTATTAAGAAGGGATGCCACCCAATAAGTATGAAAAATGTTTAACATCTTTAGCTATTAGGGAAATGCAAATCAAAACCACACTGAAATCCAATCTTACCCCAGTCAGAATGCTACTGTCAAGAATACAAAAATCAATGAATGCGGGTGAGGATGCGGGGATGAGGGAGTCCCCCTTCTATACTGCTAGAGAGAATGTAAATTAGTACAGTCATGATGGTTGTCAGTATGGAGGTTCCTCAAAAGTATTCCTGAAAGAATTAAAGGCAGATACTATAGTGATACTTATATACTCATGTTTATTGTGTACAATTCACATGCTCAGATGCCTGTCAACAAATGGATAAAGAAAATGTTGTTCATATACATAATGAAATATTATTATATTATTCAGCCATAAAGAAGAACAAAATTATATCATTTTCAGGAAATAAATGAATCTAGAGACCACCATTTTAATGGAAATAAGCCAGACTCAGAAAGTTAAATATCACATTTTATCTTATATGCGCAGTCTAAGAAAAACAGGAGAAATGACAGCAAAGTAGAAGGTAAACTATTAGAGACACGGAAGGGGATCAAGGGAGAGTGGAGGGAAGGGGGAGGTAATAGGGATGAAAATAATTAATCAAAGCATGTTATTTGCATGTACAAGTATGCCAAAAAGAAGCCGATTATTCTGTATTACTAATGTGCACTAATAAAACTTAAAAATAAAAAATAAAAAGGAATGCCACCCAACCCAGAATTAAGGCCAAGAAGTCAGGAATCAAACAAGACTGGAATTTTGTTTCTACAGATGTTTCTCAAAAGGAAATTCAGAACCCATAGGTCAAGTAATAATGTCTACCCTTCTACCTGCCTTCTTCCTCCAGTCCATTCCCTGCCTGCTTCCCATGAAGGGGGTCATGGTCTGCTGGTATCCACCTGCATGGGCCCTTGCATAAGGAAACCTCACCAGCTGTGGCGAACCTATGGCACCTGTACCACAGCTGGCTGTTTGTTGTCAGGAAAGCTCTAAAAGATTTGTCATCACTGCTTCAGGCTCCTAAAAGCATTTTATTATGTGATTGTCTGGGATTTTTTTCCTAGGCAAATATGGGAATCACAAAATGGTATTGGATGTTCTTTCCTTCTGTACCCACTGACTTCATATTAACTAACCACTCTTCATATACTCTGCCAGGAAGACTTTTGATCTTAAAAATAGTCTATAAATTCTCACTCCACATGATCACTGGACTTACATTTGGTTTATCATGTACTTGCAAAAAAAATCCACTTTTATTTCAAGAGAAGAAGCAGGACATAACTAAATATTTGGCTATGTAGGTGGAAGGCTTGGCTAGTGTTTGCTATAGGTCAGTTTTCAGATAAAAAGATGACTATAAAGACTATCTTTCCTGCTAATAATCAGAACTTGAAAGCATTATGTGGAAGGATAAATATGTATAACTATTTCACTTGGTAGGAAATGATCCTGCATTTCTTGAATATAAAAATACCCTTGAATATAAAAATAGATACATGACTTCTAATTATCTGGTTTTACTGTAATGCGAAATAGACTTATGAGTGGGAGGTTTTTCATTTTAGTATTTAAGAAACATGTTTAAAATATGACTGAACCTTATTAGGGTTTTATAAAAATTAAATCTCTCTAGGAAGGCCCAACACTGTACATTTGAAGTTACTTTTCAAAATCTGTTTTGCTTCACTTTCTTTAGCTGCTGGTTCTTGATCCAGCCTGAAATGGTCTCTTAGAATTATCCACTTAATAGAAGCTGAATGGAGAAAAAGATCTTAGGACACACTTTAATCCCTCAGCTCCCCAGATAGGCTTTTCTTAATACCATTTACTAGCTACTAGATTGGAGGCATTCCTATGACTTTGTGAACTTTCAGAAAGAACTGATCTGCTTTTGTCAATAGGACTTGGTTTTTCTTTGAGAACCAGGGAAGCACTAGGGATACAGGGGTTTTGTAGTGGTCACATGTCTTGCATCCTTCTCTGCACGTCAAGTCAGGACTAGGAAGGAGTCTCTGGGACGATCCTTGATCTCTCCCTGTAATCCTCCACCCAGACCACGGACTCAGGGTCCTTACAGCAAAGCCCCCTCTTCCTCCAGAGGTGCAAGGCTTTGGAGCAGTGCAAAAGGAGCCCCTCTTGGGCAGGAGGCACTGCCAGCCCTGCCAGTCCTACTTTCTTTCCATGCTCCTCCTAGGTGCTAGCTCTCTCCTTCAGCCTCACAAAAGTACAGTTCTTGTTTTTCTGCCCCTTTATTTTCATGGGCTTATGAGGTTGATGAAGGATTCTGCACTGGGTCTCTGGGAAGGAAGAGGAAAAGGACTGAGAACACTGATGGAAACACTCCAAATCTACCCTCTTTGCCTGGAATAGAGTAATTAATCCCTTAACAAATGTCAGCTCCCATCTTCTTTTGCTGAGCACTTACTATATGCCAAGCACTCTAAGTGTTTTCTCATTTCACCTTCACAACAACTTAGGCAAGGGGTATAATTATTAATCTCAATATAAAGATATATAAATGAAGCCTTGCCCCCAGGTCACTTAGCTGGTTAGGGCAGGGCCAGAATTCAAACTCAAGCCCACCATATTCCACAGTCCATATTCTTAACTCTGCCATTCTGGTCCTCATGTGATGATCTAAGTGTTCTGGACCCATGTCACTGCTTCATGGGGAAAAGACCCTCACTTTTGGCCAAGCCAGGAGGACCCCAAGGCCACCTCTTCCTCCCTATGAAGCAGCTCCTGCCAGATGAACCATGTGCTCACCAGCTACCTCCATACTCACGCTCATCCTTTTCTGCTCCTGCCCCTGCCTCAAATGCATGCACCTTCCCTCACAGCTCTGATTTGTCCTGGAAAGATTCACTCAGGCGAATAAATAACAGCACCAGCTCCAGAAGTGATGTAGGGCTCATTGTTTTGCTGTGGTTCCCTCATCTTTAAGCCATCTGTAACATGTGCATGAGCCAATGCTGCCTTACAGGGGCCATTTGTGCCAGGTGACCCAGCACCACAGCTGTCCCCAACAAGATGCCTATCCCTGGTGTCCTCCGAAAGTGCTGGGGCTGAATCTCAGACACCCATATGTCATGTTTCCGGATAAACCCCACTCCACATCCCTGTTTCTATAAAAGTTACAAAAGGCTTCAATTTTGTTCCATCTGGGAAGCAGGCTAGGGTTACCACACAGCGGGCTCTCACATCCCGTTGTATCAGGACTATAAGTGATTCCCAGTTGCAATTCCAGGGAAGTCAGAAGCAGTGCCCATTTCCACAGCGACATTTCCATGAGATGTGGTTCATACTCGAATCTTATGTTCACTTTGATAATAAAGGCTGAAGACGATATGTATGGAAATCTCAGCTGGTCATCAGTCTGGCAGTCCAGACCAGTGAAGGGGCTCTGTGCCCCTCATTTTTTAGACCTAATGGTGCTTGCTTTCCAGCACCGTGTGTTAATCACATATGTGTGCTTTCACCAGTTATAGGGAAATCTGGCCCCAGCCAAAAGTAAAAGCAGAATGATTTTCCAAATGATGAGACAGCATAACACAAAGAGCACAGAATTTCTTGTCCTTACTTCATACTAATTTGCTAAGCAACTTTGCACAGGTTTCTTCACCTCTCTGGGCTTGTTTCCTCACTATAAAATGAAGGCACTCAACCAGAAAACTACATCGATTATTCAGCTCTGAAACTCTGACACTGCCAGATCATAGTCTCTGAATGTGTGACATATTTTTATCTAATTCTTTTTTTTTTTTTGGCAGTCCTATGGATTGAAACTAAGAACCAAGGTGTTTTCACTAAGTTACATCCCCAGCTCTCTCTTTAATCCATGTCTTGCTAAGTTACCCCAACTGGGCCCAAACTTGCCAGTCTCCTATATCAGCCTCCCAGAGTGGTGAGATTACACACTCAGCTGTAATTTTTTTTTCTTAGTATTTCCCTTCCACTCCTTTGCTTTGTGACCTTAGGACATAACATGTAGCATATACATAGTGCTTTAACAAATGCAACCCAATCTTGTTACCCTTGCCATGGGGCTGAGACAGCATGAGAATGATGCAAATGGTCAGGAGCGCCCTTCATCCGCAGGAGAAGCAACCACACCTCAGACCCCAGGCAGTGGAACCACGGGCTCTGATGCTCCTGCTGGCTCCTGGGAACACTTCCTTTCCAAAGAGCAGCTTCTCAGCCCACACCTGGCTCACGGGTGACTGGGGCCTTGTCTGTGACTGATGAACAACAGACATCTATGCAGAGGAGCAGGCTGGCATGGCAGGGGCACTGTCCTGAGGCAGGCTCCCCCGAGCAATTGTTCCCCTATCTCCTGTTCCTGCATGGGAATGACTGGCCAGCAATTGGCAAAATGCCCCAGAAGCTTCTCCCTCCAAGGTCCCTTCTTGCCCACTCTGGCTGGCTGCAGCTGTTAGATGTAATAATGTGACACTGTACGGTGGTACCTTGGTTCATGAACTTAATTCTTACCATGATTCTGCGTGCAACCAAATTGCAAGCATAGTACCACTGTAGTGATGGCACTGATGCTGCCCAGAGCTGAGGTGATGTAGAAAAGGTGGGTGACAAAGGAGCTCTGGAGGTGATATGTCATCATCCAGGTGAAGTGATAGGTAAAATTTCCAATGTTATGGAAAGAGGCCCATGGAACTTCCCACCTTGTTGGGCTGGGGAGACACATCCTAGAGCCTATCTAAGAATGAAAAGAACCTCAGTCTTGGGGCTGTTCCTCCCTCTCCTACCAGGGGACTCATTTTTCCAAAAGGGCTCTAGATTAATCACTTTTCCATTGCTGGGACTAAGTCCTTGACATAGACAACTGAAATGACAGAATTATTTTGGCTCATGATTTCAGACAGTTCAATCCATGGTTGGCTGGCTCTGAGGCAGAAACAGCAGAGTAGAAGGGCATGACAGAGAAAAGCTGCTTGACCCATGGCAGCCAGGAACCAGAGAGAAGAGAAAGGAGGTGGGGATTAGAAAGGATCCTTCCAGGGGCCAGGGATTTAGCTCAGTGGTTCTGCCGCCTGCTTTGCCAAACACAGGGTCCTGAGTTCAATCCCTGGTACCAAAAGGAAAGAAAGGATCCTTCCAGGCTGAACCTCCAGCCACCCATCTCCTCCAACTGGGCTCCAATTCCTAAGAGCACATTCAGTGACGAACTCATCAAGAAATTAATCCATTGATGAATATAGAGCCCCCATGATCATCCTCCAAAAGCCCCACCTCTGAAGACACGAGACTTTTAGGGGAAATTTTAGATCTAAACCTTAAGAGGTTACATGCAGTAGGGATCAGTCCAGAAGCTGCTCTCAGTTCCAGAAAGCAGTATAGGACCTTGGTGAAAGGAGATGCCCAGATGTTGTGATGTGCCGAGATGTTGAGGTATGTCTAAGTGGGTCTGTTCTCCTTCCTGGGGCTTTCTTCACAAGCATGGCCCCAGCCTAGACCCTGTAGGGGCTGTCGGTCTAACAACAAAGGAACTGACCTTGGGGTGGCTCCAACCTCGTGGAGGGGAGGTGGCCCAGGTCAGACCCTCTTCCAGGCTGCCCTGAAGGGAGTTAGCTTCATGTTAAATCCCTCCATGTGTGTTGAATAGGCCCCAGACAGTGCCACTTCTGGTCACCAGAGACCCACCCATCCTTACCTTCTGCCTCCCCAGACTCCCCACCAGGAGTCCAGATGTTTCGAGCCTCATAATTTAATTTGGGATAGAGACCATGAGGTCCACTGTAAGGATCGGTGCTGGGTTCAAATCCAGCCCTACTTCTTATGGGGTGCATGGCCCTCCAACCAGGTGGGGTATAACATTGGCTATATCCACACCTCTTTTAGATCAGTTTCCTCACCTATAAATCTGAGTACTATTCCTAAGGAATGTTGTGGATCACTAGCTGATAAAGTACCAGGATAGAAATGCCAGCTTCAGCCTCATTCAAAACACATGCCCAGGCATGCCAGTTGTTATAATCACATGCAACAGCAGTCATGTCCAATGCCTGGGATCCCCTACCTTCAGCAATCGGGTCTGAATTGCAAGGCTTAGCAATTTTGACCCAAGATCATGGGAAGTTTCCTCTAATGCCTCCAAGCTTCTGCTATGCATTTATCTGGGCCTCACCTGGCATCAGCCCATCTCCTGCTCTGCAAAGTGACAGAGAAAGAGCCCATTGGCTGCTTTTCTTGTATCCTATAGGTGCACACTGCACAGAGCTGCTGAAGAAATTCTAACACTACTTACATTTATTATTCTTTGTCAAATTTGAGTTGTCATTTAAAATTTTTATATAAATGCCTAATAGTTTCTCAGCTCCTTCATTCAAGGGCATTTGAAATGGGAGGTTGTTCTTCATTTTATTATACATGATGTATACAACAAAGGCCTACAACAGAATATCTTCCATGGGTAAATATCACCCATCTTTTATTAGCATCCCCTTAGCTGATATGAGTGAGCAGAAGTATGCAATAGGCAGGAACTGAAACAAAAGAAATACTTCTTTGGAATCAGATTTGAACCTATGTCAGAGCATTATACATTAGACTTATTGAAGAAGCAAGAGCTACTAGATTAAATTGAACACGGTTATTTAGAATTGTGCTTATTATATGCAAAAATATCTCTCCCCAAATTGCATCTTATCTAAGTGGAAAAACTTGTGGAAACTTATAAACCATAAATTGATAGGAAAAATGACAGAGGCAAAATGAAGAATTTTTGTTTGTTTGAAGAAAGCATTTGTGGTAGATTTGGCAGAGCTATGCTTCTTAATCTCCAAGGAACAGTGGAACAATTAGTAAGTATGATGAATCAGCTGACAAAGGCTTTTTTTCCCTTGGCTGCATGTGAAGCAATGGAAAATTTCCTATCACAAGTCTAATTTTCCAAGAAATTGAAGTATGGATTGAATAAAGGCTGAGGTCTCTAAGGAGAGGCAGAAAGTAACTGGTGATGGGAGAGTGAACAAAGGCAGATAGACTCTCTGCTTCTTGACTACTGGCTCTGGTGCTAGGAAAGCATGAAATCATGGATTCATAGCATCCCCTTTTCCCACTGACCATTCCTGAAAATGGATGTCACCATTTGATGCCTGTCTTCTCCATGGTTAGAAAACAATCCACAAAGGTAGAATTAGAGCTCCAAATGGATCTTTGGGAAACTGTCTAGATTAGCACAGCCATCAGATCCATCAAAAAGCCTTGGTCAGTGTGGTCTACTGGGACTTGCCTGCCAGGAGGCCAGGAATGTGATCATAGGAAGGGACTCTGTCCTGGACGCAGCTCTCACCATGATCAGAGGTGATGCACCGCTCTTCCTCCAGCCAGCCAATGGATAACACTGGCCTTTTCCCCGTTTCTCTGACAAAGAGACTCACTCAGAGAAGGCTAAGAGATATGCCCAAAGAAAAACAGCTAGGAATAGAGTCATGCCTCATTGACCTCCCAGTACATTTCAGAGAAGACCCCAAAGGCCATTTTTCCTGAACAGGATGCTTGCTGATGTTGCAGTCCTGGCCATCCCCTCTGCAAACAAAAGCTCTGTGCAGAAACTCAGAATATGGCCATAGTGAGCCTGGAGGCCAGGAGTCCATGAGAGTATGAATTACAGAGCATTTCCCCATCTCGCTAGAGTATCAGTGCCCACAGTTCCACAGAGTCCTTGGGGATCATGGGACATGAAGGAAGCATTGCAGTGCCAAGGGGGTGAACTCTGCTGCCAAGGATCTCAGAAGACAGTTATCTGGGACAGGGGCTTCTCATGGACAGTGGGATTGTCCCCTGGATGGTCCAGGATAGATGATCTCTTGGGATGTCAGGATGGCCTATGCAGGGATCTATGACATTTTGGTGATGTGGCAATAAACATTAGCCCCAAGGAGGATACGTATGTCACTATTTTTCATATCTGTTTGTGACAGCTTTGGATACTAGGTGTGTCTCTAACATGGCATTTTCATAGCACCTGGCTCAGCCCCATTTCTCTATGGGAGGAAAAAGGAGGTTCTAATCTGGGAGAAGGGGATTCCATCTTCTTTGAATTTCACACCTGCCCCCTTTCCCCATGAAAGATTTCAGCACCTGTCTCACCTCTTTGTTGAATGCAAAGAATGAGCAACAACTTTCTGGCCAAATCCCTTTTCCTTAAGTGGGAGAGAAAAGACAGATTGCAAAGAGTTTGTTTTAAGCATTTTAACCTTGTCCGCATGTTAGAACATTATAAAAGAATTAGAAACTGTTCATATTACAATTATCCATAATCCAATACCCTGAGCATAATAATTATTTTATATGTCCCATTCTGATTTTTATACATGCATGTGTTATATCATAATGTCAACATGAGTTTACATCCTTCTCTCTTTTTAAATATACCATATGCATGTCAAATATTACTGCATAATCTGCAAAATCAGTTCTTAATGCCTGAAAACTGGTCTAGCGAGTGCATTTGCCATCTGCTGAAGCTCTTTCCCTATCGCTGAATGTCTTGGTGAGTATTGTCTTTCGAATATTATAAACTGCACTAAGACAAGCATCTTGCTACCCAGACCCAAAGGAACCACTCCTTGTTGTACAGGAGAGAGAGCCACAGGAAGCTTGATGAGATGACAATCATAAATATCTATGCACCAAACACTAGTGCACCCAACTATATAAAACAAATACTAACGGACATGAAAAGTCATATATGCACTAATACAATTGTAGTGGGGGACCTCAACACCCCACTGTCACGAATAGATAGATCAACTAGACTAAAAATAAGTAATGAAATACTAGAACTCAATCGAACTCTTGAACAAATGAACTTAACAGATGTTTACAGAGTCTTCCACCCCACAAAATCAGAATACACATTCTTCTCAGCTGCACATGTGTCATTCTCAAAAATAGACCACATACTCACACGTAGAACATGTTTAAGTAAGTGAGTCTTGGGTATGTTTACCGTTCTGAGTATATTGCTTTCCAAGGGGCTGTGTGAGAGTCCAATTGTCGCAGTGATGTGAGAGGTTTTGTTTTGTTTCATCCCTTAAAAGGGAGAAAGGGAGGGCCTGGGATTTAGCTCAGTGGCACTGCATCTGCCTTGCAAGCGCAAGGTCCTGAGTTCGATCCCCAGTACAAAAGAAAGGGGGAGGGATGAATGGAAAACTTTTTTGCAAGCCTCTGACCTCTTTTGACTGCTGGACCTTCAAGCTTCTCCTCTGCAACACCCTGATCATGGTGAGAGGGTGGAGCCTTACCCAGGAACCAGCAGGTACCCCAGGGAAAGGGCCTGAAGTTTCCAGCTGGGGCATGGATGCTGCCAGACTGGCATCTGGGAGGTGCAACACTCGAACACATGTCAGTGATTTATATTCTTTTTAACTACTCAAGTTGAGGAAGGCTTTCAAAGCCACTTTATAAACAAAGCATTGGTAACTTTGGAGCAAATTATCAGCATTATCTGAAAAGGAAGATACTAAAGGTTAGCCAAATGTCACAAATATAATGTGGATATTCACTTAAACATGAATGCCAAATAAAGAGTAATTTTTATAAGTATGCTCCAATTAGTGTATGAAACATAATTACACTAAAAAATCTTATTCATTGTTTGTCTAAAATGAAGATTTAACTGGGTATCCTGTGTTTTACCCAGCAACCCTCTTCACACATGACAAGTGACAATCTTTGTTAAGGGTGAGGGCTGAGAAACTTCAGACTAGTTGTATGCACTCCTGGCCTCACATTCCTCAGCTGTACAAAAGACTGTCCTGCAGTTACCATTCAAAGTCTAGAGAGCACTGATTCTCGAGTCCTTTGTATTAAATGGCATAGTATTTGTACACGACCTAGGTGTGTCTTCCTATATATTTGAAATCACTTCTAGATTTCTTGTAGTACCTAATACAATGTAAGTGCTATGCAAATAGTTGCTGTACTATATTTTTAATGAAATAATAAAAAATGTTCATGATTGGTATAAATGCAATTAAAAATTTTTTTCAATCCACGATTAGCTGAATCCACAGATGTGGACCCTGAAAATGTGGAGGCCCAGCACTATTTCCACTTAACTCCCAGCGGGCTAGAAAGTGTGTGGCACCTAGGACATAAATCAGTAAATATTTACTACACTGCTGTCACCATGAAAAGGAGAAGACAGTTCTTTAGGCAGCTTATAAACCCTGGTCTTATTCTACATAGCTTAGCAGACTTACAGTCTCTCCTGTGAGATACAGAAGTCCTTCGTGGTTGTCTGTTATGTGGAACATGTGCCATCTCCAAAGGAGACCTGTGAGTATCCTCCTGCAAGATATGGTGAGGTGCTATTTTGTTACCATGGCAAGTCCTGTTCCACCTTATTTCCAATTCCTAGTGGCCTGCTTTTGACAAACATGATCGAGGTCAATTCCCATTGCTTAGCCAATTCTATGAAAAACCCTTTTCCCATTTTTCCTAAAAACCAGCAATGATTTTTCATTTGGCCAGACTTATCTACTAATAATAACAGGAGAGTCTATTAAAGATGTAAATGTGTGAAATTAATTAATATATCTATAAAATCAATGATTAAACTGGTATTATTGAGGAAAGGTGACTTCAGAACAACCACAAGAAGTCTATTTCATTGTAAGCCATTATATTGGTCTAAGATTATTCAACAGTAAGGATTTTTACCAGACTCCTCTGAGTTGTTAAAATAATATCACAGTAATACTTATAATTGGATTTATGGACATTCCTTTTCTCCATAAAATGTGTACACTTTATAGCTCTGCCATTCTTAAAAAGAAAAAAGTGAATGACCATTGACATACATATTTCACAGAGCTAAAGAGATAAATGTGTCTCTAGCTCATTGTATGTGCCTTCCTACCCAGAAGGAGGAATGACATGGAACCCAAGGTGGTGATGTTGCAGGAAAGGATCGGTCTGAGTAGAGCTTCCCAAAGCAAGTCACCAGGATATCCATGCAAGGCACTAGGGACAACTGCTTCAGGGTCTGAACTCAAAGAGCACACGTCACCTGGCATGATATCCAAGGTATAAATCCTTTGCAGACTTGTAGCAATGGGTTCATTTCTGTTTTCCCTTTCATTCAAGAGTCTGTGCTATGTGGGTTGTACAACCAGAAATCAAGGGGCATGGGCTAGGGAGTTCTCCATACCCAGCTACCACATTTTCACCCTGTTACATAATACCTGCAGTTTCAGCATCTCATTTTCTTTACCTGTGAAATAGGCATAGCATTACCTTCCAGGACTGGGGAGATGGAACATGACATCCACAAAACACCCAACACAGAACCAGGCCTAAAGCAGGTGTACAATTGATGCGAGGCATCGATACCAATATTTTTTGCAAATATCTTGCCTATGCACTTTGATTCAACAGATGCCATGCTCATCCTAATGTCCTTCTGGAAAATGGGAAAGAACAGCTCATTTGTCTTTGAGGCATTTGTCTGGGATTCTCTTTAAGTTCAATCAAACTTTGTATTAAAAGGTGATCCTTTGGAAAGAGAAAAAGCAGGTGGAAATAGTGTGCTATAGGATGCATGGGCAAGGGTGGCTGTTAGGCAGGCCCATTACCCAGCGGCCTTCAGGTTCCCCTGTCAGCATCTGATCCCAGACTCTTTCACAGAGCAGCAGAGTCTTCTCATCTAATCTGCTCTGGCCCTTCTCACAGTCTCTGAGGGAAGCACTGTGGTATGCACAGTGTGTCTCTCACTGGGAGTGTGCTGGGCAAACAAACAGTTCTAAGACCAGCTCTTCTATTTACTAACTGTGACTTTAGCAAGCTTCCATTTCCTTATCTGTACAATGGGGATACTAACACCTGCTTTGCTGGTTAGGAAGATGACATAGGAGGATTCTGAGTCTGGGTTTGCCTGTGGTGATACAGTTTATGCTGTTTTCAGGATGCACTTATTAATGGTGTCCTTTTCACACTCAAAAGTGTCCTAGTTAGAATGACATCACCCTAAATATATAAATACCAAATAATCATTCATTTTATTGTTGATAATGATTAAGGACCATAACCATCAGGTCATTGCAATTCTTAGGATCTCAGTGAGACTAAAGTTCATCATACCAAATTTTTTAAATCCTCTTTTATATTATACTTCCATGCAATTAGAAATGATTAGAAATATTAGAAAAATTATGATTTATATGGATTAAAAGGTGCAAAATATACAAGCTTCTTCTATTTTTCTCTGATAGCTTCTTAGATTTGGGATTTGTATGTACTTGCCTTGTAGAAATCTATGAAAATGATTTTTTTTTCCTTTGCTCTCTCTGGCTAAACTTTATCTTTTCAAAAATTATATATACATATATTTGAAATGTTATTAGAGAACTAAGCTTAGCCTTTCTTAGTTATTATATGGAAGTCCACTTATCTTCATCAGTCTTCTCCATTCTAAAAGGTGTTTGTACTTACTGTTTTCATTCTGTTACTGAAGCTTCTCTCAGTACCAGGGTTTGTTTGCCAGCACCTCTAACACTTGAGCTCAGGCTCATAAAGTTGAGTGCCAAGAGAACAGAAGAAATAGAAAAATCTCCTTGACCATCATGTGGAGCTTTAGATGGAGTTACAGGAAAAGGCACCAGAGCTGAAGATTTGGATGTGTATGGGGATGAGAACCTGGAACCTCTTTTGGGGGCATCTCAAGGCTTATCTTTCAAAATCTGGAATTTTCTCTCTGGCTCAAGGTAATATCCTCTGGCGCTCTGCTGGGGTCACCCTGGTGGCCTGGCTGAGTTCCAGGCAGAGAGGGAGGCTGCCTCCCTGACCTACCAAGCCTTCTAGGGTTTTGATATACGTTCAGCGTTCCAAATAGCCCAAACCAAAGGCATCGTTAATAAAGTACAAGTCTGAAGTAACGTTTGCAGTGCTGTGATACATTTCACAGTCCTGTAGAAAGAGAAGATTTATGATCTTGGAGGATCAGCCCTCTTCCTGGAGTTACTCAGGCCCAACAGTTTCTTGAGACTGAAACAAAAGGTCTATCACAAGCTTTGATTTATGGAGACAAGCGCTGATAGAATACATCTTGTTAGAGGTGAAATTGAGAGCTTTTAGCTTGGTAACAGTTTGGAAACAAATGGCTGCATCTCTGCGAGCTGACTGGTGCTTGCCTGGAGTTTGTTTTTAATCTTTATGGGAATTCTTTTCACTTCAGAGTGGGCTTTTCTGTTGCAGGGAAGGCTGTGGCTTGTCCTCTCTGGGACATTATCTCCTCCTTTTTATGAAATGTTCTGCCCTAAGTAGGCCCTCTGATCCTGGAGACATGAGTAAGGACTCGGATCCTTAGCAGGAAGGATGACAACATGTCTGTACTTGGGACAGCGTGTGATTTGGAGGATTCACCATCTTATCTCTAATCACTTGAACCAATCTAAAAGCTCCAAGCTATAAGCAAATACATTTAAACACAAAACACCAAAGCAAGAAGACAAAAGGGGAAAACAAAAGTCCAAAATCAGATGATTTGGGGATGTGGTTATCCTTGCTTCCTTCAAGTGGTCATAGCTAAGGCAATGATATAGAGTGAATCCTCAGAGTTCATAAGCATCGGGATTTTAGCCAGAAGATGAAGACGACTCACAAACTCTCACTACTCAAAATATTGATGTGCTCCTGGATACCGCAATCCTTGGCCCACACACCTGCTCTTTGTACTGTTTACACAAGTATGTAAAGCTGTTGTGATGCTGGGGATGACAAGTAGACAGTTTTCTGTCAAAAGTGCACACTCTGCTTTGAAAACTGGCCTGGTTTTCATTGTGGGCTTGAGGTTCACATTGGAGCTGAGCCATCATCTTTGGCTGAGTCCTGTTTCCCACCTTCTGATGGATGTACTTTGTCTCTTCTGCACCCTTCAAGCTCATTCCTGTTCTTCTCTGTTCACCTGAAGTTTGTCACTCTTTATACAACAGCTTCTCTAATGGCCTGGTCCTTAGTCAACCCAGGCTATCACATTGCCATGAATTATCCAGAATCTAGGTCTTCTAAGTATAGAATCTTATCATCTCCAAACAAAGATAATTTGACTTCTTCTTTGCCTATTTGGATGCTTTTATTGCTTTTACTTCCCCAATTGCTCTAGCTAAAATTTCAAGAACTGTATTGAATAAGAATGGTGAGAATGGACATCCTTGCCTTGCTCCTGGTTTTCGAGAAAATGCTTTCAGTTTTCCCCATTCAGAATGATGTTAGCTGTGTGCTTGTTGTATGTGGCCTTTACTGTATTGAGAAATGATCCTTTCATATCTACAGTAATTCCTTCAGGGCTTTGATGTCGATTTTGAGTTTTGTCAGCAGCTTTTTTCTGCATCAATTGAGATGATCACATGATTTTTATCCTTGATTCTGTATATCTGCCGTATCACATTTATTAATTTGCATATGTTGAACCATTCTTGCATCCCTGGAAGGATGCCAATTTGATCTGGTACATGATCTTTTTAATGTGTTACTGAATTCAGTTCACAAATATTTTATTAAGAATTTTTAGATTTATGTTCATCAAGGATATTGGTCTATAGTTTCCTTTTTTATTGTGTCCTTGTCCAGTTTTAGTATAAGATGATGTTGGCCTCATAAAACAAGTTTGAAAACATTCTGTCCCTTTGTATTTCATGGAATAGTTTGAAGAGCATTGATGTTAGTTCTTTAAAAGTTTAATAAATTCAGCAGTGAACCCATTGGTCCTGGGCTTTTTTCTTCTTGGGAGATGTTTTATCACTGCTTCAATCTCATTGCTTGTTATTGATCTGTTTGGGTTTTTATATCCTCTTGGTTCAGTTAATGTAGGTTGTATGTACCTAGAAATTTATCCTTTTCATCAGATTCTCTAATGAATTAGAATATAAGTTTTCAAAGTAATCCCATATAATCCTCAAGTTTTCAGTGATATCTATTGTAATATCCCCTTTTTCATCGCAAATTGTATTGACTTGGGTCTTCTCTCTTTTTTGTTTAGTTTGCCTAAGGGTTTATCAATCTTGTTTATCTTTTCAAAGAACCAACTCTTTGTTCCATTGATCCTGTGTATTATTTTTAGTCTCTTTCACATCAATTTCAACCCTGATCTTATTAATTTTTTCCTTCTGTTGTATTTGGTTTTGCTTGTTCTTGCTTTTCCAGAATTTTGAAATGAATCATTTGGCTAATTACTTGACATTTCTTTCATTTTTTGAGGTAGTCAGTCATAACTATAAACTTCCCTTTTAGAACTACCTTTGCTGTGTCCCAGAGATTTTGGTATGCTATATTTCCATTTTTATTTAATTCCAGGAATTTTTAAATTTCCTCCCTGATTTCTTCAGAGACCCAGATTTCTTCAATTTGTTCAAAAGTGAATTGTTCATTCTCCATGTGTTTGTTTAGTTTCTGTGGTTTCTTTTGCTGTTGATTTCTTGCTTCATTCCTTTATGATCTGATAAGATGCAAGAAATTTTTTCAATTTTTTATATTTGTTAAGGCTTGCTTTATGGCTTAAAATATGATCTATTTTGGAGACTATTTCATGAGCTACTGAGAAAACTATATATTCTGTAATTATTGGATGGTATATTCTCTAGACCTTTGTTATATCTGTTTGATCTCCAGCATAGTTTTACTTGGATGTTTCTTTGTTGATTTTTGTCTGGGTAACCTATCTATTGATGACAGTGGAGTATTGAAGTTATCCATTATTATTAAATCGAGACCTATGTGTCCCTGTATGTTGAGTAGTATTTGCTTTACGAAATTGAGTGCTCTGAAGTTCAGTATATGTATATTTCAGTTACTATATTTTCTTAGTGCATTGTCCTATTTACCAATATATTTGTCTCATCTGACTAACGTTGTCTTGAATTCTGCTTTGTCAAATATGAGTATAGCTTCTCCTGCTTGCTTTCAGCTTCCATTTGCATGAAATAATTTTGCATTTTTTTACTTTTAGTCTGTGTGTGTCTTTGCCAATCAGTTGTGTTTCTTGCAAGCACCAAAGAGTTGGGTTTTGGTTTTCAATCCAATCTGTCCACCTGTGTCTATTAATTGGAGGATTAAAACAATTTACATTTAGAGTTATTATACAAAGGTATGTGTTGGTTCTGGCCATTTTGTTTTGTTTTGTTTCTGATGTTTAATTCTTTCCCATTATTAATAGCTTGTATTCCTTTCCTCATGTGTATAGGATTCATCTAAGTATTTTCTTTAATACTGGCTTAAGGGTCATGAATTTCTTTAGTTTATTCTTATTTTGCAAGGTCTTTATTTTCTCTCAATCTTCAAGGATAGCTTTGCTGGATATAATTTCCATGATGATAGTTATTTTCTCACAGGGCTTGAACTACATCATTCCATGCCCTTCTGGCCTTTCGTGTTTCTGCAATGAAATCTGAAGTTACTTTGATGTATTTCCCTCTATTAGTAACTTGATTTTTCTCTGGTTGCTTTTAAAATTTGTTCCTTATATATACTCTTGCTATTTCAACTATAATGTAACATGGGAAAGTTCTTTTCTGGTTGTGTGTGTTTGGGGTTCTCAATGCCTCCTGCACCTGGATATCTATATCTTTCTCAAGATTTGGGAAGTTTTCTCTTCTTATTTTATTAAATAGATTTTCTATGTATTAGTTTGAATCTTGGTGCCCTCATATACACCAGAAATTCATGTTTGCTGGTTTAACTATTTTCCACAGTTGGACATTTTATTCATAATTTCTGTAGGGGTTTTTTCTTTCTTAAGGTCTGAGTGTAACAGTTCCTTAGCCTTATCTTCAAGCCCTGAAATTCTATCTTTTGCATGGTCCTGTCTATCAATGGGGCTTTCCACTTAGATCTTCATTTGACTTATTGTACTTTTCATTTCCAGTATTTATGCTTGGTTCTTCTTCAGAATCTCTATCTCTGTGATGAATTGTTTCTTCATCTTCTGCATATATTTCTTGTTTCATTCAGCTCTTTATTTGTATCTTCTTTGAAATCATTAATCAATTTATAAACGAGTCTTTTGAATTCTTTGGCATTTCATCAACTTTGATACCTTTGTATTCAGTTACTGATGGATTATGAAAATTTTGAGGAGTTGTGTTGTCTTGGTTTTTTTATACTTTTCATGTTTCAATTTTGAGATTCATGCATCTTTTGGAATGGATATTTCTTCCACTGTTATTTGAGAATCTTCTTAGTGTCCAGCCTTCTTTTGGGAATTAGATCCCCAGTGCTACTTAGAGAGGAGAAAACCAACTGCAGTAATGTCAATGACACAAAGATGAGCCAGATATTGACATACATTTAAAACCAATTAAAAGCAACAATTATGCCACCATTAACAATAGAAAGGAAACCAGCAATAATAATGTAGACTCAAAAACAAAGCAGATATTGAAATACCATAAAAACCAATTACAAGCAATAATTAGTACCCTTCACATAGAAAAGAGATCAAAAATAATATTACAGACAAAGACAAACCAGGTATTTATATAGGTAAATATCTGCTAAAAGCAACAGTTATACTACCATTAACAATGAAAAAGAAATCAATAATAATAGCAGAGAGTAAACCAAATAGCTAAAAATTAATAAAGGTTAATAGTGATAATAATAAAAATGGAGGTCATGGGGAAAGGGAAAAATGGAAGAGGTAAAATTTTAAAAAGAAAGAAAAAGAAAGTGAGTAGGAGAAAGAGAGAAGAGATAAAAAGTTTAAAAGATTAAAAACATATGTAGAACTATGTAAAAATAACAGCAAAAATAAACCAAGAATTAGATGAAAAAAGAATAAACGCAAAAAAAAGAAAAAAAAAGGGAGGGAAAAAACAAACCAAACTAAAACCAAAGAAAAAGTCCAAACAATTTCTCCACATTGAGGTGTCTGAGTGGGTAGTTTCTTTCCAGGATCTATTGTACTGGAATCCACCAGATAGGAGGAGAAATAATGAGTTAGAATGGGGGCCTGTTGCATGTTCATACCCACATTTTGCAGTGTGGATGCTGAATCCTCTTTGTCTTTCCTACTGGGCAGTGTCAGTCAATGGTATGTTGTCTGCCTCAGGGATATATTCACTTGAGAAGCTTTTAGTGTTTGTTTGTGCTCTTCTGTGCACCCCAAGCCACTGCTATTCCTGACCAGCTTTGCAGCCTGTGGGCTTGTGAAGTACTTGACTTGCTCCAGAGGCCTCCGTGTCTAAACACCCCTAGACATGACAAATAGCCAAGCATAGATGTATCCCTGATCATGTTGGTGGATAAGGAAAGCAAACACACCATTGAGTTGGTACTGGAAGTAGGCAGTGAGGAGAGCCAAGCAGGCCCTGGATCCAGTGCTTTCAGAGCCAGCAGTACCCTCAGAAAACCATGTGACTTTCCTGGTTTCTCACTACAGAGGGTGAGACCACTGTGTCCTGCATTACAACTGCTTAAACTCCTCAGGGGGTATGTGACTAGTGCTCCTCCTCTCCATGACTGTCTCCCACTCAGTCACTGTTACTACCCAGTCTCTGGGTGACTCCAGAGACCCTGAAGTGTTGTTGTTCTGTCACTCATGATTCCTGCAGTAGATCAGACTAAAACAATAAGCTTCTTTTCAAAACATATCCTGGTTATACCACTCCTAAATATGGTAGGCACTGAAGTGAGTTTCTTTTCAAAGCAAGCATCCCATACAAAACGAGTCACTGTCAGTGTAAAGGCCTACACTATATTTTCAGCTCATAAGAACTGTGTTTTTTTTCTAGGGCTAGTGCTGCCCCACTGTTGTCTATCACTGGGACTGCTTCGCCTCTCCAGGCTTAACCCGTATTTGTGTGTACCTGTTTGAATTTTCACACCCCTAAATCTACCCAATCATGTGTTCTTCTATTGAGCTCAATGCTAATAGGACCAGGAGTTTCAGTAAAAGAGTAAGAGTTTCCTGTTTTATAAAATCTTTTTTCTTGGAAATTCTGTGGCTTAAAACCTGCACCCAGTGTAACAATACAGTCCCTGTTTTGTTGTCCTTTCTGAAAACTTGATTGCTGACAGAATGTAGTTTAAATATCTGGATTATTTTCATACGTGGGATCATTGCTTCAAGCTCTGTAAAGTTTGTAAAATCTGACCATTGCCTTTGTCACAATCAAAGACTTGTCTTTGTTATTAGGATAAATCCTAATACAATAGGACACCCCAGGATCTATTTTCTCACCATTAATTATTCTAAAGAACAGTCACTGCTTAAGGCAGTTCTGTCTTTCAAGACAAGAAAGGAACAGTGCTGCAGACCAGGTAATTTTTATGTATTTTTATCAGTTTGAAACAATTTCTATGTCTAGTGTAATTTTATAGAGGGATCTAGAAAATTTATAGCCAAGAATGCTATCGTAATAAAGATTTCAAAAGGTGCATTATCTTTTCACCCCTATTCATGAAGGTGTGAACAGTCAATATTTCCTGGATGTAGCCATGAGAAGCAATTAAAGGATGAAAAATGTACCTTCTACATTGAAAGTATTTTGGTTCACTGCCAAAATTACCAATTGTGACTTGACAGTATTCTTGCCTTTAGAATTCTGAAATTCTGGTTTTCATTGCTTTCTCTTTCAGGTCTCAATTTTGACAACAGTATAATGAGTAATAGGAAAGTTTCATTAATTCTTAAAAATAAACCTCCTGTCATTTGACAATTCTCAGAGAATATTCTCATGACAGGAAGTTGACACATAATTGAGGAAAAGCTCCATTTCTATAGGCTAGGAGACAAGATCACCAAGAAAGACCTAAGAGGTAACAGAAAAAATGAGCCCCTTCACTTTAAAATATCCCTTCTACCCTGCAGTACAGAAGTTTCTGAAAACCGTGTCTTAAAGAAATTTATTCACCTTGCAGCAGTCAAATCTGATCCTTTCAGATTGTAAACATTATGTGCTGGAAACATGTACACACACAAAAAAATAGGAAAAGGATCAAGAGATGGGGAGTAGGGAAGGGAAAGGGAATGAAAAAAGAAGTTAAGATGTGTTCTGTACATGTACCACCTTCCCACAAGGAGTGTAAACATTATGTACTATACCCATATACTAATAAACTAAAAATAAATACATACATACATACATAAATACATAAATAAATAAATATTTAGTTGTGAAAAAAGACTATGATACTTTTAACCAGGTTACCCAGACAGGTCTACTTTTAGGCTCAGTCTTCCCGTGTTGGGAGCTGCTATTCTAGTCCATCTCCATTTTGGAGTGTTGATTTCATCCCCTAATAAACATGTCAAGTTGACCACATAGCCAAACATTTACCACTGAAAAACAATGAGGAATCCTAATTTTATTAATTTTCATCTTACCTTCAGGAAACTCTTAGTGTGCCTGTCCTGTGCTTCCAACATTTATTTGTTCTTGTATACAATTGCACATGAATGTTCAAGACCTCTGAAAGCCATCTAACCAACCAAAGCCCGGTACCTGGTAATGTTCAGACAAACTTCTCAGCCTCAGAACTATCAGCATTTTGAGCTTGGTAATTCTTCATTGTGGGGCTGCTCTGTGCATTGTAGGATGTTTTTCAGCATCCCTGTTTTCTTCCCAAAGTTCATTCCCCCCAGATTGTAATAGTCAAAAATGTCTCTAGACATTGCCAATGTCACCTGGGGGACAAAAATCAACTGCAATTGAGAAGCATTGCTTTAAAATAAGGACATTTATGACAGATTCTTTAAATCCTCTAGAGATTTCCTCCCCAATCCCAGCCAGCTGGTAGAAGTATCAATCTCATGAGAGAAGTGTAAGTTCCATATTAAGAAACGCAGGGCTTGCAAACCTACAAAATCCCACATATAAAATACAAGACTGTAAATACTTTTCTTTAGTTAAAACATACATTATCAGGAAAAAACTACAGAGACAACTGAAATATGCTCATTACTTGTGAACTTAGCAGCCACTATTTCCTTTTTAGTATTATTCATGTTAAAGTATGTAAGAGTTTCTATATATTTTTGTAATCTTATTAACTATTAATCATGGAATGTAATCTCTAATTCCTAAAGGATGATGATAACAAGATGAGTAGAACAAGAATGTGGGAAAATATTAGTGTTTGAGTAACCATTTAAATGAATAGTAGCAGTTGTAGTCTTCTAAGTGCCGCTAAATAATCCAGAATAATATGAACTTTGAAAGTTTGAAAAAAATGTTAGCCACTAAAGCAATTATGCTTCAATAACTAGTTGTCATATGAGTCAGTATAATTGGTGTGGGAGCAATCATATTTTATAATGAGCTATTATCAATAGACAAGGCATAGACAGAGACTTCCATACCAGTTATATGTCAAAACTGAGACTATTTGATATGCACAGATGTGTCGACCATTTCTTTGAGAAATTTCTCTTAAAAAATCATTTTAGTATGGTTTCACATAAATATCAGGCCTCAATTATTAAAATAATTTGCATAATCTGCATTGTAATCCATCTGTTGTATAAAAAAACTAATGTATAATATTTCTTGTTAAATCAAAAGTATGTCAACTCTGCTAAATGTTTTAGGACCCATAGAGCAGTGAATTCTGCCAATGACGAGTCATAATAGCTTCTTTCCAGTTTTCGTGTCCTTTCTCCCCATTTCCAGATCACAGAATGTTCCTCTAAGTGACTTTCACTTTATAGTATTCGTCTTCGCTTTCCTTCCTTTGCAGATAATTGCAAAGTCTTCAGGAAAAAGAAAATCCATCCTACCAAAACATGCCTAGAAGCCAGAGCATGATTCTAGCATGTTTTTCTCTTTAAATGTTGGTATCCACCAGATAATCCTATAATTACCTTGTGTTTGATCTTAGCAAATACAAATAAACACCCTATAATAGAAAAGGATGTGCTCTTGACAGCAGTCAAGCACTGGATATGAGTGCACATGTACTAGAAACAATACTGTGCCTCTTTCTCATGTGATGTTATGATTTACTTGATTCTCTGGCTGAGTGTTAAGGAATCAATTTTGCTTTAATGTTTGTGTTTGAAAATGTTTTCAAAATTAGATTAGTGTGTCTCCTGGACTAGGCAAGAGAATGTCTCAACTGAGAAAAATTTAATAGGATGATACTGTTTGAGGATTTAGGAACTTGAAATGTCTAGGGTCAGCACTTCTGGTGAGTGTGGCAAATACTTTTTTAAAGGATAAGGAAGTTCACATCCGTGTACTCCTTCTGTAGTCTAGAGGTTTTAACCTGAAGAATGATGATGTTTTCTTATAACCTATTTCCCCCTAATAATGAAAATTTAACTGCACACCTCATCACAGGCTTCTATGGTCCTATTATTTAAGTTCACTTTAGACCTAGCGTTGCTGTACTATTCAAAGTAATTTGTTTAGACACTGCTGGAAAAAAAATAGATATTTATGCAGATGCATGAAGTCTTGCTTGGAAGGCTGCATTACAGCTTCTTCAAGATTTTTAGACTATGGGGTGTGTGTGTGTGTGTGTGTGTGTGTGTGTTCAGTGTGGAATGGCATGTACACTCATACATTTGTAGTATTTACTCAGATACCAATGTTTTATCTATAAATCAGATCATATCTGACCAGATCATCTGAACTTTAAAAAGATATCAATCCACAAAAAGGAATATCTCCATGGATACTAGTCAGCTTTTCCCAACCAATAACATCATGTATAATCTCATGCTACCAAAGAATGATGAAGGGATAGGAAGGCAGAGAGATAAGAAATGTGCAAAATCTGAGGCCAGATATCTTTGCTTGGCTTTGCTTTGGTTTTCCTTTTAGAAAATACAATAGGGCTTTGTAATTTACTTGACTGATGCTGTGTGTCCATTTGACCTATGGAAGCCATCCCATTCAGAAGGATGTCTATGAAAGAACAGAGCATATCTGACACATGTACTGACCTCGAGTTGGTATAGACTGAGCTGGGCTTTAAGAAATGGGAACAAGCCAGTGGGTTTGTGTGATCCCTTTCATTATAGTTTTACATCTATTATTAGCATTAAATAAGTCTTTCACTATGTAAAGTGGATTATGGTAATAAAACAAGTTAATTTATAAATGTCAGTACCACATTTTACACCCACAGTTGGTGCCCTGAGTTATGTAGCTTGTCCTGTTAGTGAGCAAACAATCACATTAATGTGGAGAGTGTTAAGCCTCCTGTGCACAGGATGCCATGGAAGGAGTTGGTAGACTCTCCCAGACAGCTCAAACTAGAGTCCCTCAAGTCAACTGATGACTAAACCTTGAGAAATGAGAAGGATTTTCCAGAGGACCCTCACTCATGAAGACAGGAAAGGAAACTGGCCTATACTTTCTGATGTAACAGCGTACCCAACTCACAGTGTGTTTGACAATGAGGAAATATCCCATGTAACAGTCATCCAGATATGGCACTGCTAGGCTTGGTTAATTTAGCAGCTAATGCCACGAGTGCTCTGGAGCAGCTCCTCAGTGACTCTATGGGCTTTCTCCTAGTCAAATGCTTGCGAACCTATGACATGCCTGCCACAGCAGGATGTTTATATCATTCAAAGCTCTAAAAGGTTCGCCATCGCTGTCTTAGTCACAGATGAAGGATGCAGTTCCAAGCATCAAACTGGTCTAATGGTTTTTTAAAAAAATCTTCTTTGTATTACTCTATTCATCAGGGAAGGAAACCTTTTCCTCTTCCAGGAAGCTCCCCAGCACACCCATCTATCGGGATTGGGTTGCAGGGGTGAGATCAGCCATGTTTGGCCTCCATGATGGGAGGTGGCTCCTTCAGGAGGAAGAAGTTTGGGGAGCAGTAGCTGGAGGCTCAGTACCCAGGCCTCATTGACAGCCTCATGTTGGCCGCTACCCTTGCAAGGAATTCATGGCAGAATTCATTTAGCTCCTGGATGAACTCCTGAGGGCATTGAAAACTAACTTGATTCAGGCACAGAAAACCTGATTTCCTTGATTTTTCCAAGAAGACATCTACTACAGAAAGTAAGGTCCCTCTATTATAGCTAGACTCCCAAGGCAGGACTGGAGCATAGTGTGACCTCTGGGTCACACCCTCCTGTTACCCAGAGTTGGGAAATGACTTTTTAAAAAATAGTGCTGCTGAGCAGTTTCTGAGGAATTTGTGGGAGTGGGAAGAAAATTGTACCTGGAAAGATATTTGGTCAGATCCTACTAGATAAGTAAAGGATGTTCAAGGTATATTTGTGAAACATTTTTTATCTGGAAATTGAATGGCTCTTCAGTAAAATGATATTTGATATTTTGATAGAGTTTGTGTCTAATTCATTTTTCTCACTGACTTCTGCGTTTCCGCATGTTTATGTTTCTATATTTGTTCAAAAAGAACGTCTGAAATCTGTAAAACATAATTTTTCTTGGCTGAAGCATCTACATTCCATAGGAATTCCACTATACTTCCTTTTATAAAATAAAGTTAAAACGTCTGTTGCAGTATTTACCTTAAATATGATTTTTGTTACAATTGAGCCAAGCTATTTTTTCTCCCCCAAAGTGTAAGTCTTTTAAATAGATGTTGGTAGGATGACATGGAATGTATTGATATGCATATCAAATAAAGAATGCTTTCTAGTTCCTAATGGAAAATCACAAATGTGATTCTTTTAGCTTACCTAAAATTAATACTCTTGTAAGGTAGTAAGTTCAAAAAACTTCAACTTAAAAGTGAATGTTCTGCATGGATTTTGCCACATTAACAGCCTCCCTACCCGTATTTATATACTTCCATTCATCTTTACAAAGCCCTTACCTGGTTAAAACCAGATTATCTTTGGACACTTGAACTTTCACAAAAGATGTTTTAAGAGGAGACAGTATGAAAGACTGTGTATCATTTCCCCAGTATTCTACCATTTGCAACAATGTAATATAAAAGAAAAACGTCTTGAATAGAGACTTGTTTTTCTTTTCAGTGATTTGACACTCAGGTCTTAAACTGACCTTTGAAAACTGACAGGGCAGCATTTTGGAGATACCTAGGCATGCAAACCTGTGGTAATTTGGGGTTCTTTTACAACTTGAAGCCACTTGAGTTTTGTAGACATTCAGGGTTGATGAGAATTCTGTTGAAGCAAAATGCTTTTTGCCCCTTGATCCCAGCAAAATTGCACATTGTAAGTAGCTTGAAATTTTAGTTGAAGGTTTTGCTTTGGGGTTCAACTGCAATTTTACTTTCATCATTATCTTTAATCTGTAACTTTGAGAGAAAGGTTTTAAAAATATCTCCTCTTCAAATGTAGCAATTATTCTGGCTGGAGAGTGACCTTTATTTTCTTCTGGTTAAAAAAAAAAACAGAGGGATGAAGACGAACTAGAACTCTGAGGTTTTTTCAAACCCTTCGATTATGGGGTGGGTGTACAAGATGAAAAAGGAACATTTTTGGACTTTGTGATGCCATTGGATAGTTATTAAGTTTATACAAAATTACAATTCAGTGAATTTCAGGTCATGCCAAAAGAGGTAAAAGTGGCAATAATCAGGAAGGCCAAAATCTGGAATCAATTAACTGGAAACAAATTAACCAACAATTATGGCATGCCTTGTTTATTTTTCTAAAGATCCTGAAATAAAGCAGAAGTTCTCCACAGGTACTAATAGCTCTAAACCCATGTGAATGGGTTTGGAGCAGGATTTCTCCACATGAGGTGGCTTTCTGACCACTGTGAAAGAACAGTCTGATTAAGACACTCAGAAGTTGTGATTTTCCAGTCTTGTGCATTCTAGAATGGATGTGAGTACAGGGCCAGACGATCTGGCCTTGGTGCTTGTATCCTGTCAGTTGAAGGCCCAGAAACTTTCCTACTGCACAAGTTCTGTCATTACAAATACGAAATGGCAACCATTCTTTTCCTCGACGTCCTTCTCCCAAGGAAAGCATCTAGCTCATGGGATCAGTGTTCTTCCTTTTATTTTCCTTCTCTCTCTACATAGCCATTGAATCTCTAAGTCTTGTTGATTTGTCCTGAGGATGGTTTCTCAGCTCTGTCCATTGTCCCCCTTGCCTTATCTGGTTATGGTATCCACATCTTCATCAGTACTTCCTTGCGATGTCTCCATGGTTATTCATTTTCCAGGATGGCAAAACAGAGACCCACAATCAGGATGACTTAAAATGACAGAAACTTATTCTGTCACAGTTCTGGAACCCACAAGTCCTAGTTCAAGTAAAATAGACAGCTAAGTTACATAGAAATATTCTAGGCAGTCAGACAGAGCTAGGTGCTCGAGGGAGTCAGTTCAGAGGGTGAAAACACATTACAACTGTGGCTGGAGGCACATCTGTCAAAAGCTAATCCTCAAGATACAGGGAACGATGAGGCCTACATGCTTCCCCAAGGGATAAGCAATATACTATAATTGGTATCACCTGGCCCAATAAAGTCTAGATAGATATCAGTCACCCGAGTGGGTGACTAGGACCTCCTGATTCCTTTCTTTCTCAAAAGGTCTTTCATGTACACTTGCTCTGTGTCTTGCTTCCCCATTTGATCATTATTACCTGAACAGCCATACTGGTAATGTTATTGGTTGATCATAGTTTTGACCCACATTATACCAAACACTTATCTATTTTAACTCTCAATCACTTGACACACAACAAATGATAATGTTCATGTTTCAGAAAGAAAAGAGTAAAGTTGTTGTGGAACCTAAAGAAACAATGTGAAGGACAAAGTCAAAGAGTTAATACAAATGCAAAAGAATCACTGTAGTGGTCAGATACTTGGTTAATGAATTAGATCCAGAACTGTGAAGGTAAAAGAGTCTGGACAGCTTTGAAATGGATGGCATCAAATGACAGGGGTTTGTGCTGAGATGAAGTCGGGGGACAGATTTAGAAGTTCACATTTTTGCAATCTCCTGATGTGTACACTGAGTGGTCAGTGGTAACATGACAGTGTGTTCTGCTTGTAGTCTTAGTTGTCTTTCCTTTCATACATCTTGGGTTGAGGTGGTTGCATGTTGCTCTGGTGGGTTTGATAAGTTCACATGTCTGATGTCTCTGATATGGTTTGATAAATGCATGGATCTATGTGATTTAATTTGATAAGTTCAGAGATGGTAATTTTTTATAGCACAAATATTCACTTATTAGCTGGTACCTTATGATTATGCTGCATATGATCGTTTGGTTGCATAGACAAGATCCAAAGTCATTCTACCTTAGCATTTGTACCCAAATTGGAATAACTCAGTACAAGCTTCAGCTAGAAGGCTGCTGCTCTATACAGTGGTCCTTTTTCAAATGCAGCTTTTCCTATCACTGCATTGCTCAAACCTTCCCTTGAAAGAAATTCTGGCTACTTTTGCTCTCTGCCAGCTGGCTATGCTTACATTTCTAGTCTTGCCTCTCATCACCCCTCATTTGAAAGCCCCATCCTCTGCCTAGACTGATCTACATACTGTTTCCAAAACATTTCATGTGCATTTACCGTACGTATTTCTTTGCTCATAGAGTCCCTTTTGCCTTGACTTATCTACCACCACCTTACCCGCCACATAAAATCTAAGTACCAGGAATTCTCCTCAAAGACCATCTGAAAGCCAATGCCTGAGTCTTGAGCACTCAACCACCTGGGATTTTTCTCTCTTCTGATTTCTGCACCATGTAGACTTACCATCCAGTGCTTCATTGATATGAACATTGCTCTTGTCATAAATAGCTAATGTTCATTAAGAACTCATGTAGTTTCATAATTGGACACTTGGCATACACTATCTTATTAACTCTCTCTGAAGTGCCACAGTATAGGGACTGGTATATCCCAGAAAGGAGGATTAAGATGCTGTGACTGTAAGAGCTGAATGTCTTGTTTGAGAGCTCAAAGTAATGGAAGATGGAACCAGCAGTCATACTAGTTTTTCGTTTTGTTTTTTTTTTACTTCAAAATTCTGATTCTTGACCCTCATAATTCTCTTCTTCCACTGATGTTATTTACTATGCAATTTTATTTCCATAATTAGAATATAAACTTTCTGAGCAATGAGACTATACCTGGAAAATGTGATGATTCTGCAGGTATCTGATTCTGTTTGTGGATCAATAACACGGTGATCCATCTGATGCTCAGTTGGCCTTCAGACTTTTCAAACTCATAAGTCTTTATATTAACTGAAGACCCAGCAGTTCTGGAGTCCTTCCTACACTCTTCCAGCCCCTCCAGTATAAGAGCTATACTTCTCTCCAGCCTCAACAACTTGAGCCTGTGACTCAGGTTAGGCCCTGAATGGAAATGTCAACAAGTAGAATATCCTAATTAGTAGAATGGTGGATATTAAGGTATATCTTGTAGACAGTAATGATCTGTAACAACAACCTAAGTCACTGACTTTCCTACTGTTGATATGTTGCATAGACCATGATTTGTGTGGAAAGCCTCCTTCATCCACCACATATGACCCCACAGAGTGGCTGAATTTGTTGCTAGTCAGTAGACATTTTGTTTTGATTAGTCAATTATTTGAACAAAGATCCTTGTATTGATCAAACAGTTACTACCTATATTTGTTGATGGAGATGAAACCTTAACTCTTATCTCAAGATCACATACAATCTTAATTAGCTGGAGACAGAAAGGAGCATAACTTTAAGCAGATGCATTTTCATTGTCCTATTATAAGAGAATGTTATTGACGTGTAGGGAAACTTTATTTTTAAATTTCACTTATAATTTTAAATGTATATTTGTTTTTCCCTGGTTTAGTGCAAAACATACTCACTGAGGTCTAACAATGAAAACTTGATTTTTTGACTTGTGAGAATATGACTGAAGGAAACAAACTGTAGAAAGCAGTAGTGGCTTTCCATCCAGAGTGCTAGAGGATGCTTCAGACATGTACGGCTGATGAAAGCCTGGTGAGTAGAGGTTTTCAGTAGTGAAGGAAGCCCCTAAAGTTGGTGAAGAAAGTAGAAATATGTGCAGGGCATTGCTAGGCCATTCATGGCATCCAAGGAGCCTCATGGACCCATTGGTAGAATGCCAGGTTGTCAGCTGGCAGCCAGATAATGCTGTTAATGACAATACCTTACATCCTGGGTAGTCATAAGGAGATTGAGCAGCTGCCTTCACACCTGAAATGACTGATATACAACAGGCTGATGTTGGTGTGACTTGAGCATGACCATTGGAGCCAGAAGGGTTGGTCCTGCTCATCTCGACAGTAGTGAGGTGGGTGATTTAGCAGCATTGAGCTGCCTTGCCCCACTGTCATTATCTGGTCCTTAAACTCAGTTTTTCCTGAACTTTAATGAATCATCTAGACAGTTGCTCCAAAGTAAGGCTTCATTTGGTCAGTCGGAGTATCCTGGAGGCCTCTACCTGGTAACAAGGCAGTTTTAAAAGTGAATCTGAGGGCTCAGCTCCATAACGCCCCTTGTTCTTGGAGCCCAAAGCACAAAAGCTCACCATACAAAGGAAAACTGGAATCAGCAGACCTCTTCAAGCCTTCCTTCCTTACTCTTTGATATCAGATATGCTGTCATAAAAAGGGGACATATTTTTGATATATTGGGAATAGTCATTTCTTCCTGTCTTGAAAAATGTGTTCCTTTTTTCTCACCACAGCTGAGAGTTTCAAATATGAATAAATTGCCAGGAATTTGGCAGTAACAGTATATTCATAAATACACATGAAATTATGGAGTTTAAAGAAAAATAGAATTGAAAGAGCATATTGTCAAGTTTAAGCCCAGACATACCTTGAGATGAAAACTGAGTTTGTTTCTAATGGGCTGTTCATTTGCTTTCCAAGGATGGGTGCCAGGCATGGGGCCCTAAGATGAAGGGATGGGCAGAAGCACACAGCATCCACAGTCTGGGATGGGAGGTGGAGAGGAACTATCCTCAAGGCTGGAAGCAGAAGCAATAGGATTAACATTCAGCTACAGGATGCTCTTGCCCTGGCTGTGCGTTTTGCCTCCACAAACCAGAGGCCAGATATTCTTCCACAAGAGCCACTGAAACGCTGAGCATCTGGCCCCTCCCAATGGCTCCCTCTCAGAGGCTGGGACCAGATCTGATAGGTAGGAGAGGGAACTTGCTGAGGCGCTTCTGGCCCCTCTCCTGGCACTTAAATTCTGTCATCTGACATTTCATTAGACCCCTCTCCAGATAGTGTGACTTCTCCTCTGCCCTGGCAGAGTTGGAATTAAATCTTCGAAATGTGTCTGTGGACTCTGGAGATCACATAGCATCTGCCAGCAGTGACTTGCCCCTCTCCATCCTGGCTCGAAGATGCTGGGAGTGGGGATGCACCAAGGAGGGCCATGTCTCTGGTTGATGAGGAAGGTCTGTTCTTCATGGCAGCTACCAGGCATGAGCTAGAGCTGGCCTGTCACATGACAGGATGCCACATTTGCATCTTCACACTTCTGTGAGTCAGCACTGCTCATGTTGATCGTATGACATCATGCAAGAGGATGAACTTCGGCTGCTGCAGTTCAAACCCCATTCCCTCCTCCACCTGGTCCTGCACCTTGTGGATGATGATGTCACTGCATGCAGCGTGGAGACCCTGAGTCTTCCAGGTGCCCATCTTCTCTCTCCCAGGCACTCAGACCCGTAAAGTTTTCCTTCTTCTCCACTTGTGCTCTTCCCACCTCCTGGGAGATGTGTCACCAGTGCTCCCTCCTTCTGTGCCTTCTGCCACCTCTTATACTCTTCACTTCAGCCATCAGTGTGCTGCCCTGCCTCCTAATAAATAGCTCCCAAGACTGGCTCTGGCCTCTTCCTTCTCTGGGAAGTTTAATGCTGCTGCTGAGGGTCTTTATTGCTGTAATTGCTCCTTTCAAGTGAGCCACTCTCTAATTTCATTCTCTCTTCTTTCCTCTAATGTTTAACACCCCTGGAGGTCTGTGTCCAGCTGCTCTGCTGCTTTGTTCTGGACCTGTGAGCTGCTGTCTATGCAGCCATCCATAGCCAGGGTGCCACTGTGTCCAGGATCTGTCCCCCTCTCCTCCACCCCAGGACAGCCCTTGTCCAATCTCCTCTGCCCCTGCACTCTGGCTCTATCAGGTTTGGAGTCTGTCCTGATCTCTCTAGCAGCACAATACTGCTCTGCAATCCCTCAGCTTCAGAAATGAACCCTCCCTTCCCCAGGGCACACCCACCTCCTGCTGTCATTCCTAGTTAGAGCCTGCTCTGGCCCCTTCCTGTTCTGTTCCCTTCCTACATCTGCCTTTGCTTCCTCATTTCACCAAAACAGCTCTTATCTGTTCACCGGGGACCACCCAAAAGTTGATGCTGGGTCCCAGCCTCCCTTGACCATATGTCAGAGATATTTCTCCCCAAGACCGCTTCCTTCCTGCTCCCTGAGGCCTCTGAGTGGGTACTATAGGACTCAGGGGCTTACGTACTCTTTCCCTCGATGACCTCATCCTGTCTCTATTTGCAAGCTGGGGACTCTCAGACTATGTGACCTGTGACCCCACTGGGAATTTCCATCTCCACAAGGGAAAGGCACCCCTAACTTCTGTCCAAAATGCAGTTCCTCACTCCTCCAAACCTGGTCTAACTAGAAGCTTCTCGATCTGAGCAAAAAACAATTCTGTTTATTTAGCCTCCAAGGCCAACATTTTGGAATCATCCTTGATATTTTTTGTTTTTCCTTTCACTCCCACAGACAATCCCACAATGAATCCTATTGGGCTCATTGTGTGTGCGTGTGTGTGTGTGTGTGTGTGTGTGTGTGTGTGTATCCTGCACCTGGTCCCCTTCCCTGCACCACACTCTGCCTGACCCAAGCCACCATCCTCTCTTGCCTGGATCTTTGAAGATTCTCTTCTTTCAGGCTCCCAGGTTCTCCCTGGCACAGCAGTCAACTGGCCCCTGTAAAATGTGCATCAGCTTTAACACAGCCATTTGCATACAACTCTCCAATGCCTTCCCACCTTGCTTAGAGCAAGCTAAATCTTCCCTTAGGTAGCCTGAAAGCTAGTTTCTTACATCCCTAGTCTTATGTCACTTTGTTGGAGGTTTCCCTGAGTTGATGGAATAAAAAGGCAACTTTTCCAGCCCCTACCTGTGCTCCCTATCATCCTTAGAGGTTTCTTTTCATCCATTTCTTGACATACTTTAGATTGACTTCATTAATCCATCTTCCCAAAGACCATGGAAGCTCCACAATGACAAAAATCTCACTTTTTTGTTCACTACTATATTCCCATGCCTGGAATCACACCTAGGGCACAGTGAGTGCTCAACATACATTTTTTAAATGAATGAGAAAATGTCCAAACTAGTCGATCATTTGTTGGGCATCACTGGTATGTAAATGTCCCATACATTAGGCAGGTCCTCATGCAAAACCCAGAACCTTTTCCAGCTACTGTGTCCTGAGGTGCTCGGACATCCATTCTTCCTGAGCTGGGTTCTTTTAGTTCCTATCACTGAGACTTCCCTGCTCTTCCTTCTATCTTTTGGATGCTTCTCCTTAGATTCCTGCATCCATTGTGCTTCCTCTTGTGTCTCCAGGAATAAATCTCAACTGTCTCAGGTATCTTCCCTCAGATTTCCTCTGTGTGCCTCGTCATGGTGCACAGCCCCCAGCCTGCATTGGCAAAGCCCTCACATTCCTTCCTTCTGCCCCAGCCTGTGACACATTCCCCAAGCATATTCTGTGTCCCAGGAACCAAGGTCAACCTCAGGGATCCAAGGACACATGAGACCTGACCGGCTTTCCCAGGAGTTCATCACCAGGATGTGTCCAAAAAATACCTTCTCCACTACCTGACAGGCTCCTAATTGGTCTGTTTTCAACTGCATGTCAGCAAGCATCTTTGCTTCAGTCCTCATGAAGCAGGTCTTTGCAAACAGCTCATCCTGCCTACCACTCCCCTCCCCTGGGTCTGTGCCTGTTATATCTCAGACCTGGGGCACCAGCACATGTTTACCTGTCTTTCTTCCTCCAGACAGAAGGCCACAGAAGCCTCCTTCTACCCAAGCTGATGGGGGCATAGCTGGCAGCCTCTGCTGTCCAGCTCCCCTCACCTATCTGAATTTGTCCACTCTCCCCTAATCTTCCACCAAAAACCACATAGACTTCCCAGATATTTTCAGAAAATAAGTCACCTCTTTCCTTCTGTACTTTTACCTTGTATTTTTACTTTGAATTGATATTTTTGTAAAAGTAAGAGCCTTTTTTCATTTTTAAGAAACAACAGATGTTCTTCATAGAAAATATAGAAAGGAAAGGAAGAAAATTTTAAATATTCATAATTTTTCCCACCAATAACTAACTATAACCAACTCATTACTTACAATTAACTATGATTTTTACTATGCAAATTCATTTCTGAGCACGCCTGTCTAATATACTGTAGTTATATGGGTTGGTGAGTTATTTTTCACATCATTCTATCAAACTGAGTTCTTACTCCCTCTAAGTCACACCTAACACAATACTTCTACTTATATAGAAAGGGTGTGGGAGGCCACTGAGTCAATCAGAGTTGCATAATAAATGTATAGTTGATTAAATAGAAACAAATAAGTCATGTTGAAGTAGAGATGCCAGAGAGTTAAAAACATGACTCTCATGTAAATATGTCGTGAGCATCTGTCAAAGGTTTATACAGCTCATTAATGAGAGGCTCAGCAGGATGATGATACTGGCTAAAAGAAAAATAAAAGAAGGATGAGATAGGAGTGCTGACTTAGAAAGCTGGTTAATATCCGTCAGGGCAATGAAACAGTAACTTTAGGTGTTATCTTTCCTAGCCTAGAGAGATCACTTGCAGTTTATCAGGCTTCTGCAAGTTAACTTCTAACTGTATAGAATCTGGTCTATAATCAGTAGCAAATAGTAAGTCAACCCTGATAGTGGCCCTCAGAATGAGAGCCTGCAAACATTCTCTGCAAAAGGGCAAGTACTGTGCTGTATTAAATGTCAGAGTTTTTGCAGGCCATATAGTCTCTGTCACAATGAGTCAACTCTGTCATCGTAGCACAAAAGCTGAACTAGACAACACATAAATGACTGTATCTTATAAAACTTTATTTACAAAACTCTGGCCTCTCGTGGCAGTTTACTGACCTCTGCTCTACTCAGCCAGATGAATCTGAGGCAGGCTTGTTACACAATGCCCTGCTTGGCTTTAAAACTTGTGTCATTTGTAGTAAAGTGGATGCACATCGAGATCATATGTTAAGTGAAACAAATCGGACACACAAGTTTAAATATCACATGGTTTCTCTTACATGAAAAACCCAAATTACAAGTAAAGAGCAAAATAAAAATAATAGAAAGTAGGGAGGTAGATCTTTATCAAATGGGAAAGGGGTTGAGACAAAGAGATTAAGATGTATTATGTACATGCACCAACTCCACACAAGGAATGGAAACATTATGTGCTTCGAAAATGAATTAATAAAAAGTGTATGTAGTAACCAGGGCTAGTGGTGAGTCCCTGTAATCCCAGTACTATGGTAGACTGAAGCATGAGGATCACAAGTTCAGCCTGAGCAATTTAAAGACCCTAATGCAAAAAAAATGTAAAAGGAGCTGGAGATGTAACTCAGTACAAAGACTCTGGGTCCAATCTCCAGTACCAGCACCACCAAAAACAAAAAGCACAATAGTTTCTTGCCTTACTTCTAAATTTTAGATAATGTTTATTAACAGTTTTATGGCCCTATCTTTTACATATCAGTTCCCAAGTGTTTATTGTGGAAACTGAGTAGTAAAATATTTTCCTGTTCAATAATATTTAACATTGATACATAATTAATTTATATCTCAATGTATTCATTTATTTTAATTAGCAAATAAAAATTGTGTATATTTGTTATGTTGTTTTGAAGTTGGTATAAATTTGTGGAGTACATAAGTAGAACTAGTTAACGTATACACTACTTCACACTTATTGTTTTGTGATGAGATCACTTAAAATCTACTCTGTAGAAGGTTGAAGAATACAGTGCGTTGTTATATTTAAGTGAGAACAGTAAGATTGATACATAGCTAGTGCAAATTTTTAATGCTACGATCATGCCGCCTTGGATTCAAATAACAAAGTTGTCAAATTCTCCCTGATTGCCATAAATAGTCAAAGATTTCTTGCTACCAGAATTTTGGAGACATATGAGGTCTAATTATCCTGTTCACTCAAATGGCGCTCTGAGGAGTTTCATACCATTCTGGGTTACATAAGTATGTAAGCAGACATTGGGCACAAGGGTGTCATTAAAGTAAAATCCAGAAACATTAAAGTAGAACTAGAACCAGGCTTACATGTTTCTACTGTGAAATTCAATATGAGCTCTTTTGTTTTAACAAAACTGCATTATCAGGACTGGGGATCTAGCTCAGCCAGAGTGCATGCCTAGCATGAGTAAGGTGCTGGGTTCAATCCTTAACACTGCAAAAAAACAAACCCAAAACACTGCATTATCCTTAACTGTTGGGTTGAATTAATATTGTTTATTCAAGTTTGGGCAGGCTGTAGTTTACTTTGTACTTCATTTATAAATTTGGTATAAATATTATAAGCATATGTTTATACATTGTCTTATGCTTACATACATTTAAATAATATTAGAATAAAAACCAGTTTAAAGCTGGGTATGGTGGTGCCTGCTTTTAATTCCAGCATGCTGGGAGACTGAGGCAGGAAGACTGCAAGTTCATGTGTAGCCTGGGCAACTTGGTGATGATTTAATGAGATCCTGTTTCAAAATAAAATTGTAAAAGGACTGGGGATGTATGTCAGTGCAAGGCCCTGTGTTCAATCCCCAGCGTCACCAAAAATTATTATTCTTTAAGTTAATATGGGAAGTTTCTGACAATTGGAGATTTTGTCTCCACATGTGCGAAATGGTACACATATTAGAGCTGCTACTGGCTCCGCAAAAATACCCAGGTTTGCTTCCCAGTAAACGATGCAGTATATTCTTCCCTCTCCTTCCCTTGCCTTTGATTTGTCTCTGAAAGCTTAAGTAGTCTTCACACAGATGGGCTGACAGCTTCCAGAAAGCTTTTTTTTCCCCTCAAACATGACAGCTTCTGATTAGGTTTGTGTGACAGTTGGCAAAGAACTGGAGCGCCAAGGATATTTGTTTAAAACTGGGTCACTCCAAGGCTTGATGTAGCTTTTCCTCATATAACAAGCTCTATTTGGAGACTTCTTTTCTCATTATCGTCTCCTGATAAGTACCTGGAGTGTTTATGGACGCGTGTTCTTATTTCACACAAGTAAATTTCCCAGGAATACACGTAATGATTCTCAAGTATTTGGGGTGCATAATACTAGCATTTTCCACCACCCCAACATTGGAAACTTGTGGCCTTTCTCATAAATTTAAGAGGTGCTGTTAACACCATTGTTCTTGCTTTGCTTTTGGAAGAATCTATACATTCCCTGGGTTTCATCGGGGGTTTTCTTTCAAAAGCTCAGTTTCATTCTGCACTAAAAATTAATCAGTGCATTTCTCAAATGGATTTCAGCTGTGTCAGGAATCAAATAGATTTTTTCCTTTGTTGCCAACAGATTACAGACTTTGCAAATTAACCAAAACCCTTTATTATATTGCATACATGAGTTCACTGTTTCCTGAGACCACTTATTTAGTCATTTATTGCATAATTTTGGTCTTTTGTTTGTTTTAAAATAGTAACCCATTACAGTATTCCTTTGGCTAAGTATGCCTACTCTCTCCCTTTGGAGGTAGGGTGGATGTTTCTGCCTCCTGCAGAATTACATGGAGAAGCCCACAGCTCTTAACCAATCAAGATACAGCCACTTGAGAAGGACCAGACAGTTATATGCTGAAATGAGTCTTTGGCACATTCTGTAAAATGCTACTGGCCTCCTTGTTTAAATTTGGTCTTTTCAAATATTGCATAAGCACTTCAGAAGTCACAGGATCAACTCATGCTAGAGGGCTTGTCCTCAAAGAGGATTACATCTACTCAAAATGATTATTTGAAAAGTAACAAGTAATTGACATGGGTAGATACAGATAATTGTGTAGTCAATTCCCATGTCATGCTTTTCTTGGAATCCTGATATTATTTGCCTGTAATAATGTGGTCAACAGCTATGACAAGGAGTAACTAAAGGTACATCTTTTTTAACAAGAGTATTTATTATTCCAATAGAACATAAAGCTGATGTCATTACATCCTTTTGTACCCAGGACAAGGATGCCCCCACAGAGTAGCTATTCAGTGTATGTTTGTTGATGATAATAATAACTATTATCTATTGGGTTGCTTTGTTTTATACTATGTATCAAGCATCATTTAAACACTTGTGTATTCCTCATAAGAACCACAAAAAAAGTTATCTCCACTGCTCATTCAAGAGATGCAAATGAAAACAATGCTGAGATTCCACCTCACTCCAGAAAGAATGGCTGCTATCATGAAATCAACCAATAACAAATGCTGGCGGGGCTGTGGGGAAAGAGGAGCCCTGCTCCACTGCTGGTGGGAGTGTAGCCTGGTGCAACCACTGTGGAAATCAGTATGGAGATAGCTCAAAGAACTAGGACTGGAAGTCCCCTTTGACCCCGCTATTCCACTGCTGGGGATCTTCCCCAAAGAATTAAAAGAATCATACTACAGTGATATATGTGCACCCATGTTCATAACAGCACAGTTTGTGATAGCTAAAACTTGAAACAGCCCAAATACCCATCAACTGGAGACTGGATAAAGAAAATGTGGGTTTTTTTGTTAGATGGAGTACTACCCAGCCATAAAAAATGAGAAATTGGAGACATTTATAGCTAAGTGGATGCACATTGAGGTGATACTCTTAAGTGAAATAAATAGGACACATATGTATAAATACTGAATAGTTTCTCTGGTGTGAGAAACTGAAAGTGTAAATAAGGACTAAAATATATAATAGGTAATGTGAAATAGGAAGAAAAGGGGCAAAGGGGAAGGGAAAGTGGGAGGGGTAGGGGAAAGGAAAGGAGGGGATGGAATTAATATGAGAAAATGGAAAAATAGGAACAAAATCTTTGTAAATAGGGAGGAATGGAGGGGTTGAAGGGAGGGCTGCACAAGGGTGAAAAATAAGAACCAAGAGAGAATATGTAAAGGTGCAAATTTCCAGTGATGAATGTCATTATATTGTATACCTAAAATGTACCAATGATTAGAATGAATAATCGATAATGCAAAATAGGAAGAAAAAGTCCAAAGGGGTAGGGGTAGTGGGAGGGGCAGGGGAAAGGAAAGAAGGGAAAGGAAAAATGATGAGAAATGGAAAAAATGGGAATAAAGTCTTTGTAAATAGGGAAGGGTAGAGGGGGTGAAGGGAGGGCTAGGAATGGGGAAAAAATAAGAACCAAGATGCATTATGTAAAGGTACAATTCCCAATGAGAAATGTAATTGTGTTGTATACCTAAAATGTACCAATAAAAGAATTTAAGAAAAAAAAAGTCATGGAAAGGCTAAGCAACTTTCCCAAAGATACAAAGTTAATCATTAGCAGAGCTGCAATTTAAACCCAGGCTTGCTGACTAAATACTTCCACCCTCTTAAACCTGATGTCAATATTTTGTTCACTGCATTCAGCATTGTTGAGCTTTCTTCGCCAACTCACCCTGGATCTCCTTCATTTTGTCTCACCCCAGGCCCCACTGATCCCACCTCAGTCTTTTCCAACTCAGGAACATGTCATTAGAGTATTGCTCAAACCAGAATGTCAGGAATCCTTTGTGATGCCTCTCTTTCCCCATCTACCCTCCAATCTGTGTTCTTCCCCTACACATCAATCTCCAACCTGTGCACCATCCTCCATGCCCAGTAAGCCTTCCCCAATCCAGTCTAAACTATCAGTGAGTTGCATTTGGACTCATATAGTAGCCTCTGACTTACCTCAGTCCTCTCCTCCTGCTACCCCTCATCTCATTTAACAGCTAGAAAGATTAAAGCATATGCCAAACTCTGATACTCCAGCTTAACATCCTTTACAGGTTTCTTGCTGCAGCTAAAACAAAATCCAAACTCTCTGCCCTAAATTTACCAAACATCTGACTTTGCCAGTGTCGTATCATGCCTGCTCACACCCCTTACTGTAACCTGCTGCAAACTCATATTCTTGTGCCCATGTTGTGCTGGTATGCTTGGCCTTCTGCTGGAGGATACTCCCCACTCTCATCCATAAGTCCAGCATGTGCTAACTTTGGCCTTAGAACAATGGCATCTCTTCAGAGATGCCTCGCCACCTTCTCATTTTTAGTCTCCAATTCTAGTCTTTCACAGATAAACTAACTATAGGTTGTACCACTTATATTTTGTACACTTTTACACCAAACTTTAAACTCCACAAGAGCAGAAAAATACATGTTGATACCATGGACTCTCCAGCATCCACTAGGTAGCGGGTGCTTCGCTTTGGCTAAAGGAGTGCATCAGGTGGAATGCAGACACAGATATGCCATGTGCATCTCCCCTTCATCCCAACCCTAGGAGGCTGGAGAAAGACTAGAACATGTACACTGACGGAAAGTCTTAAAAGATGGGGAAGGTAATTCTCAGCCCTTATTGCCCATCTTATGTGGCACCTACACTCAATGCAGCCATTTGGAAAAATAAGCTCACAGCCACATTTAAAATGCTATGCCATTAGTGACCATCTCTTGAAAGATGACAGAGACCTGTCAGATCCTAAGAACTGAATGGGAATGTACAGCTGAAATACAGAGTGAAACAACCCCTCACATAGCTGAAGCAGGCAGAGGAATGGGAATCTCTGACATGCCATCTTTAGGAAGGTTCTGCAGGACACACAGCCTAACAAGAAGTTGGATGTCAGAAAGCTCAAACACAGAGAGGGACATGATCCAAAGCATATGGGACTTGAAAGCATGCACTCCACGGCAAGTTTTCAGGAGTGCAGATTCCAGGGCCACCAAGCACTAGCTGAGTGGCCTGGGACAAGTGAGCCCAATCAGTCCCACTTTGTCATCTATAAAGTTGGAATGATTAATTGTATTATATACACATAGGCTATTGCAAGGATTAAACAAAGCAATGAGTGCTTAGCACATGTCCAGTGCATTGTTAACCCTCAAAAATTAGTAGAATTGCTGGTATCAAAACAACAGAGTGCCCCACGAGCACAGAGGAGGTGAGGTGCTCCTAGCGCACAAGAGGAGGGTTCCTGGCCACGGTACTACCCCCACTAGCACAGAGGAAGTGAGCTGCATGGGCACCAACAGCAACCTCCCCCTCCCCTGTTGAAATGAGAAGACACGTAAACAAATCTCAAAACCAGACTTCCAGATCACCTACAGAAACCCCAAAGGAAAAGGAGATGAAACACTCTGACACTCAACCACCTGGACCCACTGAACTGGCAACAAAGGAGGATCTGGAAAAAATTAAATCAGAAATAATTTCTCAGATAACAGCAGAGATTGTGCTCATAGTACAAGACATGATTAATAAATCTAGAGAGGAGCTCAGGAACATGATGGAATC
>NW_004624737.1:20878375-20897606 GCF_000247695.1 Heterocephalus glaber
GAAGGGAGGGCAGGGGAAGGGGAAAAAAATAAGAACCAAGATACTCATGTAAAGGTACAAGATTCCAATGATGAATGTAACTGCATTTTATACCTAAAACATACCAATAAACTTAATGAGGAAAAAAACCCAGAGCTATGGCGGCCATGGATGCTATTGCCATAATAAAACTTGGATAGAGTAAAGAATAAAGAAGGCCAACAGTTGGAGGCTGCTTCTGGCCTTTGAAGCCTTCATACTCGTGCTCCTACTTGTCCTTCCTGCTTCAGCCACCACCCCAACTGGGTATCACATGCTTTATTGCAAGGGAGCCTCTCCCCCTTCTTTGAATACCCCTTTGCTCTTTCCTGCTTTTGTTCCTTCCATGTGCTATTCCTGCTGCCTCTACACCTGCTCACTCTTCTCCACCTTGTCCATCATGATCCTTCTTTATGCCATATGGACTGTGGGGCCTTCCTTAATTCTCTGAGTGAGTTCAGGGCTCTTTCCTCGATGCACCTAAAACTCTCATCACATCTGAATCTTTCTCTCTGCTCTAGGCTGCCAGCTTATTGATGACAGGGATCTTTGTGCCACAAAGCTCACACTGTACCTGGTCCGTTGAACCTGCTCATGGCAGGGGCAAGGAGAGTGGTGATGGATGGATGGGTGATGGATGATTGATTGTGATAAAGAGAAAAATTAAAATGCAGCTGAAAAAGACTGACCCTAAAGGTAAGAGGAATAGGCTAAAGGGTCTACAAAGAGATGGAGATATTGTGGATCAGACAGAGGAAAATGGCTGTGACTGATGAAGGTTCTTGAAATCAAAGTTAGGAAATAAGTGTTTTTCACGTGGAATTGTAAGTTCCCACACAGGCCAGGACTGTGCACTTTCATTCTAGGCACCCAGTAGAATGCCTGATGCACACATTGAAAGCACAATGAATGACTAACAGACAGACTAACACACAGAGGACCTACGTGGGAGTTTGGATGAGCAGTGCCAAGGTACCTGTTGTGTCTGGGCAGTGATGTGAGACCACACTTGGGCCAGAGGCTTTTCAGTGGGGTAAGGCCGAGAAACTTAGAACCTACTTGATAGTACACATGGGGCCTAGTAAAGGTTCATAGGAACTCAGGTTTTTGCCCTAGGTTATATGCTTAGAACAGAATTCTACTTTTGGCCTCAGAATCTGCTGCCCAGGGAATTGTTTTCCTTATGGGCCAGATGTATCCGAGGAAAAAACACCAAGTGGTAAGTGACATGGGGACTCGTGTTGGGGGGAGAAAGAGGACAGCAAAGAACAAAGAACAAATTACAGCTTTCATGAGCTCTTATCTGTAGGGTGGGCCAGCCTCTCACGGGCTACTTCACAGATCAACTTGCTGGATGACATCTCACCAAACCTAACCTCCCCTTTGCAGGTCCCCTGAGTGTCTGATGGCACTGAGCACTCTGAGCTAAACTGCATGGATGCTCTGCCTTGGCTGCTGGTCTCACACTCCTGGGTGCCCTTGTTATTAGCAGAAATGAGGAGTCTGGGGATTGGGGGGATTGGCATCATCAGGTACATGGGGTGAGGCATAGCTGTCATGTGCACATTGATTCTGAACCTAGGAGGATGTGACATCCAGGCTTCTCCAAATGCCTTTGACTTTAGCAAGAGCTCCTCTGACAAGGACAGCAGCATTCTGGGCCTCTGCCCCTCTCAGTGTCCATCCCACAGCTCCCCCTCTTCCTTAGGCAGTCTCTTTAAAGTCACTTTGAAGTGGAAAGGGCTAGGCTGCTTTGGGGCAGGAACAGCATTGTCCTAGGGATGAGGTTTCCACAGTGGCCGCACAGCTCTCTCCCTCCTCACAGTGACTCCAGACCAAGCCTTCCAACTGTAAGCATCAAACAGAATGCCACTACTGAGCTCCTCAGCACCTGCTTGTCAGCATGTCAGTCTTGGCCTTCCAAAGGAGCTAGAAGGAAGGTTGAAATCATTTACTGAAATCCCCCTAGTAGCAGAAAAGCACTTGATATTTCATTTGCAAGATTACATTTATTTTTTATTTCATTTCCTTCACAGTTGGAGAGAGCTTAAAAAAGAGAAGGAATGAGAAAAATAAAAATCATGTGGAGACTATTTCCCCAAAGTGGACAGTTTCTCAGAGGATGCCTGTCCTTTATTATATCTGTAGATTAGGAAGATATACAAAAATTCCACCTAGGTAGTAATTCCCACAGTACAGATTTTTCTATGTAAACAGCCCTGAAATATTAGAATGAAGGAAGGAAGAAATTTCTATATCATCCATAGAATTATCTTTCAAATAATGCAGAGAGATGCCACTGAGAGAGGGAAAGCCAATGGCACCCAAAGAAGACTGTGTGACTTATCATCCAAAGTTGGGGATTGATCCGTTCATTCCCAGTGACTTTGTGGTCTAGTAAAGCATATTCGCTCACTGTGCCTCAGTTTTCCCATCTATAGATCAAAGATGGTAGTACCCTTTTCCAGGACTGTTTTGAAGCTTCAAAGAAAATAGTGTGGATGAAGTATTTTATACTATCAAGTCTGTGGTTTTGTCAGCTTGTTTACTGAGAGACATAAAAGTCAACTTCGGTCCATCTGCTGAAAATCCTGCTCCTCTAGCTCCTCCATCTTGGCTGCCTGTCTGTTCTTTCCTCTGCCACCTGACTTTTGCACCTTCCCCAGCATTCCAACTTACTCAATATTTGCTCTTCCCAGACTCTGTGATTCCCACCCCTTGTGCAATCCCTGGCCCCACTCAGCCAAATGGCTCACAAATGGCTCTCTCTGGCTTCCCACCCACCTCTCCACCATGGAACCACAAAACAGAGTGTGAGAACAAATGCACTTTGCCCCAGTGAATACAGGACATGAGGCTGAAAGTGACATGAGTCACTTTCTCTATGCAGAGCTACAGTGATAGCCCTCAGTGGAGCAAATTCTCCTCTACTCAAAGAAGCTGCCCAGCCAGATACGGCAGATGACAAAGCTCTGCATGGTTATTCTGCAGCCCTAGACCCTCATTGGTTCATCCGTACTGTAAAGGATACCCCAAAAGGTATCACTTGCTAAGTATATTAATAAGATTTTGTTTCCCCTTGGGATGGTAGCAGAAGAGCTTGGCAACCTAGCACTGTAAACTGTCCAGTTGGAAGAGGGCAAGCTGCATAGATAGGTTTCCTTATGACCCTTCTGGCACCTAGAGATAGTCACTTTTGCTGGATTCCTGGGAATGCAGAGAGAATACCATCTCTTAGCTCTTCATCTCGGGGCAGACCAGGCAGCCTTCCAGGTAGAGCTAATGGCCCCCATGAGAAAGCAAGTCTAGATAGTACATTTACACATCATATCATCAAAGTTCAGAATGACAAAGGATCTTGACAGGTCACCTACTTGGCTCCCTGGGCTAATCTTCCAGTATCTTTGAGACCATTCCCTCAAGAGTTCATTCATAATGGGGTTGGGACTTTGCTCTCATTGGAGACAGGCTGTCTCAGGGGAGTACCAATGCTGCCAAAGTCACCCATTACACAAAGCTGCCCCCTGTGTTTGGTCTGTTCCTTCTCACTCATCTGCACTGCCACTGCTCTCTTACTGTCCCCATAGATGGCATTCCCAGTCCTTTCACCCTTCTCCATCCTGTCCCCTTAATGGACTCCTTATTGTCACACTCTTTCTTTAAGAAGCTCTTTGCTATAATTTCCCCTTGAAAAGCCCACACAAAGCACGTAATAGACTGTAGTTGGCCCCACTATGTATTTTATAAGAACTATTTTTCTCTCTTCTAAAAAACAGATGTTAACAGAAATCTAGACATTCCAGCAGCCCTTGATTCTTATAAAGTGGGAGCGCTGGGAAAAGGAAGTTGTCACCTGCTTTTGTACAGCAGCCAGTCATTTTATTCAGGTGCTAGGTCACAGCCCTGACCAGCAAACCAAAATTCCAAAAGGCAAGCCCAACACAAAGTTCACACTTTTTTTCATTGTATAACATTGTTAAAAACTAAAAATACCTCTGGAAAAGGCAGTGCAGCACAAATTGAATATTCCTTATCCAAAATTATTAGGACTAGAAGTGTTTGAATTTCCTTTTTTTTTTTTTTTTTTTTTTTTGGATTTGGCATACATGAGATATCTTGGAGATGGAATGCAAGTTGAAACATGAAATACATTTATGTTTATGTTTCATATGTACCTTATACACATAGCCTGGAGGTAATTTTATACAATATGTTTAATATACCATGTTTTGACTGCAGCCCATCACATGAGGATAGATGTGGAATTTCTACTTGTGGTGTCATGCTGGCCCTTAAAAAGTTCCAGATTTTGGAGCATTTCAGATTGGGGATGCTAAACCTGTAGCAATGCCTGTGTTTCTTCCCAGATAGCAGAATAAAAGAGTATTTTATGATTTAGAGAATAGATGAAGCAGCATCACCACATAAGTCCTTATCCACGGATGTGAGCCAGGACTCTGTGTTGCAAAATCCCAGTCACGATGTAAGGATTCCTGAAAAGATGTAAGGCCCCAAAAGAGAAAATATGAGAGTCCAGCCCATGTTTTTATTAGCTGAGTGCATTTAATGTAATAGAATATCAGAGTCTGGCAGCCCTTTGGCTTTGGTCTCTATATCCTGTAGAAGGCTCCCCTTGTGGGAGGATATTTAGCCCCCCCCCATGTCACATGGCATTGGTCACTGGAGTCTAGCTCTTAGATGCTCATGTGGCTCTGGAGAGATGGGCTGGCTTGATGCTATCCTGTTATCCTGTTGGACATGTGCAGAGGGAGAGGCAGGTGGCCGGTTAGGACTCGAAAACTGGTCTTCCAAGTGCTCTGCATTAGGTTTATTTTTCCTGTAGCATCGTTGTCAACAGACAAGGCCCAGAATGGCAATGATTAGTGGAGCCAACAGAAGGTCATTGAGTTTTGAGGGTACAAGGCTTTTAACTATACCATGTGCTATAGAATTGAACTCTGGTGCTGAATTCCCTAATTCTAGTCTAGAAAATTTGCATTTTGTGAAATATGATACAGCATTGCCATTTCATCATAACAATTGGAATGCTTAATATAAATAAATCATATTTGGAAGACTAATATAATAATCAATGTTTAAGCATGAAATCTGCAAAAGATTAAAAAGCTTTGCACCATATTAAAATTTTGAGAACATGTTTATATAGCACTCAAGGGCCACTGGCTTTCTGTAGAGAATGCTTTCCTTTTTTAGGAAAAACAATAAAACCTATACTAAGTCAATGTATCAGTCTTACCTAAAAGTCTCTAGTATAACAAAACAAAGTTTAGTGCTAGTGAAATGTAGTGTTGTAGTCTTATTTTTATCTGGTAGTTCAATTCCAATGTGCTCTGCATTAAAACTGGGCACTGGAGCGGGACTGAAGAGGAGAGGAGCTGGAATGGATCATACAAGGGCTGAAAGGTGTACCTTCGATGGGGCATGGCCCTGGTTCTGGGACAGATTTGGTAGGACTAGATCCAGACTCCTTGGCTTGTGAGTTATGATGTTGATAGAGATTTCATGCTCTTTTTGAAGAAAATCAAGCAATATATAGGATAGTAATAAAGTAAGGAAAGAATATTAGATATTTCATTGTGTTATACAATCATTTATTACGTGTGGATTTAGGAAATGTCTGGAGATGCCAAGTTTTTGAGTGTTAGTCACAAAACTCAGTTATAGATTCTTCTATAGTTACATGGAAATTGCCATAACATCTCTGTTTGGATTTCAAAACATCCTCTCATTCATTTTTCCAGCAGTTCATCCATTCATGAGAGTTTTGCTGGGTAGCTGTTGTATGGCCCTGGGAGAACAGCTGCTATGGGATGCCTGCCGCTTTGCTGGTGGGAGACTGAACCCCACCTTTCTCTGTCTTGGTTATGCTCTCAGCACTTGGGATAGTGCGTGGGAACATCCAGGAAATGTTTGAGTGAGTTAAGAGAAATAGATTTTTTAATAAGTGAAAATCTGGAATACATGTTTAACTGCAAGGAATATCACTTATTTGCTGGATCATACAACTTGCTGCTACATCTTCAGAGAGCCAGAGCTTTCACACTTACCTCCCAAACCCCATTTCACTTCCGTGTTTGCTTTTTCTAGAAGGGTGTGTGAATGGCAAGGCAGGAGGTGAAGCTTGCCTGTCTGGAGTATTCACGCCTGGGCTGGGCTGAGGTGTTTGAGAATGTGCAGCCCTGACTGCCTGCCAACAGGGTCCCAGCAGATTACAGCCTCACGTTCTAAGAGGGCAGGAAGTGTTGCGTGGTAGAAGGGCCTTCCTGAGGTCTTGAGAAATTAGACTATGAGTAATCTGAACAGAGGAGATGACCTGTGAGCAAGACCCACTGTGACACCCACCAAGCCCACTTCTGTTGATCTCAACGATGTTTATTTTTGCTCAGTATTAGATTTAACACCTCCCTTTTCATATCCTTGCTTAGTTTCTATCTTGTGTGTGTGGTAAGCCTTACCATTCCAGTGTCATTTTAAACTTCCCAAAGGCAGAATCTGATAGTTTTATTCTTTTACATCTTGTATATCTTCTCTGCTCTCATGCAAAGGATACTTAGAAAAGATCAAGAATTTTCTCATTAAGTAAGCAAATGCATGTAGCAGAATGATTCAGAGTGGATATATTTTGTTTTGGTGGACAAATCTAGGTCTCTTGTTAAGGAAATTCCATCTGTACCAGAATGTGTTTTGAGTCTCAGGAACATTCTCTACTAGACATCTGTTATTTTCTATTAGATGTCTGGATAAGTACTCCTCCTATCATAAAATCTGACCCTTAATATCAGACTTCTGATTGTACCTCTCACTTTCCCTTCCTATTTTCCTTCTGAAATAGAAATGTTCCTGAAAAGCCATGTCAAAGGAAACTTGCCAGCCCCCCAGTTACTGCTTCATGGGATGGATTGCACTGTAGCACTGTGTGAAGTTAAATTTCAGTCCTGATTTTTTTCCCTAATCATGTGCTTCACATATCTCCTAAAGGACTGTATATACCAGTGGTGGCAAACCTATGGCATGCATGCTGCAGCAGGCTGTTTGTATCATTAAAAGCTCTAAAAAGTTTCCCATCACTGATATATGTGCTATCACCATCTGAGACAGAAAAACACTGTGTAGGTAGCAGACTGACAGTCAATGACCAACCCGTGCAGTTAAAAGCAGCAGTTTGCCAAATCTCCCTCTGCATCTTCATTCCTTCTAAGCCAGGAGAGGTTCTGCAACCACTTATCAGCCCAGACAGTCTGCAGATGAGGGTCTGACATGTCAAAAGTGAGCCATTTCCAGATGAAGCTAAAGCAAATCCAAAGCTGCAATTTAACCAAATAAGAAATAAAGGTGAAATCCCACAATACATCTCTCTCCTGGGTTTCCTTTCTTCTGCTTATTTTTCTTTGATTTACTTGCCCCAGTTGTCTTTTACTGCCTAATGCAATGCCTGACACTTAACATATACATAATTAATGTTTCTTGATTTGATGGATGGCTGGGGATTAGGAGACTGGGGCAAGGGATGGATGGATGGATGGATGGATGGATGGATGGATGGATGGATAAGTGGGTAGCTAGATTCACGGATAGATGGATGGGTGAGGGGGTGGGAAAGGAGGTAGATAAGTGGATGGGTAGATAAACTCATAAATCCTGTACTTATTGATGAAATTAGTGATCATGATGAATTGCATAGGACATGTAACATACACCAATATAGCTATCAGAATTATTTTGAGGAATGAATAAAACCATAATCAAGATCCTTATGTAGCACAACCTATTTTTGCATTTACTAAATACTAATAATTCTTATAAGGTAGTATTCCTTTGTCCATGACATAATACTCATTATTTAAATTATTAGACTGAAAGTAATATCTAAAATGTCATCACTTGAACTTTTCTTCTGCTTCCAGAATGTTTTTGGCTGATTGTTAAATAATGAAAATATAGTTAGTATAATTGCACTAATGATGACCCTCTGGAACAGAAGCACAATTCTACAAAGGAAACTGAAAACCAAGAAAACAACAAACTTACTCCTCATTAAGTTTCTTTCTAAGAAACTTCTTTGAACATGGTAAAGGTTTTCTTAATTGACTTGGGAAATGGGTCAATAAGTGCAAAAGCAAATAAAAATTTTATAAATATTGATATGAGGAAAAGGAGGCAATTTTGCTGCTTGATTTTAAATCCTTTTGGAGCAAGTACTAGACAGACACTGGGGCTTATCATTTTTTTAAAATGATACATACTATAGGAAATATCAAGCTTACCTATTATATTCAGATTTCCCATTTTTTTTCTATGCAGCACTCTAGCACTCTGCGTTTACTTTTTCCTGAGTGCAGTAATGAGTGTTACACGCCACTCACAGGTAGATACACACATGTATGCACACCTGCAAATACCAAACCAGTGTAATGCTTCCCAAGGCCAGGGCTGCTACATCCCTCCAAAATCACAGAGCCTGGTTCTTGGGTGTAGAGCAATGAACATGTGGAAAAGCTTCCCTTACTATAAGCCTCGCTGAAGCACAGACCTCAAACTCTGTAGTCTAAGGGCTCAGATTCTGACCTTCACTGAACCACTTACTAAATGGATAACGCTTAAAACATTCTTGGTCTTTCCAAGCATCTGCTTTTTTGTGCAAATTAGAACAATAGTGACAGATTATTGAAAAAAATAGAAAGTGTTTAATATAATACCTGGGACATGACAATCATCTCAAATAACTTTTGTTGTTTCTGACATCATTTCTATTGTGTCAGTGTTATTTACGTGGATGTTTGTATGTACCTTGGGGCCTAAAGGTATTTCTCTTTGAAGAATAACTTTTTGCATAAGTTTGACAAAAATGAGGAAGAACTTCTTTACAAGCAAACAGGAATACCTCAGAGAAGCAGTCATCTATATACAGCTATCAAGCCTAGCAAGCATTTCTTAAGCTCTCACCCCATCTGCAGCCTACCTTCTGGCTACACTTGATGCTTCCTTTATCTGGCTTGCATGCCACGATACACTGCTAACCCAGCATCTGTAACATTTTATTTACTTCTATTACATCTTGGTCACCCTCACTGGACTGGAAGGAAGGATCCTTGAGTATGTGAAATAGTTTAATTCCTCTGTTTTTGCAGTAGCCAGTCTGGCATGTATAGGCCCTTGATTTTATTAAATTAATTAACAAATTTATATCCCCTGCATAATGTTCAACATAGTTAAAAGACAGACAAACTATTTGTGACCCCACAACATTCTTTTGCATTCTAAAGATGTGACCCATGTTTTCCCACAAAGTCAAAATTGCTTCAACTCTCTCTGAGGATTGGCTTTTTTGTTTTACCACTAGAACTGGCCTTACCACTATGGGTGAAAGAGTTAGACATTTACTTTGATTTTGACCAATCAGACCAACTTACTTTTAGTTCATTGTGTAAAGAAAGTGGTGCTGAATGACTGTACTTGTAGAATGATTCGTTTAGAAAAACAAGAAGCCAGAATAGAAAGGTACAGAGAATAACATACGCTGGAGGCGTTGTTACTGGTGGTGGTACTCGTCGTAAGTATGGGGATCCAAAGTAGACAGCAGAGAAGAAGGAAGAGCTACTAAGCCCACTGCATTTTTATCAATACATATGACAATCTGGACATGAATAATGGAAGATTCCCACACATGCCACTTATGTTCTTGAAATAAATCCTGTTGCCTGGGGCTGCTTGAGTGGCCTTTGACAGCTGCATGTCCTGTTTGTTTTCCAATTCATATACAATGGAGACATCTTCTCTTTCATTTTTCTGCAAGGTACCATTCTTTGTGAAGAGCATTCTTTGTGAAGCATTATGGTTTTATCTTTTTGTCTCCTCTGATTTTTTAAATTTTATCTGCAGCCTGTTTTTGTTGTGTTCTAGTACTTCAATATCATAAAAAGAGAAATAATATTTTTATAACTAAAGGAAATACATTGCCTTTTATATATTGATCTTTGATATAAAAGCAAATCTGACAATTTGTGTAATTTTTTACTTCTGATTACAAAATTATCTTAAAGATATTTATCAAATAATAACGCCCTCCCATGATTAGAGTAAGCCCAAAGGGAAAAGAAGTGTTTCTCAATTTTTCTAATATGTTTGCTTTATTTTAATTAATGTATAAAAATCCTTTCTATAAAAATATGAACTGACAACAGAACTGTGTTATCACAAACCAAACTCATCTGACATGGAGTTTCATAAGTACAGTACAATGGTCATCTTTTTCTTACTCTGAGACCACATTTATTCTCTACAGAAGAAAATAGTTCCCATTTATATAGAAAACAATTTTGAAATGGCTGTGATGTTTGACCTTCATGTAGATAGAAGACAATAGCACGGCCTCTCTTCATGTCAATAATAGCCATAAATAAAACACTAAAGCTTGCCCTGTTATAATTAGATTTTTGAAAGCCAAAATTAAATTAGAGGCTAAATTTTTTTTCAAGTGAGGTTAACAGATTAAATAAACATTCAGACATCCTTATTAAATAAGCTGAATTAAGATACCAAAGACATGAGTGGCACTTTGCTTACATCTTGGTACATCATCTAAGCGCAAAACTTCCTTTCTTTTTGGCCAAAAGCCTGGTAATGAAGAGCTTAGGTAGCTGCTGAATTCCCATTCTTTGTTCCAAAATAATCACGCAGGGGTAACTCCTGTTTAATTATATTTTACTGTATTTTTAATTCATTGTATTCTATTTATCTTTTGTTTGTTTGTTTGCAAATTTGTATCTGGGTTCTCCCTTGGGCTTCCTTCCTATGCTTTTAAACAAATGGTGCTTATTCTTGTCTTTTAAATAACCAATTAAAAAAAACTATTCCTATCACTGTCTAATCTTTAGCAGGAAACCTTGAAACAGATTCTGGAATAAGAATTATCTGGATCCCAATCCAGTCCTACACCTTCAATTCATTGTGTGTGTGATCTTAAACAGGCTGGTAATCTTTGTGCCTCAATTATCTCGTCTATAAAATGATCAAAATCATGGGCCCTTCTGAGTCTTTTTAAAATAGTAAATGGGAGTATAGTTATAAAATATTAACACCTTTCATGACATGTAGTAGTGGCTCAGTAAATGACAGCCATTGTCATTATTCCATATTAATAATCATCACTGTTCCACATTTCACCAGTATTTAATCTCCTAATTTCTGATCCCTCATTTTTTTCTCTGATGTTCTGATTTTCACTCTGATGCTATCTTCTGTTTTCCTCCTATGTAAAGCAATTCTATATTTCCCATACTGTTTGCTGACAGCTTGGTCTCTCCTTTCATAAATACTCTTGTAAGCATTTCCCACAGGGCATCTGCAGCAATGGACAACTTGAATGAAGACCAAGTGCACTACAACCAGGACGCATCTCTCACACTCCGTGATCCAACACACAGTACTTTAAAAATAGGACATAATAGCAGATCTCTCATGGCTGTCTACAAATCGGATGACTCTTATTTAAATGAAGGGAGCTGATTTCTGAAAGAGTAGGAGTCACAACTGTTGATTTCTATTTATGCCTTCTTCCCCCCCGGCTCTGCAGTAAACCCTTCCCCAAAAGACCAGTTGACCACCAGCCACACTGAAGAACTGCCTGACCATTAACCCTGCAAGCCATACTGTAGGAGACAGTAAAAGACTTTGTTCAAAGTCCTTTGAATTGAGTTTTTTATTGCCATTTATTTTTATAAGGTCATTATTTTTAAGCTAAAAGAAGATTATCATATTTTAGTTACATGGTGCTTCCTGTTGAAACAAAAGAATTGCATTACTCTGAAACACAAATAATACAGAACATACTTAATTCAGCTGTTTGCATAATCTGAAGCAAAGAATATGTCCCTGGATGAATGATTCAGAGTTCTCCTTGGAATTACAACATCCTGCCATTTCTGGTTTTATATTCTTTCCGATCTTCATGTGTCTTAAATTTCATCTAGTGTCTTTATTTAAAATGACAGTAAACTCTATTTTATATCACACACAAATGAATCCCCTAAGTGGCCTTTTGATAATTAATCCCACCCTGAAGGATAACACAAGAATTTTAAATCATGGCTTTGGGCAGAGAGCAATGTTTATCCATCTCACTTGAGCTGGAAGCCCTGTGAAGCACAGGCCAGCGGGGCCTGAGAAGGCCTTGAATGCATATGAATCCATGGTGCTTCAGTTGCTGGAGTCTCTATGCTTATGCTTTCCTTGGGATCATTCTGCAGTTTTTATGTGACTTCACTAAACTAAGTTGGTGCCATGGCGCAGTTTCTTTTATGAGTCACCCACTTAGCTGACTTGGGCTTAAGGACCCCAGGAACCTAACTGCTTATAGAAGGTCTCTTGTGCTTGCAGGAGAGAGGAGAACTGCCATGTCCTGATGCTGAGCTTGCGCACACTGAGTGTCAAATTCTGAATTCTGGCTCACAGCTTTGTCCACAGACCTTCCAGAACCCTATTCCCAGAGGAAGGGGAGAGAATATCCCACCTGCTCTTGAGGTTGCCTGCCAGTTGGGCTTCCTTGCCTGAGGCCATGGCCCACAGAGCTGCAGATAGAAATGAAGGGCCTCCCTCCCGCTCCATGAACATCTTACAGGGTGGCCAGGCTTGGGCTGGTTTTCGAAATTGCCTTCGCATGTGCTGCCTCTTCTGTGCAATCTGATGGCAGGAGTGAGCCCTTCTCCCAAGAGCCCCCAACTTGACTCTGGTGTTGCCTGAAGATCACAGGGCTTCACCTCACTCCTCTAAATGAAATACCTCAGTTAGGCTTCAAGACTCCATGGCCTGTCCTCAACTATTTTTGATGAGAGAAAACTTTTAGGGCATTTATTAGCAGTATCCAAAGCAAATCGTGTACACAGAAAAGGGAAAATTGACTCGACACTGCATTGTTGGCTCTCCTCCCCGACTGTTTTAGAAACATATGTTTAAAATAAAAGCCTTTAGAAATCTCTTCTTGGTGTTACAATAGTTTGCCTGTTTTGAGTTTTTATTTTCTGAGCCATTGTTATTGTTATGATTAAATAATAGTATTTTGTGAAGTTGCCCTACAAGCAGGCAGGCAAAGCCAAGGCAAGTTGCTGTTCTCTGCACCTGGCCATGTGGCCTGTGGCCTTCTGACTGTGGGGCTGGGGTCTCTGAGCAGGGTTCTTCCCCATTGGTTAGTACAGCACCTCCTGTGTGTGCTTCTGTTTCCTTTAGCTGTGGGTCCTTGTGAAGCTATTGTTTCTGTCCATTTTTGCAGGACTATGTTTCTGAGGTGGTCTTGCCTGCCCACCTGGCTGGGCCTCCTTTTTTCCCAGCACCAACACTCATGGAGCAGGAATCCTCTGCTCCCTTCCTCCCTCGGAGGGGCTGGCCCCATCTCCTGGCTTTCAGCTGGCTGTGTCAGAGGCAGCAGGTCCTGAGGTCCAGGTCAGCTGCAGCCTGAAGATGAGCGAGCACGTGTGAGCCATCTGCTGACCTCATCCTCAGTCAGCTGCCAGCTCCCTTGTGCTCCATCAGCAGCTAATTCCACCCCACCTTCTCTGCCACCTGTTCTCCAGAGAGGACAGAGGCAGTCTGCCCTCCTCCACGGCCTCCACATTTGGCTGTAGATATTTTAGGGAGGTGACAAGAGGCTGAAGACACAGCAGAAGATAAATGGAGGCCCCAGGGTTGGGGAACTTGGGGCCGTGCTGTCACCGCGAAACCATTGGTGAGGCCCCCGACTTGATGGAGCTGGATGGCTGGGTTGTTGAAACACGGGTGTGAGGTGCTTTGGGGAATATGTAGGATACCTTCTTCCTTTCAGAGTTGTATTCTTTTTCCCCCTGTGTCCTGCTGGGAGTGAACGATCCATGAGAGACAGGGTGGTGTTCCAGAGAATTATTAACAGCCCGCCAGGCAAACTAATTCAAAATTGGTGAATTTGGGGCAGTAAGGCTGACCAAAGAGATGAACCAGCACTAGGAGAGCACACCTACCCATCTACATCTGCCACTTGTGTGCCAGAGAGCAGAGAGGCAGGTGACATCCATGTGACCCTTGTCTCTTTCCAAGTAGCAAGCAGCCCACGAGAAGATATCTGACCATGCAGATACCGTGTTTCTCCTCACAGTTTCCTCCCAACCAGCCCCCACTGATGTTATGAAACACTAGGGCAATCAGCCCCCACTATTCTTGGGTGACCCCAGTTAGCATCAGTGAGACACAGAGACGTCAAGGCTCTGCAGATAATATACCCCAAGAAGACACACTGCCATCAAGGAGATATTTTAGATGCAAGTGTATAACCTCAATTGAGTCACAAGGCATATCAGACAAACCTGATTCTTTTTTAATTTAAAAAAGATGTCCACATTCTTCAAAAATGTGATTATCAGAAAAGACAAAGACTAGCAGTGCAAATGTTCCAAGTTCAAAAAAATGAAGGATAATGAGAACAGGGTAAAGAACAAAGGGAGACAAAATAGTCTAAGATCACCTTGTGCTAATAATGGTCCCACAGGTCTGCAAATACACTAAAAGCCCTGAATTATATGTTTTAAATGGGTAAATTGTATGGTATGTGAAGTAGCTCAAGGTTGGTTTAAAATAACATAATGTAATGCAAGACCTGAGCCTGGACAGGACTGTACTGATGGGCAACAGAGTGGTGTGCGAACTTCTCTGGGTCAGCTGTGGGTGTTGAGATACGAGAGGAAGATTCAAGTGTTGCATTCATGTGACACTTCATGACCTCTGGTTACTGCACTGTGATTGGTGGGAGAATATTCCTGTTCACAGGAAATATCCAGCGGAGGACTCAGAGGTAAAGATCAGGATGGGTGTAACTTATCCTCAAATGGTTTAGAAAATAAAAGTGTGTGTGTGTGTGTGTGTGTGTGCGCGCGCGTGTAGAGAGAGAGAAAGAGGGAGGAGGCAAAGGATAAAGCAAATGGAATAAAATGTAGCAGTAGATGAATCTAAATAAAAGGTATATATGTATTTTTGTATGTTTTTAATTTTGAGATTTTCTATAAGTTTGAAATTATTTTTTAATTAATGTGAATGCTATTTTCAAATAAAACACATCCCTGGACCTCAAGTTCCCAAGATACTGACTCCCTTGGCCTGAGAGCATCCAAGTCCCTCCTGTGATCTGATGCTTGGATCATCTGCGGCTTATGCTGCCACACTCCTCAGGAATTTTCTCCAAACTGTCCAAGAAACTAAATTAGCATTGCAACTTTTCACACTTTTGTTTCTCCATTGACTATAAATCTTGGATTCTGAAACCTTTTAAATAGATTCAAGAGTAAGGAAACTAGTATTTTAATCCCTCCCACATACCAGTGCTTCTCAGCTGAGGATGATGTTGTCCCCAGGGGACAGTTGGCAACACTGTGGGACAGTTTTAGTTGTCACAGGTTCAAATTTTGACCAATGCCTAGTAGATAGAGGCCAGAGATAGTGTTAAACAGCCTAAATTACATTACACTGCATTATATTTCATTGCATTACATTGTAGCAAAAAATTACCCAAATGTCAACAGTGCTGAGGTCAGGAAACCTGAGCATGTGCCCATTACTCAGATTCAACAGGTATTAAGACTGGGCCATGCTTCCTGCTGCTCGCCATCCCTGAGACCATTTTAAATGGATACTAGACCTCATGTCAGCTCACCTTTTCACACTCCAGTATGCATTTCTGAAATAACATAAATGCTTTCTTACATGATCACAGTGCCATTGTCACATCCAACAAAATTAATAATAATCCCACAGGACCATCTAATAACTGGTCTAGTTTCAAATGTGCTGGGCTAAATAATGCTCTGAACTATAGAGAGTTGAAATGTGATTAATTTTCAAAATATCTACCCTTCTGGGAAAAATAAAGTGCACAAACCCAACATTTTATCCATTTTTCTACATTGATCCATTTCCTCAATCTTTGATTGTACCAAAGTGCACTTAATACATAATTGTTCTCTGACCTCAAGAAGTGTTGATTAATTCAGTAAGCTTGCAGGTGATGATGGTAGTTTTTTCATGGAATTATTAGGAGGGATTACTGAGGCAGATCATTGTAAATTACATTTTTTAATCATTAAATTTCACCTCCCTCCTCCTCCACATATTTAGTTATTTTTTTCCCCAGACACATGGAAAGGTTTCAGCTTTTAATGAAGAACTTCTTTCTGGAGCATGTTTTTAGAATATGAGTTTAGTAGCACACATAATGTAATCCCAATTCCCAACTTTGCGTACAAGATTGCTGTGTGAAAATGAAACCATAAATCCCATCTGAATTCTAGTTGCTTGGTTCTTTATAGGAAGTATTCTTCTGTTATCCTTTTTTTAAAAGAAACCCACAACAGAATGATGGCTGGGAAGCCAAAAAGATTGGAAGCATGTTCGTCTTTTCTTCTGGCCAAAGTCCATGCCGAGAAGAAAAGCTTAATTCTGGGCTGGGAGCATGCAGTAGACATCCATCTTCCCCTCTACCCAGCACATCTTAGAGATGTAGAAATGGAGACGCTACAACCAGAAGGAAAAAAACTCTCACTGTTACCTGGTGCTGTATGATTTGTTGTTGCCCTAATGCCTGCAGATTTTTAAAAATGCACTCCAGGTAACAAGTGAACTCTGGAGATTTCATAAATGTAACAGACTACTCCTTCAATCAAATGTGATCCAACTAATCACCCTTGTCAGAGTTTTTAACTAATTTTACAATTTGAGACCATGAAGTTTATTAAAGATCTCTGTTTTTCATGACCAAGGTAATATTTTGCCATGTATTGCATTACTTAACTAAGTTCCACAAGATAATCCAGATTGCCCTAGCCTAAGAATAATAAAAGTAACATAAAATATTCCCAACCACTGTTCTGACTAAAGTACTTAAGTGCTTATAGGAAAATAGCTGTTAGAATTAGCTGAACTCTTTTCTAACCTACAGGGGTGGAATTGAATAAGAAATTAAGGCACTGTGAAAAGTGCTCATTTACCCTTGGAGAGTCCATGTGGAGGAGGGAAGCAGTTCAAATGCCCAGCTGTGGGAATATTGATTGGGATGGCCTTCATCCTGGAGAGAAATCCATCAATAGCCCATTGTCACCATCTGTCCTTTAGTGCTTCTTCCCTAGGGTACTAAGCAGCATTAGATTTAAATGCAAATTCTTCCATATTTAAAAAAAATAATAAGCCCAATTGCTGATTGGGTAGTAAGTCAACTAAGCACTTGGAGAATAGTTACTGGGAAACAGGCACATTCAGCTTGGAGATTACAAGTACTTCTTGTTGTTGTTTCTTTACAAGAAAAGCAGAAGAATACTTTCCATAAAGAACCCAGCAACTAGAATTCAGCTGGGATTTATAGTTTTGCTTTACAATTGTGTATTTTACAACCATTCATTGTCTCAAAGACATGTATTTTTCTTTTGTAACAGTCTCTCGCAGGCAGCAGTGCCTGCTTCACACTAGCAGAAACCTGTAGCTTTTTTTGGCTGTCCATGACTCAGCCTTGGGATTTAAACAGGCAAAGACATGAGGCCCACAGAAAATGGGGTGTGCTTTTGCTACTAATGGCTCTGTGCACTCAGGCTCACATGCGAGAGGCCTCTGTTTTTTAGAAAAGAGGAAGATGTCCCTTTCAAACCCCAAGCATATTGCCTGGTAGTGTCACCAAGAGGATCAGAGCAGTTCCGCAGACAAATTTAGAAAACTTTAGAAAGTGAGGGTTTTTCTCTGCGTGAGATCACTCCTGGTATCTCTCTCTGGCAGCAATGGCATGGAAATTTGCAGAGCATAACTGTCTTTGAGAGAGCAGAAATGAACAAATTTGATCTAGCACACATTCTGCGAGTTTGGTTCAATGTAGGTCAGTTTTTAAGAGAGCCCAGCTGGCCAGTCTGCAAGTCTGCCTGGGAGCTGGCTGGCTTCCTTCGAGGCCAAGAAAAGCCTTTTTGGCCCCAGAGCACCAATTAATAAAAGTTCTTCATCGAGCAGTGCGGGTGAGGAAAGTGGGGCTGAAATTCTTCCAGCTTGCTGTAAAACCACTTACCAGGTCATCAGACCTGAGGGCTTGCTAGGCCCACAGCTCTGGGCTCCGAAGCCTCACAGATGTCAGTGATGTGGGGAAGGAACACATATGCCAGAATCATGTGCTTAAGGTTCAAGGTTGGGTGTCCAAAGATCAAAAGGTGTTTGTGCTTGATGGTTGCTAATAATTTGGCCAAATGTTTTTTTAATGCTAGTAATTAAGAAAATGTCCTTTGAAGATTTTAAGTATATTTTTTGTTGTTCTCCACTGTATGAACAAAAGGCCAGATGTGTTCTAGATGGTGGAAAATCTAAGAGTCAAAGTATCTTTTGTCAGCTGTGTGTGTGTGTGTGTGCGCGCGCGCGCATCCTGGTGGTGGTTCTTTTTTTCAGAATAGAATAAAACTCCTTATACCCTAAGACAGCAGCAAGCCAATACTGATTGCATTATCTACAAGTGTCTTTGATGTACTTTTGTCATCTCAGTCAGTCTATCCATTTAACAAATGTTTATTGAGTATCTACTAAGTTCTAGGCACTAGTGTAAGGGCTGAGTTTACAGGGGGGATAAGTAGTGTCCCTTAATGAGAACACATAACTCAAACCACAGAGCAAGTAGAGAAATGTAAATGGTAATATGTGCCCAAGGAACTGGGCAAGATCCTACAGGAGAGGTGAACATTCGGAGCCAGACTGAGACACGGACAGGCAGGCAAAGTTGCTTCAGAAAATGGCCTGTGGGATAAGGGATACTAATAGCTGGCTGGGCAGAAAAAGAACAAAGACTGTTCCAGACCAAGAGGAGAAGGGGGAGCCCTTGGGAAACCAAAGGGAGCCAAGGACCCTAGGAGAGATGACTGGGAGATAGAGAGAAGGAAGGAAAGGGTAAGCCCACACCAAGGAGTCTGATCTTGACTCCAGTTTCCCTAAGCAGCAGTGCAGAGCTTTAAGCGGAGGACCAATGTGATACAAGTTTTTGCCTTAAAATCTTCCCCTGGCTGTTGTATAAAAATGACCTGGAACAATGCATCCAAGCCCGAGTCTGGTTAGGCTCTTCCAGAAGAGTAGGGGAGGGAGAATGGTGACCTGGATCAGAGGAAAGGGGGTGAGCCAGAGGAAGCTGAGGGGCTTATCAATGATAATTACATTTATTTTTTTGTAT
>NW_004624737.1:20902638-20921797 GCF_000247695.1 Heterocephalus glaber
TCTGGAAGTCTGGTTTTGAGACTTATTTACATGTTTTCTCATTTTGACTGGGCCAGGGGGCTGTTAGCGCCTGGATGGATTACCTCCTCTGAGCTGGGTGAGGTTGGCCAGGGGCCGTGAGCAGCGGTAGGGATGGTGACCCAAAAGCCCTTTCCTGTGGGCTGGGAGCAGCGGGAGGGATGGTGGTCTCGAAGCCCCTTCCTCTGGACCAGGAGCAGTGGGATGGTGGCTCAGAAGCCTGTACCTCTGGGGCAGGAACAGCGGGACTCAGTACCTTGGTCTGGTGGTCTGGTGTCCTCTGGGTCTTTGTAGTGTGGAACCAGGTGATAATTACATTTATTGAACACATAATGTGGCCAGGTGTGTTAATAAGTACTTAACATTTCTTACCTTCAGAATCACCATGTGAAGTAGGTACTGCCATTTGTGTGTCAAATGACAAAATTCCAGAATGAGGTCAGATTTTATGCTGAAAATCACAAAAGGAGATGTGAGAGCCAGATTTGTTTTCAACCACTGTTAGTCCACAGCTATTGAAGATGTGTTCTGAAGGTAGATTTATCTCACCCAAATTGTTATTACTTGGCACTATATGGACCCAAGCATTATGCAGTTATTGACCAAGAGCTTTCAGGAGCCAGGAACTGGACTGCAAAGGGAATTAGGAAGCTCCCACCCAGCTCTAACAGCAGCTATCTCAGTGGAACAAGCTCTTCCTCAGTTCTGCCTCCCCGTGAGCAGGAGGCACAGTTGTTCATTTAGGCAAATGCATTTCTGAAAATGATCAACCAAGACTTTGGTTGGACAGAAGTGAGGAAAGGACGTTTTCCAATGCAAGTGTACATCTATGACAAGGGCTTAGTGAGAGTCTCTTAGCATCCAAGAGCATCAGTCCATTGCCCCTTTATAGCTGTGTAACTTTGGACAGATGGCTTAACAACACCAAGCCTCAGTTCTTATATGTGTAAAATTGCCATATACCAACCTCACAATGTTATTGTAAAAATTTAAAGGATCACAGATTATAATGCATCCTGCCACATCACAGACACATTGTAGGGAGGCTAAGGGGCAGTATCTCCTAAATTCCACTTGCCCTCCAGAGCAAGGTAGACAATAAATAAATTAAAAGTTGACTTTGCTTCTGGTATTTGGCCTACTTTGTTATTTTCAGGTAATATTTAGATTATCTAAAAAATTACAGACTATTAAACACTATAAATATAAATGGGCTTGATTCTTGTGCAGTCACAATTGAATTATCATGCACCTGTGTATGGAATAGTATCAACTTTTCCCGTCCTAATTTACAAAGAGTGACCACACGTGGGTGAGTATTCTCTAAATTGAAGGTAAACAGAACCCTGATTTGGACAGTTCCTCATTGCTGCTTTTAGTTTTGACCTGGGGCAATACATGGGAAATAGATATACCACTCAACACAAACCAGAAATTTTTCATAATTGCTTTCAAAGACAGAGATTGCTAAGTGTAGTTGTTCACTTACAGGGAGAATGGGCAGAAAAGACAAATGTAGGACCAGGGGAAAATGAAGTCAGGTAAGCACAACAATCAGAGGTGGAGCTCTGAAGTCAGACAGTCAACAGAGTACTGGCTCTGTGACCCTGGACAAGTTGCCTATCCTCACTGTGCTTTCATTTTCTCTTCTCAAAGGAAGTCTTTATCTGTCAAATTTGTTGTAAAAGTTAAATTCAAAAATACAAATAAAGTGCCTTGGCTTAGTACACACTCAAAACAATGTTAGCTGCAGCTACTGTTGCTGTAGACAAAAGTTATTTTTAATAGGAAAATTGTGAAGCTTGAGCTAAATGGCTCTTCTACCTATGTTGCCAGAAATGTTGGGAGAAGGCCATACAAACTAACTTGCCTGACCCTGTCATTTGATCTATTCTGAGACAAGTCAGGATGAGGGTTTATTTGCTGGTGGAAATCATAGCTTATTGGGTTTTCAACTTATCCTCTGTATCTAAAATTGTGTTTTTTGAGAAAGCTTATACCATGAAGACAACCATATGACATCAAGAACAGACTGCAACAGCATGTGAGCTCACATTCAAAACTTTCTAACTACAGATGGTTGTTCAAAGTGGAAGTTGCCAACACGCTAAGGGACATGGGGCATGACCACTGAGGGCTGCAAAGGCAGGGAACTGTTTTTTGTCCACCTGCTTTTATATTTTAGTTGGAGAACACAGTTGACAAACAAGCCCTGCTGCTGTTACAGATTTCCACTGTGTCTACACCAGTCAAAGATGGCCCGGGTTAATAGATCAGGTCACCTGAGCAGTCCCAAAGGACAGTAGTAACAACATATCTCAGTGTAGATGCCTCATGATTTGATACAAACTCTGTGGATTTGTGACTTATAATGGAAGCAGTATATTAAGAAATTACTTTGTAGGAAACATAATTGTCCCCCACAGCTTCCAAAATGCTGTATCAACAGTTTTATTTATTATAGTTTTTGAAACTAAATGAGAAAGAGCTGGGCAAAGGGAGCTTTTTTTTTTTATTCCAGAGGAAAACAATAATGTTTTGATCATTTTGAGTATTTTAGTAAATGGAGAATAACAAAAGAAAATGGAATGTAAATGCTCCATTGTTCTTACAGATGTACAGTTCTAAATAGTTGGTTTCCCCAAATGCTGAAATTATAATCAAAAAATAATCTGAGTTTTGTAACTAAATTGAATTGAGTGTGAAGAGAAGCAGCACAAGCCCCATTTTCAACTGTTTGTTTCAGCATTTGTGGAAACACTCGTTTCAGAAAAAATGTGGAACATGATTTGCAGCTGCTTATTTTTCAGACCTTTAGAACCTTGTGCTGACATTCCTTCAGGGAAGGCATTATTGACCAGTGGTTAAGAAGGGGTGGGCTTTGGAGCCAGAGTCAAATTCAGTCTCCCTGGGCTCCGCTGTGTAGCTTTGGATAAGTCACTTACCCTTTATTTTTCCTTATTAGGCAGGTGCTAACAGTTCTGATCTTGTGGGGTCTCCATCAGGAAAAATAAGAAAGTGCATGTGAAAAATAAGGCTGGGGCCTGATACACTGTGAGCAAAAACAAACTGGAACAGGAGCCGGGAAAAAATGTTGATGATGCCGACAAGATGCAAGGGAGACAGTGGTGGTAATGCTGTACTTTTCCTCCCTAAGTAATGAACCCAGAAGATAGGTTACTCACCAGGAGATGCTAATTTCCTCCATAAGGAAAACAAAAGGCATACGTATTTGCAAAGACCATGATCTGAAAGAAGGTCAAGCAAAGCTGAGGGAAGTATCCGATCACTTCGATTCTTATTCTTCATTTTTCCTCTTATTTTATATCTCGGTGCACTGGTTTTATAGTGCAGTCTGATCCCTGCATAAAATAGTTCAGATAATCCTAGGGCCTCAAGATTAAGAGGATGTGATCCCATCCAGTTTATGGTTTGTGCTGAAAACTAGAGAGCATTTCGAGCATGCGAGTCCCATACTGATTTACCCCCAGATCTTTCTTTAAATTGATTTAGCTCTGATTCAGGAATAGAAAATATTTAATAAGAGATATTCATTTAGTAACAAGGAAAGTACAGATCATGGTTTTTAATTACCATTTTTATTGTGGCCTATGTTTTGTTAAAGCCCTAGGTAGCTTAGCCTTCATGTGAGAATATCTGTAGCTGTATTTCCATATTCTAGTAAAAAAAAAATCATTACCCAAATTTATAAATGAATGATTTTGTAATTTGTGGGATAATAACTTGTGATAAAATAAATCTTTAGCAGAAACCAAGGTTGGATCCTCTGGATACCAAATGGGTCTCTAGGAAGAAGAAATCACTGAAGCCTGTATCGCACATGTGATTTAATTGCAGTGTATCCAGAATGCCTGCCGGTGTTAATTGACAAATGAGAACAGTCTTGTGACACTTTTGTATGACTATGTTGTGCAGAATAATTAAACCCTCAAACCATATGTATGGTCTTCAAAGAAATAATAAGAAAAGTTGACAAGTCATCAATGAGTTCTTTCCTAGTCTAAGTAATTGATGCCAGTCTCTGACTTTTCCTTTCCCTATATCCCTCATTTAAACAGTTCTGAAATTGATAATGAGGTGTCAGGGTGGATCAGGCTGACCTGAGAGGACTTTGAATTCTTGAAATAACAAGCCAGTGAATGTGATTGTCTTTGTGTCATTCCCCTCTAGGTTGAGTGAAAGCAGTTGGAACCATATTTCTTTTATTTTTAATTGAACCAATTAGTTTAGATACACTCCATCCAGGTGGGTTGCTTTTCTATAATGATGATTGTTTGCTATTCATGTATTTATAAAGAACTCACTGAGTCCCAGACATTATGCTGACCTTGGGATATAGCTTCTGCCTTTTAGCTTAAGTCAATGTGGGAGGAAGATAAGCAAACAGGAAATAATGGAGAGTAGAGAGAGTCCTGCGACAGAATCCTGGCAGGGCAAAGGAGAAAATGAATTCACTCCCAGGGTGGGGACTAGAGAAAGACTCCCAGAGACAAAAATGAGTAAATGTTCCTTCTTGCCGTTCTATACTTTGGGGAATACAATATGTCATTTTAATGAAATTCATCTCATTCAAATTATATAACTAAATTATATAATGGTAAATGTAGAGAAGTATACTTTCAATATTGATCTAAAAATCAATTTAGAGTTCATTTGGGATTTTTTTTTTGGTTTAGTACTCAAATCTTTTCAAGAAGACAAGAAATGTCATAAAACCTTTTCCTACATCATAATCTCATAACGTAAATTCTACATGATCACTTTCAGGCAAATGTATCCCAAGACTTTGAAATCAGAGTATGCAACGTTCAAATGGAAAGAACTGGATCCTCCTCATTCTCCCATAGAAAAAGTACATGCTGCCTGGTGTCCCTGTCTGTCTCTATGCCAGGCCCCACCCCAGACCTCACACTCAGAGCCAACAGAAGAGCCCTCAGGACCTCACACTCAACCCGGACCAGGCGGAGTTTATGGCCTCCTTTCCCATTCCACATGACATACCACGACCCCCGGCCAGTATCAGTGCCCACTGCCACATGCTTCAAATGCTGGGTCCCTTCTGAGTTTTGCATCTTGTAAAATGGTGTTCTGACCTGACCCTCTGTTTCCCACTAACCTTCCCACTCTCTGTTTTCCCTTTCCCCTCAAAGTCTTATCTATATGGCTGTCAGAGTAGCCTTTACCTGCAATGCTCCTGCCGCTTGGGTCACTGCCATATGTAATGGCCCCACCTTGCCCAGGACAAGGTCACTGCCATCTGGAAGCCTGCAGGATCTGCCTCTAGCCTGCCTGTCTCAGCAGCCACACATTGCCTACCTCAAACTTCATGCCCAACAAGTGGGAACTCCGTGTCATTTCCACATTCCCTAAGCCCATGTCTCACTAGCCTGCGGTTCCTATAGTGCCGAACCTCTCAGTATGCAGTCGCCTCTATCTAGAATGTTCTCCTGCTCCTTCCTCACCCTTCACCTCACCTGCCCAGCATGAGCTGTTTCTCCCCATTGTCTTACAGCTCACTGTGCTGCACCAAGGAGGGTTGCAGTGCCAGAAGCACTTCGTGGACTACACACAAAGTTTCAGGCTCTGACCACTCTGGGTCCATCCTTCCCAGACAGGGAGCCTTTGGAGTATCTGATTACAACGTCTAGTAAAATAAATATTGGTCAAACAAGAGAAGATTTAGATAGCACTTATAACAGTAAAACAAATGGAAAATAACAAAATCAACTCCTGGCACAGCTAAGATAGGTTTTATTTCCTGGTGTCAAGAGGAACAGAATGCCTTGTTAGATCAGTTAATCTAATAAGCAGAGAAAGGGAATGTTCTCATGAAATTATGCATTCACCTTCTGTTCCCATTTGCTGACATGAGAGAATCCATCTAATTGGATTTGCTCTTCAGGGAAATCTACAGGATTATTGCTGTCATATTTCCAATATGGTCATTGTCCATCTGCCCCTTTTAATTTTCCCCTTTGACTTCCAGACATTTTTAAAGTAGGCACTCATCTTAGAATGCCTCAGTCAGCACCTTCTCCGTTTCACCCATGGCACTGGAGAAGGAAATGGGATTTATGTCACCCACAAGGGAGAGGAGAGTCCTAAACATAAAAGGACAGTGCCTATTTATCCAGTAGTCCACTCAACACGTGTTTATCCAGCACTTAGCATAGCACCTGTAACAAATAGTCAGTAGATATAATCTGCTTGTGAAGTCTTGAGTGTCACACAGCACTTAAGAGCACAAGTTCTAAAGCCAAACCCCCCAGGCACTGCCACTTACAGTGTGATGTTGGTCAAGTCAGTTGACGTCCATGTCTAGCCCATAGAGAGAGATGCTATAAGGATTAAATGAGATATGACAAGCTTAGCAAATGCCTAGCCCAGAGAATGTTCCCAGTCGGTAATAACTAGCTGGGAAGGAAGAGGCTGTGGCAGACTGTCTGCAGAGTTGGGGAACACACAGAGGTCCCTCATGACTTACATTCTTGAGGAGGGAGATAGACATATAAGTAAACAGATGAATAAACCAAGTAGGAATGCTGTGCTGGAAACCAAAGGGGGTAGTAGGGATGAAAAGACCATCAGGGAAGGCCCCGCTAAGAAGACAGCATATAAGAATTGCAAGATGAAGGGATTGTGCTGCATGAAAAGTCTCATGATGAATATTCCAGGCACAGAGCACGGCAAATGCAAAGGCCCTTGTGAGAGAGGCTCTGAAATGTTCTAGAACCAGCCAGAGGCCAGTGTTGAGTGGGCTAAGCATGAGCCACAGGGGAAATAGGCCTGGTACAGAGGGAAGGTGGGTAGGCTGAGGCTGTGAGCACCCCAGAGGCCGTGGGAAGGCACTGGGATCTGATCCTGAGTGAATTGGGAAGTCATCAAAGAGTTGGAAGTGGGGTGGACCTGAGGGAGACGAGCACTGGCACTGAAGAGGCCAGAGCAGGGACCAGGGCACCTACGGAGCCCCCAGGGTGGGTTCTGGTAGCAAATGTGTGGCCTGTTCCATGGAAGCTCCTGGAGCTGGCACGGGGGAAGCCCCAGGGGTGGGTGCCAGAGCCTGGAAGGGGACTCCGAGTCACGTCTTCTCACTTCCCCATCTCTTCCTCAAATCTCCATGCAGGAATCAGGCTCCAGAAGACTTTGTTTGTTCCTAGCTTGCAGCACTGGGTTCCTGCTGGCTCCTCTCCCTTCCCCATCAGAACGTCTCACAGAGACTGGAAGAGAGAAACCTGGACAGGAGCTTGTCCCCGGGTGCCACAACTGCCACAGAACAGGCTCAGAGTGCACACTGGGCCCCTGCTCCCCTCCTACTGAGCAAGAGGAAGCATGCATTAGTACTTAGGAACTTCTGGAGCTCAGAGTGTGACTGTGGTCCTACTTCTGCCTAACTTGAATGACATTTTGGCAAGGAAAAAAAGTATTGCAACTGGCCATGGTGGGCACTTTTGTGATCCCAGCACTCTGGGAGGCTGAGGCAGGAGGCGTGCCTCCCTAGTTTGAGCGCAGTTTGGACAGTTTAGCAAGACCCTGTCACAAAATTAGAAATAAAAGATGGGTAGAGATGTAGCTCAGTATGAAGGCCCTGGGTTTGAGCCCCAGGTGCCCCACACACACATGTACTGTACCGAGTCATCTTTTTTTAAAAGCTTATATACTTATATTTAACTTTTTTACTATAATTTCACCCCAAAATTTCTCTGTCTTCTAGTTTTCTGACAGCTGTCTACCAAAATCTCCTCTCCTTCTGTGATTTCCTGATTGATGGTCAGTCTTTCTGTCATACATGGAAGGAATTTTCTCTTGGGACTTCTAGCTAAACTAGCTGTCAATAAGACCTAGTCAGGGGCCCTGAGATGATATCTTTGTCGTACAGATTTCTGTGTGTGACTTCTCTAACATTACGTGTTCATATGCAATTATTTCAAAATATGATCCAACATTGTTAAGATCTGAATTACTTGGTCTGGGGATTTAGCTCAGTGGTTCTGGTACCTGCCTTGCAAGTGCAAGTTCTCGAGTTCAAACCCTGGTACCAAAAAAATAAACAGAACAAAAAAGATCTGAGTTACTAAATTATTAATGGAATATAATTAAAATCATGAATGGATAGTAAGTAATACAGTAAGGAGTAATGTAATTTAAGGTATATTAAATTTTTCTCCTTTCTCTGTGGTCTGGAGGCTGGGACCACTGAGTCCATGACAGGTGCTGCCTCACTGGGGCAATGGGCTCTACACCCCATCTGTGCTCTGAGAATCCTTCCTCCCTTTCCTCCGCAGCTTTGCTCCCTCTGTCCCCTCTCTCTTCCCATCTCACCAGTTCAGCCATTTCTGATGATCTTTCTGCTCCCAAGTCATCTCTTGGCTCACATTCCTATTTCTCCGCTTCTCTTGCAAATCTCCCTGTGGAAGGACCCACTCCACTTCCCCTTCCTTCTCACTATAGCTCCCATGTTAAGGTTGCCAGTCTCCCCCACTTTCCTGGAACCCTTTCACGTGGACATTGTCTAGCCCTTCTCCAGACTCCTCTCTCCAGGGTCTGTCTTCTCCTCACCTACCCTGCCCACTCCCCCTCCTGCCCATCCTGCAGGCCTTTGGTCCCCCTGGGAATAGGCCTGCCGGGGTGGGGGCGCTGGGACAGTTCAGGAGAGGGGACTTAGAAGATGGGGTTTTGCAAGCCAGATGCTGCCAGGGAAGCCAAACTTCTCTAGCATGATTTACTTCTCCCAGAATGGAAACTGAGGGGCACAAGAGAATCCATGTGCTTTGTCAGTGAGTGTGAAAGATTGTGTTTTATATTTTTGGCACACACTTCTCAAACACTCGCTGTTAAGTATAGCACAACTCAGCCCTGCTGTAAGGGTCTAACTGATTTAAACCAGGCATGTCCTAAATATATTGAAATCTATATAAAACAGGGAGATTAGCCCCTATTCTGAAGTTGGCTGGGAGGGTTGCTAAGAAAATCTGAGTTTGTAGGGAAAATATTTCTTGCCATTATGCTTGCAGCATTCCTACTTCTAACCCTTCCCTGCCATATTTATCAGGACACTGGCTACAAAACCCAGCTTGAACCAGCTGAAGCCAGACATGGATTTACTGAATAAGAAGAGAAGCAACATGGGGCACAGGGGTTCCTGCAGAGGGGTTCCCTCTTCCTTCCCTTCATCACTACAGACAACAGCTTTGTGTCGCTCACCAGCATCCTTCCCAAGCAGGCTGAAGCAGCCATGGAGCTCCATCCTGAGCCTAGAGGATGAGGGAAAGACCTCCTTCCCCAGAAGTGCCAGCTGTAGTATACTGTAGAGGAGATCTGTGCTCATCTCTGGATCCAGAGTACAGGGATGCCAGTCATGTAAAGAACATTCTCTGAAGACAGGGGAGGGAAGAGAGCACAATAACCCACTACTGAACATCCTGAAAAAATCAGACCCTTTGTTGCCCAGATAAATAAAATCCACGTCAGTTTAGAGCCCTTCCTTGTCTTGCATGAACCTGGCTCCCCAGATCATAGTCCCTCCGGACTCCCAATCTGACCATCCTCTGCCTGGAACTCCCTCGTCCTCTTACTGCTCCTGTGCCCAGCCACCTTTCACACTACCCGCTGGGCCCAGCCATTGTCAGCTACCTCTGCAAAATCTTCCCTTTCCAGTATGCGTTAGTCAGCCTTCCCAGCACTGGTACAAAATACCTGACACCACAAATTTAAAGGAGGAGGGGTTTCGGTACACAACAGAAGCATCATGGAAAAGCATGGCGGAGCAAAGCTGCTCACTTCATGATGGTTGGGAAGCAGATCACAGGGGAAAAGAACCAGCAAGAGACACACCCTCCAGAGGCACACCCACCTTCCACTGGACACTTTTCAGCTATGAACAACAGTGGATTAATGTGTATAGAGCCCCCATGATTCAATCACTTATCCAGGAGTCTCTTAGTCCAGTCTAGTTGAAAATTACGATTAGATGGCACCCCATCCATTCTACCTCCTGCACATCCATTTGCCCAAGAAGATGCAGTTACTATTTTGTGGCAGCTCTCTCTACTGGGTGATGTTTTGTCCATCACTCCATCAGTCTAAAGTATCCTCAAGAGCAGGGAGCAGTCTTACTTATCTTTGTATACCAGCAGCTAGAAGCTAGTACATAGTAGGTACACAGGAAATAGTTCCTCTGGTTGTGTTGAATGGGATAAAATAGTGCACATAGTTTAAGGAGTTGTGAAATAATTTAAAACCTAAATAACCTATGCTTTACTGTCCTCAGTGAAGACAATGGGATGCATATGGTTTTAGTTAGGATTCACAGAAAGTTTTCCTCTCATTCAATTTATTTTATAAATTCAGTATTTCAGTGTATCCAAAATCATTTTTCTTCAGTTCTTACCTGCATCACTGCTTTTAACATTTCATCATTGGTCCTGGTCTCTGCTGTGACATTTCAGTATTGGCTGGCTCCCTCACCCTCGGGCGAACAGCAGGGAATCTACTGTGGATCCAAAATTCTTTTTCCAGCAGGTGGCTTAGCCATTGATTGTACTCAGTGGAGCTTTGTGACATCCAGGAGTTATGTTTTCCCAAATCAGGCATCTGCCTATACTATTGGAGAGGAGTGTGTTTATGCACTTGTGTACATTTGCGTGTACAAGAGTGTGTGCTCAGGTGTGTACCCTGGAGGAAGAAGTTGGGAGGAGTTGGGGAGGCTCCATGGGTACTACATGGGCTACTGTTCAGAGCACACATATCTGACTCTCCTCCAAACTCTCCCTGGATAACCTGAACAGGTGAAAGCCTTTTGAGAGCCCTGTTGCATTATCTATAAAATAAGAAGGAGATCAGACTCTTGCAGCCATGGGGCCTAGACTTTCACAGGCAACATATCAGTGCAATTCTGCACTCAGCTTGTTATGTTGTTTTTATGTTTCCACAGAGGTCTTCTTGCCAGTGATTTCACCGAAACCCATTATCTGCAAGACGGTACTGATGTCTCCCTCACTCGAAATTACACGGTAATTCCTGTACTTTTGGATCAGCATAATACCTTGCTATTAAGTCTGTGCTTAAATGTTGTAGCCATTGTATTCCAACCAAAGTCACGTGCCCAGGTTTCTAACACAGGTCTCAAGAAGCACATGCCCATCTATAGTGTTTAGGGTCTCATTGTTACTCTAGAAGTGCTCAGCCACATATGTCAGAACAGCCCTGGGAGGCTTGAGGCAGGGATGAGTTTGAAACCACCTTCCAAGGATTATGGGATGTTCATTTGAGCAAATCCTGTTTAGAAAAATCTAGCCAAACAGTCCTACCTATGCTGAATTGTAATGCCAAAACCTTGCAGTACCTTAAGGAAATTGAAAGGAAAACCAACCCTGCTTAACCAATGAGAAATATATCTACAACACTGATGTGATTCGATGTCAAAAACATTAGTGCAGCATGTTTATCACCTCCTACTCAGCTTATCTGATATTTGAACTTTTATACACAACTTCCACAAAATGTCTGTTTTATTTGTTCCTTCAACAAACTTTTGCTCTGCATTTCTATATGTGCACATGGCTCATGTGTGAACAGGGAGATTGAAAGATAACAGGTCAGAGTTGCTGCCCTCTGAGAACTAGGAAGGTTACTCGCTTCAAAGAGCTAAGGGTGTTTGTGTTAAGAAGAATGAGCTCTGTGCAATATCACTAAGGAGGGGTCAAGCAGGCCTCATTGTCTGCAGGGATCTCACCCTTCTCCAGAGTACGCAACACTTTTCTCTGCCACATGTTTGGCACCTGGAACTTACAAACTGATATTCCTTCCTCCAGGAGCACTGTGGGCTGAGTTTCTGGGGCCCAAAGAAGACAAATAAAAATCCTGAACAAATATAAGCATATAGGAATTTTTGTAAATGCCTGGCCAAGTTGAAAAGGGAATCGGAGAACACTCTCCCTTCCAAGCAGAAACAAAGAGGGGACATTAGCCTACAACATGGGCTGCTGAGTTGGGGCCATGGGACCCCAAAGGACCTTTCAGGACCCAGAGAGAAAGAGGGACAAAAGAAGTGGCTGCCTGCAATTGCAAATCTCATGAAATCCTCCCCAGGAGAGCTGCTTTCTGTGCGAAAAAGGAAGGAAATCTCTGCCAGTCCACAGGAGGGGTAAAAAAGAATTGTCTGCCAGGTATCCTGGATTGAAAAAAGATTTTGCAAAAAAGAAAAAAATTGAAACCCCATCAAGCCTCATGTGTGTGTGTTGGGGATGGGCTGGGCCCATGTCCAAATTTATAATAGCATCATAAAAATGAAATTCCCAGTCAAGATACTGACCTCAAAACCAGTCCTAAATCAGTGATTCCCTGATGGGCCCAGGGTAAAGCCAACCCAAACTGGAGTCATAGGGATAGTCTCACAAACCACGTTATACAAGAAGCCCATGCAAAGAAAGAAAGGGGGATATAAAAATATTAAAGATGAGCCCCAAGCAGTCGAAATTACAAACTAAGGAAGGAACAAAGCCACTGTAAGTTACCCTCAGTAGAAAGAAGAAACAAGGGTTAGTATTTCCAGGAATTCAAGATAATAAAAAAAACAGAAGAAAAAAATTAAAGAGAACAGAATAGGTCTAACAGAAATTCCACAATTAAACTATATTTTTTAAAATAGGAAAAATTCAGTGATTAAGCAAAATGTAATGAGAATGATCCTGAACTGAAGAAAAACATTAATCTTGAAGAAAATTCCAAGTAGAAAAAAATTACAGAAAACCCACTCCAGGATGGCATATAGAGAAACTGCAGAACATGAATGATGAAATCTTAAAACCACTAGAGACAAAAGAGAAATTTGTACAAAATAATGACAGTTAAACCAACAATAGATTTCACATTAGCCACGGAATTAAAACTTCAAGGAGCTGAGGGAAAACTACTGCTACCTTCAATTTTATACTCAAATTATTTTATAAAAATGAGAGTGAAATAGACATGTGCAATTACTTGTCTATGAGATTTACCACTCTCAAATTCTAAGAAAGAATATCTACCCAGGAATAACTAGCAAAAATATCTTAGCAAGAACAAAATTGAACAAAAGAGGCAAGGATAAGATGTCAGAAGCAATAATAAGCAAAATAATAGCATGTGAGTAAATCTAAATAACCCACATAAAATAATAATTACAATGATTATGTTTGTGTGATTTAAAACAAGATAAATAGATTTAAAACAGTTTAATGATTTGTATTGTACTAGAGAATAATAGACATGCTGATTAGATTTTGATAAGTATGTTTGCTGTAATTTTAAATATAGCCCTTTGAAGAATAGAAAAATAAATTTTATTCCACATAATAGGTAATAAATAAAAATAATATCTCAACCCAGTAGAAGATCAAAAAGAAAGAAAAGAATAATAAAGAAGGAGAGTAAATATAAAACACAAATAAGACAAAAATCAGACATTAATTTCAGGTGTGAATAGATTGAATTTATTAAAATCAAAACAAATTATCTGCTTAGAATTTAAAATGAAATACAGATACGTAATTTTTACAAGACTCATAACCCCAAAAACAAAGTGGTTATGAAAGGAAAAGAATGGAGACAAGAAAGGGTAGACAAATCTTAATCCAGAAAAGGTGCTATCATTCTGTTCACAAGCGAGAACTTAGACAAAAGAAAGGCATTATCAGGAATCAAATAGTCATTGCACAATGATAAAAAGAAAAATTCAAAAGGAAGGTGAAAGAATCGTGAAACTATATGAACCAAAAGAATAGTCAAAATATACAAAGAAATCATTGGAAGAAGCTAGGTACAACTTTTAAATCTAATTATAATTTCATGTAGAATTAAGACTTTAGCCCAACTCCTAATTAAAGGATTTCTTAAAGCCTAACAAAATTCATTAAAAATTAAGTGTTATATTTTTGTTTTGCTTCTAAGTTCACTTTAAAAATCCAACATAACATTTGAACCTAACAATTTCTCCTCAAGAGGAAATTTCCTAAATATGAAGTTGATAGAACTTAATTCATAATGCAAGGTCCTAGAAATGCACTGACATATCCACAACCCAAGTGGAAAGTTTAAATATACTTTCTTGGAAATAGAAATTTTTAAATGAACAGAAATTAATGAAAAAGAAGACAAAAAGAATCAAGAGAGAGGATCAATTAAACCAAAAGCTAGTCATTTAAATATATTAATAAAATGAACAAAACATTTTCAAAATTAATCACAAAAAATTCCCAAGTAAGCAATCTAAAGAACACAAAGAGGGAATGGCTATTGTTATATAGGCTATTTTTAAAATCACATGACTGTTATAAGCAATACTATTTTCTTAAAATAGTACTTATTGGTTCAAGGTGAAAGAGAAAAATTTACAACTGTACAAAGAAATCAAATCAATAATAGCATTTTAAATTTTTATACATAAAAATGACATTAGACTCCAATTTTTTTTTGCCAGGTGGGTTTTACCAAATCTGGGAGGAATAAATGGTTCCCAAAAATAGGAAACAATTTTATGGAAGGAGAGGAGCTACCAAAATCAAAAAAAGAGCACACCCAAAAGAAATACTACAGACTAGTATCAGTTATGAAGATAGTTACAAGAATCTGAAGTACAATATACATAAACTCTATCCAGCACAAATTTTTAAATTTCTTTATGAGGAATGCAGGGATAGCTCAACACTGACCTATCAAATAATGTAATTCAATACATTTAAAACTTCAGATGAAAAGTGTATTATAATGAATGTTATTTTTCCATCATAATCTCTATACTTTTTCTTGAGTAGATTATGATACCTCTTCTGGGTGAGGAATGTTTCTAGCATCCCTGCCATGTCCCTGTAGAATCTCACATAGCATCCTGCATATACTAGGTTTTAAAAAATTGACTTGCTTGGCCATTACAGCAAGGCTATCCAGAATTCCTTCATTCATATATATCCATTCTCTCAAGGTTGGATGAGGTAGAATACAATGACCATCAGGATATAAATCCTATTAGAGGCAGGGCATTTGAAAACATAAAGATAAGTATGCTTCAATATAATTGCTATAAGAAGAGGTGTGTACAAAATAGCATTTAGCTTTTACTCTTTGGAGCCAGTTAATAGGTTTCTGTTTCAATTGCTTTCCTAATTTTCTTTTTCTTGGGCATTTTCCCCCTTTTCCTCATTTGGAAGGGATAGTGCAATAAAAATGAAGAAGCAGAAATATAGGACTAGATAAATGAGGGCCCAACAGCTGCTCTTTTGCATTTGGCTTGCAAAGTTGAAGGCTACAAATCCGGGCATCTTAGAAAATGGCCAGGATGGCAGCATTCCAGAACCTTAATGTTGCTGATGATTCCATGGGATGTGGGGCTCTGTACTTTTCTGTCTTCTATGATCAATATATGTGCAGAGGGCCAGGGCTTTGTGCCCTTCCTTCTCATTTTTCCCAGAGGTGACTGGGTGGGAGGATCCTTCCCCAGAATGGGTCCCAAGGTTTTGACTGACATAGGAGTGAGAGTGAGAAGGTTAGAAATTGCCAGAAGCCTCACTTCTGCCGCGGCCTAAGCTGGTATCCTCTACAGAATATACCAGAAGCCTGTTTTAAGATGTGATTCATCTGATGCTATATTTTGATCTTCTACTGGCTCTTTGAAACTGTCTTCAGTGGGTAAAGCAACTGGAAGACAGATTAATTGGCATCCCCAGACCTCTGGAAACAATACCACATTTGATTTTATAACTAGAAAAATAGTGGCTCCCCTTTCCATCCAGTAGCTACCTTGTCCCATTCCCTTAAGTGCCATCCAAGCTGTCAGCCATCAGCCATGTTATTGTTTGCTAAACAGAACCCACAGCCTGAACAGCTGGGCCTTATGGAGAGAGTTCAAGGCCTGTGTTGTTACTGGTGTAGAGAGACAGTTGCAGCCTGGGGGTTTGTTCTTATTGAAATAAATATTGAAACAGGCTGGAAAACAAAAAGAAATTTTCTGACTCCCCTTCTCATCCTCTAAAGGCAGCCCACAGTGAGTTTCCCTAAATTTAAAGTTCATAGAAAATAAGGACCACTTTGGCTATAGTGCTTTTGTTACTTTACTATCTCAATAATCATTATAAGTTGGCTGACAGAGTAGTAGCTGATTTTAATTTGGGAACTGATCTCTTGTCTCTTTTTTCCATTGTCCTGACAAGATGAAGTATTTGTGACTCTGACCTTTGCTGGCCACAACAAAGGATGAATTCTGTCTCATATTGTCACTTCTAACGCCTGTGGGAAACAATATACATGCCATTTGTGCTATTTACATCTACAAAACAGCCCTGGGGAAGCTGGAATAGCCACCCAGAGAGATGCCCACAGTGCTTTGGTAGAATTCCCTTTCTCTGTTGCATGTGTATTAACTGAACAACTACCCTGTGCTGGGCCCTGGGCCTGCCACTGAACAGGGATTAAACACAAGACACAGAGACATCCTGGGTCTGGAAGGAGGAAACTGGTATCACTCTAATAGCCAAAACAGAGTCTGTGCTGAATGCACCAAGGGAAAGGCTGAAGGCCTAATCTGTGCTGAGGGACCATGGAAAGCTGAGTGCAGGAAAGAGACATGTGTACCAAGGGCTAAAGTTTGAGGAGGTGTGAAGAAGTTGTAATACTTCTTCTTACAGAAGAAGAAGTATGGGAGACAGAGGAGCATTCCAGGAGCAGAGTCTTCCTGGAGATAAGAAGTTTGCAGAAGTTAATAGAGGCCAGAGCCTATAGGACTTGGAGACAATGGGGACAAACTTGGACTTGAAAGAGGGACACTGGGAAGCCACAGGTCACTCCAAACGAGTGTCCTGATAATGTTTAGGCTCTGAGAAGCCCCCACTGGCTGCAAGATGAGGAATTTGTCCAAGAGCACAGGACCAGGGCATTGGCAGATTCAGGCAGGGGGCTCTTATGGAAGAACCAGAGCCCAGGTGAGAGGAGCTGCCCTTGGAGGCCAGATGTATAGAGATGGAGAGAAGGAAATGAGGCTGACCTGTACACAGGAGCACTACCATGGAAAGGTTCCATGTGTCATATGCATTTCTCTTTGGGAAAATGAAGTGATATATTTGCCATGAGAGACATCAGGAGGGGGCCAGCCAATGTTAACTGAGGCTGGACCATCAGGTAAATTATTGAATCCAGTATTTTGATAAAAAGTGTTGTTTGAGTGACATCCCATTCATTTCCATGGCTGCTATTTCCTGTGAAATAGCATCCTTAACAATTGGATTGTCCTAAACCTATTGGGTCAAATGGACAGTAGGGAGTCCACTACAACTCCCTGTGGTTAAAGAGCAACAGAAAAGAGGGAAGGATGGTTCTGGAAGAGAGAGAGGTCAGCATTTGAATCTCATAAGTACACCAGGTATGAACAAACCTATCGTCAAATTTTCTGAAAACAACCTAATTTCCTCATGTCACTGCTTTTCACATATCCCTAACTTGGTAGCCTTTCCCATTGCCTTTCTCTCTAAGGGCTCCTCCATTCATTTTCTGATGAAGGCCCTCAACCCTGACCCTTCTCCCCATCTGGTCTTCCCATATCCCACCTTCACAGTGTACCTTAGCCTCATATCTACTCTCCTGGGTCATGCCAGCCCAAGCCCTCTCTTCTCCACTGAAGATGTCTTGGCTTCCTGACTTTTCCTACCCAATTCCAATCCTAACTTGTTTCATTCCAAACACCACTTCTGTCTAAATGATCTTTATAAAATCTCTATTTCCATCACTCCTAATTTGATGCTCCCAAATCTTCAGCAGCTTCCCCAAATGCTCCTGCAATCAAGTCTAAATTTCTTATAATTCACATTCATAATGGGGACACGGCCTAGCTTTTCATGCCTGCAGGCATTTATTCATTCATTCACTCAACAAATGCTTACTGACTGCCTGACCTAACAGCTAACATTGAATGCACAACACGCAAGATACTGTGCGTAGCATTTTTCATAAATGTTGTTGTTTGATCCTTGCCATAAATAAATTTTTATTATTTTTATGCCCGGGGGGTAAACTGAAACAAAAGTAACCAGGCCAAGCTCACAGGCAGAGAAGATTCACAGCCCTGTCATCTGACTAGAATCTGAGCTCTTAGCCACAGTAATACACTGACTCTGACTCACTTGGAATGAAACAGCCAGGTTGCTAGTAGTACTGTATATGTCTCAGACCAAGGTGTTAGTTGTAGTGGGAGTAATCTATAAAAACAATTGTGAGGAGGATTAGGGAACAAATGCATTCATTTACAAAAGGTGGCCCTGGAATATGCTTCTGGGGAAGACAGTGGATGTCCAGCTGAACCAAGTCCTGGAGCAGGAGGGGAGAGGCCAGAACCACCTTCTGGAAATTCACTGTGTACATCCTTTGAAGGACCAGCCAAGCTCCTATCCGAGGTCCACATTCTCTGGCAGTGCTGCCAAAGGAAGGAGGCCATGGCCTCTGTCCTTAGAGAACAGGTAGTCTGACAACAGATGACACAGTGACAGGGATACTTTAGGAGCCAGAAATGGGACAGCCACATCCATGTTCCCAGAGGAACAGGCTGTGGTGACAAATCTTCCTGAAGGACAGGTCTGAGTCAGGCCTTTGTCTGGGACAGTAGGCAGGGGCACTTGGAGCACAGCCAGTGTCATATTGAATGGGTCCAAATCCCAGCCAATACACTTAGCCAGCTGAGGGATATGGTAGTGAAGCATGAGACACCGAGCCTGCACACAGGGCTTTAGAAAGTGAAACAGCCATAGCTACTGTTGTAATGATCAATCACCGCAACATTTTGCCTTGCTGGGCCTATGTTCCTTCTGAAGTCCCTGTAGAGCATGTCATGTGATAGGTGAGGAAGGGAGCCCTGGCTAGAAAGCATGGAAGAATGTGCTGAGAACTGAGCTCTTAAGGCTGTGTCAAATAGCCTTTGTCTCTGTCAAATAACCACTGGCCCCTTGGATCTCAAATCCTGCCCCCTCCCAGCCCCCAGGGCAACCATATGCCTTTCCCAGATCCATACAAAAATCTCACCCAACATAAAAGATTACAAGCTAAGGATTAGGAACAAGTGACTGAACATAAGCATTTATCAGTGCGTTTTTTCTTTTCTTTATTT
>NW_004624737.1:20954173-20971454 GCF_000247695.1 Heterocephalus glaber
GGTGCTGGGACTGGCTGAGCTTCACTGCCCTAGGAGCCTGGGATGGAGGCAGGGAGCTTCCTTCCAGATGCTGGGACCATAATCTTAATTTTAAAAAGAGAACTTTTTCTATCAGACATCAAAATGCCATATAAAATAATTATAATTAAAATGGTATAACATTGGCACAGAAAGAGACAAATGGAGGATTGCCTCGGTGGACCAAAGGGTACAAAAGAAGCCACAAGCATATCTCAGGTGTTGGATACATGCAAAGGTAGCATTCTAAGTCAGTGAGGAAGGACAGATGGGGGTAAAGAAGAGCTGGCTCCTAGTTTAGAGGGGAAACCCAGATTCCAACCCCATAGTTCCAAGTATTAAATAAATTCCAGACAGATTAAAGAACTAATTGCAACACTACAAAATTAGAAGGCAATAAAGAAAAACATATATGTGACCTTGCAGAAAGCTGCCTTAAGTAATACACAAAATTCAAAAAGAAATGAATAAACTTGAATTTTTGAAAGCCAGAAACTGTGAAAAACAAAAAGTGTCATCAGCCAAGTTAAAAGACTTTTCTCATATAACAGGTAAAATATTAATATCATATATAAAGAGCTTCTGAAATCAATAAAAAAAAGTCAACAAAATAACAAATATCCCTACAGCCTTCCTGTCTCCTTCCTCTCTGTCTTTCACATAATCCCAGAAGATGGCCCTGTACTGTGTGACAGCAAAATCACTTTAGCCCTTTTGTCATGGTGTTAGCTGGTCTCCTCTATTGCTCAAACCCATCTGGACCTTTTTCTTAGCAAAGTCAGTGTGGTCTTTGGGGCAGGACAACTGAATGCTAAGCCTTTCCATGGAAGAAGTGAACTACTGTTGTCATGAGGAAGGGAGCCATTTGCTGAACCTGAGCATCCACTTCATCCATCTCTGTGGGGATCCTGAAGGCAACTGGCATTTAGAGGACCTGAACGAAGTGTGCTGCAGGTGCTCAGCCAGTTCTTGCCAGTCAGCTACTTAACTGGGGCTTCAGCACAACCTCTGTTCAACATAAAATTAACCTTGAGTCTGGACAGATATCCATCCTCACTAAGGAAGTGTTGTGCTGTGGTTTCTTTTGGCAAGCAGTGACATTATTAAAGATTAGAGGGTTGCAGGCATGTCACACAGGAATTTTTGTCTTTGATCTAGAAGACCTTCCTATTTTGCCTTCCTGCTGAGGCAGGCTTCAGCACTCCATTGGTAATTCAGTGAGGTCCCCTCTTTTTGTCCTCTCTCCATTCCTCTCATCTGCTTTTTATGTTTCCATAAGCCATAGATTCAGGTCTCGTTTTATTACATTTCACAGTGTGCTTAAATACCCCATACAGTTCCTCATCTCATTACCAAAGACAATGTACATGAGGGTAAAATGGCGATGTCAACATGATTTGTTCTGCTGCTGGATTTTGTAAAACACTCTGCATCAGGGCTTTCCTGGAGGATGTCAGAGAGGCTGGAATGGAACTGATGCATTTTAAAACCTTCTTGATGATAACTGAGCAAATCAGATACTCTGACCATACATAGATCCTGGCTAGGTCACATTAGTCAACATTAACTATTAAGGCTGTTCATGCAATATTTCATGCAAAAGGAAATTCTATGGCTAAAAACAAATGGAAAGAATTGAAAACAATTGTCACAAGTGGGCAAGAAGAAATTATTACTAAACCAGTCCTCTCTGTTATCCTTTTTAGGGTCATTGTTACTACCATGGACATGTGCAAGGATATGATAGTTCAATGGTCAGTCTCAGCACCTGTTCTGGTCTCAGGTAAGTGGCCATGGCCATGGCAACTTTGGTCCTAACATGCCACCACCGACTACCTCTGTCTTTTCCTACTCACTCTAAAGCACTGGGAGAGAGTAATGGGGCTCAAAGCACAGTTGCCCCTCCACCTGGGTAAAAGGGGGGAGGCCCTTGATTGACTACTGGTAGGTGCATGGCTTACGCAGGATCTTAACCTCTCTCTACTGCTCCTCTTTGAAGGCCTTTCTCAGGCCTGCTGGGCCTGAGTCTCAAAATCCAGTGTTGTGTGAATTATCTTTCATTTCTATGCCTTGGAAGCTTAATAACTCCCCATTTTAAAAGATAGGATGGTACATATTAACATTTCAGCTGCTGGCTTAATAAAAGCTTAAAAGGGCCTCCTATTAGGAAACAAAATAAAGGAACTAATTTAACAATATACAAGGTGAGTTGAATATAGGCATGCATTGGTAGGGGTTTGCTGCTATGCTACAGGCACAACGCAAGAAACAATTATCTTTTGTTGCTCGACAAGCTAACCTTAGGCTTTCCTCACAGCCCTTTTCCTTCCAAATCACAGTTGTTAGCCATCAGCTGGTTCTTATGTGCTCCCCGGGAAAACCATTTGTCTGACAAATTTCCAGCTGCCTCTGCCTTTTAACTGGGCTTATTTATTGAGTTTGTGAGCTAATAGCTTGTATTCTGAAAGTCCTGAGTGGATTGGACTTACGTACCGAGAGGGAAGAGAGAGAAGGCACTGGAAGAAAGTACCGGCTTGAGTTAAAAAGCAAGATTGCACTCTGTATGTCAGTAGTAACTGTAATGCCCTTGAATTCTGGGTGGAACTGTGGTGAATGGGAATGCATAGCAGATTCACAAAATAACACAGCCTCACCATACACACCAACAAAGATCCAGTCACACACAGCACAATACAACACACACAAAATGACGTCTTCTCTGTCTCATCCTGGGATTTGCCTTTCTGTTCATCATCCTCTTTGGTTCACAAGGGGCTGGCCCACTCCTTTAATAGCTATAAAGCATCCCATTTGACAGATATACCACATTTTATGTCCTCGCATGACCCTGGATGTCTGTCCTGTGCAGCCCTGGCAGTCTGTTCTGCCTAGGACTCTGTAGAGGAGTTTAATGAAGGAGAGGGAATGTGGTAAGGAGGGTGTGAGAATTTTCACTGTTACCAAACACAGTCCTGCCACTTTGTTCTTCAAAAACTGCCTTGATTTCCTTACAGTCAGCAGAGAATGTGAGTTTCATTTACTCCCACCGCCCTGATGTGGATATATCTGATTTATGTTTAAGTACTTACCCTTGAAATCCAGGAATATGTACACAGAATTGTTCTTCTTCACCCTATTCCAACCTCACTCAGGTCAAAATGGCAACAAACTAGGGTGTACACCTCCTACCACTCATTCAAAGCATGTGAAACACAGTCAGGAATTGGAGTGTGTTCATCTGTTGATAGGAATAGTCGGACCATACATATCACTCTACCTCTTGATTTTGTTACCTAATCTTATCTGCCTCTCTGCCAGTAGATACAGTACAGACCAAAATCATTTTGCAAATACAGCACGTGTATTTGCACACAAGCATTGCTCTTAAAAAGCATTTCTCATATCTTATTTGTAGACACTGATGAACTTTAACATGTCTGCTACTCTGAGAAGTGAAGAAGATACCTTGTTTGAATTTGTTTCTCTCCGGTTTCTTATTTATTCAGTAAAGCTCCCTTGAGCACATCTCTGGTGCCAGCACTTTCTAGGTCTTGGGGTCTCAGGAGTGAACAAAAGGTGTCCCTCTAGGAGTATATTCTAGGAGGTAGCAAAGAACAGAGAATGCATGTGTGACAGGAAGGACCAGTGCATGCGCAACAGGAAGGAAGGGGATGAAGCTTGAGGTGGGATAGGAAACGCAAGAGGAAGTCCGAGAGTTTTGGAAGGAAGTGAGACTCACCCTCTACAGGAAGCTTACTTCTGGCTGAGGAACAGCAAGTACACAGCCTCAGCACATAGCAGCCGGTGGCTAGTGTGTCTGGAGGGGGAGAGGGGCAGGCAGGGGAGGAAGATGAGCCCCGTGGGGACATGGAAAGGCAGACCATGTGGGGTGTAGAGGGACATCAGGTGTGCTGCAGCCCCTGACTATAATGGGTGCCGTGAGAGCACTGAGCCGGGGTAACATGGCTTGCCTTAAGGTTTCTACAGGGCTACTCCAGCTGCCAGGTGGAAGTGGACTGTGGGGGACATGTACAGAGCAGGACTCAGTGAGGAGACTTTGCAGTGATCTCAGGGAGAGTGGTGGGGCTTGGACAGCAGTGGCAACAATGGACATGCCAGCATCTAGCAGTTTCTCTGAGGGCGTTAGACTTGGATGCCTCTTGTTTTCCTTGTGTCAGTGAGCCACTTCCTCAAGGCAGTATAGGCAAAAATATACAAGAGCACCAAGTTGCTGTGACTGTGAGGAAGATTGGGGGTGTCTACACCCTGGTAGGGTCTCCAGTACATACAGAGGTCCTGTACACATGCTGGGTGCTCAGAGGAGAAAGGCCAGAAGTGGCCATGGAGCAAACAGGACAGCTGGTCATCCCCAAGGAGTGAGGTATAGAAAGAAGGACATTTAAATAATGAGATGCTGTCTTGAGAGGCTTCAGGGAGGTAGTGACCACAGGGGTCAGCCAGGTCTCTACTGTGGGACAGAGATGCCAAGAACATTCTAGAAGAGGTTTGGTTGTGGCAGGATCTGAGGAGGGACCACAATTTCCAGGAACACAGTGAGAAGGGCTGGTACAAAGGATATAGGGATGGGGTTAATTAGAAGACTAAAGAGTTGCCTGGGGTAAAGACCAAGTTTTCAAGGAAAACCAGAGCTTGGGCTCCTGGAAGTGACAGATGGGGATGGGATAAGGGAAGCCAGCATCTGGAAAGAAGGTGAAGTTCAAGATGGGTAGACTGAGACCAGTACACAGAGTGCAAGGGCCAGGTAGTGAACTAGCTGTGAGGCAGTGATCAAGTGGCTGACCTCTCTGACCTCAATTCTCTCAAATAAAATGGAGATAAAGTCTCTAGCTGACTTGGTGATTTTTTATAATAAATGCAGTCACCTATAGGAGCAGTCCTGTGCTTACCTCTTGTGAGGAGCCAGTCAAAAACCCTTAGCCTCAAGCTGAGCATGGTGGCTCATGCCTGTAATCTCAGCATTTTGGGAGGCTGAGGCCAGAGGATCCCAAGATTGAGCCCAATCTGGACAATTTAGCAACTTAGTGAGACTCTGTCTTAAAATATAAAGTAAAAAGGAGTGGGGGGCTGAGGATGTACCTCAGTGCAAGGGCCCTGGTTTTAATCCCCTGTATCAACAACTAGCCAAACAAATGAAAACCATTCTCCTGGGCCAGCCTTTTGTCCTGGACCAGTCAGGGAGGTGTGGGTGTGCAGGACTCCTGAGCTAATTCTGGTCAAAGCTACTACGCTGTCCCTTAGGGAGTCAAGGCCAAGATGGGCAAGACCATGATGGTGAGGACCACACATGTGTGGAAATCAAAGTGACCAACTCCTGCACTGTGTGCAATACACTGGAAAGTGGATTCTCTCACCCACACATGGAAAGGGAAAACCCATGCTATAACGTTGTATCTCTCTGGGATGTGAAAGATGGATCTGTTTGTTGAAGACCATTTATTGAAGGTTGGGTATTTCCAGGCTTCAGTTTAATGTGAAAGTCAGTGTATTTAAAAAGGAGAGAAAAAGCTAATTCAAGCTAGGTAGAATTAAAACAAAATAACATGAAGGTAGACTTCTGCTACTGAAAAGTCCAGATGACTTCCGGTATGGCTGGACCTAGGATCCCAACTGGTGTTACAAGAGTCCACTTGCTCTCTCTCTAGCTTCCTCCTTCTTCTGTTTCATTCTCCTTCTCAGACACTGCCTTAGCTTGATAACCACACAAAATGCCACAGACTGGATGGTTTAAACAATAGAAATTTATTTTTCACATTTTCAGAGCCTAGAAGTCCATGATCGAGGTGCTAACAAGATAGGTTTCCATTGAAATTCTCTTAGCTTGTGAGTGGCCACAATCATGCTGTATGCACATATGACTTCTTCTAATATATACAGAGAGAGGAAGCTTGCTGCTTCTTTCCTCTTAGCATCCTTTTCTGGGACTCGGTCCTCAAGACCTCATCTAAACCTACTCACCATCCAAAAACCCACCTCTGATACCATCATTTTGAGGTTTAAAACTTCAACATGCAAATTAGTGGTGTGGGGATAAACATTCAGTCTATAACAGACATGGCTAGTGTATTGTATTGTATTGTATTATAGATAGGGTAGGGTAGGGTAGAGTAGGTTATGGTATAGGATGGTACGCTACAGTATGGTACAGCATGTTATTTATTGTATTTTGGTGACAAAGAGGCTTCCAGCAATGTTAAGTTCACAGTCTCAAATGTCAAGCAGGAGAACCAGGGCCTTTCTTCCAAGATCAGCAAAGTTTCTCTAAGTACGTCTCTAATTGTCTCTGCCTGTCCCTGAAACAGTCACAGTGGCTGGAGGGGTTTACTGTGCTCTGGCTCAACAAGCTGTGTGTCTGCATCTTGATCTGGCTGAGGGGAATGGGTGCCCAGCCCCACGGGCCGGGAGCAGGGAAAGGAGGAGGCCCCAGAGAAAAGCAGTGGGCTTTTGCCAGGAAAATGACAGATGAGAACCAGGAACACTCAGGAACAAATAGGCCTCCTCCAGCAATGGGAAACCATCAGCACTGAGGATGTCCACTGGCAGAGAATTTCTACCAGAAAACCGAATTCCAGATGGGTAAAGAGCAAAGGGTGTCAAGCTTCTCAATCCTCACAAAGGCACAGGTAACTGTTAGAGTCCTCGGTTCCTCTCACATGGTGGGGTCACCTTCCCTGGCCAGGCTACAGTGTCTGAGTCTCAGTGTCCTCTTCCTGTCCCCAGCACCAGGAAGAGGGTCCCTCCCTGGTACCTGGCACAGACTCCAACTTTGGCAGAGAGGAACATCATGAAATTCTCACGGCTATGGCTTCAGGAATTCAGGAAAATAAATGCTGGTCATCTGGTGCCACCAGCCACCAAGACGGAGATGGAACAGTGATGGGGACAGCTGTGTGGGTCTAAGGAGCACCTCACTGTGTGCTCCAGGGGGTTTCAGCTTCCCAGATCTGTGTGCTATTGTTACAAAAGCAGCAGACCATGCATCAACAGAGAAATTCCAGAGCGATGCAGTCAACTTTACAATCTTGCAAGTAAAGAATCAGACCAGAGGGGAAAAGCTATATTTGATCAACTAGTTCCTGACAAAAGAATCTATTGGAGCTGGAAATAAAGAAAAAGACATTTATCTCTAGTAAGACCAGCCTGGGAGATATTAAAGAAGAAAATGGGGATAAAGATTCTATCAAATATGGTGTGCTCTGAAAGCAAGTTCAGATATAGACAGGTGAAGGGAAGCTTGAGTGTCCTGGGGGACACATTAGGGAGATCCAGCAGGAGCATCCCACACAGCTGCAAAAAAGACTTAAGTGTAGCAGGCTGAGCAAGGACAACCCTGTGCTCAAATGGACAAGAGGGGAGGTGACCAAGCAATTCACCTTCCATCATTAGAAGTTTGAACAGAGAAAGAAAAGGAAGGGGTGTAAAGAGTCCAATTCAAAAGGAGCTCAGAGCAGAAAGAGCTCCTTAGGGGAGAGACTGAAGCACTGTGTGAAAAGAGGTCACAGAAATAGGTTTGGCAGTGGAGCTGCTGCTTACTGGGAAATGACTCCAAGTTAAATGTAAAGTTCAGGCCATGAGTTAATAGTATTCTATATCCCATGTCTCCCTGGGTCCTCAGTCCCCGCACAGTACAGTCTTGGTACAGTGTCTGTGTTTCTCTTCTCCCTTTCATCCTGGTCTCTCATATATTCTTGCTGCTTCTGCCTCTTGTCCCTACTCGTGAGTAAACCCACTGTGTACTGTGCCACAGCGCAGTGGGCAGAGTGACCTGGCACAATGATGGAAGATGGGCCAGTCTCATCATAGAGGAACTCACTTAATGTCCTTTGGAATGGGACATGGCCTCCAGCCCTGACACTCCTGCTGGAGCATCACAGCAGCGCAAGGAGTTTTGTGGGCTCTGGCTTTTGGAGTGAACCACACATTTCCCCATGACCTGGAGGCAAAGAGTGCAATTTGGCTTAATTTCTTAAGGAACCATTGGTGCTTTGATGGACTTGAGCTGCGCTTTCATGACTGGACAGAAATGATATCCTAGGGTTGAGGACTACAGTTTGGTTGTATGAGTTCTTTCTTTTTTCCTTTCTTTCTCCTTCCTTGCCTCCCTTCTTTCCTTCCTTTCTTTCTTTTGGTATTACGGACTGAACTCGAGGTCACTTTGCTACTGACTTACATCCTCAGCCATTTTTGTTTTTTGAGATAGGATCTCACTATGCAGCTAAGGCTGGCCTCAAACTCGGGATCCTCCTGACTCAGCCTGATGATTAGCTGAGATTACAGTCATGTGCCACCACATCAAACTGCTATTTCATTTTTAAATAAGAATCTATGACACCTGAGTACAAGCCTGCACACACTCACATGAAAGTCACACAGTTTCTCATTCGTGTACTTGCGCACGCACACGTGCACACACACACTCAATGGGATGATGATGATGATGATGATGACGACGACTGGCATGTGTCAGATTGTTTCATCACTGTTACAATCTCTGCTTTCATGGGGCCAGAGATGGATGTCCTTGCCACCCTTTACAGGGCACCTGACAACCTTAGCATCTTCAGAGCTTGGTTCCCATGCTGCAGCTTAGGGCCGTGAACCCAGTGCGCCTTCTTGTGACCTCCAAACACCCCAGAATGACTCTTAAATCACTTTGCTGCCCATCCTGACATGCAGCAGGTATGGCCTGCTCACCCCATCTTGGTCCCACTGCACCTCAGGAGAAAGGAAAAGGCCCCTCGTACCTTTGTACAGAGCTCTTGTATATTCTTGTGGATGCCCATGAAAGCCATGAGCAGGTAATTATGTTCCTCAGCTTACACAGAGGAGCAGACTGTGAAAGTGTCTTCCCTGTGGTTCCTTAGCCATTTAGGACAAAGCTCAGCCTTAACCCCAAGGCTGGCTGAACTGGGTTCTCTAGCTCTTCCTCTTGCACAATTTGGATCCAACATTATTTCTCAGCCTTACTTTTGTCCGCCCCACAGGAAACCTCTTTCTTCCTGCCATACTATTTTCTAGCTGAGACAAGAACATGCCCCACACCCGTACCTTCTGTCTGCACCCTGCTGTCCTGGCTGGGACACACCTCTCTCCCAGCTCCCCTTTGGCTTTGGAAGGTCCACTCTTCCATCAAAGCCCAAATCAAACCATGTCCCTTCCAGAAGCCCCCTCAGACTCCTCAACTGCCTCTCAATACCTTGAGCTATCACAGAAAGTCTTTCAGTCCCTGTAGCATAGTAGGTGTTTCAGATATATTTATCTACCTGTCCTTCCTTTCTCCATGGACAGTGACTGTTGTTCTTTGCTTTGATTCCACCTACCCTGTGGTAAGAGGCTTAGGGCAGAGGATATTTCTGACCCTTTCCTTGTAAATCCTGAATGCAAGATGGAGCTCCTAGTGCTAGGCCTTAGGTGACAGACAGCACAAGATGCTTTCACAAACTTAGCTAAATAGAAACATCAAGGTGGGAGACAGTCTGTACCTGAATAAGTGCACGTGTTATTGTCTTCCTTGAAAACGCTGCATTGGAGGGATTGAAGGGAGGGCAGGGGAAGGGGGAAAAATAAGAACCAAGAGAGATTATGTAAGGGTGCAAATTTCCAGTGATGAGTGTCATTGTATTGTATACCTAAAATGTACCAAGAAAATTAATTTAAAAAAAAAAGAAAACTCTGCATTGGTTTTAAATCTGCAATATGTCATTTGCTGTACCAAATTTTATATAATAAAAACAAATATAACCCAAAATACAGGAATATTTCTGGCTCCCATACTATTTAAAAACTCATCAATTTATTTTTCAAATGATAGATTTAATCAGTGTTATGGTCCATGGAATCTGGATTCCATGATTATTTCATGATAATTTGCAATTTAGCCATCAGGACAGAAATAACCATTGTAAAATAAGTGCTGCATGGATGCAGTATTATTGTTTATAACTTAACAAACAAATCAGATAGACACATTAAAATCTCAGCTGAGAAATTAAAAGGAGAACAGCTTCTTAGGAGGAAAACAAGACCAAAAGAGGGCAGGGAGGGCTAGAAATGAGCCACACCTCCAAGGAGTCATATGTTCACCTGCCTTCCCACCCCTCCCAGCAAAAATCTGGCGTTTTCTGAGGGCATGGATTTGGTTCTACAGATTCTTAGCTCAGCCTAAATGACCCATGGCAATTGATCTAAAGCCCCAGGAAAATCAGGCTTTACCATCACCTTCCTATACACTAGACCCTAAATTCTGAGAAGGTAGGAACCAGGGCCTTCCATACTGCTGTGAGCTACACCTGCATGCTTTAGATCTTCAGTCTCAGTGCAATAATATGCTCCTTCTCACTCAGAGGTCAATAAACTTTGATCCAAGCCAGTCCAATTTTTAAAACTCTTTAATATGCAATAGATCAAATCAAGGAAAAAATTGGCATAAAGTAGAAATAAAACCAGTTTGACCTTCACCTTTGTCCTTGTTACTGTCTGCTCCCTCTGGCTAGCTTCCCTGGCCACACATCTCTGGCCACAGCTCTGCTGTGCTTTTTCCTCCCTCCTTCTCCCTCCTTTGGAGGTGTTGGGGCATCCCAGTTGAACACAGGAAGCACAGTGGGATCAGGAGCCTGTCTCAGCCAACTCCAAAGCTGTACTGCTTTCCCCCTTGAAGGACATCCAAGGTCAAGCTCACAGCTCCACGAGACCTGAATTTCCTAAGTCCAAACTCTGGGTAGTTCTAGACTGGCTCCCCACCAACCTCTTTTCTGTTCAAAGTCCACACCTTCATGGGCCCTGATCTTGACTCCTAGGGATCTAGAGACATAGCCCTCCAGCCACCCAGGCCCTGTATGTTCTCCCATATGTCCTCCTCTTCAACATTTCCTCTCCTTTCTCATTCCCTGCTGCCAGCCCCACCACTCCAGCCCTACCAGCCCTTACCCTGAGACATCTAACTTGCCGCCTCCTGTGCCTCCTGCCTTCATGCCTCCCTGTTCAGCTCTTAACTCACAGCAGAAAGTCCTGTTTCAAAACTACTGCTTGATCATATTTTCCCCACTGCACTCAAAGCCACCATAGCTCCCTGAGGCCTACATATCTAAGTCTTGCATTCACATACATGATTATTCAACAATATTCCCGAAAATGTTTTTTTGCTTTGTTTTGTTTGTCTTTTGTTACCAGGGATCAAACTCAGGACCTTGAGCTTGTGAGGCAGGTGGCGGAACCACTGAGCTAAATCCCCGGCCCCCCACAAATATTTATTGATTACTTACTCACAGATTGGTTTACCTATTGATCATGCCAGTCCTGACGCTGGTGCTGAGAAAACCAAAAGAAATAAGGAAAATATCTCCTGGGTATATAAAGGAGCCAGACATTATCTTAATGCTATATTGTGATGTAAAGTAGCTGTGACAAAACCATACAGGAAACTCAACATACAATCTCTAACTGGGCAGCAGTGGGGCATCCTGAAGGGTTGTCTAACCTGGACCTGGAAGGTCATACATCATCCTCCAAGGTCAGTGTAATAGACATTGCCCCAAGAATAGACTAAGGCTTTTGGGGTGATACACCAAGGAATAGAACACAGGCTTGACCCTGCATCCAGTAAAGCCAAAGGTGTGGTCACCGACACTTGCAATAGAAGGAGCAAGGGATTGATTGGCCTCCTGGGAGGGACATGGGGAAAGGCTCGGGACAGAGGGCACAGCGGGCACAGATTTGTGGAGGTGGGGAGTCTGGAGTGTATGTAAAAAGCAGTACTTCAGTCTCCATGAGAATGTATGGAATGATGAGCAAGAGCCCACAGATAGTCAAAGGCCTAATGCCCAAGTAAGGGATGAGAGCAGTGGATGGAGGCAGGAAGGTCTGGCCTTCTGTGTGATGCACCCCAGGTGCAGCACCCCAGCTTCCCTTGTAGTTCATACTGTCCATCTGCACAGGTTCCCTACTTGAGCCACAGTGTCACCCTCTCTGGGAGAACACCCTGCCCTTCCTTACACCTCCATACAAGTCCACTCACTTGGACCCTGGGCTGCCTACATCTCCAAGTTCTCCCTTCCCTTCAAAATTTCCTTCAAGACCCTTGTTCCGTGACAGGCTGTTTAGCAAGTACCACTGCATCCATGTTGTGCTGACACCTGGCCTTGGACAGCTCTGAATGGCTCTGCACTTGCCATCAAGAGTCAGCTGTACCCTTGGGAGCATGATGCAGGGTGACTAAACAGAGGAGTTGACTGTCCTGTGTGACCAAGAACAATGGACAGGTTTGGGAACCAGGTCCATCTGGAGACTCTTGGCTCTGCTGCTGACCACTGTGTGACTCAGTGTCCCTAGACTGATATGACAAAGTAGCATACATGGTGTGGCTTGAGCAATAGAAATGTACTCCTTCACTATTCTGGAGGCCAGAAGTTCAAGGGCAAGGTAGGGCTGACTCCTTCCAGCTTCTCTCCTAGCAGTAGGTGGCCTTTCAATTTTGATATCCCTTGACTTGTGACTCCAATTTCTGCCTCCATCTCCTCTTGGCCTTTTCCCTTGTGTGGCACCTCTTCTATCTCTTTTAAGACATATGGCATTAGAGTTAGGGACCACGCTAGTCCAGAATGATCTCATTTTAAGATAGTGAATTTACAGCCATAAAGACCCTTGTTCCAAATAAGTTCCCCTCCATACTAGGGTTTAGCACTTAAACATATCTTTTGGAGGAGACACAGTGACCTTAGGTTATTACCATTGTTTCCTGGGCCAGGGATTTAGCTCAGTGGTTCTGCCGCCCACCTTGCAAGCAGAAGGTCCCAAGTTCGATCCCTGGTACAAAAAAAATATATGATTACCATTGTTTCCTCATTAGTTAAATGGGCTCATGTCATGTGCTTCCCAGGATTTCTGTACACATCAGAGAAAATTAAACATTCAAGAGCCTGACTCATGAGAGTAGGGGAAGGTGGTGAGTAACTGCTAATAGGTACAGAGCTTCTTTTGGGGGTGATGAAAATGATCTGAATTCTACAACAAAATATCCTAAAAGTCATTGAATTGCTTTAAAAGGATAAACATAATGGTATGCAAATTACTTCTCAATAAATTTGTTATTTTAAAGGGGGCCTATCTCGTGGAGCTCTCTCCACAAATCACAGCAGTTGTTACTATTACAGATCTGCAAGTAGAGGTTGAGTATCCCTTATCTGAAATCCCTGGGACCAGAAGTGCTTCAGATTTCAGATTTTGAATTTTCAGATTAAGGATGCTCAACTTGTAACACCTATTCTTAAAATCCTCTATGAGAGTTTCACCTTTTACTTCTTCCATCATGTGTCCCAACCCTGGTTGTGAGTTACATTTGAAATGGGAACCACAGACCACGTGTCTTTGGGTCTAGCCCAGTGCCTTGCACCTAGTGGAGGATCCTGAGTATTTGTCCCATTTGTATGTGAGTAGCTCACGTGGAAATTACTTATTGAAAATAAGCCTCATGGTGCTCATGTGCCTGCAAATGTCACTGCCATCACTATTTATCAAACATACATAAGGTGGGATATTACTTTTACCCATGAGCTTCTCCAAAGAAAAGGGACTGAAATTAAATTTCATGCCAACTGCTTTTCTAACCTATGATTGACAGCATGATATTGAGACCAAAAGTCCTTTTCCAGGAAATTCAACTAGCAGTTGATCACTGAACTAGCCAAGATAATTCATATTTTCTAATCACTATCTTATAACAGGTAGTCAAAATCCTTGTGCCCCAATTCTTCTTGCCTCAGAGTAGTAAGAAAATCATCATAAGAACAACAGCATTAAACTGTGTTATTGCCCAATGCACCATTGCTTCGAAGACTAAAATTAAATTTTCAGAAGGACAAAAACTTACCTTGAGGGAATATAGATCTCTTGAGTTTTTACTTTGAAAGCTAACAAAACCAATTTAAAATTTTAATGGATTCCTCTTCATTTCCATTCAAGAAAAAAAAAACAATAGGACTTTAAATTTTAAAGAAAGTCTGTCAGTTTTCATGAGCCACACATTTCTTTACCTCCTGTCTTTTCTCCTTCTGCTTCTTCCCTTTTGAAACAGTGGTAGGGGAGGCAGGAAAGCATGGGGCTGATTAACCCAAGCTTAGGACGCATAGGTTCAAACTTGACTCAGACCAGTTTCGGGCCACCTGGGCACTTTGGGGAGTGGAGATAAAGGTCAGGGCTGCAGCTGCATAAGAATCAACTGAGTATTCGGGATAACAAGCACATGGCTGAACCAAGATCCTAGGTGATCTAGCCAAGATAAGGGGTGGCCCTTTTCACTCTCAATACCCCCTTTCTCCTGCTTCAGAACTTGGCCACAGCCTCCCTCCAATGGCTGATCCAGTGCCCACCTTCTACTGTTCCTCCAGAGAAGGTACCCAGGGTCTCCACCTTTCCCAAACACTGGAAACTTCTCTGATCTTTCTCCCCCTACATCACCAAGTGGGAAAATAATCCATGTCCAAAGCTGCTAGATTTAAATCCCATACTTTGAGACTCTTTCAACTCCAAGTTTACAACAAAATATCTATAACATTCAACTTAAAACAGATTGTATCCCCTTATCTAACTTGGGACCATAGAGGGCTATGAGAACATCAAATTTTTGTATCTCAGAAACCCTGAGTCTTTGAATTTTGTAGACAGTGTTGTTTCCAGAAATCTTTAGTGCTAAATGATTAATTATACCCAAGATGATACAATTAAATTATTTAATTAAGCTGTATTAAAGATTGCCAATTGTCTGGAGCAAAGGGAAGGACTTTACCCCTATGTCTCAACGTCTGGCCTTTGGATGACTTAAAAGATAAAAGAAGACATGAGAACATTTTTATGACAAAGTTATAATTTCTAGAAATTTTCCACTAAGTAGAAAAACTTTTTCATGATTTACTTCTCATGATTAGAAGATGGTAACATTTTGCTTTAGGTCTTCAGCTTATCTGAATAAATTGAAAATACAAAATGCTACAATTCAAAGTAAAATGTGGGTGCCTATCTTAGTTACTTTTCTTGTGGCTGGGACAAAATACCTGACACCCAAAGTTAAAGGAGGAAAGGTTCATTTAACTCACAGTTTGAAGATGTTTCGGTCCATAATCAGTTGGCTCCAAGGCAGGGTGGATGGCAGACAGGCATAGCAGAGAAACCATTCATGGTGGGCAGAAGGTAGCAAAGTAAGCAAGGGGGGAGACAAGCCTCTTTCTGTCCCTTGTATTGTATCCAGGATACCAGGATTAGGGCAGTGCCAAAGCAGTGAACTGATTTAGTAACCACCCACCCTTAATCCTAGCACCCTTAATCCTAGCACCCTTAATCCTAGCATTGCACCATGAATCAGTCACATACTCTAGATTCAGCCACCTCTGAGAAAGTCCCACCTAAGACTGCATGAGGCTTTCAGGGAACATCTAGACACAAGCCATAACAGTGCCATTTTCTTTTAAGGACAGAAAAGCCTGTTTTCTAGCATATCTATATTTCCCCTTCAATTGTGTTCATTCCCATTTTCCCTTTGACTGTTTTTTAAAGTTTTCTTCTTAATTTAGATTTCTTAAACATTAATAAATAAAGGTCCCTATTACCTATTCTAAATATAGAAATGTCCATTTCATTTCATAGAGAAAACCCCAAGAGAGAGACTCATGCCACCCCACAGAGTTGATGACCAAAGCCATATCTGAATGATCAACTCAGTGATACTCACAGATGCTAGTTTGTGGTGGGAGTGGGAATAGAACAGCTACATACAATGACTTTTAGGTAAACGGTAGCATTTGAAAATAACCACAAATTATTCCATTTCTCCAAACCACCTTAACACTTGCCCTCTCTGAATAGTTAAGCATTCTACTTCTTATGGCAACTTCACTCTCCAATGATTTCTGATAGTCCTTGTCTTGGTGATGTCCTCTTAGTTAGTGTAATAGCAACCCAGACATGATCATTCTGTTTCTCCTACTGCCCATCACATCTCACAGACCAGGACTGGTGGATGAACCTATTGAATAGTAATGCATTGATTAGTGAATGTTTGTTCACCAGCCCTGCTCAAAATAGCTGAGCACTTCAGACCTCTTCTTTCCATACCATTTGAGTATGGAAATAGTGCCATTCTATTACCATTTAAAGGTATTTACATTGATACCTATCAATGGGCCACCAATAAGCAAGGGATGAGTAAATGATTGAACAAAACAGATGAGCAATAATGAAGACCCAGGAAACAAGCTCAGATTGGCTAAGGGAAGCCAAAGGAAGGTGTATCATCACCAGCTGTTTCTTAAAGAATAAGTTGTCCTCAAACTCTTAGGTTGACACAATATAAATTGCATGTTAGAACTACTGGCCTGAACCTGGAATCTGTGGGCCTCAACCTCAGTCTTGCATCTGCTAAAATAATCTGAAAATGTCTGTGGTTATTATATAATACGTACATGAATTATTCTGATAGAGTCTAAAGACATTCACATCTCAAAAAGAAAGGGTTGAATCACTGTGTTAGGAATATCCCATTTACAGTCAGATGATTTTGTATGAAAATATTATGTCTCTAAAGTGCAGAGTTTGTGATCACCTAACAGCACAAGAACTATAGAATTCATAGAGCTGCCACACACTATTACTCAAACTTCCATTTCTCCCAAGAAAACCTTTCTTTCTGCATCAGGAGGCACATTTTAAATTAAAGCTCTTTGCTTTCCCACATTGGAAAAGAAATAAATAAAAACTACACTCCAGCCAAAGTTCCTTATCACTTGAAAGATGCTGACACCCTTAGGTGAACATCTAAGGACATAGCCTCCTCAGCTTGGAGCTCCAGAAGCTCAGACAGATGCCACGGTCCATGGCTAAGTGCTACCTTGTCTCTGCTGCTTAGAATGTTTAGTTAGTTTGCACATTTTTAAAAGACTCTATACTTTTATTTCTAAACCTTAATGTTGGTTCGAAGATTCTTTCTTAGTTGTTGTCACTCCCAGAAAGAAGTATATTTATCTTAGTGTAGAATTTTCCTAAGATTGTTAGCCTTTACAATAACACATGATCTGCAGCCTAAGCCATGGATCCACCCTTATCAATCATACGTGCCACCATTCAAGCACTAACTGGGCCCTCTGCTGGCTAAAAGTCCTTACCAGATGGCATAGCAACCCTGAGAAGTAGCTCCTATTATCTGCATTTTACAGGTGAGGGTACCAGGGTTGAGGTTAAGGTGATAGTCAAGGACACACAG